>JABWPP010000050.1:139698821-140898821 GCA_016920855.1 Puya raimondii
ATGAATTGTATGTGAAAGCTAATAAATTGAGAAAAGTTCAAACCAAAAGAAAAAAGAGTTTAGCATTCTTACAATGAAGGATCGATCAGATGCGCCTGATAGTGAGGTCGGATGCGCATTATTTGGTATGCATCCTGATCTTAAACCGTTAGCGCTTAGGCCCTATTTGAAAGTCGGAATAAGTTACCATAAATTACTTATTCGGTATAAAAATTTTCTAGTGTGATTATAGGAAATAAGCTTGATTAATTTATGCTCCTTGAAAGATCTTGATATTCATGATTTGGTAGGATAGTATATTCACTTTCGAAGTGATTTATCTTATCCAAAAAAATAACTTAAAAGTCTAATTCTAGACATTTAATCACACTTCTCATTGACGAACACATATAAGCTTCTCTAATAAATCACAGAGATATACTGAATAAGATATTCATGCTTTGAAACATGGCCTCAAGGACTTTACGGACTGAAAGTTGCGGATTATCGGACTCATTAAAAGAGAAGTCGAGTTCAATGAACATCTTTTTTTGAAGAAGCTAGGACCCATTTTTATAAGCTGAACTACAAGGAAAGAATTTAAGTTAAGATTTATATAAGAATATTCATGATATCACTACATTGTTTAAATGAGCATGCATGTTTGTGACCTCTTAGTAAGTAAAATAAAATTTTAAAAAAAAAATGCATAACTGTAGATTTGGAGCCCAAAGATCTCAGGCCCAATGGGGGCCCAAAGTTAGCTAGTATCTGCTCCAAGCAGAGAAAGTGAGTATTGCTCCAACCATTCTATTTTTGAACAAGTTATTTGATAGTTGAGAAAAAAATATATAAAAAGATAATAATTTCATATTCAGTAGTATGTGATTCGTCTTAATTAACAAGTTTGGAATAAATTTAGTGCAATAGGCCTGGTGTAGGCAATATTCCCTTTGCATGCTCACTGATCCTATTTCATGGTCCTGTGACAGTTTCAATCAATCCATGGAATCTTTTTCTTATTTAATTTCCATGTAGAGATGTAGCAGCTGGTATAACTAGATTCTGCTTTTGCATGGCTGCTTCTTTATTCTACAAACCAAAAACTTGAAAACAAAATAAATAAATAAATAATTTTCTTAGTCTCCAAAGATAAAGTTTTGATTATGAACTTCAGCACACGTTCCGAGTCTCAAATAGCTTTACTCAACAGCACATCTACAGAAGCTCTGGAATAGCTAAGGAAGATGTACTATTCATTTCGAGGCGGTGCCGTAGTACAAAAGAAGACGCAAAAGGATTCCCATATTCAGTTGCTGGAAATAAACTTTGAAAGTGGAATTCTCTTAAGTTGTAATCCAGAAACCAAATTGTCAGAATGAAAATTTCAGATATCAAATTGCAGTAAGATGAAAGTTTTTTTTTCAAAGAGAAAACAAACATTTAAAGCAATATGTTTAATTAGACATCACCAATCACATCAATTAAAAATCCACCTGTTATACATATATATATATATATAGCTGAAGATCAAGTACATAAAAGTCTTTTTTTTTTGCCTTTTTTTTTTTATAGAATACATATAAGGAGGCTTCAATCCTTCTTCAAAGAGACAATCCAAGAACAAAGTACAAAACCAAGGAAATAAACTTAAAAATTAAAGTTTCTGAAACTAAATGCTCCATAATTTTACTAGCAAGCAAAACTAAAGTCACTCTCCACAAACCATGATACATAACACATCTCTTTCCTCCTAAATCCTTCTCCTTTTCACTATTTTCTACTTGAAGATGACTCTTTTAGGAACTTAAAATGAGGGCATAGTCAGGGAATTCGCGAGGCCTGAGCCGAGTATTTCGTTGCACAGGCTTCCACTGCTCTTATGAGACTCATACGTCTTCGGATTCTCCAGCCTCGGGCTACTGCCGGTGCTGCTAGACACCGAACCGAAGTTAGCCTTCTGAAGAACTCCCGACGGCGACGACTCTAAGTCCCAGCCGTCCATCGAAAGATTCAGCGACGATGATGACAAGTTCTTGCTTTGATCCTTTGGTATTGCGCTATTGGTGTTGTTCAAAACCTCTCCTAAAGGTCCACCTATCGAAGACTCCCAAGAAATCGGGACCCAATTTACTTGCCTTTGACTAAACTCACTCTCGCGAGATAATCTAAGGGGTGAAAGCGTAAGCTTCTCACGAGTAGGAGAAGACGAGGACGAGAAGTCAGAGGAGGCCATAGGGATAGAAATAGAAAGTTGGGTTCTTTCGCATTGCATTTCTTCGACCTCGTGCCAGGTGAGAGAAGAACTATCAGAGTGGTTTTTGGGCCAGTCATCAAAGAAATGGCGAAGGGGGTGAGTTTGCGAACTTTCATTGAGTTTGGGCGCAGGAAGGAAGTTGATGTTATCTGAGAACGCGGCTTCGTCAAAGGGATTGTGTTGCTTCGAGATGGGATAGGAAGAGTCTATGGACTTTTGGCTCATAGAAGTAAGCATAGAGAGCCTTTGGGAGTCGGCAACATAATCATTTACTTTCTCTTTGCCCATCAACATCCTGCAAAAACATAGTTCATCAACATAACATCGAAAGAGATATATACATAATGTTTTCCTTTAAACAATATATAGTGTTGTTTGTATTGAAAATATAGAAACTTACGAAATTATAAGCAGGACTTTCACAAAATAAAAGGATTACACAACGGCATTAAATTTGTTATAAATCATTGAGTCTCAGCCTTTTGTATACTCAGAAATTAGATGAATGGATCGAAAGTATGAGAACGACTAAGGGTCGATGGTTTGGGGCGTCGAATGTCCGACTTAAGAGCCATTTTGGATTTTGAAGTTATCGAGTGATAACTTGTGCTTTATGGAGATTTTCTTTTGCAGCCGCAACTGACGAGTTCGACGTAGTCTATTACAGAGACCCTTGTAACCATAGTTTTTCATAACAGTTGATTCAACCTACAAGGGGGTTCAGAATAATCCAAAAAAACCAGACAGATGTTAATGCATCCAAACAGGCTCTAAAAGTTCGAGGACAACAACGAAACTCGACTTACTCAGGGATAGTAAAATTTAACTAAATATTATAGCAAGTGGTTCAACTTCATTAACAATCTACAATTCTTTGCTACTTGATGAAATAGCATGAACATGTGAATGTGTAGGTGGAACAATAATCCACTTCTCTACAACAATAAGTATCCTTACATAGATTCCTTCTTCGAATATAGGATCATATACTGCTGTAACTATTTGTAATGGTAGTACATGTTCAACGATTACCAAATCTCGCATATCTATGATGAGTCAAATTTAGTAAACTCGTGCAAATCTTGTTATGATCATAGGGCACTCCACTTTCAAAACTCCTAGCGACTTTATAAAGCACGTTTAGAACCTCTGAGAATGTTTACACACATTAGCTCAGTTAGAATAATAGAGTACATGCATGCAGGGCTTAGTCAAGTGATTTATGATGACGAACAAGTAAATATTGACTTAACCTTTTCAGACAAACATTGTATGACGCTCTACTTGGCGCATTACTAAATATCCGTTTCAACTTTGATAATAGATAGTAGTAATGCAAACTCTTAGCTTACTACTAGAGTTATTTCAATTACTCACTCGTACGAAAAAAACCAATAACTTTTCTAGCCGATTCAACAAAAAAGAAGAGTCGCGCAACCAAAGATCCAAATTTAGAACTCGAACATAAAAGGATGTAGAAGATCAAAAGCAATACCTGTTAAACTGTGTAGGGCAAGGATCAGCAGTAGTACTCGGCCCCAAACTCTTTGCCTGCTGCTCCGCAGTAGAGAGTACAGCTGAGGAAGCAGCTTGCGACGAAGTTGGGGACGGTCTCGCGGCGGCGTGGCCAGAGCGGCCTTCCACATGCTTTCTTGAACGGTGGCGGCCCCGGTTCATGTGGCGCTCACAGTACTTCTGGTCTGCGACTGCGTCCCTCGAGCACCGCCATTTCTTTCCGTCGGTCCGACGGCATCTCCCCGGCTCCGGATCCGCATTTCCGGGAAAACCCAGATGGAAATTTCCCCACCCCACTAAAACAAAAACAAAAACAAAAACAAAAACAAAACAAACAAACAGATGTTTTCTTTGACTAAATCATTGTAGCATTTGAACCATAAAACTTGCTTGGAATGTGAAACTACTTCAAGCAACACAATGATACTACCATAATAGATTACTAGATAATGCGCGAGTATTTGTACGTTAGTTATTCATAGCTGCTATGGCCAACCCCGGATCGAACAACATTCGTCGGCCAAGGACAAATAGAGCAAATAGAGAGAGATAACATGCAGATTTATGTCCACAGGAATTAGAAATTTCACTATAGAAGATGAAAAATACAACATACCAAAATCTCACAAAGGAAAACTCCCGAGTGGATAAATGACTAAAACACCGTTCTCTAAAAACTTAAGCTTTTAAAAAGAAATGAATATTCCACATATCATTAGAGTCATTAGAGCAGGAGATCCTCAGTTCAAATTTTCCGGACTTCTCACATTAAAATATATTAGACTGACATAGCTAATGTACCATCAAAAGCCTCTTAAAAAAAAATTCAATTGCATTTTGTCCCAAAAAACAATAATAATAATAATAACAATAATAATGATATAAAGACACATAATAATAAAAAATAATAATAATAATAAACAAAGATAGAGATCCTTACATGAGGTTGAGCCAAAAGATGCAGCAGAGAATGGAGGGAACACAGATGGGTTGAGGCTTCTTCTAATGGGGATAAGGAGGCTACTTGGTATGGGTGCATTTGCAACAATGTACTTGTAGATCAAAGCTTGGTGCTCCAGCTCCATCCATTGAGATGGAGTGAAGGGCCCTCTCACCCTTGCCAATACCCCATTCATGCTTGTGTTTGAGCTCCCAGAAAACAATCCTAAACCATTAAAGACAAAAAATAGAAAAAAAAGTATAAGACATAAGAAGAGCATGAGAAGTTCCTCTTTTTTCTCTTTTTTTTGTTTTCTTAACAAGAATGAAAGTAAAGGAACTAACCATCAAAGATGCACAAAACAATGATTTGGTTTTTTTTCAGGAAAAAAAATGGAAAAAAGGAGGGACTTTTGCTAGCATTTTCCTTGAAGACATAATAGAAGCAAAGAGAAAAAAAGGGGAGGGGAAAAGAACAACATTGGATACTAGTGTTTTATGCTCCCTTTTCCTCCTATTTGATCTTTTATGTCCCCCCTTAATTAGTGAAAAGAAAAGAAACACCTTTAAAAATAAAATAAGATCCCACATCCATGATCCATCTCACTATTGACAAGACCCCAAAATGAAACAAGATAAAATTTTTTTGGGAAAAAAAAAAACCTTTTTTTAAGGGGGAGGGTGGGGAAAAAGAGGAGGAGAAGCAGCAAAACATGAAAAGATCCTGATCCAGTGACTAGTACCTGCA
The DNA here is from genome assembly GCA_016920855.1 of Puya raimondii. Lineage (NCBI taxonomy): Eukaryota > Viridiplantae > Streptophyta > Magnoliopsida > Poales > Bromeliaceae > Puya > Puya raimondii. The sequence continues at coordinate 139,704,260 of JABWPP010000050.1, forward strand.
TTGGTGAGAAAAGATGGTGTGGAAGAAGAAGAGGGTGGAGGTGGTGGTGTGTGGTGGTTGTAGTAAGGAAAGGTGTCATCTTTGGCTGATGAGGAGAAGCAGAGCATGTGCTCAGTGGTTCTGGGCATCTTCAAGAGCCTCAGCTGGGCCTCCTCTGACCCCTCAACACTGCTCCCCCTCCTCCCATGCTTGAGGAAACCAGAGGAGGGGGACAATGGAGGAGGGCCCAGGGAGGGAGCCAAGGAGGGGGAGGCACCACCACCTCCCCCACCCCCCACCACCACCACCATGGCAGTGTCCATGGCCACCCCTGCTCCACCACCTGAGTTCATGGTGTGGCAGTGCACCAGGTCTAGCTAGTGGGTGGAGTTGGGTTCATTGGAGGAGGAGGAGGAAGAGGAGAGAGCATTTTTTGTGATGGTGGTGGTGGTGGTGGGGAGAGGAGGAGGAAGATGAGTGGGGGTGGGTTTTGGGGGTTTGGGGATGTTGAGCTCAGAAAACCAGGGTGGTTTTTGGCCTTTTGGGAGAGGATGCTTGTTAGAGAGAGAGAGAGAGAGAGAGAGAGAACTAGTTCCTTGTTCTCTGTTTTGAGACAAGTTATTGCATGAACCTGGTCCACCATGTATTGGTCCTCTTCCTTTTTATTTTGGGTAAACTCCAATTTGTTTTATATATATATATATATATATATATATAGTAGAGCTACTATGCTCACGGAGCCCTTCGTGCTTCCAACTCGTTTTCGATGTTGAGACTTTCGAATCGACGATCAGCTCCGTTAGACTTGATCCAGAGTATTTGAAGTACCTAGAAAATAAATTTCGTGATTTTTCGATATCATTTGCCTACCGATCAAAGGAGCTCAAAAATCAATAATTTTAGTGGTCATGGCGAGCTGTTTGTAAGTTTAACGGTGTAGAAATATCCAAATCACGTGAAAGTTTGATAAAAAAAAAATTTATACTATATAAAACAAGATCAGTAATTTTGATCTAAAATTTTAGTGTCATGTCATTATATTTTTTAAGATTTTTATTTTCAGCCATTGATTTTGAGCCATTTCGATCACTAGGCAAATGATATAAAAAAATCACAAAATTTATTTTCTAGGTACTTCAAATACTCTAGATCAAGTCTAACGAAGTCGATCGTCGATTCGAAAGTCCCAACATCGAAAACGAGTTGGAAGCACGGAGGGCTTCGTGTTTCCGATAGCATAGTAGCTCTACTCTCATATATATATATATATATATATATATATATATATATATATATATATATATATATATATATATATATATATATATATATATATATATATATATATATATATATATATATATATATATATATATATATATATAGAGAGAGAGAGAGAGAGAGAGAGAGAGAGAGAGAGAGAGAGAGAGAGAGAGAGAGAGGTGTTGGTTTGCTAAAGATATTTCTGAAAGAAATGTAGGATGTTACTTACTTTGTTTTTTTGTTAGGAATGAATTTAGTTGGAAATATGAATAAGCTAAACTTCGAATTAGAGACGGTCTGTTCGTGGTTCAAAAAGCTGCACTTACCTGCCCTGTGATAATATAGTAAATTTTTACTTTATAATCTTATGGTTCAAAAAGTTATACTTAACTATCATATTATTTTATTTCTGTTTTATTATAAAAAAATTTTGTTAAATAAAGTATCATTCTGTAGTCTTCAAAATAATTTATTTTACAATCCTATTTAACGATAGATTTTTTTTTATTAAAATAAAAGTAAAACTATATGATATAATTAAATATATCTTTCTGAACCACAGGGTGGCAAAGTAAAAATGCGCTATTAACAGCAAGACAAATTAAAGTTTATCCTTTTTTTTTCTTTATAAATGTCAGCCAACTATGGATACTCATACATCCTATCTGAAGTAAAAATCAAATCCAAATCACAATATTCGAATGATATATATCTATCAACTGCTCTAAATAGTAACTATAATAAACTATGAATATTTTAGCATCTTATGGCAAATATAAGCAGAAATTTTTAGATTTTTTCGGTTGGGATCTACAGGCAAATTTTAAACAAAAAGAATCCTGAATGACGTGGTGGACCAGGTTCATGCACTAATTTCTCGTTGTTTTGGGCATGCCGACACCTTTGCAATTTTTAGGAATGCAAAAAAAAAAAAAAAAAAAAAAAAAAAAAAAAAAAAAAATCTTAATATTCATGTCTTAAGCTAAGAAAATATTAGTTGCTAGATTCAAGAAAAGAATAACTTATTCTATAAAGCAACTTGCAAAGAAAAAAGAAAAAAGAAAAAAAAAAAACTCTAAAGCAACTTGTACCTTTTTTTTTCTATTTGTGCAACTTACTCATGGTTTATTTATATGCATTAGGATTGGGATAGTAAACATGAAAGTAAAAAAATTATAGAACAAATTTTATTTCTGTCGAGAAAAAAAAAATTGCTATGTTTGCTTCAAAATCGAGGAATATAATTGACAATTCTCAAAACAAAGAGTTTATCTTAAATTTTTTTTATAATTAACTATAAAATTTTGCGTGCACGTATATCTGGCCTTACAAGTGTTGGTTATAAATGTGTAAGAAATTTTTTTATACTTTGTTTTCTAGAATAATAACCGCTTCGCTATATAGTAATTGTAATATTGTAATTTTATATATAGTGTAAGATATACATCTAATTAAATATAGAGTATATAGATAGTAATTTTGTATATATTAATATTAATGCAAGTGGTTAGTGTGGGTGCATAGACAATAATTAATTAATGCACTGCCATGTGACACGCACGCACCAAATCTTTGACTCGATTTAAGCCCATTCTCTTTCCCCCTTTCTTTTTTCAATCCAATTTGGTCGCATAGCGATCGTTAATATACACAATAAAATAAATTTTCTACTCTCTGTTCCATCATCTTACGATCCAAAATAAATCGCAATTCAGAACTATCATCATGCATGTTCTATAATTAATACAGCGATCGTATCACTGCGCCAAGTTTCTTAAATCTGTGTCGAACCTCAACGAGTATATAAATATAAATCACACATTATATATCTTTGACCCATGCATGAATACATTTAGTATATGTATATTTTTAACTTATGTATGTATGTATGTACATGTGTACTTGCATACAAGTACAAAGAGTTGTATTGGATGCATGGGGTTGTGGTAGCTTCATCTAATCATGCACAGGAAAAGGATGAGGTGAAGGCCCCATGGCTTTATTTGGGGAGCACGAGGCTCCATTTAAAATAAAGTAGTGGTTGAGTTGGGATTTTCAATGGCTCCACACACATTATTTAACCATCCACATGTGTGTGTGTGTGTGTGTATACTTTGCTTCATATCTTGTTATCTTTGAGAATGTTGGGTGTTGCTGTTCACATTGGAGAGTGCAAGCTTGCACATGGAGGGACATGAATAAGAATAAGGAAGAGAGAGAGAGAGAGAGAGAGAAAAAATCTTCAATACAATAAATATTTCATAAAAAACTTTTATCTAGAATCAGGCTACTATACTACAGGGAGTCATCCATCCTAGGACTACTCCCGTCCTAGCACGCTCAACTCTCTCAACCTCTTGGACCTAGCCATCACCGAAAATACTTAAGCCGGGTTAAGAGCTTAGCTCTATTATATCTCATATATAGGACTACCTGGGGTCTCACACTATAATACCGAAGCTCCGGTACTATAGTCTTATTTTCGATCTTAGGGTGTTCAAATCAACGATCCATACCGTTAAATATGATCTAAGGTATATACAAATTTTAGAAATAAAATTTTAATTTTTTTCGATATCGTTTACTTAGTAAGTAAATCATGCCAAATTGAACGATGAAAATTAAATAGTCTTTAAAATTAAAAGATAGGACTTTGGAATTCAAGATCAAAGATGCTGACTTTGATTTAGATAGTTTAAAGTATTTTCTATCATAATTTGAATAAATTTAAATTCTTCTACACCGTTGAACTACAAACTCGCTATCGTAGCCATTGAAATTGACAATTTTGAAATGATTTGATCATAAAGTAAACTATGTCGAAAAAATATAAAACTTTATTCTTAAAATTTTAAATACCCTAGATCAGTTTTAACGATGTGAATCGTTGTTTCAAACACCCTGAGATCGAAAACGAGATTATAGTACCAGAGTCCCGGTTTTGCTGATCTGCGGCGTAAGTCTCAGATTTAACTCTTGCTTATAGTAGGATGGATATATTGCATGAAATATGCAATATTTTTAAAAAATAAACATAAAATAAATTCCATGAAGCTATTTAATTAAATATTATTATTATTTTTATATGAATATATCTAAGAGATATATATTATTATACATATATTTCTAGAGAGAGAGAGAGAGAGAAAGGGGATTTGGAGGGTGGTGGGTGGGTGCAGGTAAAGTTGAAGGGTTGCTTTACTAGAAGGTTGGAGAATTTGGACTGTTAGGGGAGAGAGTTTGGGTTCCACCACATGCATATGGTAAAAGCATGAGGATTTTAAAAGCAAAGGCATCATATTTTAGGTAAAATTGGACCATACCATAGTCCCCACTTAGTTCCTAAATTCTTTTTTTTCGAATACGAAAATAAATTTAGATAGTCGATCTAAGAAGTCAGAGATTTGAGCATCTGTGCGTTTATTATTGGGCACTTGAGCTCGCAACTTATTGGGAACTAAAGAAATTCTCATTTGATTACTCGGAGTTTCTTAGTATGAGACTTACGAACAAGTCATGAAAATAGAAAGAAAGAATTATAATTTTTAGCACTTGTAAACGTTGAATTTTGCTGCAATCTTAAAATCAAGATGAACTAGTGAGATATTTAATAAATATACACTATAAACTTTTGTAGTGAGATCAAATTACTAAACTAAGCGCCTATTTGGTCCAACTGTGTGGTAGGCTAACATACTGTACAGAATTTTAATAACAATATATACTAAATTTGGTTGCTTACAGAAAACCGTAATATCGTACCATTAATAAAAGCAGTCATTGTCGACGAACCAAGGCGCCTCATTTGGCTTGGATTTTGCAATCAATAAAAATAGAAATGAACCAAACAAGCCCAAGTGTTTTATCTTCCAAAATCAAAGCTCCTCTGCAACTATAAATAATATATTATGATTGGAATCTCAATATAAATCCCCTAAAATATTTATGAACGATATGAATGCTCCGTATATCTCCGTATCTCTATGGCCTAACCACATAGGATGCATAGTTGTGTGTGCTAAGAAATTATTTCGAGCGTACCAAATACGTACATCTCATACGTTGACTTTTAATATTTTATAATTAAGGTTTTAAAATTAAAATTTAATTTATTGAATATGTTCTATTACATTTAAACTATCTACATATCAAAATCCTAAGTTTAATTTGGATACTAATTTGGAATAACTTCAAATACTACCCCTGTAATTTCGTGCTTTCTCACTTTAGTACCCTGTGGTTTGGTTTCTTTTTTTGTTATCTTTTGTTAATTTTTTCGTTAAATTATACATAAAAAATTTCAAATATCTCACTTATAGTTTATCGAATATTCATTTTAATTTTCTTATTAATTTAACTAAAAAATTAACGAAAAGATAACAAAAAGAGAATAATCAAACCACAGAATACTAAAGTGATACGTTTTAAACCACATTGCACTAAAGTGAGAAAACACGAAACCACATGGGTGGTATTTGAAGTTATCCCTACTAATTTTAGAACACTCGTTCGCAATAGTTAGAACTACACTCAGATTAACTTTAATTCCAACTGCTATAATTTTACCATCTCATACATAAAATGATAAAATTTATAAATACAATTCTCAAGTTGCACAGCTCATTTTACTACTTCTAATCAAACAAAACATATATAATTATAACTGTTATATTTTCAACTGCATGTATATCTAACGGTAAACTATAATTATATAGAGCATGTGTATACACCAGGTGCAGGGAACAATTTCTCGTCCCGTGGGGACACCAAACCAATTATGCGGCTGAGTCCAAAGCCTCCCAATCAATGCGGGTGGGGTCCTCGTCCGGGTCCGAATAGGATTAGGTCGCGTCTCGACCCACCGCACCCGGAGAGAGAAAATATCACGGGAAAAATTATTGCCTCCACCCAGTGTAATCGTGCACCTCGTGAACCGCACTTAATTTTTAATAATTAAATATTTATAATTAAGATATAAATTAATAGATGCATGTAGTATAAAAATAAATTGATTATTGCTCAGAATTTATTATTTTAGATGTGGTGTATGCGACGTATGTATACACCAGGTGCAGGGAAAAGATTTGTGGAGATCACGAGATATTGCGGATGGGCGTCGTGATCATCATCATCATCATCATGATGGGTTGCTTCGGGGGAATCCGACGACCGAGATTGATTGCGACGTCTCGGGCCCGGTCCGGCGCCCAATGCTCTTCTTCCACGTGGCATCGATGTTCGGCGTGCAAATGGATCCGTTTTGGTGTTGCTCCCGACTTTATCCGCTCCGAATTGAGCAGTATGTAAGATCAAAAAAATTTTAAAAAAAAATATTTCGAATTTGTTTCAATTTACTATGTAACGGAGCGAGTAGTGAGTGACCCATTTTTAATTTTGATATCCGCTAAATGTTTGCGAGAAATTTCCTCACGTCCGACCCACCCTGAATAGAACGATAAGTAAAGATAAAATGGAATAAAACCAACTCATTCCGATCCGCCAAGAAAACGGGACGGAAGGTGACTGATCCATCCCGCCTTCGGATCTACCCAGTTTGAATCCCTCTTATGAAGGTCTAGTTGAAACTGCTATAATTAAATCAGCTTATTTTTTATTTATTTATTTTTTTATAGATACTATAAAATAGTAGTAAAAGTTGTCATCTAAAATTAAGCGGTTACGTACTTGTTCGATAAAGGTTGCTTTTATAATTGTGATTTTTGTCATCGTTTTAAAGGGTTGCAGCAATTGAAAGTGTTTCAAAATTTTTGAATTATTGAAAGCGTAAAATATATAATTTTAGATCTAAAAGACTTAAATGAGGAGCATCTTATCCACCCTTATTGAATTCCTTCTAAATTTGTTGGTCATTACGATATCGAGATTCTGACAAAAAATATTTATATTGAAACGAGTTAAAAATGGAGTAAACATATGATCCAGGTAAACATCTTAACAAAATCTCATTAAAAAGCTATTCAGCAAAGTCGCATTTTTTTTAGACAATCACGATTAGAAACTAGTCCTAATACGTATTTGATTCGCAGTTTTGATTTTTTAAATTATTGGTTTAATTTAAATCGTATCAATTTTATCCCCGCATCCAAAAAGATCCGAGAGGTCGGAAATTCGAGCTCTCATTTATTGTGACCCGGTAATTTATAACAATCAAATGCATACTTTTAATTATTAAAATTTATTATATTTAATGAGTGAATTTAATTAGATTAATAAATTTGATTTAAGTGTGTGTGTACGTAAGGGGGGTTGGTTTCCTGGTAGGGAACACAAGGGGTGGGGCCCACGCGAGAGGGGCATTAAAACGACGCCCACGTCACGTCGCGCTTTGAAGGCGACACCTGTCCTTCATGCACCAACAACAACACCACAACCCCACACTCATCATACCCTGCTTGAATTTCCCTTTTTACCCCTCCAGCTTAGGGATGTCAATGGGTTTGGATACCCGAAATATTACCCGAACCCGAATCTGAACGGGACGGATTTATCCGAACTAAATGGATATGAATTCGGGTATGGATATAAAAAATAAAAATCCGATGGGTATGGATACGGATATGAATTTCGTATGTACCCGACCCGAACCCGAACTCTAACCCAAATAAATTATATACATATTATTTATTTATATATACAATATATAAAATGTCTAATAATTTTATCTGTTGGATCTTCATTCAACGGTATATTTTGAAATATAGTAAAAAAATTTATTACTTCGGGTTTGTATTTTCGGCTTCGGGTTCGGATTTCGGGTTTTTGATCGGGTCGGGTATGAGTATGAATTTTTAAAACCTGCCGTGTTCGGGTCCGGATTCGGGTTTCAATTTGGTTGTCGGGTTCGGGTTCGGGTTTTTAAAAATTCGACGCAAACCTGACCCATTGACATCCCTGCTCCAGCTTTATCCGCTATCTCATCTCAAAATTAGGGCTTAGTAATCAAGCACCATGTTCGTGAGTCTGCTCGTGTTCGACTCGACATAAGCGTGAAATAAATAACTTTATTAATAAACAAATCAAGTACGAGCTAAATTTTTAGCTCAAAAATTTAATGAGCTAATCGAGCACGAGCAAAATTTTTCAGCCCGAAGTTTTAACGAGCTGAACACGAGATGAAATCAGCTCGCGAGGAATGAGCTCACAATAGATCGCTTATTTAATAAATAAGCCGAGCACAAGCTAAATTTTTCGATCCGAAATATTAACTAGCAAAACACGATGTAGGATCAGCTCGCTCATATTCGGCTCGATATAGTTCGATATAATTTGTCCATTTTTAGTTCTTTCGATTATTATGTAAAGAATATCGAAAAATCGTAAAATTTATTTTTTAGGTACTTCAAATATACTAAATCAAGTCTAACGGAGCCGATCGTCGATTCGAAAATTCAATCATCGAAAACGGTTTAGGAGCACGAAGGCCTCCGTGCTCCTAGTAGCACATATATATATATATATATATATTACAAATTTTTGCTATTTAGATTTTATGCCAATTCAAATATAAAGAAATATATATTTTGTGAATTTTAATTATTAAATTAAAATTAAATTTTTTTAGTTTTCTTTCAACTTTTCATCCAGTAATAGAGGTAACAATCCAGTTTGCTGTTTGCGAACACGAGCTGGATTTCTCAGCTCGATATTTTAACAAGCCAGCTCGTGTTCGGCTTGTTTATTAAATAAGTCGAATCTCTCGTGTTCGGCTCGTTGACAGCCCTACTCAAAAGCCTACAGCTTAGGTCTAGATTAGTAATATGTTGACTTAAAAAGTATCAACTTCTATATTTTAAATTAGATAAATACATAAAAGACTTATCTGAACTATAAATTATTTTAGATCATTTTTTCAATCTTTCAAAATTTTAATTACTCTACTCAACCTCTTAATTTATTTGATTTTAGTCAGTCAACGACATTTTGACTTTAAAATTTAAGCTAATTGCTTACTTTAATCAATTTACAATTAAGAGAAATTACATGAAGTATACTACGTTAACATGTAAAGATAAATAATGGAGTTAAATTTTGAAATCAAAGTGTTGTAGACTGACTCAAATCAAACAAATTAAAAGGCTAGTTAATAAATTCAAATTTTTGAAGAGTTGGATAGTCAACTTAAAGTAGTCCATAGTTCAGATAAATTAGATACATTTTTTCTTTTAAAATTCAAAAAAATAAACTATATTTATATTTTTTTCTCCTTTTACTAATTTTTCTGATGAGTTGTAATAATATTTTTTTAACAATGTTACAAGAATAATAAATTATCAAATAATACCAATAACATGAGTCCAAATAGAACACAAGAAACTTTAATATACACCTGTGAGTTTCTTTGACATATCTTTTTCTTTGGCTAGGTGACAAGTCCCTCTCTATCTTAGATCCATTTTGTTGATTCTTGGCCCACATATTTACTTTCCAAAGTTGGTAAAAATATAAAGAATTTATCTGAATTATGAACCATTCTGAATTGATCATTTTGATTTTTTAAATTTTAATTTTACTATCCAATCTTTTAATTTGTTTGATTTGAGTCAGTCAACAATATTTTGACTTTAAAATTTAAGCTAATTGCTTACTTTAATAAATTTACAGTTATGATAATTGCATAAAATATTTCAACTAAATTGTAAAGATAAATAACGCATTCAAATTTTAAAGTCAAAGCGTCGTTAACTGAATCAAATCAAACAAATTGAAAGATTGGATAGCAAAATCAAAATTTTGAGAGGTCAGGTAGTCAAGTCAAAATGATTCATAATTCAGATAAGTTTTGTACCCTTTTACCTCTCCAAAGTTTCATGGGAAGGGCACATCTTTCCCCACATAAATTAAGCTTTTTTTTTCTTTTTTAATCAAATATGCAGGTCATTAGTCCGTAGGCACACCTGTAAATTTTATACATAAATAAAATTTTAATTAAAGCAGTTATAACCCATTTTAATCAAAGAACCCTATCATGTTATTTTCTTATCAATCCAATATACTAAAAATTAAAGAAGTAACATATAGGTGAATTGGGACTAGGAAATGAGAAGAGAAACACTAAACCCTAAACACTAGATCCTAAACACTTTTTTTTAAAAAAGGGATAACTTCAAATACCACCCCTGTGATTTTGTGCTTTCTCACTTTAGTGCCCTATGGTTTAAAACGTATCACTTTAATACCATGTGGTTTGGTTATTCTCTTTTTTTGTTATCTTTTCGTTAATTTTTTCGTTAAATTATACAGAAATTTTTTTAAATATCCCACCTATGGTTTATCGAATATTCACTTTACTATCATATAGTTTTAACTTTCTCATTAATTTAACGAAAAAAATAATAAAAAGATAACAAAAATAGAATAACCAAACCACAGGGTACTAAAGTGATACGTTTTAAACCACATAGTACTAAAGTGAGAAAGCACGAAACCACAGAGGTGGTATTTGAAGTTATCCCAAAAAAAAAACCAAGATGCAACTATGCAAGTAAGTTGGGGGAAACCCAATGAATGGTGCATTTCCCATTTTAAGCATCTTTCCTAGGAATACAACAAAGATTCCACACACAAATTGGGATAAAAATAATTAAGGGGATAATTAATTAACAACCCTAATCTTATATCATATTCTCTTTGCAAAAAAGGGGTATAAATATAATGTAGTCCTTAATTAAACTTTTGATAAATTACTTTTCATCTATTCTCTAGCAATGTTTCCTTTTTGACATATATATTTTCTTGCAATGGAATCCCCAAATTTGTTGTTATACTCAAAATAGATGGAAGAGATTTTAAATAAAAAATTTATAGAGAGGTGACATAAGGTGCTAATCCTGTTGAATATATAATATTAAAATACTATTTGCTAATAGCTTGAGGTTTTAGAATAATTAGTTGCTTAATAACATGATATCATAGTAAGAGAGCCTGAGCCGATTGTTAAATATAAAACTAAAAATTTAAACTTTTAGAGTAATTGATTGTTTCGCAGCAGGTTTGTTCAAATAAAAGATAAGAGTGTCTCATGTGAGTAATTCATCAAAAGTTAAGGACTACCTACAAATTTTGCCCAAAAAATACATCAACCCTTTATTTTTGTAGTTTTTTTTTAATAAAAACGTACAGAACTTATATAAACTATGAACCATTTTGATTTTGCTATTCAATCTTTTAATATTTTAATCTTACTATCCAAGCTTTTTACTTTATTTGATTTGAGTCAGCCAAAAATTTGAATGTGTTGTTTATTGTTACGGATTTAGTTAGTATAGTTCATATAATTTTCGCAACTATAAATTTATTAAAATAAGTAATTAGCTTAAATTTTAAAGTCAAAATATTGTTGACTGGTTCAAATCAAACGAATTGAAAAATTGGATAGTAAAATCAAAATTTTAAAAAGTTGAATAATCGATTCAAAACAATTTATAATTCAGATAAGGTTTGTACGTAATTTTTTATTTTTATTTTTAAAACTAACACCTTATTTTCGTTGCATACTTTTAGGTGGTCATTTCTCGTTAACCAAGATGTGAGTAATGCATGCGTAAGATCACATGGAAAGTAATGCAAAACTAAATTAATTAAATAATTAATTACTACTTAATCCTCTATTAATGTATTAACAAGTGTTGTTGTTGCATGTTCTCAGGGTTGGGATTTGCGCAATAAATAAAAAAATAACCCAATTGGAAACTAACCCAATGTAAAACCAAGATATGAATCCAAATTAATATATCATTGTCACAGAATTTAATTAATTGATTAATTTATTTTATTCATATTTCTTATTTAAAATGGTTTTTTATTCACATCCTTTTCTAAGCTCTTTAAGCGGCTTATAAATATAATTCTTTTTCTATTTTATGGTCGACGTGCTCTAAAAGCTTAAACTGCCATAAAACGATATTTCTATTTTATATATTTAGCACTAGAGTCGAGACTTATTGATAGATTCAAACTGTAAATTTGAATTAAATGTGAGAAAAACTAAATAATGTAATTGTAAATCTCCCGCTCTGATATTATATTAAAGAATGTGAAAAAAAAAATTCTTCACAAACTTAAGCCGTCAGAAAATGGTATTTCTAATTTACATATTCAACATTACAAAAAATAAAAATTGAGAAAAAAGGTTAAACAATAACAACACAAAAATTGAGGATTTTTTTTTTTTTTTTTTTTGCGCATTTTTAGGATTGAGGGGTGTATGATCCAAGAGAATTACCTACATTTTAGCCTCTCCAAATAATAATAATAATAATAATTAAAAGAAAGAAAGAGATAATACGGCCCACGAAATGTCATACGATCGTATAAGGCCCAAGGCCCAGTTTCAAGAATCGGCCCATTAACAATAAATTAATCTGATATTAATTAATTATTAATTGACTTAGTTTTATTTATTAAAACGTAAATGAAATTATCAAATTTGGTAAAATTACTAATGAATTGGATATGTATCTAAAAATTTTTGACTTAAAAATAGGGGTTTAAGAGGCCTCAATAAAAGAAGTAAAAGAGAAATAGCTTAGGGCGCTCTTTCATAATTTTACTTATCTGAATTATAGACTATTTTGAATCGGCTATTCAATCTTTTAAAATTTTAATTTTACTATCCAACTTTGCAATTTATTTTAATTTAAGCCAATTAATGATATTTTTACTTTAAAATTTAAGCTAATTATTTATTATAATAAATTTATCGTTACGAGAATTGTATTTAAATTTAAAATTTGAAATCAAATTACCATTAACTGTCTCAAATAAAATAAATTGAAAAGATATTAGATAATAAAATTAAAATTTTGAAATATTGGATAGCTGATTCAAATGGTTATAGTTCAAATAAACTCCTTTTAACGCTTCTTACCAAACAATTAAAGATGAGGGGGGACATTTCGAAACGACTTGTAATTGAGGGGTTTTTCGACATTTTCGCCTAAAGCTTAAAATTACATTTTTACCCATTCGGTTTCTATTTTTTTAACTACGAATACGCCTAGTCGTTACACTCGGCGGCGACGCGGCGGCGCTCCGGCGGGGAAGCGCCGGCGAGGGTTTCGACTCCTCCGCCTTTTAAATCTTTTCGTATCTTTCTAAATCTTATATCGAATATATGTTTACATGTTTATCTCTTATCTCTAATTTTTAAAAACAAATCTTTTAAACCTAATCTCTAATTCTATCTCTATCTCTGAATCCTAATCCTTTTTTGAATTTTACTTATTAATATTAATATTCTAGATGTAATTTTGTTCGATTAGGGTTCTTTTTATAGGTTTTAGGGGGGTTTTCGCATCGTACGGATCCGAGTTAGGGTTTTTGGGGTAGCATTTTGGGGGATTAGGGTTTTGGAGAGATGGATCCTTCTTCGTCGTCGTCGTCGACGTCGTCTCGCGCTCCTCCGATGTTGAAGAATTCGAAGAAGGTAAGAGCTTTTCATTGTTATTATTTATTATTTGGATTTTTCTGGTTAATTAAGTTAAAATTTTTGTTCGATTTTATTGCTTGATTAGATATCAACAGTTAATTAATCTAGTTTTATTTCCGCCACAATTTTTTAAATTTTTAATTTTGGTAAAAATTATCAATCAATTTGGTATAATTCTCAGTTTATTTGACCAAAATCATCAGAAACGTTGAGGATTGTCTTTATACATTTTTTCTTTTATTTTTTTTGGGTTTGAATTTACAGATTAGTTCCGAACAAAATGAAAAGAAAAGGATTGAAACAAATAATGGAGGTGTTTATTTAGCAAAAGAAACCCGCGCTTTGCAGCGAGAAGTATCTATTTCGATTAAATGATATCGAGAAAGATAATCTTATTAATTGTATAATTTGGTAGTTTAAGAATCATTTTGAATGGAGGTGTATTCCTTCCTGTTAAATTAAATAAACCCTAAACCCTAAATTAACTAGTATCAAATTATTAATTACATTATAATTTACTAATTAGCTAATTAGTTTTTTACTTATGAACAAAGTGTAAAGCACCATCTGGTAGAGAAGTATATAAATTAGATAATTACTTAGTTAACTATGAACAACAAGCTAATTTATTAGTTCGTAATATGCTAATTAATTAATTAGTTAATATGTTAGGTATTCAATTAACAAGTTAATTAGCTAATTAGTGAATTAGTCATTATCTATCGCTGTTTAATTGTAAAGTTGTTTGGCGGTATTTCCTTACAAAATCTTTGGAAAACTATTAACTGATATTTATATTAATTTACTTTTAAAAAAAAGATCTTTGTTTATTATGATGCACAGTTTTTCGATAGTCGATTATCATTTGCATTTTATGGTGTATTTTTATATGATAACATTTTCGTTTCGCTTCTCTAGCTTGATGCAAATCCATCTACATCCAACCACCATGAATTCAACTATTATCGGCCCACCCAAGCTCAATCTCAATACTGTGGTTATGTAAACAACGACATTAACGGGGACAGTAGTGAGACCATTTATATACCTAATAAGATTTTTGTCGGCGGTTTGCCATCTGACATAACAGTCGAGGAGTTCAAGAGCTTTTTCGCCCATTTTGGCACTATTATTGATGCTGTACTGATGTATGATCATGCGAGGCAACTCCCTAGAGGTTTTGGCTTTGTCGTATTCGACACTGAGGAGACGGTAGAGGGAGTATTGCGGAGTCAGTTTTATAAGCTGAAGGATAAGATTATCGAAGTTAAAAGAGCGTTCCGCAAATCTCACAACAATAACAACAGCAGGAGAAACACTAATTATAACTACAATAGGTTTGACGGTGCAAGTGGTCTCGCAAGAGGAGATGCTTCTCCTAGCTGTCGATATGGCGTTCGCACGATGAACAGCTTCAGTTATCCCGGTTATGCATACGGCGCAGGATTTCAAAATACACAAATCCCGTATCGGATATATGACCCTACTTATTTATACTATCTTGGGTATCATCAGGGATGCTGGAACAACTGGATGAATGCGCATTCTCTGCAACAAAATCTATCTGCATTATATGCTAATGGGATCAGAACCTGGGGTGATGTTTATTAAATGTTAATGTTCTATCAACCTCATTGATCAAGGTACCAAATTTAACATCTCTTTGGTAATCATAGGTGATTCGACGCCACTGAATTTTCTTCTTTTTTATTTTTATTTTTCTGTGAAATGTTTAGAGTGTAAATCAACTGTTATCTTTGTTATGTTGGAATGGGTGGAGATGTTTCTCATAGTACATTATTCAGATGCAAATGTAGATGAGACATATAATGATGTGAACTTTTAGATTTTTTTCAAAGATTATCTATTCTGATTCCTTTTACATGTATCAACCAGCATATATATTTTTTCTTATATAACCCACAAAAAAATGTGGGCTAATTTGTTTTGGTTTGATAGGCTACAATAGATTATTTGGTTGAAAATTTCATATATTGAAGCATCCCTATGTTCTTATATACTGTTCATTGTACTTGTACTTTCGCGACTTTATAATTTTATATGTTGGACTTAACTGTTCTGTAGTTACCGGTTTGTTACGGCAAAAGCACTTTTTGTCTATCAGGAGCTTGCTACTACCTAGTGGTTTTAGCCGTGTTTAGGGTTACGGGTTTAGTGGTGTTTGACAAAGTATTGTTATTGTTTCTCTGCAGCTTTAACCGTATCAGAAGTTCCAGGGTGAGACTTTTACTTTTGGGTCTCGAAATCTCAATTTTGTTTTCCGCTGTAGCAGAAACTTCTAAATTTTTGTGTTTGATTAACGTTATACTTGAAACAGCTTAAAGCAGAAGCTAAGCCAAACAGACTCTCGGCCTCATATGCCCTCCATTTTTTTCCGTGGGTTGGGCCTACACCCAACTTGGCTTTACCCGAAGTTTTAGGCCGAGGTCGAGCTTGAATTTGAATGTTGGGCCGAAATTACGCCCGAGCTCGATCTCGCGTATAGCCCATAGAAGCTCTTATCCACCACACCTAACCCTACTTGACTCAAATTGTTTGAATAGGTGAAAATGTGTGGAACTTAGGTGGATAATTACGAATTTTAAAGTTTGATTTTTAATCTTATAATTTAGAATTTGAGTGTGGCGTTTTAATTTAATGGATCTAATTCGAGTGTCTCACGCCATCAAATATTTCAAATAGAATTGCATTAAAAGATAAAAGTAACAAAATCAAAATTTTTACTTGTTAAATAATACAATCAGAAGATAAAATAGCAAAATCAAAATTTAGAATCTGACAAGTTTCCATACGATATGTTTAAAGGGAAAAGTACTTTTTGCCAAAATAAGTGTTTGATGTGATACAAATATGTGCACATCTATTCCATATGATTCATATAAGTAGGTAGGTAATAATTTGTCTAGGTAATATATATGTATATATGACTACACGAAATGACCAATCAAATCAAGCAACAGGAAAAAAAAAAAAGAAAAAAAAAAGCTCAATCTAATGAGTGATGAGTTTCATGGCTATGGAGTAGGTAGGTGCATTTGATGTTACTTGATCCATGCAAATTACATTCCTCTTCCAAAATATTAAAACAAAAAAAAAACCTTGTAAAGCACTTTTCTTCTTTATGTACTCTCATGTAATTTGCTTATGAAATAAAACCCACCAAAGTGCCATATTATGCTGTCAAAATCGAATGAGGCGGTAAGTGAAAGTCAAAAATATAAAAAAAAGAATAGTTCGCTTCGAATCTATCTTGATCTGCTAAGAAATAGAGTGGAAGACGGAGTATTCTTTTTCCTTCGATCTGCTCTGATTTATTAAAAATCTATTTCTATCCTAATCCGACGCAAATGGAAGGGGGTAAGTGAAAATAAAACATAGGATAAAATTCAATCCGTCCCGAATTTATTTCGACCCGCTAAGAAAATTGGGCGGTAGCGGACTGATGTGGTGAACCAAGTCTAGGGATGAATTTTTTCACATAGAGATGGCATGTATGATTGGCAAGTTGCTATGAATGGTCTCAATCTTAAGCAACCACAAAGATTTTGTGGTGCATATATGCCTCATTTATGTCACACATGTATATTGGAAACCAATTAAAGTCAATGATAAGATACACAGCATATAGCCATAAATAAGTGGGCACCAATCCAGTCCAAATAGAGACTAGGGTTTTACAAGGAAGGGTGGTTTATTGGTTAAGTAGCATATTACTTCTTAGGGTTGTTTAACTTTGAGGGTCGTCTAATATTATTAGATCAAAAGTGGCACGCAAAAATCTATTTGATAGAAAAAAGTTTATGATTAGTCTTAGCAAGCCCTCTCACATACACAGTGGATATCAGGTTACGGCATGGGATTAATCTGCAAGGTATATAGATATCGAGTTAACCATGGACAATAAAATAATACATATATATATATATATATATATATAGAGAGAGAGAGAGAGAGATAGAGAGAACGGAGGGGATGAGAATTGACTTTGATATTATATTGACCAACAGATCAATACGATAGGAAATGGTTCGGGATTAGTTTTGAAAAAAAAGAGTTTGGTGAAAAATAGAGATATGCCTCTTTGCTCTTTAGTGATGCTTATACAAATTATCTATAATAAAAATTAAAATCTCATGTTAAACAATCATTGTTCTCTAAAAACTTAAACTGATAGAGAACGTTGTTTTAAATATTTTTACATTTAACACTCTTCCTTATGTCTGGAATCAAAACTTTTTTACTAGACTCATGACGTGGACTTTGAATTAAATGGGAGAAAATTAATGATACTAGGAGTCTGGCGTGACTTGAACTCAGAACCTCCTATTCTGATACCATGTTAAACAATCGTTGTACTTCAAAAGTTTAAGCTGGTTGAGAACGGTGTTTTAAATATTTTTTACATTTAACGTCTCAATATCTAATAAATTAAAAGCCAAGTCAGACAGATACTGCAAAGCTAAAGTTAGCTCGAGGAGCTAAAACCAGAAGCTTCAATTCAAGGCTCTTGCTTTTAGCTGTAGCAAGAAGCTGTTAAAAGTATTTTAATGAACTAGAACATGCAAGTACTTTTCATCTTCAAAATCATGTTAACTAGAAGTGACTAGAACAGGGAAGTACTTTTCATCTTCAAAATCATCATGTCATCAACACCTAACCAATAATAAACTGACAAATTAAGCTTTTAAGTCCTAATAGAAACTCGTTTTCTCTTATTGTTTGAGACCCCTCAACAAAAGTTACCACAGTTAATTAACTCCTCAAGTCTCCTACTTATCAATTATCACTTGGAACAAAATAAGTTGATTTATGTAGTAGCTTATGTTCATAAACAAAGTGTAAAAAGAAAGAGAGAGAGAGAGAGAGAGAGAGATTGAGAAAAGCAAAAGCAAAAGCAAGGAATGAAAACAAAGCTCTTTTCAGCCTTAAGCAACCTGTAGTGACCCCCCCATAAAGACAACTTTGGCATTGAAGCCTCTGATCTCATCACAGGCTCCTTTAATCACACACACACACACACACACACAACAAAGTTACAAAGAGGGGAATGTGCAAGCAATGCAATGCATGCATCCCATTTGTGCTTTGAAAAGGACCCTACCATTATATATATATATATATATATATATATATATATATATATATATATATATATATATATATATATATATATATATATATATGTATATAAAAGAGGAGAAAAGCACTTCTGGGTGCAGTGCTTATTTTGGTGGCTTTTGTGTTAATGCTCCTCCTGTTTTGGCTTCATTATCCTTTTTTTAATTTTTCTTTTCTTTTACCTACTTAATCCAACCACTTTATGTAGTGAGCAGTATATGTGTGTTGCTACATATGAGTTATGACCCCACAACTGTCTCCTCTTTCCCATCAGATACCCAAGAGTAAAACAAGGGACTATAGATAGTGTAAGGACCTCAGAATCTTTTGGGGGTTTTAAGACAAGGGAGATGGAAGGAGAGCTGCATCTATAAGGTGATTAGGACATTTGATACAATGTCCCCTTAGATGTTGTTGACCCTATTCATCTAGAGAGAGAGAGAGAGAGAGGAGTAGTGGGCAAAGAAAAATATTAGTGTTTTGTGTAATTGTAACCAGAATGTAGTTAATAAGTCAGATTTAGATTATGCTAGTCCAAATAGCATGAAAAAACTAATGGAATCCATCAAGTTTGAAAACTTAGTTCCTGTTTAGATGCGTGGATATCTTATTTGTTATATCTTTATAATTTATTTGAAAAGCTTGTACATTTGGTAGACAGGAAATGCGATCAAATGTTTATAATTGGACATTATATTCGGCCTTCAAGTCATCTTTTCGAATAAGATAAATCATCTTATAAGTGAAATATGCTATCCGACCAAATTATAAATATCAAGATCTTTTAAGAAACAAAAATTAAGTTTCTTTCTTACAATCACGTTGGAAAATCTTTATACCAAATAAGTTTCAACCAGGGTCTTCAACGTGTAGATTTGTTCCTATGAACATATAATAATACTTTATCTTCGTATCTTTGGAGAACTGGAAGCTTGACCTCCTTTGATATCGCTATCTCTCAAACTCAAGATATATTCTGCCGTTAAAGCTCCACTCTATGTCTTATCACTAAATAATCTGTCATATATACAGATCTGACTAATATTTTTAGATACGTTACAATATAACTACAAAATAAAGAAAAAAGCAAATGAAAGATGAAACAAACTTATATGGGAGTTAGAGGAAAGTGGAATGTCATGTGAACTCTCTCTCTAGATCTATCACTCTCTCTCTCTCTCTCTAGATCTATCACACACACTCTCTCTCTCTCTGACTTTAGTTATGTTTTCTCTTTGTACAGAAGCACTTGTCACTCTCATTCAGTTGCCATCCAAATAGACCTTCCTCCTCCTTTACCTTTAGGCTATCTGTGCTCTTTGCTTGGGATCTTTGCTTGGATTTTGTTTGGATTTTGTGCTCCCCATGTGAAGGACAAGTCCCCCCCACACCCACACCCCCCACATTTAAATTTTGTATTATTCTTGGCACTGTTGCAGAGCCTCAGCATGAAATAGGATGCCACCTTTCCCTCTTCTCCTCTCTTTTTTCCTATTTCTATCATTGAAAACAAAAACCACCAAGAAAGAGAAGAGCCTATTAAGGATCTAGTGCCTTACACTGCTGTTTTTTTTTATAAAAAAAAAATCCATTTCAAATACCAACTTGTGTGTGATTGGTTTGATTTCTAGAACAGTTTAGTGAACATTTGACAAATAAAAATTTTAAGGCTTTTAATTTTATGGTAATCTAAAAATAAATGTTTTGATAAAAAAAAAACTTCTATTTTTTTTCCATTGTAGAAAAAGAACCCTCAGGAAAATTTTAAAATTTTAAATAAAAAATTATTATTATTACTTTGGGAAACTTCTCTCAAACAATAATTATGTAGAACTCATTCAATATTCAAGACCTTAATTACTTAAGACCGTTCGGTATTGATAATATGATCAGTCTAAAAAAAGATGAAAAATTTATAGAATAATGGTTCTCTGCATTTCGGTAGAACTTAATAATTATATCTTAATCAACTAGGACAAAAGCAAATAAAATATTTTTTTATTGTATTTTCTCACCGTATACGACGTAGCCTTTGTTTGGTTCATATTAATTATAACACAAACATTAGGATGAAAAGAACAAGCATAATAAATAAAAGTGAGGATAATATATACATAAGAACACCATGTGTATTAGAAGTTTCCCAACCATGATGATAGATTTTTTTTTTTTTTTTTTCCATTCTTCTTTTTAAGGATGTCTTTGTTAGAACAATTAAATCCCTATCATTCTAAAAAAAAACATAAAATAAAATGGAAAAAAAAGGAAAATCATGTGATAATTCGAATAATGTGTACTAGGAGAGTGCCCCCATATATGTCCATGACTTGTCAAGTCATTTGTTTTTGTTATGGCCCCTCATGTCCATGTGTGGCCAAAATTATATGGGTACTATATACTTACACTTTAGCATCTGAGGCTAAAGGCCAATTGTGGTGGGCCATTTACTGTTTCTTTTGTTTGCATTACATATATCAGGCTCAAAAAATGAAAAAAAAAAATGAAGAAAAAAAAAATGAAGCACTTCTGAGATATAATATATTTGCAGTTTATTATTTTGTAGTCCAAACTACAGCAGTTCACTCTTTTGTAATTTTGTTTAAGGTTTGTATTTAGTGTTATTTTCAGTTGTTATACTATATATATATATATTTTCCAAAGACATTATCGAACTATTATTTTATCAAATTTTATACTGTACTTTTAAATAGAAACTAATAATAACTCTATTAAAAGACAGTATTTAGATAGTAGGAAAAAAAAATAAGCCATCAAAATAGATTTAATGAAATTTTTTATCAAGTTATTTTTAACTATTTTTCACGCCATTTTCGGGTGTTTTTCACTTTTTTTCTTGTCAAAATGGGTGAATGTACACTCCACTACTTCAACCATCATAATGAAGGTGCTAATTTTCATATGTAGTAAAGAGAGTAACCAAAAAAAAATTATTGGTATCTTTGAAAAAAATATATATATATATATAATATATAAAAAGAAACTCTTAAATATAGCGTATCGTGTAGTGTAATTAAGCCTTTAGTTTTTACTAGATTTTTTTATCGAAAAGGATAGCAAAATGATATATTTCATAAACTTCAGTATGGAAAATTATGAGTGCGAGACAGTAAAGTGCTACAATTTACCATCTAAATAATTTATAAAATGCACATAAATGCGCCAAATTTATAAAAAATAGGAAGGCCTAAAAATTAGGTCTACAAAGCTCAATTCACCTTTTGTTTCTTAGTTGAGGAATAAGAGAAGTTCATAATGAGGTCAAATTTGTACCATACTGATGAAATTGCTTTGCAATGCAGCAACTTGGACTTAGTCTCACATGCCATATTCAATGGCAAAAGATGTGGAGATTGTTTGATAACTCAGAAACTTTCGCAGAAGTGTTGTTTAAATTGACTATTTAAAAAAATCCTAATAGTTTTTTCACAAGATTTCGAATTGGACCTTAATATGTCGTTCATTTTAGAAATAACTATTTTAATTAAAAAGTTCAAGTAAAAATTACTTCTCGTCCGAATCAAGTACTACTAGCTGTGGAACTGAAGCTCTTTTAGTTCTGCGTATTTAGTCGAAAGTGAATGACGTAAAAACTAAAATTGCTCATCCTAAATATTTTTAATTTTTTTTCCTTCACTCTTTCTCTCTATAATTGATCATAACGCAATTAAGGTGGGCTGAAGCTAATTATGATATTTTTCAGATTACCAAATGTTTATTAGAGGTAACCATGCTCATTTTACATTAACATTTGTTAGCCAGCTTGTCAAAAAGACAAAATAAATTTAAACCTATGCAACTTGGCCTAGCTAGGTATTAATAATTGGATACTGTGCTAGCTAGCATCTAGCTAGTGTATAGCTGGGGCCAAATTAATTGGTATGACTCAAGTCAGTTTATCTGGTTAGAGTTTGACTCAGCTTTGTAGTCTATCAGAGGAAAAGCAAAAGCATCAGCATCACTCACAGTGTCTTTGCTTCAGGTGTACTGGACCACTCCTCTCTCTCTCTCTCTCTCTCTCTCTCATCCTTTGAAAGTTCCACGTAAATTTTAATTCTGAACTGTTTTCTATCAGATTAATCTTTTAGATAAGACGGCAACAGAGCGAGTCCCAAACCTTCTCCATTTCTAGAGGTTTTGAATTTAATTTCCACATTTGCTGTTTTATGACATATATATATCTTTGTTTATATTGGGTGTGTTGGTAAGGGAAACATCTTGAGTCCCCCTCAACTAGAACTCTTTTACTCTCTTTGGCGATGAAAACATTCAAAGTTTTAAGTGAAGAAGTTTTAGTTTGATATTTTTGATTCTGCTGCATGAAAAATTTGTGCAAAGTACTTAAATGTAATGCTTATTCTTTTAGATAATATTGCATTAAATAACACCACACCCTACAGAAAAAAAAAAAAACAAACAAAACCCTTAACAGGACCAAAGACGCCTTAATTAATGGCCTAAAAAAAAGAATTTGACAATCCTATTGAATAAAATAATATTTTATTAAAAAATGAAAAAACTCAACTATAGTACAATTGCACTATCTATTTAACTACTTTTTTTAAAAAAAGACCTTGGTTTATAAATTAAGAAAAATGCTACGTACATATTTATATATAGGTCTAAATATCACACCCCTCAAATTGTAGGATTCACAAAAATTCAAAAAAAAAAAAGCAAAAAAAATAAATAGATAAGGCTAGTAGGAGAATAAGGACAATTATATAGCATTGTTTATAAGTTAAATCGTGAACACCTTTTATACGTAGTTAATGAATTTATTGATTAGTTTTAACAAAAATTGGTATTTAATTTAGAAAAATAAGTAAATTAAATTGATATATAATATTCAGCATTAAGAGATAACAGTAAAATAGAGAATTAATTCATTAATGACTACCTCTATCATTAAATATTTTGCTCTAAATAAAGGGTATATATATGCATATATATGATCATGATACGGTTATGCAAATTTTGTGTCCCATTTCATTAATTTTAAGCCCAGGATTTTGACCCTGACGTTGTGAAATTGTACTAGCTAAGACGAACCGAAGATCTCTGGTTACCGTAGCTGATCAGAGAGAAAAAAAAAAAAAAAAAAAAATTGGCGAGTTTTCACAAATAAAATTTACAAAATATTAAAATATTAATTTGTTACAGCAACAAAACTAATTTATAATAATAACTTATAAATGTAATGTAAATATTAAGAATAATGATTTATAATATCTTGGGAATGTAATGTAAATATAAAGAATAATAGTCTCGTAGACAATAGAAGAAATTTTATTGAGTTTTTTCAAATAAAACTCACAAAATATTAGAATATTTGTTACAACAACAAAACAAATTTACAATAATATCTTGTAAATGTAGTGTAAATGTTCAAAATAATAGTCTTGTATTCAAATGAAGAAATATTCTAGACCATATATAGATATTTTATTAGTGACCGACCGTATATAGTGTAGTTGACTAAGAACTTGATGGTTGGAACCTAAGGTCTCGAGTTCGAAGCCTGATTACTTCATATTTCTTGCTAAGTTTATTTCTAAAAAATGAATGAAACTGGTAATATATGCATGCTTCTCTAAAAAAAAAATTAAAATATATAGACTTATCTAAACTATAGACCATTCTGATTCGACTATCCAATCTTTCAAAGTTATTTTAGAACCTAATTTTTTTTCCTTTTTTTTGATATAAGTGATTCGATAACTCTTCAATATAAAATTTAAGCTAATTATTTACTTTAATAAATTTAAAGTTACGTAAATTATATAAAATATACTAACTAAAATCGTAAAGATAAACGCTATATTCAAATTTTAAAATTAAAAAATTACTAATTGGCTCAAATCAAATAAAGTAGAAGGTCAACTATTAAAATTAAAATTTTAAAAAATTAGATAGTGAGACAGATAATAATTAAAATAAATTTTATGCATTTTTTACAAAATAAAGGATATCTTATTAGTGCACAGTTATTAGCCGAGTCGAATATTAAATATCGTCGATAAGTCAGCATTTGAATTCGTACATTAAGTTCGAACTTTAAAAACTTGTACGCGATCTCCTTCACCTGCCACATAAAAATGAGCATATGCATTAGTAAAAGCGAAAGTACAATAGTAGAACATTACTGCAAAATATATATACGATGCACATGCTTGCAAAATTGAGGACTATTTAATACCTTCACCGACATTTTACTATCATATTAATTTGTCCAAGTTTCTGGAGCATGAATCTTTTTTTTTTTTCTCTTTCTCTTTTTTTTTGGTTTATTAAAGAACAACCATATGATCGATCCTTGTTGGTTTTTTTAGATATGATAATTAATGAGATTATGACATAGTAAATGCAATGTACCACACGCAAATGGGCATATCTCCAGGTGCGAATTTGTAATAATATTTGGGCTACCGTGCAAAATCTGCGGACAAATATCCTGGACAGTGCAGTGCACACCTCTCTACTAGAATCAAATAAATATTGCATGGCCAAATAATCTCCAATTAATATTAGCTTATTTATGAGAATCATTAATTGTGTGGACAGGGTCTACCACGTACACGTGTAGGATATCTCTAAAAACTTTAGATTCGAAATAAAGGAGCAGGTCATGGGGTCGAATTCGATATCTATAGAATGAAAGGGATGGACTACTAGGTAGAAGATGATCATGCTAACCGAGTTCATAGCTACACAGAAATAATCTCCAATATTAGCTTATTTATGAGAATCATGAATTGTGCCGACAGGGTCTACCATGTACGCGTGTAGGATATTTCTAAAAACTTTAGATTCAAAATAAAACAACATGTCATGGTCTTGAATTCGATGTCTAAAGAATGAAAAGGATGGACTACTAGGTAGAAAATGATCATACTAACCAAGTTCATAGCTACATAGAAACATCGATATTAGGACTACATTAAATTTTCAAAATAGTTTCTTTTTATAATATGATAAAACTTTCGAATCGGAGTTTTTGCTTATGATATTTGAATTTTTATTTTAGCTGTTGAAATAGAGACAAAGAAGAAGCATGGACTAATACTTCATGTGCCTTAAATTATATCTCCAATTATTGCTGATGAGTCGGCACTTATTAAAGATTAATTTGTCATTTTAGAGTCATCTAAAGTTTGAAATTTTAAATCAGATGTTCACTATCATATGTATAAATAAGAAAACAACTTATTAACAATTATTCTAGGGTCCATTTGAGGTACATTTAGCATAACTAGGGGCATTATTCTATGGGAAAATGCTCTTTATGTAGGTTGTATAGCTGGTGGTCTCAACCATGATGGCAACAATCAAAAGAAAGATGAGGGGGGCATGCCTAAGAAATCTCCTTCTCATGCAAAAACTATTGCCTGGATCTAGTCCACCATTTCACCACATGAACCATTTACACATCCAACCTCTCCTATCAATCTTCACCTTTCAAAAAAAAAAAGTAATCTTAAATTCTGAAAAGCTGTTACCATATCTGCCAATTTATATTTTTTTTTCTTATTATATCTTCAATCAGTGCAGGCGACATAGATTACCTAATATCCATGTAAGCAGAAATGTTAAGAATAATTCTAGACCGTTTTCTATTAAACTAATCTATTAGATAAAATCAACTAGAGTCTGAATTATAATAATGAGGTCTTTCTTTGGTTCGATTATCAATTCGACTATTTAATTTCTGTTATTCTTTTATGATTATATAAATAACTATTTTAATAAATAATAAGGTGAAAGAATAGGTGGTGGAATTAATGGTCTACAACTGATGGAGATTGACTAAGTTTAGGGAACAAATCTCTCTTTCCCATGACCCCATGCATGCAGCTTCCCCTCTCATTCCCTGATGCTCAAATCCCTCTGCAACTTCCCTTTTCTTTTTCTGATACCAAGCAATCATTTTTGCTTGAAAATCTGTCTCCAAGAAAAGCCATGCACATCTGCATGCATCATCATCATCATAGAAGAGCCATAATTAGGAGCCTCTTATTAAGGAGATATAATAATCCCCACCTCCCAGTTTCTAAGGGCCCCAAAGATTGAGCACATTGCTCATTACTCCCTCCTAAAATAGTCTAAGTAGGGGATTTATATATACATTATTATTATTAGGTGGTCTCTCAAGCTACAAAGCAAGCATCCCACACCACATCTTCTCAACACAATGATTTGTTGATGCAATTAAATACTTGCCTTCTAAAATAACTTCTTTTTATTCTGAAAAATAATAAACATAAATTTAGTCGTTGAAACTTCTGAAATGTTTAAAATGGTAAAAATAAAATAATACTAATATTTCTTCAAACAGTTTTATACAGATGATATATATTTCTGTATGAACTTTACTGAGAACAAGCAATTAGGCCATAAAATTCAAGAGAAAAATTAAGGAGCTTATAATTATATGTTTCGTGGCGAAGACGGAGTGATGATTTCGCGGTAATCAGAATATTAGAATACAACATGTGATTATCTATCAAAAGGCAAAGTTCGGTTTATATCATTATATGGAGGGCCCTTAATCAGCTTAAATTATGGAACGAACAAGTTCCCTTAATAAGAAGTTAGGCACATTCCTCTTTGTACTTTCAAGCTGTTTTTCTGGCTTTAGAGAGAGGACCCATGCAACTACACACCACTTTCCTCAGTTTTCTTAGTTAATAAAACCCATCTAATAACTTTAATTTAATTCAAACTGAGTTTTTAGCATCCAATAAGAAAAAAAATGGAAAAAGAAAAACTTCCAAAACCATTTATATTAAAGAACTAATTGAAATTAATTACTGACCAGTTCTACAGCAAACTGTGTCTCTTAATTCCTGTAACTGAGTAGGTAGCAGTATACATCTATCTATTCACATGAGATCATGAGAGAGAGAGAGAGAGAGAGAGAGAGAGAGAGAGAGAGTTTCTTTCTTTCTTTCTTTCTTTCTTTTTATTTTTTTTATATTTTTTGATGATTTTGGGCCCTTCCCTCATCATTCCTGGAATATATGAAGCATGTCATGGAGACCCACATGCCACTTTTTTGTCTGGAAGCAGCTGTTGACTACATCCCAGTTGCTCAAAAAAAGCATGAAATGTTTATATGAACATGTAAGTTTTCAGCAGAACACAGCTTCCCCATCCCTATTCCCACACTGGATCTGATCTCAATTTATTATTTCTCCTGTATACAACTGTAATGAAATATCAGTATCAACTGTAACTATTAGTCCCACCTCTATCTCTTCCTCATAAGGTATATATTCCAAGAGCGTATTTGGATTTAAAAAAAAGAAAGTTTTGATGAAAATTGGCATAACAATAGTTTTTGAGATGCATCACGTCCCTACAAAAAATTATTTTCCATTGCATAATCTAGGGAGGTGTTTAGTATCTCAAAAAAATCACACTTTATATAAATAAACTAACTATTATTCATATTGTCATATATATGAAAATGACATATGAAAAAGATATTAAATGCGTCAGAACATACAAAACATGAAGCATTACCCTTATTGTGGAGTACATATATAGACAGCTCTCTCTCTCTCTCTCTCTCAATTTTTCTCTATGTTGTTTTGATTTTTGAAAGAACAAGTTGAGCATATGATTTTAATTTGGATCCTTTGGGGTAGCTCCTGCAGTAGTGTGGTACAGAAGATGGTACTGTTGTGAAGTGACTGGTTGAGACAGTTGTCCTCTCTCGGTCTAAATCTATCTATCTATCTATCTATCTATCTATCGCATGGCCATGAGAGAGAGAGATAGAGATAGAAAGAGAGAGAGAGACTGTTTCTCTCTGACCACTATCCAGCTAAAGATATAGATATAGCATAAGGAGGGGAAAGAAAGGAGAAGAAGAAAGAGGAAAGAGTAGAAAAGCTCCTTAATGGAAACCTCTCATTAACTCTCTCTCTCTCTCTCTCTCTCTCTCTTCAATCACTTCTTCCTTGGTCATGAGCAAACCAAAAGAGAGTCCATTGTAGTGGGATGTTTGCTGTACTTTTCATAAGCAAAGGGTTTTTAGGAGGGTTTAAGGGCTTGTATTTATAAAAGGCTGCAAGAGTGGGGTTTTGGTGCTCTCTCTCTCTCTCTCTCTCTCTCTCTCTCTCTACACAGATCCCTATCCATGCTTTGCTTGGTGGAGCTAGCTATTCTTCTCTTTTTTGGCTTAGTTTGAAGGGGCCCCATGTTGATGTTCTCCACCAATGAGGAGAATATAATGCAAGGAGAGGGTTGCTGCTTGTTTTGATTCTATATAGTTTGTGTATGTTTTATCCTCCTCAGTGAATGAGGTTACTTGCATAGGTGCTTGTTAGAATATCTCTATCTATCTCTTTCTCTCTCTCTCTCTCTCTCTCTCTCTAGAAGTTGGAGTTGAGGAGGGAGATGAAAGCCATGAGCAACAACTGGTTGGGTTTCTCTCTCTCCCCTCAAATGAACATGGAGGTGTCTTCTGACCCACCCCATCATCACCATCAACACCACCACCATCATCTCCATGGCCCCCCTTCATCATCTCCCTCCTCCTCACTCCCATGCAGCTTCTTCCTCTCTCCTCCTCCTCCTCCTCCTCCCACCATGTGCTATGGAGTTGAAGGAGACAACAACAACAATGGGGCTCTCTACTCTCAGCTCCCCATCATGCCTCTCAAATCAGATGGTTCTCTCTGCATCATGGAAGCTTTCCACAGATCACAGCACCAAGGTATATATTTATACACATACATCAATCTTAAAAAAGAAAAACCAGCTAATTATTATTTTTCCTACTTTTTCTACTTTGGTTTGATGTATCAAAGGAATGGTGCCATCTCCATCCCCAAAGCTAGAGGACTTCTTAGGTTGTGGTGGTGGTGGAGGAGGAGGAGGTGGTGGTAATGGTGGTGTTCCAACTCCAACCAATGAGGGAGAAGCAATGGGCTTAAGCTTGGACAACACCACAATGTACTACAACCAAAACATGGAGAGTGAGAGCAATAGAAACCACCCTTTGAATCTGAACCTCCTCCAGCTTCACTACAGGCAACACAACCCATATTTCCAACCATTAGAAGAGAGCATGTTGATGTACAACACACCATTGGATTATGGTAATGCTCATAATAATAATAATAATGGGTTGGTTGAGGGAGGAGTGGTGTATGGGGACTTGAAGCCACTGAGCTTGTCCATGAGCCCAGGGTCTCAATCTAGCTGTGTGACAGCTCCACAAGAGATTGCACCAATTGCTACAACCACTAACACTACAACTACTACTACTACTGCAACAAATGATCAATGTATCATGGGTTTGGATGGTGCAAGCAAAAAGAGGGGGGGTGGGAAAATGGGGCAGAAGCAAACTGTTCATAGGAAGTCCATTGATACATTTGGGCAGAGAACTTCTCAATACAGGGGTGTCACCAGGTCAGTAAATCAAATAATGTTGCCTTTTTATTTTACTTATTTAATTTACTTGTATTTACATCTCTCTCCCTCTCTCTCTCTCTTAAGTGTTAATGATTTACTTGGTCACAATATGTATGTTGTTTTCATGTTGTGCATGTTCAGTTTCTATTTTATCTCTGTTGCAGTTTTCATATTTTAGACATTTTTTAAATCTTTTGGCTTCTTGTGAATCTGATTGGGTACAACACAAATGTGTTATATATGCTGAACTAATAAGGATTGAGACATCTGGTACCAAAAAAAAAATTACCTCTTATTTTCTTGCTGCATGTATGATATAAGCTAAATCACTAGGTGAGGTAAGAGATGTGGATTTAACTCATTATATAATGCGGGAATTTAACCCAGGACCTTAAAGAACAAAGGGGTTTAGAATTGACCTTATAATATTATGTTGCCCGAAAGATCAATCTAGTAGGAAATAGGTCTAGAGAGAGAGAGAGATATATTTATCTCTTTGACTATTTTTATCCGTTAGATCATACTATTTAACCAACCACCCACTCAACCCTAGAGGACCACTATCATCCTCACAGCACATCTCTTCATCCAACGGCCAAAAATTTATAAGTATAAAGAGGTATATACTCATAAGAATATAGTAGCCCTAGCATATATATATATATATATATATATATATATATATATATATATATATATATATATATACCAACATCAAAATTAAAAAGAATTTTGAAATATAATATTTTGATTTCGGAATCAGGCACAGGTGGACTGGAAGATATGAAGCCCATCTCTGGGACAACAGCTGCAAGAAAGAAGGCCAAACAAGGAAAGGAAGACAAGGTTAATTAGCACAAGACCCTTTTTTTTTAACGTTTTAAGTTATTTTTTTGTCCTTTTTCTTTAGAACTTTAATGACATATTTGCTGATTATGTATTAAAATTTGTCATTTTGATGTCACATTTTTGCTATGGGGAATATCATTGAACACAATGGTGTCCTGCAGTTTACTTAGGTAAGCATGGTTGTTCTTCTTACTTCAAACTAACTCAAACATTAGAAATAATTTTTTTCCTTTTTATATATCCTTTTTATTAATATTTCTTTTGCTTATGTCCTTAGGTGGCTATGACATGGAAGAGAAAGCCGCGAGAGCTTACGACTTAGCCGCGCTCAAGTACTGGGGACTTTCGACTCACATCAATTTCCCTGTATGTTTCGATTATTTGAACTCGTTTAATCGGAATTGTAGTTCATATATTATCTGTTAAATAGTGGCCTAATATCTTAGTTTGTATTAAAAAGTTGGAAAGTTACCAAGAAGAGGTAGAGGAGATGAAGAACATGAGTAGGCAAGAATATGTCGCACATTTACGAAGGCAAATACTATTTCCATGCCATTTCAATATTTCATACATTTGTTTCTCAACTTAAAACAAAAAGCAATATTGCTTTAATTTTCGACGCCAATTAACAGGAAAAGCAGCGGATTTTCTCGCGGCGCTTCAATGTACCGAGGAGTAACAAGGTCCTTCTTCATAGACACCGCGAATTTTTTTTTTTAAAAAAAATCTCTCTTTGTTAAGAATTGCAGTAAACATTGCGTAACCTTCTGTGTTATTACTTTTCAGGCACCATCAGCACGGGCGATGGCAAGCGCGAATCGGCAGAGTAGCCGGAAACAAAGATCTTTACCTCGGAACGTTCAGTAAGTTCATCGAGTTCCTACCTACTAGAGTTCTTTGTTTATTTTTCAGAATCTAGTAAGAAGCCTAATATTCTAATAATCTACAATTAATATGGAAAAAAAAACCACTTTTCGAGTGCGTTACATTTACCTTTTCATTTGAAATATTGAATACAATTCATAGGGGTTAACTAGAGTAGAATTAGTTAGCCTAAAACTTTAGGAGGACAATTTACAGGTACTCAAGAAGAAGCGGCGGAGGCCTACGACATAGCCGCGATAAAATTCCGAGGGGCGAATGCGGTTACCAACTTCGACATAACGCGATACGACGTGGAGAGAATCATGGCCAGCAATACGCTGCTTCCGGGAGAGCTCGCTCGAAAGGCCAAAGCGATCGAATCATGCAACGAAGAACCCTCGAATCTGAATCTAACCGACGAAAACGACCACTGCGCATCCGATTGGAAAACGGTCCTCTACCAATCAGCCCAACAAGAGGCGGCAGCAGCAGCAGCAGCAGCAGCAGCGCGATCCTCCGAAACAGGCGAGCAGAAGCCGATCGGGGAACCAGCGGCGATTTTCGCTTCGCCTCTCAACGGGCTGGTCGACGTGGAGATCGAGAACTCGAGGCAGGAGATCGACGACAGCGGGAAACTGGCGAGCACCCATGTCTCGAATTCGTCTTCTTTGGCGACGAGTTTGAGTTGCTCGAGAGAGGGGAGCCCTGAGAGAGCTGGTTTTACTGGGTTTTATTCTAAGACTCCAAACAAGTTCATCTCTCAAAATCCAGTGAGTTCTTGGATTCAAATGCCAGTTTTTGCTGCATGGACTGATGGGTAAAGTAGAAACTAGAGCAAGTTGTGTGAAAAGAGAGTAGGGAGGTCTCTTTCTCTCTCTTTTTTGTTTTTTGTTCCTTAAGTTGTTGTTTTTGGTGAGATTGGTGATTGCATGAGGTGTAATGGTGGAAACATATGCTCTAGTGTTTCTTTTTTATGTTTTTTTTGGGGAACTTTTTTGGGCCCACTATGTTGGGTGATTTTGGAAACTCATTGCATGAAATGATGTGTTTTTGTTGGCTTAAATCTCATGCAGCTGCTGCAAACAAAGTACATTATGAAAAAGCAGCTTAATTGCCTCAAAGCAAATGCAGTGTAAACTTTTTTGACCACCATGCACCCTACTCTTTGAAACATTCCCCCTTTTCCTCTGTGAAAACCAAAAAAAGATGTTTCAAAGTCCTCAAACATTCCCCCACCACCAATCATTCCAAAATACTCAGAGAGATTCCCACATCATGCTTTTGTTACGTTGTCCCATGCATTGGATTCTATGACATAAACTTTGGCTCTTTTTTGTTTTGTTTTTTTTTTTTCAATTTTTTGCTTGCTAATCCTTTCTAAGTAAATGTAATTAACTTTTTATCAATGTGTTGCAGCTTAATTAAGGGCCTGCTTTTGGGCTTAAAAGTTTATTTCAGCCAAATATTTAATATATAAGTTATGGAATAACTTTTCTCTCGTTTAGATAAATAAATGAAGTTATTTTTAGAAATATTTGTGCTTTCCCTTGTAGCTTCTAATAAAAGCTCTTTAAAGCTCCTCTATCATAAGAAGCTCTAACATAACCAATGTTTCTGCTGGAGATTGAAGCAGCTCAAAATGCCACCCCCATTTGTTAATTACTTAAGTTGAAATATTAGATCTAATTTTGCATGGTAAATCAGAAATCAAATGATATGATTTTCAACTTCTCTTTTTTTATTAATATGGTATTATAAATTTCCCAAAATACATTTAAGTTCTCCTACAATGAGGGATGCAAATGGATCCAGGTCGATGGAGCTCCTGCTGCGATTCGTCCTAAGGACCATAAATAAGGAAAAAAAAATAATCTAATCCCGAATCTGTCCTGCTAAGAAAATAGAGTGGGAGGCAGAAAACTCCTTCCTTCTCTTACTTCATCACGATCGGTTAAAAATTCGTAAAAAATTTACTTCTGCCCTGAAAAATAGAAAAAAAAAAAATTAATCAGTCTCGAATCCATTCCGACCCACTCAAAAAATAAGGGTAAGAGGTAGGAGACTCCTCCGCCCCTGGATTCGCCTCATTTGCATCCCTACCTGCAACCATATTTGGAGTGAAATGCCTCAATAAATAACATTTGAGATTCATAAATGGGCCTGAGAAAAATCATATTCGATCATTAAATGGTTCTCCAAAAAAAAAAAAGTTATAACACAATTAAATGGAAAGCATATACCACCCGTGAGTTTGTATCAACCTGTCAAAAATAATTAAGCAACCTATAGTACTTGCCACCCATGTACACTATGTATTTATTGCATAATTTACAGTTAACTTTTGCTCTTGTCCTTCAAATTCCACAAAAAAAAAACAATCCATTTTTTTTTCAAGTTAAATCTTTTCTTCTTTTTATTTTTCTTTTTCATTTATAGCAGTGCCAGTAGGTCCCATATTCCATAAAGCCCTCCTAAATACTATAGTACTTGCCATGTTTATTATCTCAGGGTTTATTTATCTTCAAATCTCCAAAACTCCCCACTTTTATATATATATATATATATATATATATATATATATATATATAGTAGTTTAGGGGGTGTTTGGTTTCAGAAAAAGACCCCAAAATACAATTTTTTTGCTGAAAAAATATTTTCTGTCTGCTTGGTTTATAGAAAAAATAGTTTTTCCGATTTTTTTTTCATATTTTATAGAAAAATAATATTTTTGTTTCTTGAATTTTTTCTGAACATAAAAAATGTGAAAAAGAATATTTTCCATAAAACCTTTTTTTCTAAAAGTAATTTTTCACGCTTCACCGAGAAACTAAATAGCTTAAGTTGCTATAGAACGGTATTTATGGGTTTGAATTAAATAGGAAAAAATTAATTATGCTAGGAGTCTAACGAGACTCGAACTTAAGACTTCCTGCTTTAATTGATACTATGTTAAATATACAAAACAATCATTTTTTTTTTATAGGTTGAGTTGCTAAAGAACAGTATTTTAATATTTTATATTCAAAACCAAGCACCCTTCTTACTTCTTATTGGGGGAGTAAAAACTCAAAGAGGCTTCCTCATCTCACCTAGACAACAATAGTGCATGCCTCTCCATATGAAACAGCATGTTAAAAAGAACCAGTCCAAAAAACATCTACTTCATTTAATAAGATCACTGCTCACCTCCTCTTGCACATGCAGCTGCCCCACCTGCAGCTCCCAGGTCTCTACAATGCCTTGTGATCTGAAAAATCATTGCTTGCATTCAGTGCATCCATGCATCACATACACTGCACCCTCTGAAGTGTCGGTCACATCTTATACTTCAATCTTTATGTTCCAGTTAATCTCTACGAGACTCCTTTTGACGTTTAAAAGTGAGAGAAGTTGAGTGTAGTTTGAGTTCTGAGAAATGGCTGGCTAGTAGCAAGATATTAAAGTAGGAGTCAGCGTACATTGTTCTGTATATAGCTGTTAACGTAGTATCAATATTGCAAGAATTTTGAGTTCAAATCCCTGAAGTGAGGGGGAGCGTATGCCATTCTGTATAACTTAAAACTTTTTAGAGATAAATGACTGTAAATAATGCTGTGCAGATACGTCGGGTGCAGACGATAATTTGTGTCTGTGACCCAAACAATTTGGGTTCAGACACTTCCAAATATGAGACCAACCTAATGGGTCCCTTGACTGAAGGTTTCATTGAATTGCCTCACAACATGAATGTGACTCCCCTCTGCCAATTTGGTACCTTCTAATTAACATGTGAACTCCAAAGGGGTCAATTGGTTCCCTCCTTTTTCATACGCTTTTAAAAGCATGAAAACTCAATGTGTTTGTGATTTTTTAACCGTCGGATCACCTCAAAATTTATACAGCACTAGTAAAAAAAGACTTAATGGGACATTGTTTTTGGTACCTTCTAAGATGTATTGCACTTTTGATGCATCTCTCTCTCTCTCTCTCTCTCTCTCTCTCACACACACACACACACACTTGTATAAAATTAAACTTATTTGGATTGTTCTGCATTATTAAATGAACAAACATCTTATACCGACAGGTAAAATTATTGATTACGAAACAGCTTGATATCTAGATAAGTAATGTTGAAACATACAGACACACGTGAAAACACCAATAATTCCTTATTGGGCATTAGCATTTGGTATTTAGGCCTGTTCGGCGTTAGCGGACTAATAACAAGAGCTTGTTTTTCTAGCGAAATTTGTAGAAATTATAATTCAATTAAATGAATGTATTTTGCGCAGCATTATCATTTAAGAAAATAAAGGGAATATCTTTTTACTGTATTTCGCTCATCAACCAACGTACTTATTTATAATTCTGCATTCTTTCATGAGAAAAAAAAGAGGAGTAAACTTCATCATGTGGTTTTAGCGCATTTTCACTTTGCCACCCCGTGGCTGGAAAATTTGCACTCAACCACGGGGTCAAAATGAAGATTACTCGCCCAAAAAAAAAAACAAAAGAGAAGGCCCAACAAGGCCCAAACAACTAGTTAGGCCTGGGCCGGGTTAGTACGGGTCACCCGTTTCAAACGACCCGGCCCATTTATCACTAAAACACAAGAAATTGCTGGACCGGGTGTACCACGTTCCCGCAACCACCAAGCATATGCTGTTTTTGTTGGTCTCCCACATCTCTCTCTTTCTCTCTCAAGCACAACGCACTCTCGATCGACTCCCTCGAAACCCTAGAAGAAGAGGAGAGAGATGAAGCTTCGGATCCGATCCATGGCGACGAAGGAGACGCTCCGCGTCGACGCCCCCGACACCTCCTACCTCCGCGACCTCAAAACCCTAATCGCAGGTAAGCTCTCTTCGTCCTCCTCTTCTCCTCCGATCGACCCCGAATCCATCCACCTCTCCCTCAATCGCAGAGACGAGCTCTTCGCCCCCTCCTCCCCCGCCGCCGACTCCCTCACCTCCCTCGGCCTCACCTCCGGCGACCTCCTCTTCTACTCCCTCTCCCCATTCTCACAAACCCTAGACCCCCCAGATCCCCCCAATTCCGATTCCTTTGGACGCGTCCAAACCCTAGGTTCGAAGCCGGAGGATCGCATGGAGGTGGATGCGGATGGAACCGCTGGAACCCTATATTCGAAACCGGAGGGTCGGATGGAGGTGGATCCGGAGCCCTCGGTCGTAGTAAAAACGCCGTCTTTGGTGCCGCGTATTCTAAAGAGGGTGATGGATTTAGAGAAGGGGGAGAACGAGGGGATCCTCGGGCGCCTTGTTATTACTATCCATGCGGCTTTTCTCGACTCTGGGTTCCTCGTTGGGCGAGGAGGCGATGGCTCTCGATTGCCCCGAAATTGGGCTTCAGACGCTTCTAATTTATCCGTTCAATACAATCTTCGTGATCTCGTCGGCCGAATGGAAGAGAAAGATGCCAAATTTTCCATTGTGAAGTTCTCTGTAATGGGGAGTTTCGTTACAGTTTATGGGTATATTAGTGTAGAGCATCCGGATGTTTACCGGGTTTGTATAGATGCGTCGAAGATCGCACCTTTCCTGAGTTTGGCCATGGATTCGATGAGTGAGAGGGATGAGAAAGAGATCTTGAAGCTCTGGAACATGGTCAAAGATGGGCTTTGCTTGCCTATACTAATAGATATTTGCTCGAAGAATGGGTTGCCTTTGCCTCCGTGCTTCATGCGTCTTTCCCGCGATCTCAAGACTGATATTTTGGAGCTTGTTTCCGGTGTGGATTTAGCGAGAATTGCTTGCACTTGCTCTGAGATGAGTGCTATCTGTTCCGATGATAAGTTGTGGAAGAAGAAGTTTGAGAAGGAGTTTGGGTCTTCCAGTGGGGCCGGAGTGCAAGGTATGAGGTGGAGAGAGAGATTCGCCGCAGCTTGGATCGAGAAAAAGAATGCTTCTAAGATGTCAAACAGAAGAGTTATAAGATTTGGGGTGTTAACTGATCGAAGGTTCAATCCAGCTAGGCCCATTTTTCCAGTTAGGCCCCATAGGTATCCTATTATAGGTGGAGATTATGATTTGTACCCAGCTATTGGTAATCTCAGTCCACAGGGTGCTGGCTTAAGAAACTCTCGGAATCCTGCTCGTCAGCAATTCTCTCCCCACTGTAATCTTGGTGGCTACAGTCGTGGCGGATTCGGTGGATGAAATGGCTTATGGCCTTTTCATTTGCTTGCTTTCTAAGCGGAGTTGCCCTTAGCTATCTTGTATATGTATAATCTGCATGTGTTTATGTTCATGCAGTTTTTGTTGCATATCCTCCTTTTCCTCTTACTGTCTTCTGCACTGAGACAGTTTTATCTCGAGTATGTAAGCCAACTTATATAGATGAGTATTTCCATGATGTGAAGCAGTGGTTTATGTCTAATAAAGAATTTTGTTGTTATCGTTCGGTGGTTGGATTCTTTGTTTAGTGGTTGTTGAGATGTTCTGAAGAGATCAGTGCAAATTTTTCTTAGTTTTACAGGTGATGAGAGACTGATGTTTAGGTCTGGTTTTGCTGTTCTTATGTTTCTTTGTTGTTTTTTTGTTAACTCGAAATGTATGTGATTGAATCTGCGCTATCAATGGACGATGGTTTGTTCACAGCGTATTGTTTTCAAAAACAACAATCTTTCTTTTTTGCTGCTTTGTTTCGAAGGAAAGATGATGTTGCAGGCTAATCAACAATTGCAGCAGTAGAGAAGATGATCCCGCAAGCATAATCATCGCAAAGAGTTCATGTTTGAGAAATAGGTGTAGCCAAGTGAGGCCTTAACTTTTTGCCTGTTTTCTTTTGATCCCTTAAACATTGATGGAAAGGAAAGAGAAAAAATCAGCTTGAGACACTATCTTTTTGACTGATGCTCTCGCGACAATACTGAGAACTAGCAATTATGTGGGTAATTCACAATTAATATTTGTGGTTATGGATGAAAACCAATTTAGATCATACACTTCAGAATCTTGTGTTATGGATCTATATATTGTAGTACATGCATCAATCAATATATCCATTAATGAACATTTTGGGGCCCAAAAAAAGAAGACAATTTTATGAAATAACTAGTGTAGTAACCCGCGCGATGCGACGGGTAGATATTATTGAAACAATTATTTTTTTCTATCATCATTGATCATCGATGATAATCTGAAAAATAAATTTGAAATATATAATTCATCAAATAAATAGAAAATAATACTCTAGATATGAAATAAAGAATATTAATTTAAATAGTCCGCAAGAAAGACGATCAATGATGTGGCAGGAACGTTATAGAGATTAATTGATCGCTAGAAACAAACAAAAAGAAAAGGTATCATATAAAATTACATCAATTAAATAAAAATTTAACAAAACAACGGAACCAAACCCTAACAACTTGAGGTGAAACACTACAAAGATCAATAGCATTGAAAATTAGATCGATCAAAGATGAAATTAATATAAAATGATGCAAAACCCTACCAATTTGAGGTGATTTTGAACGATGGGCATTATCTACCAAAAATTTTTGAGCTATTCATAAAGGGGGAGTTACATAGAGAAAAATGAGGAGTTATATAGAGGGGGGAAGATGGAGGGACATGGAAAGGAGAAGGGAAGACGAAGAGACATGGGAGTTACAAAAATTCTGAAGTTACATAGAGGGGGGAAGATGGAGAGACACGAGGAGGAGAAGGGAAGACGAGGACATGGGAGTTACAAAGAGAGATGGAAAGAGGCAGGGTAAAGAAAAAATCGCCACGTGACAAGTTTTATGGAAAATAATGTGTAGGTATAGATGTACTCAAATGAGGCCCTAAATTGTGCTGTGTTGTCGTCTCTTATATGGGTTCTTAACCATCACTAAACACTTCATTATATGCTTCTGTATAGAAGAGTTAATTCCTATCATGTTTGCACATAACTGCGTAATATTCTCCTTCGAGTTGATTAACTGCTCGGCATCAGAAGATATAAGCAACATAAGATGTATTTGCTTTGCTTTACTTTATTGTACGCATTCAATCTTACTTTCTAGAGTACACTGAATCAAGGGTGCCATCTACTTCTACCATATTACATGCACAGGCTATTCTTTCTAGAGGCCTGCAGTTGCCTATTTCAGTTCTGATGGAGATTAAGAAGGTCTTCTTCTGCAGTTGAATTACAGGGTTGATGGTGTTGTTTTATGAATATGTGTAGTTTTACTTTAATTTCTGGGTTGTTTATAGTTTAGTTCCTGAAGTGTGATCGATGTTTCAATTTCGTACTCTGCATATCAATTCTGATGATCCCTATTTCAATTTCACCCTTGTGTTTGATTTTTGCCGTGTCCTTGAATGGAGAGTCTTATCAGGAAATAGTATCCATATTGATAAGCTTGTTTCTGATAAATAGGGCTGGTCTACCATATACAATTAACTCAATTAGCTAGATCTTCTCACTTAGATGTCCATATTAATGCTTTAAAATTAGCTTTTAGGTATTAAAAGTAGAAGCTAATGTTTGAAGCTTTTGCTTCGGCTACACTGAGAAGCTCTCTCGGGAGCATTTTGACAGCAAAAGTGTTAGGAATTCTTTGAGTGCAGTATATACTACCAATCTGTTTATGAGCATGAATTCAGAGTAAAAATCACACCGCTAGTGCACACTTGAATAGTTTTACTGAACAATATTTCTGAAGAAGCTTCAGCAGGGCCTAGTAAACATATCTTAGTGATATCATGATGGGATTTTCGCTTGTGCCCTAATGATACCTAATAACCATTTTCCCCCCTTATATAAGCTACATCGATTGTGGTGGAAAAAAGAAAAAAAAATGTCTATCTTGTTACTTACGCGTGCTTACGACTGTTTCCTTAAACCATGCCCTTAATCAACACAATTAAGCAAAAACTTTACCTTCTTTTTACTTTTTTCCCCTTTGCTTTGATGTTCATTTTTTTACTAACCCAAGAGATGTTGTTTGATGATTGTAGGAGTAAGCACTCAATAAGAAGTGTACGGAGAATTGGTGCAGTCCAAGAAAAGGTGGCAACTTTCTTGGCTTGTGGGTGAGTGGAGGTAAAAGATTAATGGATTGTATATAGGAGGCATGGAAGAAAAGGTAATTTATAATTTATAAAGTGGAAAGTAAAGAGTGACATTTCTATATCTATACATCTATATCTAATATATATTTATTTAAGTTTTTGCGTGTTCTCATAACGGTCGCGCTTGTTTTGATCACTAAGTGTGGATGTGTGATGTTTTCTCCATCTATTGGTTAGCCGAGATCGTCCGTACGATATATGTTGTGCGTATTATTACATTTGAGACTGTTGCTTGAGTAGAGCTTCTGTAGGTTTGTGTATAAGTGGAGCTTTTCGAGAAGCCCAAGAAGGTTTTACTATCAACAGAAATGTTTGTTATATCCTAACGAGTCGACTAAACATATAAAATAGGTGATTATAGTATAGGCCTCATTTTGGTAACCATGATTCTCCTTCTTTATAGATAAAACCTCTTTTGTCTATGGATTTTTGTGGTTCTCTACAATTTCCAACTATAAAAATTAGACCTGTTTGACCAAGCTGGAGTTTTTACAAAATAGCTAACTTTTGAATGGAGCTAAAATCCTTCTTAAAGCTTCGCACCACAATAGAAGCAGAAGGGTCGAGAGCTCATTTTCACTTCTTACTATTAAACTCCTAGTCGTGAATATAGAAGCCGTTCGATAGGCCAGCAAAATATATAATAAGTCTTAAATCCTGTATTTTATTTTCACAACGTTATGAAGATACTATTTTCTCACGGAAAAAAAAAAGAGATTACGAGAATACTCAAATCATCCCTCCACATAAGCTATCAACTACTCACAAATCAGATTAAACAGATTAAGGCCTTATTTGGTATTATCACTATCTTTTATTTTTTCCAAACAGAAGTTCTATGTAATTATATATAACTTTTTTTAAAAAATAAATAAATAAAATGATTACTTTCAACTTGTCAAATAAATACCTGGAGTGGTTGTGAATTTCACATAATTATTGTTGAAGCAAGAAGCTATTAATGCATGAATGGTTATAATAACTATGTACCATCACAATACTTTTATTACATGTTCCTTACACATCCACATAAGCTGGGATTTGAGAATCCAATTCCACAAGTTCATTCACTGCAGTAATCTTGCTGTACAATGCCCCCATGGTCTTCTCTTTGACTATATTCCTCATTTATGTCCATCTACTCCCCCAGTTGTAGAGCTCTACAGGACAAGAAGGTAAAAAAAAGATGTTAAGATTCCTTATGTTTTAGGTAAAGAAAATGTGAAGAGAGAGAGAGAGAGGGGAATGGGTATAGAAATAGTTGGCAGTGTGTCAGTAAAAGATCCCCTACCTCAAAGCTTGGTGTGGAAGAGAAGCACCTTCCTCTCTCAAAAGCAATAATAACTTGGTACAAAACCATATAATATAGCTTTTTACTTTTTTTTTTTTAACAACAAGTATGCATAATAACATATTACCCACAAACTATATTATATCATACAAAATATACTATATAAGGCTTTTGGAAAACAATATTTTACCAAGAGCAGTTGGTAGTGGTTAACAGCAGCAACAACTCCCTCAGAAAAGAAAACATAAAAGTAAGTGTTTCACTCCTCTAGCAGGTAAAGTTTTCAATTTTCCCTTCTAATTACTTCTCTTTGGTTCTCTTGTAAAGGATTAATTTGTTGATTTTCATTTTCATTTTTGGTCTCAAGTGATATAACTCATTCAGGTAATTTTTCAAAGTGCTTCTGTTTACAGCAATTTCCATTTTCCTGCTTGCTGGTCTGAGAAGCTTTGGAACTTTCCCTCCTTAGAGCATCACCCCCATTCAAACATTATCCATTTCCACAACACCTTACACATCAGTGTTTGTTGCTTTGAAGAGTCTCTTTACATCCCTTTATAGTTACTTAGTCAAAGTGCTTCCCCAAACCATCCCCTCTTTCATTTTTTTTCTTTTTCTTTTTTTTTTTCTACTAGCTGGAAAGTTAAAAATTTTGCTCTTGTCCTATCTTAAACCCCAGTTTGAGCAAGTTTTTTTGTTTTAATTTTGCTTTTGAACTGGTTTGTATGATAGAAGCTGCATTTGAAGTCCCCAAAAGGAGTTTGTGGTGTGTGTGAGAGCTATACTTAATGATGTGGCTCATTACTTGCTCCTCCCCTTTTATGCTGTGTGTGAAAGTTCCACTTTTTTTGTCCCTGGAGGGCTCTCTTTGCAGTGAGAATAGAATAGATTTGATCCTAATGTTCTGATAAAGTTATCCAGCTGGTGCATTGTAGATCATATCCCTTCTTCTTGGCTCCTCTTTTTTTTTTTTTTCTTTTTTTCCCCCTTAATGTTATCTTTAGGATTCTCTCTCTCTCTTGATAAGGAATTACTTTTGCTTTTTTACCTCTTTGTGTAAAGCTGCCAGTTTTAGTTGTTCCTTGTTGAGCCCTGCAAGAAATTTACCAGTCAATCTCTCTCTCTCTCTCTCTCTCTCTCTCTCTCTCTCTATCTATCTCTTTATCTAAAGATGTTGTCTCAGAAGCTTCATATAAGTTGCTTCATAACTTCATCTCAAGCATAGCATACTTTAGTAGCTGTAGATAGGATCTTTCTTGGGTAATTGAGATCATAATCTCTTTTCTTTTTTTGGGGGGTTTTTGGGTGAAAATTTGTAATCTTTGTGTTTTCAGAGGTGTTCAGCAATGCAATCTGATCAGATTGTTGGGGCTTCTTCTGTAAACACTCCGTGTTCTTCGGCGCGTTTTGGCGACCGATACTTCGGGCAAGCTATGG
Source organism: Puya raimondii (assembly GCA_016920855.1). Taxonomy (NCBI): domain Eukaryota; kingdom Viridiplantae; phylum Streptophyta; class Magnoliopsida; order Poales; family Bromeliaceae; genus Puya; species Puya raimondii. Next base: position 139,748,043 of record JABWPP010000050.1, read on the forward strand.
ATTTTAATGGGCCAAGTGGTTTTTCAAAGTATAATAATTCTGGGATGCAACAAAGACTCCAATTTTACGATCCCTCAGCTGGTAAGTTACGCGCGTAAGTTTGCTTAAACTGTAAATTCCCTTTTCTGAAAAATACTGATGAACTGCAAAATTTTCTCTCCTCTCTAGATTTTTCTCCAGGTAGCAAGCGCAGTAGTGATAAAAATTTCACAGGGAAGAAACGAAAAGGCGTTGTCGATGGTGATTCGATGTATTCCGAAACTCCGCAGGATAGGATTCAGGTAACATGTATCGAAATATCTTATTGTTTATCTGTTTTCTTTTTTTACTTGTAATTGAATTTGATGATGGCTCAGCAAATGGAGGTTAAGATGGAGTCTCTGAACAACACTGTCGAAAAAGATGAGATAAAATTACACAGTGGAAATCAAGCTAAAGAGAGTACTTTAGATGGCGACGCTTCTAAAGAAGATTACATTCATGTCAGGGCGAAGCGCGGCCAAGCAACCAATAGCCACAGCCTCGCGGAAAGAGTGCGCCTTTATTCCATGAAAACCATGATTTGTTCTTATTTTCTCCTTTTGTCCTTCTTAGTGTAATTTCTTTTTTTATCGCAGGTGAGAAGGGAAAAGATTAGCGAAAGAATGAGGCTGCTTCAAGATCTTGTTCCAGGTTGCAGTAAGGTAACCCTTATATACAATTATGTATCTAACCCCTACTATTTTGCGACAATTTTTTTTTGAGGCTACTGTTTTTGATAGATTACTGGCAAAGCGATGATGCTTGATGAGATTATCAATTATGTGCAGTCGTTGCAACGACAAGTCGAGGTACATTCACTAACTTGTTTATTAAGCGCGAAACTAATTGAATGGTTAGGCCAATAATTCAGGTCTTTTGTAATTTGCAGTTCCTATCGATGAAGCTCGCTGCTGTGAATCCAGAGATGAGTCTCGATCTCGAGCAGATTCTGACGAAAGACGTAAGAGATAGAAATGTTCAGCAATTAGAGACTAATTCTCCTTAACAGTATAATTACTCGCATGTTCTAATTGTAGTTTAAAAAAACTTTTGAATAGATTCTTCAATCACGAGATATGCGCCCGGCTTTTCTTGGACCTGTTTTGGGATTAAGCAATGTTCAGAGCAATTTTCACGGGTCGTCGCCAAATGGAATCGTGCAACCGGAAATGTTGTTCGGTATCCAAAATCCGGGGAACACTCCTGTGACATCCATTCCCCAGTTCCACACCATATCTCAAGTAATATACAGCATCTTGTTGCTGCATTTCCTTTTATTTGTCTTACAATGCTTCGCAAAAAGCGGAAAAGAGAGCAAAAGAATGATGTGATAATCTTTTTCGAACTTCATTCATCTCAGATACCCGGAATGTGGGACGACGAACTTCAAAACATCATACATATGGGTTTCATACCGAATGCGGTGACCGGCGGAACAGAGAACAGCAGTACAAATCTGAACTTTGGCTTCGAATCCTATTCTCACAAACTTTTTACGTCTTAGTTTAAGTAATTTGAGGTTTGTTTAGATGTATCAGGTTCCATGAAGGTGGTGGAATAGCAAAAGCACTTGCAATTTCGTTCTAATTGATATGCTGTATATCTCGACGGATTCTCCGACAAGTGTTGTACAGTTTCATAGCCCTAACCATTGATCTCTTTTTTTGTTCTTTTTTTTTCATATCACATATAAAAGATGCAGTACACTGAGGATCACTGGGTGGGTTGATTGGATTGGAGTTGATGTTTGAATCTTTGATTGGTGTTGTGTTATCTCTTGTATGTGGAAAACTTGGGAAAATTATTGGAGTTTAGGGAGTTATCAGTTATGTTTAGCAAAAGGTTGTAATACTTTCTCAGTGAATTACATGATAACTTATTGGTGATGCTCAGTATAAGGATTTGAGAGGATAAAAAACTTCTAGGGACTCTCTGGTTGTACGTAACTGTAATTACGTTGTAGGTGTAACTGCATTCAAATCCAAATTCGCCGTTTGATTTCATGCATTTGAATCGAACTGCTGCAGTTGGAACTACATGAGGAGGTTTAAATGCAACAGTTGGAATTACAACTAAACTGGCCGTAGTTTCAACTGCAGCAGTTGGAGAGAGTAATATTAAACAAAGATAAAATTAATTTCCTAATAATCTTTCGGGTAATCTCACCACATATAAAATGATACACTTTTATAAGTACGTTTGCTAAACGCACATAACCAAATAAAATATTTATAGTTTATGTATTTTCTACTGTATCTGATCAAACAAGATGTATGTAATTTTAACTGTTGTATTTCTAAATGTATGCATTTTGAAGTACACTGTATTTACAATTGCACCCATCCAAACAACCCTTTAGTGTAGTTGCTAATTATTATTACTTTTCTCATGCATGTTGGATCTATTTGTGGCTTTCTCTTTCTTATAAATAAAAAATTATATTATTTTGGGTAAACTTAAATTTGCCGTCTTTGTAAATATATGCATTTTGAAGTACACTGTATTTACAATTGCACCCATCCAAACAACCCTTTAGTGTAGTTGCTAATTATTATTACTTTTCTCATGCATGTTGGATCTATTTGTGGCTTTCTCTTTCTTATAAATAAAAAATTATATTATTTTGGGTAAACTTAAATTTGCCGTCGCGTGGTTTAGCGTATTTTTATTTTATCATTCTATGTTCCAAAATATTAGACTTTTCTGCTACGCAGTTCTATTTTATTTCATTATAAGAATCAATCGTTAAACAAAATAACAAAGTGATATTATTTTTGCAAATTACATGATGGTAAAGTGCAGATTATGTGCAGGTTATAGAATGATAAAATATTATATTGTATCAGCTTATAATTTGCAAAAAGTATTACTTTGTTATTGTGTCTTATAGTAGGTTTTGATGCTAAAACAGTAATAAAATCACGAAGCTGCTAAGTGCTACCTTTTGAACAGTGAAAAAATATACTTCTAAGCCATGTTTGTTTCACGAAAGTGGAGAGGGTGAAATTATTTTCGGCTGTAAACACGTGTTTCCGTTGTTTGGTTTGCTGTGAATTAAATTAGCATGCAACTCCACTTTTTCAAACTAATTATGGAAAAGAAAGAGATAGAAAAATAATTAAAAAAATTAAATATGGTAACTATTTCTACTCTCTTATGTGTTAGTAATAAAATTTTTCAAATACACAAGGTTGGATAGCTAAAGTTCCCAAGTCATTAACTTATCACCAAACAAACAGTGATTAAAAAATAATTTTTACCCAATTTCTAATTCAATTGAAAATTATTTATGGAAAAACGAACAAAAAGAACCATGAGGGTGCCAATTAAAGAACGTGACCCGATTCTAATCATATTCCTAGTTGGGCTGTGGGCCGAATGGGCCGGTCCAACCCAATTTACATAGAAAAGATCCGGTTCGAACCGGACCCGCTTTTCACCCAACACAAAAGGGAAGCGTACCGAGGAGAGCTCGAGCTCCTCCTCTCCCATGGCGTCGTCTTCTTCCTCCGTCTCCTTCTCCTCTCCCCCATTCCCTTCCCACCTCCCCCGCCCCAAACCCTACCACCATCTCCATCTCCTCCCTTCGCTCCACCTCCTCTCCCCGCATCGACTCCCCTCTCCGCTCAAAGCCTCCAGAGGCTTCTCCTCCCACTCCTCCCAGGTAGGTACTTCGCCTCCGCCTCCATCTCCATCTACGACGTGTTTGGATTCGACGATGATGGGGGATTTGCGTAGGACGCGGTGGTGATCGCACCCGACGCGCGTGCGTGGGTCGGGGATTTCGCGGGAGGAGAGAGGTACGACGATGGGGAGGGCGATGATGACGACGATGAGGATGAGGACGAGGAGGATGAGGATCGGAGCTTGGATCTCCTCGCGAGGTTCCTGCACAACGTTTTCCGAAGGGTCTCTCGCCGAGCGAGGAGGGCCGTTCGATCGGTCCTTCCCCCTTCCATCTCCACCAAGCTGGTATAGATCAATTTCGTACGCTTGTTGGGAAATTTAGGGTTCTTTGTTACTTCAAATTGACGATTCTTAACAATTTCAGGTGCGGTTTTCGGTGAATGGAGTTCTAATACTAGCTTTCCTGTGGATTCTAAAAGCCTTTCTTGAGGTAAACGGAAGTATCATGTTCTAGATAAATCAATTTTCTTACATTTTCTATGTAGTTAATAGTCCCATTTCATCAAAGCTTGCCCAGAATTGTGTTGAGCATTGGGTTATTCAAGTTTATAGTCTTATGCAACTCAACTGATACAGGAAATTACGTTCTCTTTACCAGTACAATAGTGGTATAGGAGAAAGCTAGAGAAAATCTAAGGACTCCATTAATGCAAATTTGAAGCAACTTCATGCTTAGAAGGTTCTGGATTAAGGGTTCCATCTTCTCATTTTTACATGAAGTATATTGCGACAGTGTTTGGGTTCAGTTTGTATGGTTAAAACTAAAAGAACAATTTGCTGTTTCTATTGCAGTCTACTGTTTCATCATTAACTTCGATCCTTAGTTCCTGGTTGAACTGATTCTTCTGTTTAGAGTTTCTTATTCCTGTTTAACAGGGGTAGAGCTTTGCGACCTGCATGTCCTTGCTTTAGTTTCCGACTTAAATTTCTCTTGTAAACCAGGTAGATGGTAGGAAAGACAGCAAGTTTTTTCCCCTTATTGGTCGTACGGATTGTGAAAATATTAGATAACAAGACAGATATTATTATTGAAAAATATTAGGATATTCTAAGTCCTTGTAGGGTCGGTTGCGCTCCAACTAATCAATGACTGCATGTTGGCAACTATTCTTTTTTAGTGTGGAGTGAATCTGCCCTAATATTATTGCTTAGCCAGTTTGGGTGATTTTTTTTTCTTTTTAACTACACCTACGGGTGTTTATTTTTTTATTTTAAAAAAGGAATATAGTACAAAACTGATAGTTATGTATATGGACAGGAATTAGAGCTGTCACTTGTTTATGCATGTGTTTTCTTTTGGTCCTTCAGCAGATTTTGTACAGCAGAGATAAACGTAGCTCTTCGGTTTGCAAATTTAGGTTCAGATTCATGAGTTTTGAGATTGCAAAGCTGATATTATCAATCGCAAGGATGACATAATTTGTTTCTAGCTAAGCTGGTGTTTTGATGTCTTGAATCTTTAAATTCACAGAAGATTTAATTGACTTTGTTTTGCATAGCCATGGAGCTGTTGTTTTACATTTGGTTCATATTTTATTCTTTTGGAAAGGTTTTACCTATTGGAAATATGGATAGTATGCATGCAGAGTCTTCCTTAAATATGTGATACTTAACTGCGAGATCTTTTTGAGAATTGTTCTTAGATGTGCCCATCAATCGTCTCTTTGAGCCTATTGGCTGATTTCTTACTCTCATCTGTCTAATTTGATCTGCCTCGCCAATGATTATGGAGATAAGTCAGTGGACTCCAAATCTTTTAGACTCTTCATAACTTGGCCTTTTGTTGGAAATGAATGAAACCGTGTTGCTCTAAGGATTGACCGCACATCAGCTTTTTGTGTCTGTAAATGGTTTAAGCCTATTTTATGGGTTAAGCACAGGAGAGAAAACTAGTAAATTACAATCTGATTTTTGGTAATGACTCCTATGAAATCCAACAGAAGCATATTTTAATTATTTCTGTTTGATTAAATTACTCTTCTTACCTGATTATTTATCCAGTTCTATCTCGCTGTCCTCAAAGATTTTTTCGAAACACATATTCGGCTGGATTACCTGATTTAAATCCTATAACAATTGGTGTCAAATCCCTGATAAAGCAAATTCAAATATCTGAAGGACTTGTAATAAAAGTCAGAAGACTAGATGGTGCGTAGAGTAATTTCCCTTCCTGATTGCAAGTTAGGCTTATACAGCCAAAGAGTAGCCCTCGAAAATGTTTTCGAAGTAAGAGCTGATGATTGACCCTTCATTAGTAGCCGTATCCACCTCTACATAAATAAGCTGGTATATTCCACCTCACATATCTCTTCTGAATGTGCATGCTGAACAATACTACACTTCGCAGTTTATGATAAAGAGGATAATTAATTATCATTTATAAGTCTGTGTTAGTTACTTTTTCTAAGTTCATATTTACGGATATCACTAAAAATGAAATTTCATATTCTTCATTCCTCATTTTGGTTTCTTCTTTTCTGTTATTAAAACCCTTTACAATTCTAATTTTGTCGCAAACAATTGTAGGTGATCTGCACGTTTGGAAGCATGGTGTTCTTAAGCATTCTACTTGTTCGTGGAGCATGGTCAGGTGTGTCTTATATAAGGAATAATCAATACAATTATATACACAGGATCGACAATGACGACCCCAGGTGGAATGGTGTCCGACCTGTAGGTTGATCATTCCCGGCCGTGTTCGACCAAATCATTTGGAGCTTAATTATTACAGATGGTAAATCTCATCACTTTAGTCGAATGTATCTTCTTTACTGGTATTTGATATCCTTTCATGTCCTTACAAGAGAAGCTTTATATTCTCAACAACTAAAATTAGACACCCTTTGTGTAGTGGTCTGATTTCTCTTCAAATTCACTCAAGCAATTCATATTCATATGCCTTATTAAACCAATATAAATAAGACAGATAAATGAGATCAAGCAATAAGATCTTTATTTATAGTGATTTGATGAGTCATGTGATTCCCACATTCTCAATTTCAACAGCATGTCAGTAGTAAGTCGTAGCAAGTAGCCTTAAACAGCAACATCAGTTTTGGGGGCTGAAACATAGGTGGTAAAGTCGAATAGCGTTAAATCATATGAGGTCATCCGAAGTTATCCTCTTTCCTTAACATGCTTGTTGTTCCATTATGCAAAGTATAGTCGAGTTCATTGTTTTGTAGAAAAATTTAGAATGAGAAATGTGTTATTCTCGTATTTAACAGATGTACTCTGTGTTTAGGAATGTGCTTAACTAAATGGGAACATCTAGGAGACACTCCATGTGTGGAACCAAAGGATGTTTAGAATTTGCCAATGCAGGCATATGTGAAAAACATGTTTCTAAAGAGTATGGATAAAACTATGATCTTATGGAGATATACATGTAAATAAGTAACTACCTGCTTTAAATGTTCGAATAAGTTATCCAACAATAACTCATGCATTACAGATATATTCTTTGTCATTATGATTAGATTTTGCTTTTAGGCCATGCAAGGTTTCAACAGTAATGAGATATATATATGATTTAGGAACCACATAAGATGCACCTAATGCAGTTGGTAATTCTTCTTTTTCCTTGACAGTAAATAAGGATAATGAATAGTTTTGAGGTGTCGAATATTTAGTTGGCAAAAATTAAGGGATTAGTGTGGTCTAACTTATCCAAATTAGAATAGACTAGTATGGACAACTGGGCTAAGGTTTGGTGACAGTTCATAGGGAGAACAACTATAGCATCTAGCATTATTTGTGTGGACCTCTCATGTCTATGTATGTTAAACGGGCTATAACGGTAACCAGCTAAAAAAATACAAGCCATTCCACTGCTTTGTGGGGCAGCAGGTATCTTGTGTCTCATCATCCAAGGATTTGTTGTGGGGGAACAATTTCTCCCATTTTCCAAGAGGATGTGGAGATAAAAGATATTGGTTTTTTTTTTTTTTTTTTGTTAGTTTTTTTTAACGGTGGAAATTAATCACCAGATTAAAAAAAAAGGGTGAATGCCAATTTGCCCTCTAGTGGTTTGGTGCATTCTGTGGTTCAAAAAGTTATATTTTACTATCTTAGGCTTTATTTTTGTTTCACAGAATAAAAAAACTGCTGTCAAATAGGATATTAGAGTGAAATTTTTTAAAAATCACAGAGTGGTATCATGTTTAATGACAGGTTCTTACAGTGAAATAAAAATAAAACTATTGTAACTTTTTGTACCACAGGATGACCACATGAAAGTACAGTAAACTCCAGAGTAGTTAAGTGTAATTTTTTGAATCAGAGTGGTAAAGTGAAAATGCGTTAAATCAAAGTAGGATAACTTGAAGTTTATCTAAGAATTATTTTTCAATACCATTCCCAAGGGAAAATGCTTCGAGTCTTTAATAACAAATTCTCTCTTGTAAATTACCGAAGTAGTAACTAAGGAGGAATGGTTTGAAAATTTAAAAATATTGCTCGTATAAATTGTTGATGTGTTGGCAATATTTGTTGGCGCGTGCGCGACAACCAAGCCCTTCCCAATTATAGGTGCCGATGTATTAATAATATATGGAAATAACATACTGTAAGATCAATAGTAATATTTATCGAAATATAGCACTTTATACTGTATGCATGAATCAAGTCAAAATTTTCCGCTTTATGCATATCTTCGACATTTGTAGTGTAGACACCTCTGTGTACTTATAATTAAGTTATTTAGCATTGACTTGTCAAATCTCAAAATACGTTCATCTTCGAATCTCTCTCTTGTTTTATATATTTATATATATATATATATATGAGTAGGGCTATTGTGCTATTAATAGCACAATAGCCCTTGTGCTATAGACTTTTTAGCCACCCATCAATTTTGATGGGTGGTTGAGATGAGAGAGAGAGAGAAGAGAAATTGAAGAGAAATTCAAAGAGAAGAGAAATTGAGACATTCAATTTCTCTTCTCTCTCTCATCTCAACCACCCATCAAAATTGATGGGTGGCTAAAAAGTCTATAGCACAAGGGCTATTGTGCTATTAATAGCACAATAGTCCTACACTCTCTATATATATATATATAGAGAGAGAGAGAGAGAGAGAGTTGAGCTGGAATGCTCTCGGTAGCAAACGGGCTCCGTTGTCACCCATTTGTTTTCAATGATCGAGCTTTCAAATCGATGATCGGTACCATTGAACATGATCTAGACCACTTAAAGCATCTGGAAATTAAATTCAAATCTTTTCGACATCATTAACCTAATGATCGAATGGTTTCAAATTTTATGATTTTAATGGTCGATATGAGACGTTTTCTCGTTTAACGGTGTAAATATATTCAAATCAATTGAATTTTTGTTAGAAATTTTTTTAAACTATTTAAAATAAGATCTATACTCTTGATCTTGATTATAAGACTCTTATCATCATTTTTTAAAGAATATTTATTTTCAGCCATTTATTTTTGTGTCCACTTGATGGACGAGAGAACAATATCGGAAAAGCATGAAATTTGATTTCTAGATGCTTCAACTAGTTTAGATCATGTTCGACGGTGCCGATCGCCGATTTAGAGGCTCTATCATCGAAAATAAATGGGTGGCAACGGAGCCCGTTTGCTACCGATAGCATTCCAGCTCAACTATATATATATATATATATATATATATATATATATATATATATATATATATATATATATATATATATATATATATATATAGGGTAGGGCTACTATACTCTTATGAGTATAGGACCTTTCGTACTCATAAGTCGTTTTCGATGATGGAGCTTCCGAATCGACAATTCACACCGTTAAATATGATCTAGAATATTTAAAATTTCTAGAAAATAAATTTCGTAATTTTTCGAAATCGTTATAAAGTCCATGTGGGCATAAAATGAACGGTCAAAATTGAACGACGTCCTAAAAAAGAATGATCGGATTCTTCAATTTAAGATCCGAGTTATTGATCTTAATTTACATAGTAAATAAAATTTTCTATCAAAAATTCAACAGATTCCGATTCTTTTACACCGTTAAACGAGCAAGTATCCCATACCGGCCGTTAAAACTTGTCTACTTTGAGATCTTTTGATCATAGGGCAAATGATGTCAAAAAATTATGAAATTTAATTTCTAGAAGTTTTAAATGCTCTAGATAATATTTAACGGTATGGATCGTCGATTCGAAAGCTCCATCATCGAGAAAAATTTATGAGTACGAATACGATCATACTCATAAGAGTATAGTAGCCGGACCCTATATATATATATATATATATATATATGTCTGAAATTAAGAACCTGTAAAACTGTCAGCATTAAGTTTTTTTTAAAAAAATGCATGAATATCTTATTCAGCATATTTTTTAATTTAAACTCTATTTGAATATATGAATATTTTATTCGGTATATTTTTTTGATTTATTTTAAAAAATTATATATTTGGTAGATAAGAAATGTGATTAAAATGCTTAGAATAGAAATATCATGCTCGGCCATAAAGTCATTTTTTCAGAATAAATTAAATCACAATATAAGTAAAATATATTATTCTATCAAATAATAGATAGTAAAACTTTTGAAGAAGTGAAAATCAAACTCTTTAATTGTAATTATGCTAGAAAAGTCTTATATGGAATAAATTATTCTTATTCTGACATTCTAACCGTCCTTAAATAGAGTTATATTTATGGTTTTTTTTTTTTTTTTTGAGAGAAAGGTAGTACGCTATCCGCTATGTTTATTTTTTAGAAATAAATTTAGCTGAAAATGTGAATCAACTAGGATTCGAATTTGGGATCTCGGGTACCAACCATCAAACTCTTTGTCACTTGCGTTAGGGACAGTCGGTGAGTTATATTTATGTTGGGATCATGGAGAATATGAATATGCAGATTTTGTCCAAAACGACCTGAAGCTAAACCTAAGATACTTGATTACCGACCGTCTCTAGCGCAAGTGGCAAAGGGCTTGGTGGTTGGTACCCGAGGTCCCGAATTTGAATCTTAGTTGATTCACATTTCAAGCTAAGTTTTTTTTTAAAAAAAATAAATAAAGCGGGTAGCGTGCTACCTTTCTCTCTTAAAAAAAAAATTACTTGATTTGATTCTAGAGGAACAAGTTCATGAAACGTATCTAAATTCGTGAACAGCTCGAAATTCGCCTCTGGGAGGTACACATCGTAGATAAATAATATTTTGGGGGGGTTGAGGTGATTTAGGCTGTGTTATTTTATTATGAATTTTATGTGTTAAAATTATATTTATATTTATTAAATTTTATAATTTATTAAATAAAATAAGTATATAAAATTTGAATGCGAGTGTAAAATGTTAAGGCTAAAATATAAATTTTTTTTTTGTAAATATTCGTTTTTTTATTTTTTCTTCATAATTTTTAAAAATTTACATTTTACCCTTTTAAAATTTTAAAAATATTTTTAGGAAGGGTACGACGTTAACGAAGAGGGCAAAATGATCGAATTGTTCTTATTTTTTTTATAAGAAAAGGTCTTTCTAATATAAATTATAAGAAATGAACGAAATAGTGATAAAATTTTGACGGAGGGGAGTTAAATGCAATAAATTGAAATGTTTAGGGATAAAATATAGATCTTTGAAAGTTAGGAAAAAAAGTGAAAACGCGAATATTTATAAGAGAGTTTTTTATAATTTAGTCAAATTTTAATTGTATTGTGTCTAATTCATGTTACTTCTATTTCATATTCATATTTAGATACTTATATATATTACTATCTAAATAATATTTAACTATAAATCTAATTCACATCCCGAATTTATATAAATATCGGAATGCATTCGAATATATTTTTAACAGATATATATATATATATATATATTTATATCTGCATTTGAAGTGATATCTAAAATAAATATAGAGTCGCAAATAATTTCATCAAGTATCGGATCGTATTCACTATCGTCGCACACACACACAGGGAGAGAGAGAGAGAGAGAGAGAGAGTGGAGAATTGGTCGTAGGACAAGTGGTAGCAGAAGAGTGAGAGCGACACAAGAGGAGACTCCCTCTTTGGAAAAGGGGAAAAAAGTTGCACTAAAAGTACCTTCTTTGTTGTAGTGGGGGAGGGGGTAGTTGTTGCTTTGTATAAATTACAAGGTCTTCTTCGGATAATGACAAGGGCCCATATGACATGGCACTTATTTAAAATAAATGTTACCGTAGTCCCAGTCTATATAATCACCGGAAAAAAAAAAACAAAAAAAGAAAAAATTGCACTGTTGTGTTTTGGATATTTCGATGAGGGAGTTAATTTGGTTTGATTGATTGTTATCAAATTTACAGATGAGTGGTGGAATAGCTCTGTGTAGGTAGGTATTTTCTACTTTTCTGTGCACAGAACTGTAGAAAATTTACACCTACTACAATTTGTACAATCGGTGATCAAATAATAATCATAACCGTTCATTTGTTGCATCTTGAATTTCCTAAACTTTCCATGTAGAAAGTTACTCTTTTTTTTTTTTGAGAGAGAGAGAAAAGTAGCACGCTACCTGTTTCGTTTATTTTTGTAAAAAATAAGCTTAGTTGAAAATATGAATCAACTAGGATTCGAACTCGAAACCTCGGATACTAACCACCAAGCCCTTTGCCACTTGCGCTAGGGACGGTCGGTTATGTAGGAAGTTACTGACCAGTAAAAATGCATAAAACTAACGAGTAGTCTAATTGGTCGGTTGGTATCATTTTTTTTCTTTTTCAAAACTCGTGGATTCTAAGTCACGCTTCAAATGGAACATTCTTTGTGAGATTGAGTAAAAAGCCCAAGACACATTAAAATACATAAAATAAAAAAAAATCAACTGTTTAATTCTTACAATAATATTTTTTATTTAAATTTAGTCATTCTTATGAGAACATGGTTATTATATTTTTTAGCTTCTTTCTTTTTAATAGTTTTCTCTTTGGCTAAATTACATAATACTCTTCTGTCAATACCTGTTTTTTTATTTTTTCTCTCTGCCATTCAAAAATTTATATTTTTGCCCCCTTAAAAAATAAAAAATGTTCACAGGAAAATACGGTGTGACAAAATGACCAAAATACCATCATCTTCATCATCTTCTCCTCCCCAATCTTGCTCATCCCGCATCCCGCACCCTCGCCCATGCCTCTCTTGACCCCAACTCCGACTTCGTGCGAGGGCGAGGCGGCGGCCTAGAGCATATGTGTGGGCATGGACGAGAATTTCAGAGGTATTTTGGGTATAAAAAATAAGATATAAACGGAACCCTAACAGAACACTGACGGCGGGGGGCGAAGTAAACATTTTTTATTTTTTTAGAAGGCAAAGTATAGATTTTTAAATGACAGAAGGGAAAAGTAAAAAATACGAATATTGACAGAAAAATTTTCTGTAATTTAGTCTTTCTCTTTTCTTTTTTCTAGCCTTTTATTGTTCATATATTTATTGGTTACTTTGTTAAGTAACGTTTAGGTTTGGACATTAATCTTTATATATTTTCTTTTCTTTTACAATATCTAATATCTTTCCTTACAATGGTTCTATTTTTATTTTGTTTCCCAATTTTCTAACTCTTTGTATGAGTTGTGCTATAATAATACTCTCCCATATTAAAGCCTACTATAGGCCCCACCCAAGAAATTCCCTTTTGATATACTATATATATTAGTCACGTATTTATCACTACTATAAGTTTAAGCATCGCAACTTCCGACCACTTGATCAGCGACTCGAAGCACCAATCGACTAAAGCTGGAGCTAGTAATTTCTTCTTCTTTTTTAATTCTATTTTCTGTTCTAATTAATTAATTAGACTCTCTACTTACTTGAGTACTTATCTGCAGTCACTCTTCTTCTCCTTCCTCGAATGAATAAATAAATAAATAAATAAATAAATAAGAGAGAGAGAGAGAGAGAGAGAGAGGAGGAGGGTCTTCCCATTCAATCCGAATCCGCACCGTTTATCTCCGCAGTGCTGCATCCGATTCCGCGGCGGTAACCTCACCGCGCGCGCGCTGTAGTCCCACCACCACTACCCCCCCCCCTTCTTAATAATAATAACTAATAGGGTATAAGGCAAGATGTTAAGAAGCTCTCCATTCCATTCCCCTCTAAAAAAAAACACCCCTCCACTCCACTCCACTCCAATCCTTCTTCTTCGTCCTCCAAAATGGCTCCAATGGGGGCTCCAATTGGGGCTCCTCCTCCTCCTCCGAAGCTCGTCGTCGTCGTCCTCCTCCTCCTCTCCATCATGGTGGGCATGGTGGGCATGGCGGACCCGGACGACGAGCGGTGCCTGAGCGAGGTGCACGCGTCGCTGGTGGACCCGGGGGGGGTTTCGCTCCGGAACTGGAGCCGGGCGACGTTCGCGTCCCCCTGCAACGGGTTCACGTCGTACCTGCAGGGGGCGACGTGCAACAACGGGCGCGTGTACAAGCTGTCCCTGGCGGGGCTCTCCCTCTCGGGCGCCCTCTCCCCCTTCCTCTCCAACTGCTCCAACCTCCAGACCCTCGACCTCTCCTCCAACTCCCTCTCGGGGCCCGTACCCCCCGAGCTCTCCCTCCTCCTCAACCTCGCCGTGCTCAACCTCTCCGCCAACCTCCTCTCGGGGCCCATCCCCCCCGAGCTCTCCCTCTGCGCCTACCTCAACGTCATCGACCTCCACTCCAACCTCCTCTCGGGGCCCATCCCGGACCAGCTCGCCCTCCTCGTCCGCCTCTCCGCCTTCGACGTCTCCTCCAACCGCCTCTCCGGCCCCGTCCCCGTCCTGCTGGCCAACCGCTCCCTCGGCTCCCCACTCCCGCGATTCAACGCCTCCTCCTTCGCCGGCAACCGGGGCCTCTACGGCTACCCCCTGCCCCCCTCCCCGCGCGGCGCCCGCGCGCTCTCCGTCTGGGCCATCGTCGCCATCGGCCTCGCCAGCGGCATGCTCAGCCTCGTCCTCAGCTTCTCCGCCGTCTGCCTCTGGCTCCGCCTCGCCGACCGCCGCCGCGCCCTCATGATGCCCGCCGAGGACGCCAAGATCTCCCACCTCATGCCCGACTACTGACCCCCCATCTCCTCCTCCTCCTCTCCCCTACTCTCCGTTAGATCTCTCTCTCTCTCTCTTCCTCAACACGCGCACGGATTATTACTATTAGGGTTTGAAGCTCCTCCTCCTCATCTCTCTCTCTCTCTCTCTCTCTCTCTCTCTCTCTCTCAATCTCTGATTTTGGGGGTTTTTTTTTTGGGGGGTGGGGGATTTGGGAAGAGAAAAAATTGAGCTTTGGATTATTGATAGAGTTATAAACTATAGTAAATGTTATGTATACCACCACACTTCGACAAAGAACTAATTGAGTTTTGTTAATTAATTAGGGGATTCCTTATTTATATATATAAAGATAGCCCCTTTATCCCCTTTGTTCTTCTTCTTCTTCTTTTTTCACTAATTCACTTTTGATGTGTTTATATTTCTTTATTTAGTTTTTTGAATTTTGTTGAGGGGAAAAAAATGGAATAAGTGCATAGGAATATTTATTTATGACTGAAGGGGGTGATGGGGCAGTGTACATCAATGTTTCTTCTTATGCTTTGGGAGGTGGGAAAGCTACAGTGTGGCTTGTGGATCTAAATATCTAACTGGGTGAGGATTCATGATTAGTTTCAACTAATTAATCATGTAGTTAGCATTTTAAAAAAGAGAAAACGTACAAACCCATCTCTTTCTTAGGCATTTCTTTCTTGTCCTTTTTCTAAATAAAAATAAAAGGATTAGGAATGCATGCAATCCTGTGTCTCCTTAATGTTCTTTTGTTATGTGGTCTATGAAGGAAAAACAGGGTTACAGTTGTTTTGTTGGATCTGAGCATCATCTAGATGCTTTGAATTTGAATATTTTATTGCAGTATCATTATTATTATTATTAGTACTCTTAATTCCAGCCAAACTGACTAATTGAAGGCTGTTTTAATCTTATTTAAGGCTCGTCTACTATCCTCTTATTAGTCAACAGAGATGGTGGCCATATCGAAAAGAAAATGATAACACGATCTCGATCTCGATCACGATACGTTATTAGTGCGAGAGAGGTCAGAAATCGACACAGCATTAAAAATGACATAACATGACACGATATGATAATACCGAAGGGAAAAACAAGTATGGCAATGACTGCACGATTAGGAATGATAACTAAACATGACTTGGTTTAGTAAAAGCTGTTACTGAAATTCTAAAACAGGTTTTCTAGCATAATTCCTATTATAACAACAGCTTTCCATCTGGCTTAGGCAAAAAGTGTTGTTTGAGCTAAATTACCTATAACAGTTTTTCTTATTTGGAGTAGGTTCTTATTAAAATGCTCCAACATCTATTTCTTAGGACCTTGTGTGTGTATAATAGTAACTTAGGTCCCGTTTGGTTCGGAGATAAAGCAGGGATAACAAAATCCCGCCAAATGGAATGTTTTTTGGTCGAAATATTTTATCTCGGTCAAACCTTGCAACAAAACAAAAATTGAGGAAAAGAAGAATATGAAGAGATATACTTCTCAATTTTTTTAATGGGATGGCAACAATTACATCTTTGACTGACTCATTACTTGCGACATCCACAATGCACTATGTAGTATCAATTATTAGAGCAAAATAAAATATTTTTTATTGGCTAAAATTAGAAAAAAAATTTCTTATAAATACCCGTTTACTTTCCTTCCCTAACTTTCAAAAACTTATATTTTACCCTCTCAACATTTCAAGTTGTTGTATTTAGCCCCCATCAGTCAGGATTTCATCACTATTCCGTCCATTTCTTATAATTTATACTAAAAATATCCTTCAAAATGACAAAAATATATTAAAAAATTATTTTTTTATATAAAAAGTAAGGATAATTTGATCAGTTGGCCCTTCTCGTTAACGCTGTACCTACTGAAAACATTTTTAAAATTTTAAGATTAGAAGTTTGACAACCCAGTGAGAGAATATTCTGTCGTCTAAAGGCCAACTTACTTAGTGTGTATGTGTGTGTTTTTTTTGGCTTCTGCCGAGATTTTTTTATCTCACCCATGTTGCTTAATTCATACTTTTAATGAATGAAGAGCGTGCTATTTTTTTCTCAAAATTATTTTAAAAATAAAATATAATATAAATTTTTGAAAGTCAAAGAAAAAAAAAGAAAAAAAATAAGTATTTACAAGAGAGTTTTCTGTATTTTAGCCTTTTCTTATTTTACTCTATCATTGCCCTGAAGGCAAAACCAAGGCTAAAACATAAACATGGTGGCGAAATCCTGACAAGAGTCACAGTTTTGCAAGGACAATTACGAGCAGCAGCTGCAGCTGCAGCAGCAAAAAGCAGAAGCAGATGCCATATGAGCCTCTCCTTTTCCTGCAGAGGAGAGATGAGTTGGGGAGGGGACCAATCATCATGCCAAACAAAGAGGGCTTCTGCCTCATTTGTTCACCAGAGTTCATATCGGAAGGCCTGCAAATGTGGGCAGAGATTGGAGGGGACCTTTCTCCTAAAAGAGAGATAGAGAGAGAGAAAGTGTGAGAACCTAGGTAGTCCTTAAAATATAATAGGGCTAAATTCTTAACCCGACTTAAGTATTTTGGACGGTGGCTAGGCCCAAGAGATTAAGAGAGTTAAGCGTGCTAGGACGAGAGTAGTCCTAGGATGGGTGACCCCCTCTGAAAAGTCGGAGTGTCACAGAAAGAGAGGTGTTGATCGTATTTGTACCCTAGTAGGTGGCTCTATGGTTGTGTGTATATATATGATCTAGTAATAATTCAGAATTAAGGCCCAAAATGGATCGGATACGGTCGGATATTAGACAAATCCATATCCACATTTATTTTTTCTTTTCCGAAAACGAATTCGGATAAGAGTTTATATCAGATGTTAAATTTTCTTCATCATATGTGCTAAAAACAAATTCGGATACACTAAGATTTTTTTAAAAGATTCAGATATGCATTCTTATAAATATAAGCTAGAATTAGCAATAATATAGCTGAAGTTTCACACTTGTATTTACATTTTTATATACTTATATTTTATTGATAAAATCTAAGGTTGAACAAATATAAATGCAATTTTAATATAAAACTCAGTAAAATAAACAAAGAATACTAAAAATCACCTTATTTTCCTATAATATATGTATAATATCGCCCTTCTTACATATTAATCTAAATGTAAATAAGTAATACTACTAAAAAGTCCGAATATTTATATCCATATCTTCTTTTTGAATATCCGAATTTCTTTGACTCTCTAAAATCATATCAACATCCGTATTCAACCGAATTCGAATATTTTTAATCCTAATGCAGATGAGATCAGATATGAATGCGGATATTATCAGATAATATTCGATCCGTTTTCACCCTTACTCAAAATAATTTCTCTAATCCAAAAAGCAGCAAGTACTTACGCGGACAGTAGGGATAGCACGAGGATACTGGTTCTAGAGATGATATATACAATGAAAGTTTACACTTTAACGAATATATTTTCATTGAAAATTAAAATTCTTATCTCTAGGATAAAAATTCTCTATCCAAACACTGCTTGTAATACAAGTTTTGCTTAGCTTAGCTTAACATCTGCTTCGGCTGAAAGCAGAAGCAGCATCCATCTTTTAGTATTTTTTTTTACGACAGAATCAAATTCATCAAATCCGCAGCACTCTATTTAAAAATACTACATATTCTATACCCCGGCCAAACGGATCCTAAGTCGATTTAGCGATTTTAATTAATCGCCCCACTAATGAGGGAATTAGATTCTCTTTTATTGTGATCTCACATTAGTGAACAAAGCACTAAGCAAGTCGACACGAGAATACTCTTTTTGAACCCCAAAAAATAAAATAAAAAATTAAGAAAAAAAAGAGAAGTGGGACTATTTAAGGGTTCATTTTGCTTAGAATAGGCATTAATCATATGCACCATTACACCACACTTGTGGCTCTAAGGAAAAGTGCTTTTGTAGACTTAATTTTATAATAGAGGACCTACTTTCCCTGCTATAGATTCTGTTTAGAGCTATTCACAAACTAAAATGTTTTTCATTATTAAATTCCTCAACTATGGACTATTCTTGTTTCATTTTTCTAAAATGTGACTAAACTATCAAATTTGCTGAATAGCAAAGCTTGGAGCTCTTATTGTGGATCAAATAAAAGTAAGATTCTAAGAAATTGTAGTAGATATACGTATGCATGCTCTCTTTGAATGCATGAATATCTTATTTTGTATATAACTTTTGTTTATTTAAAAGCATGCAATAATTGGTAGATGGGGAACACGATTAGATACCTACAATAACATCATATATTTGGACTTCAAGTTAGTAAGCGCTAAATAAGATAACTGGTGGACTGCATTGTTCTAACAAATGATATTGATCAGCAGATTACAAAATATTGAAGTCATACTCCTAAATACTAACTACGACGAAAATTCTCTTTCATTCTGCACAAGCTATCACTGAATAACTTATGCTGACAATCCAAATAGACCCATGAAGCGCATGAATTGATTTAAGGTAGTTAGGTAGAAGCTAAAGCCATAGTGCTCACCATGTCTTTTGACCTATGAACTTTTCTTTTTCTTTTTTCCTTTTCTTTTCCCACCATTCATTGAGGTTGCATGGTTCTTTTGTGTTTTTCTTTTTTTTCTTTTTTTTGCCCCACACACCACTTATGATGATAATGTTGTTGGCAAAGAGGCAGGCGTGCTTAAGAAAGGGGCCCCATCAGAAAAAGCCGAAAAGGTTGGGGGGTTGAGGTGAAAAGAAGTGGGCTACCTAAGCTTATCAAACAATGACAGGTCATAAGATTGGGATATGTAGAATGTCATATTTGCCCTTGTTCTTTGTGGGTTCTAACTTTTTCTTAAGTTCTCTTTACAAATCATTGGCTCTCTCTCTCTCTCTAATGGTTGTTTCCCAAATATTGTTTATAATTTTCACTTAATATGTTGAAATCATCACCACACAACTCAAGATGAAAAATTGTATGAGGTGTTGGTAACCTGACAGAATCATCCTAAATTTCCCAACTAGTAGATATATTACAGTATCTTAGATTAGGAGATTTTGTCATTTTCATATTTTGACGGAATACGAAAATGAGCAGGACCGTAACAAAAAAAGAAAAAAGAAGTAACAACGACGTATAGATCCCCCGACACCGTACCAATCTGAGTAACATGATAACAAATTTGTCATTCTAAATATAAAATATACAACACTTTTGAAATGCTGCGAAAGTTTTTTTCCCCTAGTTATTGGCATGCAAGGATTGTAAATTTCTTCACCAGAATCTGCTAATTGGAACAGAACAAAATCCCCCCAAATCGAATAATCATGAAGCTCAAGAATCTAAATCAAAAGTTGATCTTATATTTTGTTGGGGTACCGACAATAGCAATAATAAAATGGATAATGAAAATGAACAGAAGCTTCTGTGATCCTTTTAGAGTCTAACAACAAACAACCAAGAAAAAAAAAGGAGAAAGAATTAGACATAAAAACTTTTCTTTACAAGTGTTTGGTGAGTAAGCACAACCTCCTAAAGATACTACAAAGGAAAGTTTCCATCTGACTAAGTCCTATTTTCAAAGCTAAGGTTAGGTTCCATATGAATAAAATTATAAGAGAAGTCAACAACATATGATCTGATTAGAAAGTGTATTAGTTTTGTTTTTTGAGTGTAATAGCAAAGTTGGTTCCCAAACTTTAATATTTTTTTAAAAAACTTTGGTTCCTAACTGTTTTAATTTTTGTAATTCCTCTCTCCAACCAGATCCCTTCAGGTCGAAAAAAATGGACTTTTTAATGAAGCGACTTTACTGGCAAAATTAATAAATGTTTGAGACTCAATTGGTAAAATCAAAAGGTTGAAAACCAAATCGAAAACTTGGACGAAGGTTTATTAATAGAGACTAAGAATACTTCATTAATAGTTTCAACTTTTTTTTTTTTTTTAATACAGTTGTCTCCTTTAAACTTGAGATGTATATAAGTCTTATACAAGTAATTATTGTCCACCAAAGTTGAGAATTAAGTTAAAATTATGAATGTAATATACTTAGATTCCTTTGAAATTTGCTAAGATAGGACTTCAAAAAAATTTAAAAAAAAATTAAGAACCCAAGGACTTATATACATATTAAAAATTAAATAATTTTTAAAATTATTCGAAAAATGATGACCTGCATAAAGAATAGTTGGAACATAACTTCAAATCTAGTAGGCATTTGAATAGGGGTGTAAAATGGGTAGTATCAGGGCTAGCGCAGACCCGACCCGACAAATATATTGGCGGGCCGGGTCAGGGCCTTGTTCAGAAAGTAGTTCCATAATTGTGGGCCGGACAGGACCCTATAAAAGAGAAAGAAGAAATGGATCCAATTCGGACCCGTGCCAATTCTCTCTTGTGCTTGCATGTAATGTGAGTTCCCCTATCTTTATATCCAACAAAATAAGATAAACTACCTACCTATTCTAATAGGCTCGATTCTAAAAACATTAGGCTTTCATATATCACAAATCATATATTAAGATTCCGATGATAACATATAATATTTTATGTTACATGCGACAAATTATACATATTTAGCATGACAAATTGCACGCAACCATTCAGGCCGCATCAAATAAGGATTGGACATAGGTTGGCCCAAAATTTTTGTAATTATTTTTGTAATTTATGATTGTCATCTTTTTTGCTTATCTTCTTCTCTACATCAAACATTGGTTCCCTTATTCTAGTTTAACTAAAGTAGGATCTTCAATCTGTAGTTGTCTTCATTTTTTCCAATTGTTTTCTAATACAAGTACAACCATAATGTACACAAAGAGTACTTGAGAGAGAGAGAGCACAACAGTTAACGAACAAAAACGTAAGTAATTAAGCGACACTAACCTTCCAATGCTGCGATACAAGAGTACTGAAGAAGCTTCAGCTCAAGGCTTTCTTTTTCTTTTGCTGCTTCTCTTGGCATCGGCTTTTGGAACATCCTTCTCGGAAGAACTAAGCGCTTTTGAGCCCACAACAGAGCTCCACAGGGCCCTCTCAATATCTGTCGGGGTGAAACTCTCCCCGTCCACGCTTAATTCCTTCAGAAAACAACAGTATAAGACCCGAGATATCACTTTACCAACTAGTTTCGCAAAACATCATCAATTCAATTTTGCGAAGGCTTCTAAAAGTATTCGCAAAGTCTACGCTCAATTACCAATCCAGGTTTTTTACTTATGCACCAATGAATCAAACCTCGAAAATCCCGTTAATTAGATGACTCGAGACAAAGAAAAAGTATGAGAATTTTTCTGTAGGGAAGTTTCTAAATTTTCAAGCCATAAATAAGTCCACATGAAATTGAATGCAAGAACATAACTAGCAAAATATTTCAATAGGTGCTTTCGAAGTTAACATAATTGGTTGCATAGACAATAACAATTAAAACTCCTATGGAGATCAACAAACAACAAGAATAATAAATAGAGCTGCGGAGATTGTAGTTCCCATTTCAGTAACATGATTAGTTTTGATACTTAAATTATAACTATTCAAATAAAATGAAAGAACAAACCTGGCATGCTTAACTCTCATATACGAAAGCTAAACATACAAACATTAGAAGCACATAAGAACATAATTTTAGTGTTCGCAAGACGCGGCCTATGCTCTGATTCAACTGCGGCATTATATCGAACAATTTAAGTGCACAAATGCAAACAGGAACTGATTCAACTGATCCACAGAGAAACGAACCTTAGCCTTTTTTTGTAGCTTCTCCGCGAACGCGAGATAGTGCTTGAGCGTATACTCCTTGTTCCCCATAGCAACCATCATAGCCTATCAAAAAACCCATCAAAAAATTTGAGAAAAAAAGAAAAAGAGGATGAGGGAGATGGAAAGGGGGGATTTTTACAAGAGCCCATTTGGGATCCCACCTCGTCGGACATGAACGGGGCGATTTCGGGGGCGAACGCGGCGAGGATCGCCGAGGCGGTGGCGGGGCCGACCCCCTTGAGCGCCGTGAGCTCGGTCACGGCGCGGGCGAGGTCCGGGATCGCCGCGAACGCCGCGCGCGACGCGGCCTCGACCTCGGCCTCGCCGAGCGCCTCCGCGTAGCCCATGAGCCGGGGCCTACACAAACCCTAGGGAACCCATCACCAACGCGATACATAGAGAGGGAGAGAGAGAGAGAGAGAGAGAGGGGATGGGGTGGTACGGCACCTCCATTGCCCGCGGGAGAGCTTCCATTGGAGGACGCGGAGGAGCTCGGATTTGGAGAGGAAGGGTTTTGGGCGGCGGCGGCGGAGGAGGAGGGGGAGGTCGACGCGGTAGAAGGAGTCGAGGGGGAGGAGCTCGCGCTTGGACGCGGCGGCGAGGGCGAGCGACTCCTCGCGCGCCGCGTACGCGCCGAGCGCCGCTCTCCACGCGCCCGCGTCGCCGCATTCGAAATCCATTTCTCGCGTACGCCAAAGTTTTCGGAAGTGGAAATGTGAATTTAAACCCCTCGAAAAAAAACCGGCCCATTATGGCCCATTTGATGCTTACTGGACCGGACTGGATTTCCACTTGTCGTATGTTATATTTCGGTTCAAATTTTAAGTTCAAATTGTGATTTTAAGCTTGTCGGCTTAAAAGGAATCAGCATCCTGTCCTGTGGCGGGAGGCCACGTTCAAAATGGCGTGAGGCTGGGTTGGGCCGAGTCATATTCGAAGTGGCGTGAGGCTGGTTGGGCCGAGTCACAATCGAGACCGGTGGGCGATGTATCCGTACGCTTTAAATGAATTGGTTGCGTATTTCCAACAGCTCGAACTTTTGAGATTAATGGTTAGCGCCAACGATCCGACAAGTGGTATCAGAGCCAGTGGTCATGGGTTTGATTTTCGCATGCTGCAAATGTGTACAGATGCCGGAGAAGAGATCGTTGGCTTAAAAGAAGTCAGCATCCTATTCTGTGGCGTGAGGCTGGGTTGGGCCGAGTCATGTTCGAAATAGCGTGAGGCTAGTTGGGCCGAGTCATAATTGAGACCGGTGGGTGCTGTATCTGTACGCTTTAAGTGAATTGGTTGTGTATTTCTAACGGCTCGAGTTTTTAGAATTAATGGTTAGCGCCAACGATCCGACAAAGTTTAATTTCAAATTTTGCCTACGAATTTAAATAGTAAATTTTAGTTTCAATTAAAATTTATTTTTTCTGAATTTTGAATATGATTCCGACGCCGATTCCTCTTGTGAACTAAATGAGCTAGAGCTTTTATTATTCCATTTTCTATGCAGATTCATTCTCATTTCTATTCTAATTTCGATTCTAAATTTGAAACAAATAAGCCCTTATAGTAAAACTAAAATAAATCCATATGATAGATAGGTATAACTTTTTTAAATCATATTGTAGCCAAGTAAATATATACTAAAACATAAGGGGGCAAATTAAAGTTTGCCCAATAAATGCAATAGCAAATGAGACCTAACGTTCTCATAAATGCTACAAGAAAATCTACTTTGTCACTTCAACCAATGGTGACCACACACACAACTCTTACACGTGTCCCTATTTAAAATCAAAGAAAATGTTGTTTGTACACCTCATAGTGACCATACACGTTATTTGTGTGACGTGTCCCTATTTTCAATCAAAGAAAAAAAAAAAAAATTTTGAGAGAAAGGTCGCTACCCGCTTCGTTTATTTTTTTTATAAATAAATTTAGCTAGAAATGTGAATCAACTAGAATTCGAACTTGGGATCTCGTGTACCTACCATCAAGTCCTTTGTCAAAGAAAATGTTATTTGTACATTCCTTTATATGGGTGTAGATCCTAATATTCGATGGTTGATAAATTTTTTTACAATTTTAGTAAAAAATAAATTTTTGTAAAAAAAAATTAATAAGATAAATTTAAAAAAAACAAACCACAAAGACTCTATGGTATAAGATTTACATTTATAATATAGAATGTACATATAGCATTGCTCTAAAATCAAAAGCTAATATTTTGTAAGCTAATCCACAGAGCTGATACTAAAGTTTGTGAACAAAGAGGTGGTCTTTTGTGTAGCAATTGTATTGTATCATCTATGTTCTAAGCCGATCAAATTTATTTTTTTTAAAAAATATATAATAATTTTTAAAAAATATTATAATAAAATAGATAAATTTTAGGGGCAATTTCATCAGTACCCCTGTCAAACTTGTAAATTTCGTAAATACCCCTCTAAACTCTAAAATATCGCATATACCCCTTCAAACACATAAAAATATCACAGATATCCTTACCGTTAACGGCGCGTTACTTTACGGTGCTTAAAATATAGTTAAGTGAGATTTAAAATATAGAATGACGAATTTACCCCTCAAAAGTTAGACTGATATTTTTGATGGAAAATAACTAATTAATGCTAAGGTAAAAAATTCTAGAAACTAGTATATAAAGTACAAACTTTAGATAGAATAGGATTTTCTCCTCCAACTTTGTAATTCTTCTGTCTATATTTTTCTCCATCATCTGAATCTGGTACCAAAGGTCAATTATGCTGTGTTGAAAATCATCTACTAGGCAAAGTAGTTGCACTATTTTTGTTCTTCAAACTATAAAAATATACAGTATTATGTATTTAAAATTTAATTAATAATTATATGCACACTAAAGCATCATATCAACTTATCCTCTAATTTGGACATTGATAAAATCATTGACCTTTTATACTGTGTAGTTGTTTTGACTTCAAATTCGGCATGATTTACCACAATGACAAATAAAAATTGGGTAACAAGATGTTGTAAAAGACGGACCACTTAGTTGAGTAGTAGACTCACTACTACTTAGAGAGAATAAGAGGGCATTTATGAAAAGTGTGAATACATCCGTTGCAGCTTCCTATACTTAATGAGCCATAAAGGGGTAAAAATGGAATTTGTAACTTGTTCTGTTAAATTCTGACGGCATGTTACTTGTAGGAGTATTCATAAGTATTTTTTGAATTTAGAAGGGCATTCATGATATTTTCAACTTTAGAAGGCTATTGATGAAATTTCAGTCTCCACTAGGGGTATCTATGAAATTTTCCCTAAATTTTAATAGTATGATTTAATTAGATGAAAATATAATAATGCAATGCTACCGACACATTCCAGATTTTTTCGTAAACAAATTACAGCTGAGCAACTCCCAATTCCAACCCCACATCTCATTTCTCACGAGTCCATTTCCATCACCATCAACTTTTGTGTACAAATAAATGCATTAAGACCCTCTCAATTATTATAGTCACATTAATTAGTGCCACAACAATTGATTGGGACTCCAGATTGGCAACTTTTGGAATTTAACTGCTCCCAATATCGGCATTTGTTTATAAAAATAAATGCATTAAAACCCTCTCAACTATACTAAAAAATTTATGGGATAATTGCCTATATACCCCCTCAAAATTTTGAAAATATTTTATTTATCTCTACTTTTTTTTCTTTCCAATATACCCCTCATATCATCATATGTTTATCTGTTATTCAAAAATATCCCTGCAGTTACCACCCGTTAAGTTAACTTGGGTTAAACATGAGTTAAATATCTACCAAGAGTTAAAAAAAAGATTAAAATACCTCTTTTGTCCTTAACTTAAGGGCTAATAAGAAATGTTGGTGGTGGTAGAATGGTATATTTGAAAAGACTAAAAATCAAAATACTTCTTGTACCCCCTAACTTAAGGGTAAATAAGAAAAGTCGGTGATGGTAGAAGCGTATATTTGAAATGGCAAAATAATATTTTACAGAGGTAACAGATATTATTAACAGTTCATTAACAGAATTTAACTCTAAGGGTATATTTGAAATATGTTGGAACATAAAAAATGGTATTTTTAATATTAGCCTTCTAAGAAAGGTAAATCAGAAAGTCGGAAACTTTTCAGGGGTATATAAGTAATTGCCCCAAAGTTTATTATATAGCAGTTACATCATATTTATCTATCTCAGTGAATTACATTTCTTTTTTTAATAGAAATGTATAATACAAATATAATGGATTAATCTCAGGAGTGTAATTTGATTGGTTGGAGACACCACATCATTCATATGACTACTTTATTTTATATTATTTTCAACTACGAACTCATAAATCAATGATAGTACAGTTGGTAAGTATGCAGAAAAAATCTAAAATGCAGCAGTCATATGGGTGATGTGGCGTTTCCAACCAATCAAATTGTTTTTCTGGAGTTCACTTCATCTCACCATAAGTTTTTTAAAATAATTTATTTTATTTTTTAAAAATAAATATAATTATCTAAATATAAATAATATGATGTAGCTGCTATATTGTAGATTTTCTTCTTAACTACGGACTCATCAATCAGTGCCAGTACAGTTGGTAGGTATTCCAGATTATGGACTTTGCAAATTTAACTTTTTCCGATATGCATTCATTGATTAGTCCTTCGTGCCGACAACTTTTTGGATAAAAAATAGGCTAAATTATACAAAAACCTGCTTGCACTTTACTTTTTCTATTAATTACTTTTTTTTATCAAAAATTATATTAAGTTTTATTTTACACTTTATTATTATATAAAAGATTAAAAAATTAACAAATTAGATTGTGGAATTTTATTAAAACGAGTTAGGATATTACTTTGTTTCACATCTCATCAATTTTTTTTAACTATAATCTATATAATTAAGAAAAGTCAATTAGCCTTAAACTCCCTGATCAAACGACAAAGAACTATTTGTAACAGCCACTGGATCCCACGAATCGGATCTGGGCCATTTTTAAAAGACACTTTTACCCTCCCCTGCTCGGAGAATTTCTCTCTAAACCATGTAGGGTTTATCCGTAATTTCTACGAACTTCAGTGGCATTTTACCCTTTCATGCAAACTACTTGGATTAGTACTAATTAATTAATTAAGCTCCTTAAATCCTGGAGCCGAACCTGGTTTTGTTGACTCGGTTGAACCAAAACTCGTCGTCGCGGTTTCGTGGGCAATAATTGCGTAAACTGTGTGCACCACGACATACGTGGACCGCAGTCCCATCTCCCTCCATTTCACCTACCCTTTCAAATCTGAACCGCTTAACAGTGAACAGAGCGAGATCTTCCTCTGTGGTGCAATAACGATGTGGTGCACGCGGTGCAGGCACTAATTTTCCATGGTTCATCAGCGCGATTAAGAATAATCTTGCTTTAAGATTCGTGTTGGAGCTTGTGGACGGGTAGGCTCCGCCCCGCGATTCGTGTGCCAGCTATCACACGGTGTCGGCACGCGCGGTAAGAATAAGGAACTCATCACCCCCTACAACATATCATCTTTGAGCTAATTTTATATAATTTTTTTTTTCAGAAAATGGAAATGTATGAGGACCCCTCAACAATAGGGAATTTTGAAATAGACTACTCAATTTGAAATTTTGTTTTTTTTAAATCTAATTGACATTTCGGAGGATCGATTTTTCTTCATTGTAGTTATGATAGTTAGTTGAAGTTTTATTAAATTTAATTCCATATTAGTAATTACCTGTTTTAATTATCTTACTTTATACTGTTAAAAACTAATTAAAATTTATCGAACAAACTTACTAATATTTTAATTTATTCAATTAAAATCTTTTAATTTAAACCTATCTAGTGATCCATTGATTCTCTCTATTTACAAATCCCAGCCCACACTTATCTTGTCAACTTGCTTAAGATCTATAGTACTGTAAATATATAATTATAGTAATTTGATCTAATATCTAATATTAAAAAAGACTAGTAAATAGTATAAATATAGTATCATACAAATTAGTATAATAAAATTTAGGTCAACATATAGGATGTGTTCGAATTCGAGGCATGACAAATATTATATTCATATTCACTTTGAAAAATATTATAATCCGAATTTGAGGCATGACAAATTAGTATTCCATCTCCTATATGTTTCATATCAATTTGCGGATAAAACTTCAGAAAGAAGCTCTCCAACGATGCCTCATTGGAGAGCTTCCGATCTGCTGCCACGTATTAATTTTGCCTTCGTCTAAGAATTTATTGTGTATTTTTTAATACTAAAATATAAAAAAATAAACACTAAAAGAGAGGATTATAATAATTGGATAGAGATAAAACTGTGACGTGATAGGAATCAGAGCTCTTCAACGAGACGTTGTTAGCGAGCTTTCTATTGAAGTATTTTTCTCATTTGTTGCCATTTCTTATTATCAGGATGTTAATTGCATATAGCTCCTTGTAAACAGAAAAAAATATAGTTAACCATAGGTAAAATATTTAACCCTGATTAGTGAGTGAGATAAATTGACCTTTTTACCTCTTTATATTATTTGTGATGGTAGAAAGGAAGAAAATGACCACCGGAGATTTTTGAAAGGATATTTCTTTATAATTTTAACAGTTGAAATTTTTGGAGGGACATATTTGTAATGACAAAAATATTATTTTACTTATCTTCTGTTAAAAAATAAAAAACACTCTAACGGTAACAAAGCAGAGGGGCAAATATGAATATCACTGGACTTTTGTATGGATAAGTATAAAAAATTAAACTTTGTAGGGATATATTTGCTATTCGATATGTTCACAGGGAGCTGTATGAAATTAATCCTAATAATTAGTAGACAGAATAATGGTGAGGGTCTCATTTCAAAATTTGGCATAGCTGAGGGTGTCATTCATAAAATCTGTCCTAATGAAAAAATCGTGAAGCAACGGTTGAGAGAGAGAGGAGCGCGGAGGCGGAGGAGGCGGAGAACCCGACTGCGTCCATATATATAAAACCCATTGCTCGGCGAGAACGTAAGGTGGAGGAGAAGCGAGTGCGATTTAGAGATAGAGAGAGAGAGAGAGGGAGAGGAGAGGGAGGGGCTTCGCGATT
Source organism: Puya raimondii (assembly GCA_016920855.1). NCBI lineage: Eukaryota > Viridiplantae > Streptophyta > Magnoliopsida > Poales > Bromeliaceae > Puya > Puya raimondii. The sequence continues at coordinate 139,777,623 of JABWPP010000050.1, forward strand.
CTTCGGAGGAGGAAGGGATGGTGGGGGATCACCACCTCTTCGGAGCGATCGTCGCGGCGATCCTAGGGTTCCTCTTCCTCCTCGTCGGATTCCATCGGAGGAGGCGGCAGAGCACAGCGGCGGTCGCCGGATCTCCGGCGGCGGCGGCAGAGATCGCTGGGAAATCGGAATCCGGCGCTGAGGCGGCCGGAGACGGCGGTGCCGCCGACGTGATCGTCGTCGGCGCTGGGGTCGCCGGATCCGCCCTCGCCTACACCCTCGGAAAGGTAATGGGACTTGGCAAAATGTGAATGCCGTGTTTCTCCAAAAGGGTTTGAATCGATATTAGGGTATTCTCTTGCTAGATGGGAGTTTGCTTCTATATATTAATATTCGCCCATCATATTCCTATTTCCTCTCTTTATTCGCTGTTGTTGTGCCCATAGATTGTGTTGATTGGTAGGGAATGCACAATAATCCCTTCTATGCTGCAGAAAATATTAGGAAAGTTTGGTACTTTTTACCAGAATGAAGCCGTTTCTATGATTGCTGACGGGAAAAATTTGTTATCAGATACTGTAAGAAGTATTGGAGAAAGTTATGAATTTATGATCTTTATATTACTTAAAATAATAAAATGGAAAAAAGAAGAGCACAGATAAGAGAGCTACCACAGACGTTTCAAAATAAATCCTTTCCATTATTATGGTGCCCACAATATCAATATGATTGGAAACGGGCCCATAAATATACTTAACATCTCCAATAACGTGCATGATGGTTTTGAAATGGTTGAAATGGACGTAGAATCGACATGTGTGGTAATACTTTGTGATTTAATCCATTAAAATATAAATATATAATGCAAGAATTTAAACCCTTTAGATGTTGAAGGTGGGGATTGGACCCATGATGTCACTGAATGAAGGGGTTCAGAGTTAGCTCCGATACCATATTATCGAAAAGGTCAATCTGATAGGAAATGGGCCTAGGAATATATTTAGCATTCTGTGGTGAAGAGTCAAACTATTGACTAACATGCTGCAGGAAGATTAGTCTTATAGTTAATCTCCAAATCTTTATCGAGAAATGTCAAATCTTTGGCTTGGTGGCATTTTCAGGGATAAGTCATATAGAATAATTCCTTTATCCTGGCTTTCAAATCTTTGAATGAAAATTTGAATGCTTGGGTTGATAATTGTGAATCAAATGTTCAACGCAGTTTGATCTTTACCTACTGCTTCTGATTTCATCTTTTTATAAGTTTCTTGTCCTTCTTTTGAAAAAAAATAAAAATAAAAAATCTGAACACGAAGTTCTTAGTCCATCTCATTCTTTTCTCTCTTGGTTTCTAGTAAAGATGCTTGTAGAACTATAGTCTTGGTAATTAAAACTGAAAAAGAGTAACTTACGTAAAAGAGAAGGTTGAGAGTTTTGTACTCTTTCGACCTAGATTACATTGCTAGATTATACTATTTTTCTTGATTGTAGGATGGTCGTCGAGTACATGTCATCGAAAGAGACTTGTCGGAGCCTGATCGGATAGTTGGTGAATTGTTACAACCGGGAGGCTACTTAAAATTGATTGAGTTGGGCCTTGAGGGTAAGCATGACAAATCATCTTAATTCTACTTTTCATCCCTTTCAAAACTTTGTTCATAGTTTCAAATTGCTTTGAGAATTACCTAGCCTTCATGGCCTCATATATAAATTGGTAGCCGACTTGACTTGATTGTTATTGTAAGATATCCTGCAAAATAGATGTAGGTTCTCACTGGCCTACATTTGTCTCCAGATTGTGTGAAAGAAATCGATGCTCAACGTGTCCTTGGGTATGCTTTGTTCAAAGATGGAAAGAACGCGAAAGTCTCTTACCCCTTGGAGAAATTCCACTCAGATGTTGCTGGAAGAAGCTTCCACAATGGCCGGTTCATACAGAGGATGCGTGAGAAAGCTGCATCTTTGCCCAAGTAACACTTTCTTCTGAGACTTTCTATTTCTTTCTGATTTAGTCAGAAATTAAAGAGACAGAATGACATAATTCGGTTGAAGTCCTTCAGTTTTATGTTGGAAGAGCTTGAATTCATATCTAGACCTGTATTTTTTTCCCCCCTTATGTAGCTTCAAGTAATTAGACAAATATATTAACTAGAAAATGTGGGGAAAATATTTGTGTAGGACTCTTATCTGGTTTGTTCTGCATTGAGTGCAATAGCAGGAAAGCAATCTGCTGCAATATTTGGTTCGTGAAAAGAGATTATTCTAATATTTCTTGTTGTTGGCCTCGGGCAGAAAGCTGGGATTCTGTACCTAATTGTTCTGATTCAATTTACTGCTATGCTAGAATGTTGCATTAAAAGCATGACCTTTTCCCCAGTTGTTATTATAATGTTATTATTGGGTAGATTCTTATGGTTATTGCTGGTTATCTTGTTTACTTCTCTTCTTAGTTACTCTTGAGCCCTTTGTGGTAAACTTCATTTTCTTCATGCATTCACTGGTGAGGGCACAAGAATTGACTGTTTTTTTTCTTTTTTTTGAACATTCTGTAGCGTCCGATTGGAACAGGGAACTGTGACATCACTGCTCGAAGAAAATGGTACTGTTAAGGGTGTTCTGTACAAGACCAAATCTGGTGAAGAATTCAAAGCTTATGCACCTCTTACGGTTGTATGTGATGGCTGCTTCTCTAATTTGAGGCGCTCCCTCTGCTCTCCAAGGGTAAAAATACATTTGCAAAGTTTTGAGTTTTCCGTACATCTCCATTTATACATGGTGCATTTAAGTAAAGCATAGAATTTGCCTTTTCCTTTTTTTTTAGGTTGATGTGCCCTCCTGTTTTGTTGGGTTGGTGCTGGAGAATTGTAACCTTCCTTATGCAAATCACGGGCACGTCATTTTAGCGGATCCTTCACCCATTTTATTCTATCCAATAAGTAGCACGGAGATTCGCTGTTTGGTTGATGTTCCTGGCCAGAAGGTGCCTTCTATAGCCAATGGAGAAATGGCGAATTATCTCAAGACTGTGGTAGCACCTCAGGTATATTTCAGTAGATAGCAGTGTATATTTAAATTAGAAACTTTTACATGTCATCCTGCTAAATTCTCTCTCTCCCTCTTATATATCCCAAGTGCACCTCTTTAAAAAACTCACTAGTGCAAAACCAACTTCTCATGAATCAGATGGTTTCCCAACTTACGATGAGTGTTTTGTTTTTTCCCCAATAAGAAACTGCACTTTCGGGGGCCACATACGTTCAGGTTTTACATGTGTACTTATGCAAATAAATGATTTGCAGGAGATTATATCTGTAATACTCCCTTATTAAGAAGTATATGATTTTATTTTGTTTACCTGATGCTCGTGATATATGTTTTTTATTTTGTAACATTTCTATGTTAGATTCCACCGGAACTGTATGATTCCTTCATAGCAGCCATTGATAAGGGAAACATAAGAACTATGCCTAATAGGAGCATGCCGGCCGCCCCCCATCCCACTCCCGGAGCTCTCCTAATGGGGGATGCATTCAATATGCGCCATCCTTTAACGGGCGGAGGAATGACCGTGGCCTTGTCTGATATCGTCGTACTGCGAAACCTTCTCCAGCCTCTTCGTGATTTGCATGATGCTTCTTCTCTGTGCAGATACCTAGAATCGTTCTACACCTTACGCAAGGTAAGCTTTTAAATTTCTAGTAGAGTTAAAAGGAAAATCTTTGGGTATTTATTGAGCTGTCAAATAATTTGCTTATTCAATACTTGGAATTGGCATAATTTACTCTAACGTGAAATGAATTTGCTTCTTTTCTAACTTATTCTTTTGCATTGTTGTACTTTAGTTCATTTTTTATTAGCATCCCTGAATGCTTGTTAGTATACACGCTCTCCAGCTGATTGAAGCGAAGTGCATGGACAATTTTATCCATCACTTACTGTGCTATTTCATTTTCACCTGAAGAGGGCGTAAAAAGGTTGTTTGGCAAGATACGGCCATATTCCATGCACAAACCCTAGCAGACATCAGGGATTCTGAAATTTGAGTATAAAATGAGCTCCGGTATAGGTTTATTTGTTTAAGTGAAAAAGGGAATTAAATTGCAGTAAGACAAAAAAAAAAGAGTACTGCCATATATTTATCCCTTTATCTTAAACTCATTACATCTTTATAAAACTTCAAAGCCATGATCTCACTGAAGGGTAACTGATCAAGAACTTGCATTTTTCAATTTCTTTTCTAGCCGGTTGCATCCACAATAAACACTTTGGCTGGCGCGCTCTACAAGGTCTTCAGCGCCTCGCCGGATCGAGCTAGGAATGAAATGCGCCAAGCGTGTTTTGATTATCTAAGCCTGGGAGGTATCTTCTCTAACGGGCCCGTGGCTTTGCTCTCTGGTCTTAATCCTCGCCCCCTGAGCTTGGTTGCCCACTTCTTTGCTGTGGCCATATATGGCGTGGGTCGTCTATTATTGCCGTTTCCTTCCCCCAAGAGACTCTGGATCGGAGCTCGATTGATTTCTGTAAGTATTGATTATTTTTAGTAATTCCAATAGTTGTGATTTCTTTATTTTAGTTTTCCGATGTTCCTATCATTCTTGTAATTCGTAAAAATAGCGATAGATAGTTCCAATTTTCAATCATTCTTCTACTTTCGCCCGTAAACACAATCTCTAGATGGTTTCACTTAATCACCTGTTTTTACTTCTGGATTGAGAAGCTATTTTAAAAACTTGGCCAAATTGGCACTCAGTAGAGCTTCAAATCGCTATTTGAGAAGCTCTCTCTCTTTCTCTATGAGATGTATCTGTTTCTCTCCTTTGTTTTTCATTTCCTGTACCTTACAGTGGAATCTTTGCTGCGCAGGCCGCCTCAGGTATTATTTTCCCCATAATAAAAGCAGAAGGGGTTAGGCAAATGTTCTTCCCCGCGACAGTTCCAGCGTACTACAGAGCTCCTCCTGTGAAGTGAAATGGAGATCAGATATCTACAAACACATCAGAACTTCACCGTTTTGCTCTTAGGGTTACATTTCACTTGCCTTTTGTTTTGTAGTCTCGCATCTTTTGTAAGAATGGATGAGGGACATCTGAAAGAACTTTGCTTTCAAAAAGAAGTGCTTGAATCTGTTGTGCCATTCTTATGCATGTGATGATCATCTGTGGTGTAAATACTACTTACTTGGTTAAGTAATCCTTATTGGCCGTATGCGCACTTATGTTTGAAATATTCGACTTTCGTGTGCCGGAACTTAGGCTCGTAAACATAAAAGAGTAGATATTTTATCTACGTACATTTTTGCATACATTTGGTTGAGTAGTATTTTGAAGAAATTCTCTTTTGTTTTTTTTCGGACGAAGCAATGTTATCTTATAACATATAATATTTGTTCAGTAGTATAATTTGCTGTGTGATTAAAGCAAATCCATTGGCTTAAATGTATAAGTGAGCTAATTTTTTCTTCAAATGCTGAAACCCTTGGGATAAAGCTTAGAACATCCACTGTTTACACAGGTTACAGTGAACAAATGGAGAGAGAGAGAGTATAGAATCTCGGATTTGAACTTTTATTATTCGACAGTTCTCAACGTATCTCTCGTTTATTATATGTATAGTGCTAATCTTAATATAGGGATGCAAATGAATCCGGGTTGATGGAGCTCCCGCCTTTATTTGCTCCTAAATAAGGCGATACGTTAAGTGAGAAATGGGAAAATTATTCCGATTCCGTCTTGATCTGTCAAGAAAATAGAGTGGAAGGTAGGAGATTCCTTCTTTCATTTAATCTATTCTGATTCACTAAAAAATTGGTAAAAGTTCGTTTCAAAATTCAGTAAAAATTTGTTTGTTTTCTTTCCGACCTGAATGGAGTAGCTAAGTGAGAACAAAAAATAGGGTAAAAATTAATTAGCTCCAAATCTGCGCGAACCCACCAAAAAAAATGGGTTGGAAAATGGGAGACCCCTCCAAACCTAGATTCGCTTTGTTTGCATCCCTATTAGTGCCACATAAACAACAAATAAAGTAGTTTCATGTTGGGACCATCTCTGCCAAAAGATATCTAAGAATTTTTTTCCCACTCTGTTGTAGTGAAAACCATTGCTTATAGTAATAGTTAAAAACGCACGAAACTTATCTGAACTATGAATATTTTGAATCGGCTATCTAATTTATAAAAATTTTGATTTCACAAAATCTTTCAATTTATTTGATTTGAATCAATCAACGGTACTTTGACTTCAAATTTCAAGCTAATTGTGTTAATAAATTTATTGTTGGGAGAATTATATAAAATATACTAACTAAGTCTATAAACATAAACAACGTATTCAACTTTTGAAGTCAAAGTGCTGTTGACTAACTAAAATTAAATAAATTAAAAGATTGAATAGTAAAATAATTTTTTTGAAAGGTTAGATACCAAATTCAAAATTATTCATTATTCAGATGAGTTCATACCATTTTTACCATAAAAATATATTAAATATTTCTTTCTTATACTTTTTTATTGGGATAATTGCCTATATATCTCTTAAAATCTCTGAAATATCTTATTTATCTCGACTTTTTTTTATTTCAAATATATCCCTCATACATTTCTCCGTTATTCAAAAATACCCTTGCTGTTAGTGTCTGTTAAATCATCTCGGGTTAAACCCTGAATTAAATTTCTACCATAGTTAAAAAATAGTAAAAATACTTATTTTGTCCCTAACTTAAGGGCAAATAAGAAAAGTTTGCGATGGTAGAAGGGTATACTTGAAGAGGCAAAAGGTCAAAATATTTCTTTTGTCCCTAATTTAAGGGCAAATAAGAAAAGTTGGTGACGATAGAAGGGTATATTTGAAAGGGCAAAATGATAATTTTACAGAAATAACAGCTGTTACTAATAGTTCAATAACAAAATTTAACTCTGAGGGTATAATATGAAAGACTTCGGAACATTAAAAGAGTATTTTTACTATTAACCTTCTATAAGGGGTAAATAAGAAAGTCGAGAACTTTTCAGGAGTATATAAGCAATTGCCCCTTTATTGTTGGGTTAATTTCATACAGGTCCTTGCAAACATAGTAAATTTTAAATATATCCCTACAAAGTTCAACTTTCATATGTTGTCCCTACAAAAGTTCTGATGTTTTCAAATATGTCCCTCTGGTTTGTTACCGTTAAAGCACTATTTATTTTTTAACAGCAGATAAGTAAAATCATCTTTTTGTCATCACAAATATGTCCCTCCAAAAGCCACAAAGAAGGGTAAAAATGTCAAGTTATCTCATTGACTAACCATGGTTAAGTATTTAACCTATGGTTAACTAAAATTTTCTAACGGATTCAAACGGCAGGAATATATCACATTAGGACTTTTGCGGAACAACATATGAGAGTTGAACTTTATAGGAAAATATTTGTAATTAACTATGTTTGTAGGGACCTGTATGCAATTAACCCTTTATTGTTCTACGTGACAGGGTCATCAACAATATCCAAATAGTAGATTGTACTCACGTGTCAGGACCAGCCCGACCCAATTGCGTACTGGGCTCGGGCCCCGTTATGTACGATCCGTAATCCAGTAACGTCGAGCCTAATCTCCACCGTCCATTAACGGACGGTCGAGATCACCCATCGACTAATTCGACGGTGGATTGTGCACTCCGTACGCTCCGCATGCGACACCGTCTCGTATCGTGTTCCTCTTCTCCCCTCCCCCACCCTCTTTTCCCAAATTACCCTCGATCGTTCTCACCCCCTCTTTCTCTCTCTTCGTCGACCCCTTTCTCTCTCCTCTCTCTCTCTCTCTCTCTCTTAGGGTTTTAATCGCATCGCTAGGGATCCCCTCTCTCTCTCTCTCTCTCATTGCATCGTCGACCCCCTTTCTCTCTCATATCTCATCACCTCTCTCTCTTAGGGTTTTACTTGTCTCTGTGGGGATCGTCACTTCTCACGCGTGGATTTAGAGAGAGAGAGAGAGAGGCGATCCCACGGTATATTGCGGAGGAAAAGTGAGTGATTTATCTACTGTATTTGTAAGTTTGAATGTGTACAATGCTTTTTATATTGTTAGTAGTCTTCTTTTTGTTAGTGTTCTTGATTGGAATGAAGGGGTTTGTGGATTTAGTGTTTGATCCCATGTTGTGTGTTTTGTTGATTATTTTCTTAGTTCGTATTCATACTTGCCATTTTGATTGTGCTACACTGTTATTTAATTTTATATTGCTATTAGTCTTATTTTTGTTAGTGTTCATGATTGGAATGAAGGGTTTTGTGGATTTAGTTTAATCCTAAGTTGTGTCTTTTGTTGATTATTTTCTTAGTTCGTATCCATACTTGCCATTTTGATTGTGCTGCACTGTTATTAATAGTGTTAAATTATTAATGAATTGATCCTGTGAATGTAGAGTACAGATTTTTGAGATGAATGATGCTAAAAGGCATACATCTCAAAAATAGTGTTAAAAGGCATACATTGTTACGATGCTTATCGGGATCATAAAAAATCATTTTTTTCTTTTTTTTTAATGCTTAGTTTGATAATCGAAGACATGCAAGTTTAGGATAGTTTTTGAAATCGTCCCTCATTGTGCATATGTTGTTATTAATGAATTGATCCTGTGAATGTAAAGTACAGATGTTTGAGATGAATGATGCTATTGGAACCATGTGGAAAAGACATACATTGTTATGATGCTTGTTGCAATCATAAAAGAATCAATTTGTGAATTTTTTTTGCTTAGTTCGATGATCGAAGACACATAGTTCCTCAAATCATCCCTTATTGTGCATATTAATTCTACTGTGTAATTTCTTAAGGCTAGTTGGTTTAAGCCTTTAAGGTTACCATGCAAAGGGGGGGAAAAATCTAATCTTGCTCCTATTAGGTAAAATGGTCATAAGTTGTGCTTGTCGTCGATAAACCTTACTGCGAAGGCATATCTTTGAGTATTATTCAAATCTGTAGTTAATCTATGCCGAGAGTCTAATATATGCGAGAATTTTGGGGACTTGACCCCAATATGCGGCATTCTTGCTTGAAAATTTATCATTGTGATAGCTTACAATTTTTTATGAGCTTTAAAAATTAGTATGATTATGCCTTGATTTGTGTCTCCATAGGATTGTCGCTATTAACTGAATAGAGGAGATCTGTTTAGGCCATTTAGGTGTATTGTTTATATCTTTTGGGTTATTTTCCATTTATGGTTCCATTATACAATGCTTCCTTTTTTTTTCACAATTTCTTGTCTGAGTCATACTCTCCTGTGTTGCTGGTTCAACGCAAAAGTTCTTATTTATGCATTTTTCTAGTTTTTTGATTCATTCTATGCCTCAAACAGAAAAAAAAAATTTGCTATAAAAAGATGGTCTCTGGTTGCTTAAATATTAGGTTAACCTTACAACTCCTCAGTGCTTCATCCTTTGCATATATTGTCCCTCCTTGTACGCGACAATATTATTCAAACGACTTACTTTGCTCATTATTTCTTTTGTCTGTGCTTGCTCGCCAGGTTTTATATGAGTAAATCAAGAACCCTTTTGTTTGAATCCAAGAGAAAAGTATATGGTACATAACAAAAGAAACCCTTCACAAACTGGAGAATCCTGCGGTTCTTCTTCAACCGTGCAATGGGGGATTTGGACTTTGTGGTTGGTCAACAGTTTTCTGATGTCAAGGCGTTTCGGAAAGCTGTTAAAGAAGTTGCTATTGCCCAGCACTTTGAGCTGAAGGTCATAAAGAGCGACCTGATTCGGTACTTCGCAAAGTGTGCCAAAGAGGGTTGCCCTTGGCGAATCCGTGCTGTGAAACTCCCCAATTCGCCAACATTCACTATAAGAAGCATTGATGGAACTCATACTTGCGGGAAAAGTGCACAACAAGGCCACCACCAAGCATCAGTGGACTGGATCGTAAATCTCATAGAAAATAGGCTACGAGATGATATAAATTATAAACCAAAGGATATATTGGAAGATATTCAAAAGCAATACGGGATTACTATACCATACAAACAGGCTTGGCGAGCGAAAGAAAGGGGTTTAGCCGCTATTTATGGGTCGTCTGAAGAGGGGTATTGCCTTCTCCCTTCGTTCTGCGAGCAAATAAAGTTGAGTAATCCCGGAAGTATCGCCCAGGTTTATACTACCGGATCGGACCATCGATTCCAAAAGCTTTTCGTTTCATTTAATGCATCGATACATGGGTTTATAAACAGTTGTTTACCTATTATCAGTCTTGGCGCAATGGAGTTAAAGAGCAAGTATCTCGGTACATTACTCTCTATTACATCATTCGATGCGGATGGCGGATTATTTCCTGTTGCATTTGGTATCGTCGATCTTGAAACAGATGAAAGCTGGTTGTGGTTTTTATCCGAGTTTCATAACCTTTTAGAAAGAAGCAATGAAACCAAAATACCTAAACTTACATTCTTATCGAGCGGAGAGAAGGGTATTAATGAAGCTGTGAGAAGGAAGTTTCCCACTGCAAACCATGCTATTTGCATGCGCCACTTAACGGAGAGTATCAACAAGGAGTTCAAGAACTCGAGGCTGGTCCAGCTTCTCTGGAAAGCAGCTTGTTCGATCACCACCGTCGGGTTTAGAGAACGGATGGCTGAGATTGAAGAGGTTTCCGCTGATGCAGCTAAGAAGATTCAGCTTTTTCCACCTAACCGTTGGGCGGTGGTTTATTTCGAAGGATCAAGATTCGGTCATCTTTGTTCGAACACCGAAGATTTCCATCAATGGATACTCGACGCTCGCGAGCTTCCTATCCTTCAAGTGATAGAAAGAATTCACGCCAAATTGATGTCCGAATTCGACGAACGGCGGGAAAAGATCGCGAACTGGACGAGCGTGTTGGCCCTGTCAGCTGAAAAAAGAATTTCTGATGCTGTCGAATTGGCTTGCGGATACCAAGTTCTCCGCTCCGACGAATTTGAATTCGAGGTCTTATCCGCCGACCGGTCGGACATTGTGAACATCGGCAACCGCACTTGTTCCTGCCGCGATTGGCAGTTGCACGGTATACCGTGCTCGCACGCCGTCGCAGCAATAGTGTACTGTCGAAAGGACGTGTACGATTACACGGAGAAGTGCTTTACGACGGAAAAGTACCGCGAGGCATATTCCCAACTGCTGCACCCTATTCCGGAGAGGGGCGAGTGGGGTATATTGAAGGAGAGTCTAAACGAGGAGGAGAACCGAATCGTTCGCCCGCCGAAGTTCCGTCGCCCGCCAGGGCGGCCGGAGAAGAAGCGGCCGTGCGCGGAGGAGGCGGGTCGGGTGAAACATACGGTGCACTGTAGCCGGTGCAACCAAACCGGGCACTACAAGAGAACATGTAAGGCCGATACAACCGCGCGATTAGATTATTAGCTCTTGTAGTTGGAATATTGTTTCATCAGAGCAAATGCTTCGCTTGATTGTTGTAAATTTATTGGCCTGTTTTTGATATTTTATATCTTATTCGCAACCCGAAGCTCTTTCGTAGTTGATTATGTATAGTTCTCATTTAAGAGGGTATTATTTTAGAAGGTTAAAAAGTCGGAAATATCAATTCCTTTATACTTTCGGAAATATAGTAGCTTGATTATTAGCTCTTTGTTTAGCACTGGGCTCTTATAGTTGGAATATTGTTTCATGAGAGTAAATGCTTCACTTGATTGTTGCAGACCTGTTTTTCATATTTGAAGTCTTATTTGCAACCCGAATCGCTTTCATAAATTGATTATGTATAGTTCTCATTTCAGAGGGTATTAAAACATAAATATACATTTGAAATTAAATTTAAATTTGATTGTTGGATTGAAATCAATAAAAAATTGATATAAAAACTCTATTTAGTAGATAATATTGAAATAATTTAAAAATATTCGCCCGAAATGAAAAGATATAAAATATTTTACAGATTATTTCTTAGAGAAAAAAGAATTAAAAGTTTATTTTGCTGTGTTACTTATTTTGCGTAAGAAAAAAAAAAGAAATCAAAATAATTTTTCGTCAAAAAATGAATTTGTTGGCATATCGAAATTCAAAATAAAAAAGCATTTAAAAATTATGAATTTTGAATAAAAATATTTGGAGAGTGACTCAAAAAATTCATTCTATATATATATATATATATATACATGTATATGTATATGCTCACCGCTCCCTAAGTATAACCTTGGAGTTTTCATCATAAAACTCCACGAAAAAAATAATTTTGCGGCACGAATGATGAGACTGAGGGGGAGGTAAGCTTACCGGTGGTGACCAGACTCTCAAAGCCAGATGTTTTGAACTACCCATCAAAATATAGCCCGGCCCAATATGGGACCATATGTGGATGCGATACGGGCCGAGTCCATTGACTAGTAGGCCCAATGCTTGGGCTTTTACCCGGCCCAAGTACCTAATTGATAGGTCTCCTTTTGGATTAGTTTGTTTATTAAGGAATGTTTCAACGTTTTGTTTTGGCTTAAATTTTAAAATAAAAAAAATATTTAAAAATTCTGAATTTTGAGTAAAAATATTTTGAGAATGACTCATAAAATTCGTTATATATATATATATATAGAGAGAGAGAGAGAGAGAGATGAGCTAGAATACTCTTAAGAGAGAGAGATGAGCTAGAATACTCTTAAGAGAGAGATGAGCTAGAATACTCTTAAGAGTATTCTAGCCATTTTACTCCCACGTCGTTTTCGATGTTGGGACATTCGAATCGACGATCAGCTCCGTTAGAATTGATCTAGAGTATTTGAAGTATCTAGAAAATAAGTTTCGCGATTTTTCGATATCATTTGCCTGATGATCGAAAGAGCTCAAAATCAAAGGCTGAAAATAAAAATCTCACAAAATGTGATAATATGACTATAAAATTCTGGATCAAAGATATTGATCTTATTTTATATAGTATAAAAAATTTTCTATCAAAATTTCATGCGGTTTGAATATTTTTACACTGTTAAACTTGCAAACGGCTCACCACAACCATTAAAAATTATTATTTTTGAGCCCTTTTGATCACCAGACAAATGATATCGAATAATCGCGAAACTTATTTTCTAGGTACTTCAAATACTCTAGATCAATTCTAACGGAGCCGATTGTCGATTCGAATGTCCCAACATCAAAAACGACATGGGAGTAAAATGACTAGAATTTACTCTTAAGAGTATTCTAGCTCAACTATATATATATATATATATATATATATATATATATATATATATATATATATATATATATATAACGAAAAGATAACAAAAAAAAAATAACCAAACCACATGATACTAAAATAATACGTTTTAAATCACAGGATACTAAAATAAAAAAGCACGAAACCACAGAAGTGGTATTTGAAATTATCCCTATATATATTACTACATTTCCAGAAATAAACACGCCCTAAGCTAAACCTCCTTACGATAAATATTACACAAACAAGACTCAAAATCTCATATTATATAAATCTTTTTTTTCAAACAACAAATTACAATAATACAATGAAAAGGCAGAAAACTTGAAGAATAAGCTGAAACGAGAGAGAGAGAGAGAGAGAGAGAGAGAGAGAGAGAGAGATGAGAGGTTGAGAGATTTGAGAAGTAATTGCCTGAAACTCAAAGGGCAATTCATTAACATTCAAAGTACACTTCTTCTTCGTAAACTTCAAGAAGTTTAAAACAGTAATTGTCAAAATCAGATACTACATGTTGTTTACATGTTTGAAACAAAACCATGGATAGGATCTTCATTGGTTTTGTGATGAGAAGCAAAAGGAGACGATAACTATACAGTTACAACAATTATTGGGTACCTTTCTCAAAAAGTATTACCTCTTAGTGGATGGTAGCTACACATGGCACACTTAAACAAAGGTTCTTAAACCTAATCTTATAAAAAGGATTGGGTATTAGGGTTTCTAGCAGCACTTTCAAGTATAGATGTTTAAAACCTTCATTTAGCAAACTACCAGCAGAAAAAGGAATAAGTAATCCCGACGGCTTCCCATGTAAATTTGTCGTCTGTGAGTTTGTACGTCGGATCATTTTGGTGCTATTTTTCCGTCGACCATTTCACCAAACCTGTCAATGAGAAGCACGGTATAACTAATTAACAAGACCATGATTAGTATCTTAATTTGCAACAGGAAAGAACATTAGCAAGAACTACTTTAGCAAAGCACTAATTTAAATTCCTTTGTTTACGATTTTGAATTGAAAAGATAAACTGCTCAACCACATAGGAAGGCACGTGGCACAAATCAAGAGAAACTTCGCCTTAGAACGAGAAAACATTGTTATTTTTTGCTTTCCTCGGTAAGTGTGGAGTATGAATATCAAAACACTACTCTCTAACAGCTTACGCTTCTAGAGAAAACTGGTCTTCCAGTAACAAAAGATCTGACTGACGAGGCCATCTGCTATTTAATTCAAGCAAAACACAAAGACCTCCACACACTTGGGGTCAATATATTGGGCTTATCAAAGTTATCTCGAGATCAGCCATGAGGGAAAAGTTGAATAACAAATATGAAAACACCGTATTCTAACAAAAGTTACGCTTTTAGGATAACCTATATTGGTAATATAATACGAATTCCGCTATGGGATCTAACACCATAAAAAGTTCAGCATTCAGAACATACCTACTGTTCAGCAACCTTTTCATCATGTTCAGCATAAGAGGGCCTCCATTTCCTATCGAAAGGTCCGAGGCTTCTTTGCACGACAGGTTTCTGTTCATTCAGCTTCTCATCTATTAGGCTCAATAGTTCTTGCAATCCGATCCCCGTCACCGCAGACGTTCTCACATGACAACCCGGTTTTGTCGATTCTGTCCTCACCTCCCACTGTTTTGTACTCTCAGACTCAGATACTTGCTCATCAAAATTTTCCATGCGTTCTTCTGTTGCTGACAGCTCAGATGCAATATCATCAAGATCTTCGACGTCTTCCTCAGATGATCGCACGGATGCCATGTCATCGTCACGATCGCCATCTATAACCTCCCCAGATGACAGACCAGTTTCCATGCCATCGTTTACTTCTGAAAATGTTTCTTCATCTTCCTCTCCCTCTTCACCTTCAACTAGGCATTCGTCTTCCTCGGCAAATTCATTAGCTCCATTGTTCTCTTCAAGAAGATCAATCTGTACAAATAATAGCATTTGATGTAACTACTCTTTTAACTAAAATTGGAGAGCGCATTAAGAGTTGTAATATTAAAGTTTTGAAAATATGAGGATATGTTTACTTTATTCCAAACTTCAATCATGTTTTCAATCTTATCCTCTGGGACTCCTATCTGTTGCAACACGTGCAGCACAGTTGAGCGATGCTCCTCAAGATTAGGCGCACTTGCATCTAGCACATGCTGCACCATTAGATCAAATGGAAAAAAATAGTTAGAGAGGAAAAAAAAGAAGAAGCAAAGTAATCAGAAGGAATTCTGTTATGAATTTGCAGAGTAAACAAAAGAGAAGTGCCCAAGGAGATGTTTGTGCATCCAAACGGACTATAAATCATATTCCTCCTAAAGATTGATATAAGATAATATTGCAAAAGAGAGGCACCAAACAGAAGAAGAACTCGTACCACTAACAAGTCTGCCTCAACGACTTCTTCGAGTGTCGCATGAAATGCTTCAACTAGCTGGAGAAAAGTAAGAAAATTTACTGACAGTTTCAGAACTTATAGTACATAATAATTTAATCGATACATAAAGATTACCTGCACAGGCAAATCTGAGATAAAACCAACAGTATCACTAAGAATTGCTTTCCTCCTGAGTAGCATTTGAAAAGAAAAATTGCCCCACCACATTTAGATAGCAAAATTTTGCAAATATACGTAGTGTTATTTCTTTTTAGGATGACGACGATAAGTAAATTGAGATGGGTACCCAGATGGGAGAACTACACTTCTTAATCGAGGATCCACTGTAGCAAATAACCTGTAAAGAGATCAAAGAACTTCCCATATATAATTTTTGCCTAAGTAGGACTGGATAACCAAAATGGTAATTTCTTCTCCTGAAAATAGATGGTTGGACAATTACCGATCATCACTGTATAAATCACATTCTGAAAGTGCACTGACCAAAGTAGATTTCCCCTGCACACATGGTTTAAAATATAAATACGTCAAATGGAAATTACTGTATTAAAAGTTATAAGTTTCTAACCTCAACAGTTACATATAAACTTATAAAAGCAGCTTAGAAGAATGAGAACTAAAGTTGATGTAAGTGATATTTTAATGTATCTGCAGAGCTTTTACATGTATATCCCTAAAAGTCACCTATGTACATAAATACCCCTGTAAATTCTGAATTCACACCTACGCTCAAGAGTGCAGTTTCATACAACAATATCTCTAAGGGTGGGTGGAAATTAATCTTTTATTAGGAAATGTTGCATAATGAGCAGTGTACTTACGAGGGTAAATTCTACAGTATGTATATGCACAAAGAACTCAGAGCAAAATTCTATACTAAGACCACATACTGCATTTGTATATCCAACAACAGCAACGGTTGCTAGGCCTTGACCATATGAACTACCATGCCTTTTCCGAGCATATCGTTGCAAAGCTCGAGTTCGGCGAACTTCTTCAATTTGCTCCAACAAACTATTTCGACGCTCTTGAATTCTGGATTAAGAGCATTTGTGTTAGAAATATCTAAAAAAGAAGAACAAAGTACTGGAAGAGCAATGAAGAATAAAATGTGTTATCCATGTAGTCTGAACGCACCTTCTGCGTTGAAGCTGAAGCTCAGTTTCTCCCGCACCACTTATAAAACCTCGTCCTCCACTGCCCCTCCTGTAGAAACAACCAAATTGTGAAGTATCTCATTAGACAAAAATAATAATAAAACAAATGAACAGTGGATACTTTAAAATTTTAAAAAAATAAAAATCAAAAGAGAAGTATATTATGCTTTTAGACTTTGTAAAACAATTGCATGCTAATAAATGCTAGAAAAGAAAGAATTTTAAAGAACTTTCTGCATCATCTTAAGAAAGTCTATCGACATCCAGCCTTAAGCATTTACTGTGAGTATTTTAGTGCAAACTAAACTTCCCGGGTTTAATAGATACTTTTGCTTCAAAAATGCCAGAACAATGATGCCACAAAAAGTTGGCTCATATTCTCATTCAAGGGAAAGAATGTTTATTTATTACGATGTGCATGAATATTCAATTATACGCATAATCTGTTCATCCACTTTCTCTCAATTTCTCTAAATTGAAAAGCAGAAATTTATTCAAAAAGTAGAGGGCAAAAGTGCTGAACCTACCCCCGTGCACTAACAACTTCAGCTTCTCCACTCGAACCAAATGTAAGTCGTCCACCTGGACCACGCACACGCACAAGCCGAGTCTTTTTGTACATAAGAGCTGCTAATTCTGACTGTGAAAATGCAAAAAAAAAGAGAGAAAAGAACGCACAGAAAATCACAATTTACTTTCTTTCAATGTGAATTTAAGAATTCTAGCAGCAGAAGAGAAATCAAGTCAAAAACTAAAGTTAGGCAAAAGAGTAAGACCTGTAGCTTTCCTTCTTTTGTTTCAGCATGAGCATTGAATATTTCTATTATAAGACCAACACGATCAAGAACTGGTTTTCCCCAAGCAACCTACCAATTGAAATTACTACATAAACATCATGGTGCATATTATTAAACTAATCACATAAAAATAATACATAGCCAATCTCAAGTATTTCCACCAGACTTCCAAAAAAAGAATTATAGAGACTTGCCTCCAAGTTGCGCTGTTGAATCCCAGATAAAATTGCATTAACAAAAACTGCATCTATTCCATTCTGTGAACAAAATTAAGTTAAAATATTATTTACGAAAATGACGAAGAAGCCTTGTGATTATAGATGTTGCGAGATTTGCTCAACCACCTATAGAAATAAAATGATGAAACAACTGTTTTGTTGACTAACCACAATGATGCTCTCCATATTTGGCAATAACTGAGACATAGAAACACCTCTA
Source organism: Puya raimondii (assembly GCA_016920855.1). Lineage (NCBI taxonomy): Eukaryota > Viridiplantae > Streptophyta > Magnoliopsida > Poales > Bromeliaceae > Puya > Puya raimondii. Next base: position 139,795,594 of record JABWPP010000050.1, read on the forward strand.
GAACAATTTCTGAGAAGAGGCAATATCCTCATGCCCTCAACATTTTTTTGAATGTGAACTTTCTGCCAAGATAACATCTAGCTTGACAAGAGAATGTCCATCTTATTATAAATCATATACTTCCTCATACATTCTCAGCTTTCTAGTCAAACTAAGGTAGGTTGAGCAAAAATATTTACGAGTCTTTGAAATATGGATAGGAAACCTAGCTAGCAGAGTCTTAAATACTGCAGTAATGAAAGTCAATGACCATACTTTCAAGCTGCCACTGTACCTTTCTAAAACAAGTAACTAGGGATCATACAGCAATATGCTTCAGCAATGAACAGATCCACTGACATTCCACAACCTTACGAATGAGTATTCATTCAAAGCTCCTAATAGCCAGAACAATGCCAAAAAAATATTATAACTGATCTCACCCACCAAAATCTCAACCTTCCACACCGGTGATAGGAGGCAAAATGATTACCCACTTATCATATTAAAATGAGAAAAAATAGGAGGTAAAAAGAACTTTTCCTCCCATCCTCCAGAAAGGATTTGAGAGGCCTGAGTATTTCTACTACTTAGAAGAAATCAAGCAACTATCCAAGATTGGGACTCAATTTACTTTCTAATACAATACGAAATGCAAAAATCAAAAGGAACATAGTTAAATTTCCAGTGTTAATGGAAGACATAAGAAAAACCTGCTCCTCTGATTCCAAAGCCTTTAGATGGCATTTGATATTATCAACAGTCCCTGGTCCAAAGTATGTGTCTGCAGCAAGCATGACGCAAAACATCATTCTTTTTCCCAATTTGTTTAGCAAATATAAATTCTACAAGGTTATGGTTTTCCATAGAGAGTTTTCAAAACGGAAAACTAATAGACAGCATGTAGAATATTGATAGTTCAGCGAACGAAATTTAAAATGACAATGAAGGTTCAATAGCCTTCTAAAAGTCTTCACGAAGTAAGATTAGCAGCAAAAAGCAAACTTTGATTTCAAACCTAAATTTGCAAATATAAATGGCCATTTCTAAGGAATCTATTCGAGCGCCGAACCAAGCTAATGTGAGTGTACTCTAGGCCAACTAGAGATTCAATTAGCATGTGATTGCGACCAATGTCACCGCCCGTAGATAGTAAAAAGCTTCAAAATGTTTGAAACTCCTTGAATCAATTCCAGAGCCACTTCCCATAGATAGTGTACTTGCTTATGAACTAAAAACTTAGGGAAAATTATAAACACAAGTTTCTAACTTTATTTTCATGCAAAGGATCAAATTTATGTACGAACACAGAGATCTCAGCAGGAGAAAGGGATCGAACCTGCGTGCGCCCTAGCGGATCGGGCGGCGGGGTTCTGGATGACGAGGTGCGGGGGCAGGTCCTTGGAGGCGAAGTCGCTGTCGTAGAAGCCATCGCGGGGCTCCTCGAGGGAGTTGGCGAGGTTGAGCGCCTCGGCGAGCTTGGAGTCGAGGAGGGCGTCGGGGCGGAGCCGCGGCTGCAGCACGAAGAGCCGCGGCGGCCGCGTCGGGTCCCGTCCGAGCACGAAGAGCCCTAGATCACCACCACCACCACCACCACCACCACCAACCCTGTCGCCATCGTCGTCGTCCTCGTCTCCTTCCTTCCTCTTCCTCCGCCGCGAGGAGGTGGAGAAGGAGGAGTGGGCAAGAGGAGGAGGGGGAGTGGGAGCAGGGGAGGGGGAGAGGAGGTGGAGGGGGCGGAGGAGTAGGGTTCGAGAGCGGAGGCGCGGGAGGAGGGCTAGGGTTCGGAGCATAGCGACGGGGACCGGGACGGGAACGGGGATGCGGCGGGGTAATCACTGTTGTTCTCTCATCGATCGATGATGCGCGTTTTCCCAAATTCTTTCAGATGTTGATTTTTTTTTTTTGTGGCTAAATTATAAGGCCAATTTGCATAAAAAATTTACTAGTTTTGAGCTTTTGTAAAATTGTGTCACTATTTTTGATTTTACAGATGCGGTCCAAAATTTCAGTAAATTGATCAAAATATCCTTCTTATTTTTTCTCTCTCCTTTTTTTTTTTCTCTCTTCTCTTTTTTTTCTCTCGCTCTTTTTTTTTCTCTCCGAACGGCGGAGGCGGAGGCGGAGGCGGAGGCGGAGGCGGAGGCGGAAATGGCCCGCCTCGCCTCTGCCCCTCACGCCCTCGCCCTCGCACGCGCGCCCTCGCACGCGCACCCTCGCCTCGCCTCCGACCCCGCCAAGGCCGCGCCGCGCCGCGACTCTTTTTTTGTTTTTACCTCTCCGACCCTCCTCCACCCGCGTCCCCACCGCCGCCGCCGGCGACGAAGAAGTGTTTCTTGGGGCCGAAAAGCACGCCGGCGAGGGAGGGGAAAAAAAATAGTTACACTCCGGCGAAGGAAATAGGTCGTGACCAAAAGAAAATTGTAAAGAGAAAAAAATAAAAAATAATAAAAACAAATATTTTTTCCTACAGGAAAGATCAAAAATCATAGAAGAAGAAAGAAAGAGATAAAATTGCACTATTAAAATAATATTGTACCGTTTTAAAAAAAATTTACACTGTTTTAAATAACATTTTTAGACAAAAATTACACTCTTTGAGATAAAAATTATACTTTTTAGACTAAAATTACACTCTTTGGATGAAAATTACACTATTTCTTTTTCTCTTCTTCTTCCTCGTTGCACTATTTCTCCTCGTTGCACTATTTCTTTACACTCTTTCTTCCCAACCAAACTCGGATCCGGTCACCTCCATCTCCGGGCCGCGCGGCGCGGAGCGGATCTCGAGGAAGCACTCGGAATCAGAAGGAGGCGGGGAGGAGGAGCACGACGACGATGAGGAGAAGACCTCAAAAGAGGAGGAGGAGGACGAGGACGACGACGGGCGCGGGTGCTTCCTCGAGATCCGCCCCTCGCCGCGCGGCCCGGAGAGGGAGGTGACCAGATCCGAGTTTGGTTAGAAAGAAAGAGTGCAAAGAAATAGTGCAACGAGAAAGAAGAAGAGAAAAAGAAATAGTGTAATTTTCATCCAAAGAGTGTAATTTTAGTCTAAAAAGTGTAATTTTCATCTTAAAGAGTGTAATTTATGTCTCAAAGTTATTTAAAACAGTGTAAATTTTTTTTTAAAACAGTACAATATTATTTTAACAGTGCAATTTCATCTTTTTCTTTCTTCTTCTATGATTTTTGATCTTTCCTGTATGAAAAAATATTTGTTTTTATTATTTCTTTTTTTTTTCTCTTTACAATTTTCTTTTGGTCACGACCTATTTCCTTCGCCGGAGTGTAACTATTTTTTTTCTCCTCCCTCGCCGGCGTGCTTCTCGGCACCAAAAAATACTTCTTCGTCGCCGGCGGCGGCGGTGGGGACGGCGGGTGGAGGAGGGTCGGAGAGGTAAAAAAAAAAAAAGAGTCGCGGCGCGGCGCGGCCTCGGCGGGGTCGGAGGCGAGGAGGGCGAGGGTGCGCGTGCGAGGGCGAGAGCGAGGGCGTGAGGGGCAGAGGCGAGGCGGGCCATTTCCGCCTCCGTCTCCGTCTCCGTCTCCGCCGTTCGTAGAGAAAAAAAAAAAAACGAGAGAAAAAAAAAGGAGAGAGAAAAAAAAAGAGGAGAGAGAAAAAGTAAGAAGGGTATTTCGGTCAGTTTACTGAAAATTCGAACCGAATCTGCAAAATCGAAAATAGCGATCCAATTTTGTTAAAGCCCAAAACTAGTGAATTTTTTATGCAAAAAGGCCAAATTATAAAAAGCCATTATATACTTTAGTGCGTCGTCTCAATTATTCCTATACTAAATACTAAAATTTGCATTAATCATCCTCAGATGTTGATCTCAATTATTTTTAGAAATTTTAATTAATTTGATAATAAATTTAGATTAAACTTTAATTATGAAGTGCTTAATATTTTGGCCCTCAAACTTTTAATTTGTAATAACTTTTAGCTCAAATTTTTTAAATTACTGCAATCTACTACTCCCGACAGTCCAGTCCAATTTAGCTGACTAAATAATGATGTGTGATTGATGTCACAGTGATATCACATTGTTGTGGTTAATGTCACGGTAATAATTACCAACCGTTCCTAATACAAGTGACAAAAGGTTTGGAGGTTGGTACATGAGTTCCCAAGTTCGAAGCCTAGATGTTTCACATTTTCAGCTAAATTTATTTCTAAAGAAAAAAAATAAGTGAATCAAATAGCATACTACCTTTAAAAAAAATGTCAGGGTAATAACTAAAATACAACATCAGCAACACATTAATATTGGATTAACTAGTTTGGATTGTGGGGCTTGACTACGATAATTTAAAAAATTTAATTCCGAAATTATAATAAATAAAAGTTTGAGAATCAAATTGGGCCACTCATAGTTTGAAGACTATAAATACAATTTAGCCAAAATTTTATCAACAAATTAATGATTTTATTAGCTGTCCATATTATTAAATTTCATAAAGTAACCACTAGCTTTAGAAGATTTTTCAGTTCATCCAAAAAATTTATTGAAAATTAAAAATATAAATTTAAAAACTGTAAATAAAAAACTTTTGAATACCTATTTCAAAACAACAAAATTTTTTTTCCATTTTTGAGGAGAAGCCCAACAAATTTTAGTTCCAGAGACTTCACTTAAAACTATAGGAAGTATACATTACATATTCACAGTTGGCGTATTTACAGTTTCAGTAAAAAATGAAAAAGTATATCTCTACATACTTTCGCCCCATCGCGTTACGATCCGAATAAGTATATCTCTACATACTTTCGCCCCATCGCGTTACGATCCGAATAGTGTTCTGCACTGTTCAAGTACCACATGGAGCTTAAGTTGTTAACACTTAAGGCACTGCTAAGCTGTTAATGGATCAGGTAATGGACTGATGCATTCGCAACCCGGTCGACCCCGCGAACCAATAGGGCCACTTGATCCTTCAGTTTGATTCTTCTGATGTAAAATTTTGCACTCTTATTATTCACATTAATGGCTTTATAACAACAAACTTTTATATGTATAAATAATTATATCAACTATAATAGGTAATTGAATAATATAAGGACAAGCCATTGTTACACAATTACAGAGTAGAGGTAAAAGTTGCTGCACTTCACAGAGTCATTCAATTATGCCATTTGATAAACAAGAATAGAGAATGCAAAATTCAAGCACCAAGTTCAAATAGATGGCTTAATAAATGTTACCTTTCGTGATGAAAGAATCGGTCGGTACGAAGTCGAGAAAATTGTTCCTGTTCTTCGGTATATAATCCTTCACGCGCGAAGAATCCTTTTCGACAGGAGGCGAGAGCATGGTTTTGAACAATCAGCTTCTCGGTAAGATCATTTTTGCTCCTCAAGAATCCAATTCTTCGTCGTCGAGATTCGATGGTCTATGTCGACTGCGAGAGTGGCCTCGGCTAAGAGCTCCGCCTTTGCGACCTTTTCTCTCCTTCTCCCTCTTCGTCTTCTTCTTTGCCTTCTCTTCCAAGTCCCTCACCCCGCGCCTCTTGTACGTCTTAAACGAGACGCGCCTCTCCTCCGCCATCTTCCGCACCTTTTCGGTGATCTCGGCCGCGATTTGCCGATTGTATAGCTTCTTCAACCCCTTCATAAGCTTTGCAAATGTATCGGCCTGCGGCATGAGCCCCGAATCGAGCATGTCCAAACAATACACGCACGCCTCCTTAACGTGCTTGTTCGAGAACAAGGCGTGGATCCATATGGTCCACGCACTCACGTTAAGCTCGCACCCTTTACTCACAATGCACCCCCACATTTCCTTCGCCAACTCGAGCTTCTCGTCTCTTAACAATGCATTCAATAAGTCCTTTAAAACCCCGTATTGGGGGGCGACGAAGAGCCCCCTCCCCACCATCTCTTTAAAATACCCACAAGCGTCGACCAGCGCGCTTTGCCCGACAAACCCATGAATCATAATGAGAAAAGTGTCGAGATCGGGGCTCACGCCGCGATTCTCCATGTCGTTCCATATGGCGACGGCCTGCGTCAGCTCACCGAGCTTGCACGAGAGCCGAATCACCACTTCGTGAATGCCGAGATCGGGAAAGGACCCATCTTTACGCATCCTATCCATGAGCTCCAAGCACTCCTCCAACTGCTCTTTCTTTTCGTGGGCCGCAAAGATCGGGAAGTAAGCCCTCGAATCCGGCCTGAACCCTCGCCGGGCCATCTCACTGACGAACTCATAAGCCCTATCGATTCTCCCGCATTTACAGAATCCAGTGATCAGCGTAGTGTAAGTGACCGAATCGGCTCTGCAATTGTTCCTGGTCATTTCGACGAACACTCGGAGTGCGTCGTCCATTCGCTCCCGCGAGCACAGCCCCTGGATCAGGGTAGTGTAGGAAATCGCGTTGGGCTCGCACTCCTTCCGCCGCATCTCCCTCAGGAGCTCGTAGCCGTCTTCGAACTTGCCCGCGGAAGCGAAACCGCCGAGAAGGGTGTTGTAGACGACGACGTCGGGCTCAAAGCCGGATCTTTTCATCTGAATTAGGACGAATTTGGCTTCTTCGAGCTTGCCGAGCTTGCACCAGCCGTAGAGGAGCGAGGTGAAGTAGCGGAGATGGGGGGGGAACCGCTCGCGCATTTCCTCGAACAGGTTGGCGGCCTCCCGGACGCTGCCGTGCTTGCAGAGCGCGTCGAGGAGGGCGCCGAAGACGCGGTCGTCGGCGGGGAGGCCGAAGCGGGGCATTTGGTCGAGCACGTCGAGGGCGCGGGAGACGAGGCGCGCGGCGGCGAAGCGGCGGATGAGGGCGACGAAGAGGTCGGGGGAGAGGAGCTCCGGGTGGAGGCGGCGGAGGTCGGCGAGGAGCGCCCACGCGGCGTCGAAGCGGCGGGAGCTGGCGAGGGCGCGGAGGAGGAGGCGGCGCGCGGCGGGGGAGGGGGGCGCGAGGGAGGAGGACCAGGAGAAGAAGCGGAGCGCGAGGAGCGGGGCGGAGGCGCCGCAGCGGGAGAGGACGCGCTCGACGAGCGCGGGGTGCGCCGCGGGGTCGACGCGCGCGGAGGAGAGCGCCAGCGCGAGCTTCGAGGGGTCGGAGTGGAAGCGGCGGAGGATGCGATACGCGCGCTCGACGGCGCCGCCGAGGTCGCCGTCGCCGTCGCCGTCGCCGGAGAAGGTGGTAGCACCGCCGCCTAGGACGGGGGAGGAGGAGGTGGTGGAGAGGGGGCGGAGAGGGTGGGGTTTGAGGAGGAGTCGTCGTGTGGATGGGGTGAGGAGCTTGTTGTGCATTTTTTTTTTCTTTTTTTCTGGTGTTTTTGTTTGTTGTTGTTTTACTTCTACATCGTTTCCTCCTCTGATGTAGTGTCTTATGATGCTGATTAAAACATCTCTAATAGTACGAATTTTAATAGTTGATATATAAGATTTCAAATTTAAAATTTAATTACTTTATATTTCTGTCAGATTTTTTTTCAAAAAAAATTAAAGCAGATGATAAAACACACAAAAAAAAACAAAAAAACATAAATTTACCAACATATCAATAACACATAAAACAATATTATAAAGTATCTGTAATAATACTGTCAAAAAAGATCCTCTCAAGTAAAAGAAGTTTTTTTAGTTACAATAAGTTCATCTAGAACTAGCAATATCTAATCAAAAGTCGCCCCATTACAAATAAGTACAAAAAAAAAATAGTTTTAGAATGCAAATTTAATATAAAATTACTATATTGTTCCTAATTAGAACTTTCGCCCTCTTAGGCCTAATTTATAATGCAGTGGCTTTTTATATTTTAGAAGACCCAAAAAATATAAAAATATTTTCAATCTTTTGGCCTCCAATGCTATTCAATTGCGGCGACAATTGCCATTGGAGAAATATATTGCTACATTTCAAGAGATAATGTAAATGAAAATAAAATTGAAGGTGAAGCTCTATTGCACAACCACAACAAAAAAAAAAACTATTGAAAACAAATAAAATTTCAAAAATCATGATAATATATTATGAAGGGATTCACCAATAATCTCCACAAGAGCAACTCCCCCCTCTGAAGCAATGAAACCTGTGAGCATCTCTAACTGTGATCTCCCTCCCAACTATCTTCGAAATGAGCTTGATTGCACTGTGACAATCCCCGCAAATCCGCAGGTTCTTGATCACCAAAATTGGCTCTCCGTCTCGGGTACTGATCAATCCGAACGCGACCGCGAGCTTCTCGCTGTGGTGCCGCAACCTTTTCTCGCCTTCGATCTCGTGATCCCTCGCCAGAGCCCACCGCACATCCGGCACATACCCTAGTCTCTTCATCTTCTCGGACATTTCCTGTAAGAATCTGTAAACCTCTTTGATCCGAGGATGCGACACGTCGTCGGCGACAAACACGTGGATTATTTTGTTCAACTCGATCCAACTGCAACCGGGTTTTTTCCGAACACCTCTGTCTTTCATCAGTTTTCGCACTTTCGCGACTTCCTCCCACCTCCCGCTGCTCGCGTGCATGTTCGCGAGCATAACATACGCTGAAGCATTGTAAGGATCGAACCGGATGATCATTTCAGCCGCCCTCGCCCCGAGATTTGTGTTCCCGTGGGTCCTACACGCGCCGAGAAGCGCGGTCCACCCGATCGGTCCCGGATCGAACGGCATCGCCACGATCAGCTCCTTGACTTCTTCAAACCTCTTAGCGCGAGCGAGGAGGTCGATCATGCACGAGTAATGCTCCTCGCACGGTTTTAATCCGTACTTTTTGCTCATCAAATGGAAATACTCCCGACCTTCTTCGACCTTTCCCGTGTGCGCGCACGCGGAGAGCACGGAAACGAAAGTAATGCGCGTGGGCTCAATTTCCGCGTCGAGCATTTCTCTAAAATGGCCCAACGCCTCAACAGCCAATCCGTGGTGAGCGAATCCGGCGATCATCGAATTGTACGAAACCGTATTCCTCTCCATCATTCTTTCGAACAATTTTTGAGCATCCTCGACATTTCCGCACTTCGAATACATGTTGACCAACGCATTGTTAACCGAAATCCGATTGCTCGGGAGCTCCGACTTGATCGCCAATGCGTGCATTTGCCTTCCTTGAGACGGCGACGACAAGTTCGAGCACGCGCTTATCGCGCACACAAAGGTACAATCATCGGGCACGAAACCGTCCCTCCGCATCTTCGTAAAGCAATTCAAACCCTCTTCGGAGAATTCGTCGTTCGACGCGTAACCCGATATAATAGTATTCCATAACACCAAATCCAGCTCGCTCACTTCGTCGAACACTTTTCGCGCATCGCGAATCCTTCCGCACTTGGCGTATAGATCGATCAAACTGCTGCCCACATGGCAATTCCGCTCGACGGCGCATTTTATCAGGCGGGCGTGGAACTGGGCCCCGCCCGGCAGGTCCTCGAGAGCCGTGAACGCGGTGAGTACGCTCGCCAGCGTGTACACGTCGACCTTCAAATCCCTCCGCACCATTTCCTGAAACAGAGACAGCGCCTTCGCCCCCTCGCGGTGTTGCCCGCACACGACGATCATGCAATTCCACGACACCTCGTCCCTCACGAGCATTTCATCGAACAGCTTCTCGGCGCTCCGCAAGAACCCGCCTTTACCGTACCCAGAAATAACCGAATTGTTTACGGAGACGTACGAGTCGAGCCCGGTCGACACGGCGAGCGCGTGGAGCTGGTCGACGCCGGCACCGGCGGCGGCGGAGACGACGGAGGAGAGCGTGAACCCGTCGGCGTCACGGAGACCCGACCGGCGCATTCGGGAGAAGAGCTCGAGGGCGTCGCGGGAGCGGCCGCCGATGGCGAAGGCAGAGAGGAGGGTGTTGTAGGAGACGAGGTCGGGGGCGGGGATCCGGTCGAAGATCCGCGCGGCGAGGTCGGGGCGGCGGGCGTGGGCGGCGAGGAGGGCGTTGTGGGAGAAGACGTTCGGGTGGGGGATTTCGTCGAACAGGTGGTGGGCGCGGCGGAGGAGGCCGCATTTGGAGTAGAGGAGGAGGAAGTGGTTGGAGAGGTAGGTGGAGTGGGGGACGAGGGACTTGGCGTAGAGCGCGTGGAGGGACTCGCCCGCGGCGAGGTCTCGCGCCGCAACGGAGGCTTTGAGGAGGTCGCGGAAGCGGCGGAGGAGGAGCAGAGGTGGTTCATTCATTTACTAGGCATGTTGAGAGATTCAAATAAGGTTTTGGAGGGAAAGGTGAGGGGGGTTGTACAGTTTTGAAGGTTAATTCGAATCTTTCTAGATGCTGCTGTAAAGAACTACACTGGCGACGGCACGAATGTCGAAAAGTTATGAATTGTTATAGAATTCTCAACAACATATTTTATATAATTAGATGAACATCTGCGCAAGTCAGCAAGTTAGAGATAGAGTTAGGCCCAATCCGACCGTCGGCGTAGAAGACGGAGTACATCTTCGCCATTTTATCACATGAACTAATCTAGAGACTACTCAACATCCAACTAAAAGAGGTTCAAATAGCTCAACCACAAAATTGAAGAAATGAACTTTTAGTTAGTGGCCAACAACATGTTTACAAATTCTCTTCCCACAGTAAAGTTTACACATTACTTTTAGTCGATCAACTGCTCGGTTCGGAAACGCCATTCGGTTCTTCGAAATTATCGTTCTTTTGCATCTTCTTCGCTAACCACAACAGTTGCATCAACCCCCCATTACCTACATGAGAGAGAAGCACCCTTCCTGGAAGCTTCAGGGAGAGAGATATGATCTTGACTAGCACAAAGAATGATCCAATGCTGATAAGATGCCTCGGAGATTCTCCATCCTGAACAAAAAACAGTTATTTAATCGTATAAATGATTTACTGTAAGTACTCATTAACCAATTTGAGAGAGAACTCGAGAGAGAATGCGAAATGAGATTAACCTGTGTAGTTTTCTGGAGAAGCACGTGCAGCGATTCTGTCAAGAAGTCGGCGAGAGCAATGCCGACGAATAGACCGAGCGGTATCAAGAGCTCTCTGTCTCTTGATATTGCTAGATATAAATCTAATGCGGCACTAACGACAAACAGAACAATTAACGACCACTTCAATGCTTTCTCGCCGACGACGAGCAATTGCTCTAGAACTTTATTTTTAGCTTCTTTCCATGGAAATACTTTGATTGGTTCTGGGAGGGTCGAGACCAGCCTTTTTGACAAGTTATCCACATAGTTTGTGATATATTTCGGGTCGCCAAATTGTTCAGCAGCTTGAAGTTTAATGAAGGGTTTCGAAGAATGCCGCTTCAAATAAGATTCTGAGGATAAATGGTAGCTATGATAAGCTCGGTTCCGATATCTCTGAGAAATTACTACCTGTATAGAGAATAAGTCAACAAATAGAATCCAATCTGATACCTAGTTCATCAAAATCTACAGTTTGGATCGAGCAAATCATCATGACAAAGAAGCACCAAATAATGGCCAAATTATTGTATGTAAGCACAACTAGAAAAAAGAAAAAAAAAAGAAAATATCTACAGTTATCCATTAAAGAAACACGAAAAATATCAAAAACCTACATTTGGTCGACGAGTAGGCATGAAAGCATTAAAATATGGAACCGATCTTTCTAATCACTATCTGCTCTATGCCAATCCTGTCTCCGATTACCACAAACTGCCTCAAGAAATGTTACAATCTTCAATTATAAGAGGATAAGGTCTATGTTTGTTCTAAACAATATCAGCTACAAACTGATCCACGAAAAGGAAAAAAGAATCAAAATCCTTTATGACAAAGCTACGCAAAATGGCCGATGGACGATCTATGCATGTGGATGCTAACTTATACCGCGTCAGCTAAAATGTCAACAGGAATTCATGCTGCAGCTCGTCCAAACATATTTGGCTTGTGATTCCGACTATTACGGACCGTAACAACTAAGAGACACCATAACTATTGTTTACTACCAAGTACAAATGAAAAGTCGCAAAACTTAATGCTACAACGACGACTATTACATCAGTGAAGGAACTTTCACCTCTAACGAACCGTGTCCTTTTCTTTCACGAGATAATTTCAACGGAATTCGTCTAGGATTGTACCCATCCGACTATAATTGTCATGTTTTACTCATGAAATTAAAATAGCAAAAATTAGATACTAACCTCATCACTTCTCTTCTCTTCTTCTAACAACTAAAATAATTACTTAAGATCTTATGGAGTTATCTTGTATATGATTTACACTATTCCAATAATAAACTCTATTTGCATAAAAAATCTCAACATATCACCACTAGGATGAGACCAAATTCAACAATATAGACATTAATTGGATTCAAATTCAACATGGGTAATTACATTAGCTAGGGATTAGTACAAAAAAAAGCGTTATACTAACAAAGTTCACCAATTACTTTAAGCAAACTACAAATCCCAAACTAAAAATCCAACGCAGTTAATCTAATCACATCAAATTCGTACCAAATATCAATCAAAAATCGAAGAAAACACCTGGACATTTCGTAATCCAACACTAAAAGCATATAATAAGCATATAATTCCAAAATTAACGAGAAAAACACGTAAAAAATCGGAGCTTCTCTACCTTACTCCTACCAACGGGGAGAGAGCTCGAAGAAGCAATAAGAATCGACTCCATTAATGGCAATTTCACCGTTCCTCTTCGCTCTTTCCTAGGGTTTTCTCCTCTCCATAGCTCCGTCCCCTTCGCAAATCCCCATTTCCCACAAAACCCCGTAGCCTCTTCTTTATCCCCCATTACAGCACGAATATTAAAGCACGAGCTAAAAGTAACCGTCCGTTAAATTGATTGTTTATTTTCGACCGTTCGATTCAGGGGCCCATTTATACAATCCATAGGCCGGGCCCAGAAGAGGAACAAAATGGGCCCAATGGGCTTTGTGGGTATAATAGCATTCATTTTCCTTTGGCTAAATTATAGAAAACCCCCTGTTAATACCCGCTTTTTCACTTTTCCTCCCTGACATTCAAAAACCTACACTTTGCCCCCTTAAAAAATAAAAAATGTGCACTTTGCCCCCCGCCGTCAGTGTTTCGTTAGGGTTTCGTTTATATCCTATTTTTTATACCCAAAACATCCCTGAAGCCCTCATCTTCCTCCTCCTTTCTCATCGGTATCGGGGGAAAGGAGGCTCGCCGGCTCGCCCTCGCCCTCGCCCTCGCCCTCTCCTCCGCGCATCCTTCTGTCCATGCCCAGACGCACGCCCTCGCCCTCCTCCGCCGCCTCACCCTCCTCCGCCGCCTCACCCTCGCCCTCGCCCACTTCTCCGTCCAAATCCACCATTATCTCCTCCCTACAGTCGCCGAAATAGAAGGGCGGCGAGGAGGAACAGGGGAGCATGTGGAAGAAACGAAGTCAGAGTTGGGGTCGAGGGAGGTGCGGGCGAGGCTGTGGGACGTGTATGATCGGGGAGGAAACGAAGAAGATGAGGACAATTTGGTCATTTTGTCACACCGTAACCCCCTGTAAATATTTTTCATTTTTGGAGGGGGCAAAGTGTAGGTTTTTGAATGTCAGGAAGGGAAAGTGAAAAAGCGGGTTTTTGAATGTCAGGGGTTTTCTGTAATTTAGCCTTTGTTTGTGTGCATCTCCTTAATTTTAAATTTTTTAAATTTTTAATTAATTTATGAAAGAGAACTCAAGTTAAAATGAATAAAAGTCGAGATGGTGTTACAAAAATAAATAAATAAAGTTGAAGGATCTATTTCGAAATGGCTTAGTGGTGCATTCCTAACTTAGCAACTTTAACGGCCATGTTTAAACTTGTTTGACTTAGTGGTGCATTCCAATTGCAGAATATGTTGGATCCGGATCTTACGACCCGATTCGATGTGACTCTATTTGACCGACCCGTAATCTATTGGATGAGGTTCGATTTATTACCTGCTCCATTAAATGATCCATTATGGGAAACGTGAGCACAGTAACAGAGAGTTGGATCCACTACTCCAGAGCTTGTGAATCCACATAATTTTACCATCATAAAAGAGATAAACTATTGCAATTACATAATTGCATTCACATATAATCCGCATTTATTAGATATTTTGTAACACTTTATTCATACAGGAGCCAGGAGAATACACTGGAATAGTTATTGCACCTTCGAAGTCGACGAAAATCACATGCTTTCGACAAAACAATCACCGAAACGATTCGCAAAGGCTTTCGAATTTTACAACATTGAAATCGACTCCACAATTCTTCACAAACAAGCTAATTTATTGATAAAATTCGTGTTTTACAAAAAAAATATGTATATCTTCAGCAAAAAAGGATTAGAATTTAGAAGGGAACTGAGTTGCATGTAAATTATTAGCCAAATTTGTTACAATTTAGTCCTTCAATTTCAACTGTCCACCCTTTTTGGTCCTCAACATGACCCATTTGGATTGCTGTTAGGGCTTTGTACAGCTTTTCTGATACTGTTTCTGCTCCAGTTTTGTACTCATACCTGGATTTAATATTAGCACAACTTATAAGTATCAATTTAATGTAATTTAATGGTCGCAAAAAAAAAATTATATGTAAGGATTAGGAATGAATTTGTCGGCGATTATTATTACTTTTGATCGTCGTAAGTAATGCTGGATACAGGAGCAACAACTACAGCAGTTCCTGTGCAAAATACTTCATCTGCCGCAATTAGATCATCGATCGAAACGACCCGCTCTTTAACCTAACCAATGAAATTAAGAATAAGTCAGAAAAAGTCATATATATTTACTTTTTCTGAGAATTGCAGTAATCGAGTTACATATTAGCTCGGTTATACTTTTACCTGATAACCAAGATCGCGAGCGAGTTCGATGATGCTTTTGCGTGTGATCCCACGTAAAATTGTTCCGTCGGTAGCTGGTGTTGCGATGATATTATCCTGTAATGGTGGAAGTTAACTTAAACATTAAATTTTAGCTTACTGCAGAAACTGTTGCAATCGCTTTTTCTGCATTAAAATCTGCTTCGAGAAACCAAGCCATATCGTAACATCGAGTTCGTCTTATGACGATATCCGCTCTATTTAACTAGAACTTAAGAGTTTAATCTTATGATCAGAATCGGACATAGATATACCTTCACCATGAATAGATTGCAAGAAGAGGCCTCCTCTATGTATCTTTTATTCACGGAATCGAGGTAAAGAACATCTGTAAATCCTTTGGCCTTGGCCCGCATCTGCGCCTTCAATACCTAGACAAAATTGAAGAAACAAATAAAGCATGTAATTTGGCTCCGACTACCGCATACAATCGGTAAAAGAAGAACTATATACCGGAAACAAAATGATCGCAAAAAAAAGTTTTGAACTATGAATACATATAACTCGATATGAAGCAGATGCAGAATAGCATTCAATAGTTGTCGAAACAGTAGAAGATTCGAACCGACTAAAACAGAGAGGAAAGAGCCTTTTTCAAGTAAACCCTTACATATTTTTACATACATATTCAATTGTATTAATGTAGATAAGTCGGAACTACATACGAGCATAAACTCATTCATACCGGTGCGTAATTCGCGATTGTTTTCACACCCCCTGTCCCTCCTGGAGTTGCTCGATGGATTTCGGTCTCTATGAACAACTTTATCGGCGCAAGACCCTCCTGAAAGCGATCTATTTGTAAAAAGATCACGTAAAACCAAAATCTCTAATATAGAATAACACTAAAAATTACCTTGAAGTATGTCCCCACTGGCGAAGCATACACTAAGAACATATATTCAGGTGCAGGAGCTAGTCCTAAAATCGGCCCACTCCCGATGAGCAACGGCCTTACGTAAAGAGACCCTTTTCCTCGAGGTGGTACCTATATAACCAATTATAAAATAAAAGAACATGCTAAAGATTTGTGATTTAAGTTGTGATTTGAATTCGTACCCAGCGCTTGTTGGCTAGCACGGTTTGCTTCACGGCGTGAACGAACTGATCGGTGGACGGCGACGGCATGCACATCCTCTCGGCCCCCATCTGCATTCTTTTCGCATTGTCTTCGGGCCTAAAGAGCAAGAAACCGCGCCCGTCGCCTCGCCTATGAGCTTTGAGCCCTTCAAACAGACCCTTTTGAGTACAAAAAACAGTAAATTTCAGTCAGAAAATTTTGCTGAAACTGTACAGTTTGGCAGAGTATTGATGCAGCAGCAAACCTGTCCATAGTTCAGAACACCAGAAGATGGGCTGAGCTCGATGTTGCCGTACCGATTGAGCTCGCCGTCGCTGAATCGATCGTCTCGACTGCATTTCATGACGTACATGTAATCGGTCGGAACAAGACCGAACCCAAGATTGTCCCAATTAATGTCGCCATTCTCTTCATCACTCCTGATTCATGCCGAGAGTTAATAGACGATCTAATGCCGCGATTTCGTGAGCTTTATAATGAGTGGTTGGTGAAACTATAATAATCCAAATTTCAGTACAAAACTGCAGAGTTCATTACGAAGTGATCGTAATTGTCGTCATATATTTCTGAGCCAGTTTCCTACAATATTGATCTTTTAAGTAGCATAGTACCAGAGCCAATTCTTAGCCTCTTTGTTCAGATTTTGCTTTCCTTTATGAAGAAATTAATACATCACTCCTAAGATTAAATTTTCTCCTGATCAACAAATTGATGAGATAGATCATTCCAATACCAAGTCTATAACAAAATTGGTTTGAGTTAAATTGAGATCCAAGAACAAATGAAGCACAAATATACATATATGATCATACCACGAATCTGTTGAGCATTCCTGCTGCGAAAAGGACGAAGACCGCGAAGCAAATGAAGAACAGCTTCCTAACTGCAATTCTAACACAAGTTAATTTTGCAAAAATGCTCAATCTAAAATACTTATACCCACTTAACAAATTTAAGCAAAAGAACAAAAAAAAAAAAAAACATATTTATATATATTGATCACAAAATAAAACATACCCATGAAAATGGCTCATGAGAACTTCTTAAGAACTTTGTAAACAAAGAAGATGAAGCTCTCACCAACATGGCTTTCTCTCTTTAGTTCTTTCTCTCTCTCTCTCTCTCTCTAAATTGGAGCAAGGGTTGGTGGGTTATAGTTGTAGCCTAAAACATCATAAATACCACAAAAATGAGTTGGATGAATTAAATGGAAGCAGTAGAACAGTAGTACTAAGAACAGTACAACAAATCACCTACATATTAATTGTGACAACTCACCTTCCAATAATTATGAATAACTACTAGAAAATGCTATGCACAACCAAAACTAATTCACCAAATACAGCATTCTAGAGAGAGAGAGAGAGAGATAAGAAGAAGAGGAGGAGGGGAGAGTTTGAAGTCCTTTTGGAGGAAAACTCCAAAAAGCCACCTATGATTCAAATTATAGTATTTTATTAGAAAACTCCAAAAAGCCACCTATGATTCAAATTATAGTATTTTATTACTTCTGTAAAAATATACAGAAATTATCTGAACTATAAACCATTTTGATATGATTATTCAATCTTTCAAAATTTTAATTTTAATTATTTAATTTTAAGTTTATTTAATTTGAATCAGTCAACGGTATTTTGCTTTAAAGTTTAAATACACAATTCTCGCAACTATAAGGGGCTGTTTGATTAGATGTAATTACAAATATAATGTAATTGGAGATGTATGCAGTTAAAAATGCAACAATTACAACTATATGCATCCAATTTAGTTGGATGTAGTAGAAAGCGCTGCAACTACAGATAATTTGTTTGGTTGCATGCAGTTGGGAAATGATTTTTAAAATTTTATCATTTTACATATATGATGGTGAGATTACTTCTAATATAAAATTTTTTTTTTAAAAAAAAAGATAATTAGAGAGGTAAGTTTACTTTTTGCTTAAAGTTACTCTCTCCAACTGCTGCAGTTGGAACTGCGGTCAGTTTGAGCGTAGTTCCAACTGCTTCAGTTGGGCCTCTCTCCTGCAGTTTCTACTGCAATAGTTGGAAGTTAAATATATCAAACCAAACACCGAATTTATATTTGTATGTAGTTATAACGGCCCCTAAATGTATTAAAATATGGGATTTAAAAAACTCACCTTTAGAATGTGATGGATATAGATATATGATACTTTATTCAAATTTGAATTTGGTCTCAGTCCATGCTAGACGAGATGCTAGACAGAATAATTTTAATTATAGGGATAAAAATTTAAAATCTAACGGTTCGGACCTGAATGGAACCTGACCCTTCCAAACCAAAAACAAAATCAAATTAGTATAAATTAAAAGCCTATTATATATATATTTTAAATTCAAAATTCACCATTTTAAATTTAATAAAATTTGTCCTGAAACTGAGCTTTTGGTACCCCTATCCTCTGTCTCTCCTCACACGCCAAATTTGGATGAGACTGCCACATGTTTATTAGTCATGACAGGGATTTGCATTTCACGTTTTCTTCGCCCTTGGTCATCCGAAAAATTGGGGCTTCTCTGAAAAGCACTTTTCACCTTTTTTTTTTTTTTTTTTTTTTTTTTTTTTTTTTACTCTTGATTATATATAAATATTAAAACAAAATTATTCAGCTTAAGTTTTTTTTTGAAAAAAATAATTGTCACATCTGATATTATGTTAAATTATAGATTAAATTACATAAAATCTTCCTACAAATATTCATTTTTTCACGTTTTCTTTCTAATTTTCAAAAACCTACATTTTGTCCTCTTAAAATTTCAGAAATATTTTCAAAAGAATACGGCATTAAAGGAGAGGGCAAAAAGATCAAATTGCTCTTACTTCTTCTATAATAGAAAAAATAACTTTTTAATATATTTCTATAATTTTGAAGGATATTTTTGGTATAAATTATAAGAAATAGACGGGATAGTGATGGAACCCTGACGGAGAGGGACTAAATGCAACAACTTAAAATGTTGAGGAGGTATTTATAAGGAATTTCTATAATTTAGCCTAAATTATATAAATAATTGTTATTCTTTAAGGTGACGTTTGGATTGGGTACAAGAGAGGAATAAGACCCTTATCCCCCTCTTGTACCCAAACAATATTTTGGGTGGGTGGGTGGGTGGGAGTTCCCACCCACCCAACCGGGATAATCCGGTATAAGGTGGGAACAAGCTTGTTCCCACCCTTGTTCCCTGGTAGAGAGAGAGAGAGAGAGATTTATTTTAAATTAGAATTTAAATTTTTAAATTTAAAATTTATAATCTTAAAATTAAATTTTATAATTCTAAATTTTAAAGTTTAAATTTTTAATTTGATATTTTAAATTTTTTAATTTTAAAATTGAAATTTAATATTTTATATCTTTCAAATTTAAATTTGATCTTAAATTAAAAATTTAAATTTTTTAAATTTAAAATTTAAAAATTTAAATTTAAATTTTTAAAATTAAAAATTTAAAAATTTAAATTTAAATTTAAATTTCAAATTTTAAAATTTAAATTTAAATTTCTAAATGCAAAATTTAAAAATTTAATATTTAAATATAATGAGAGGGGTAATATCATCATTTTTTATTTATAACTACCCACTATACTTTTTATTCCATCTTATCTATCCAAACGTTATTTTTCTTATTACTGGGAACAACCCAATTTTCATCCAAACGCAAAATTGGTCTAGTTCTCGCTTATACCTGAACTTGTACCTATTCCTGAAATAAACAGTTCTTATTTATACCCGAACCAAACGAAGCTAAAAGCTTGGGCTACCCGTAAACGATGTTTTTAATATTTATATTCGACAGTTCTGAGTTTGAGTCTAGTTTGAAAATTTTTATTTTTTTATTCTAAAGTTCTATTTTTGTATCGCTTTAAAAACTGCCATTACGTGGGGTATCAAAATTTATAATTTTTTAAAATCAAATAATAAAGTGGCGCAAAATATATTGCCATTTCAATTAATAGCATGTTCTTACGGTAAAACAAAAGCGAACTTAGAGTAGCTAAGTAAAACTTTTCAAACTATGCGGTGGTAAAATGCAAATGCGGTAAATTACAGAGCGGCTAATTAAAGTTTACCAAAAATCGATTGATACGTGCACTTCAAAAATATTATATATAGATTGAGATCACGTGAATATATATAGATTGATCATATGACTATTTTTTGTTATTTTCAAAATATTATGCAACCTCTATTAAATCTACATCTTTAGCTACAAATAAAATTCTATTTTTTCTAATTTTCATTTTGTTTTTATATCCTACATAAATATTTAGCCTACGTGGATTAATATAATATTCCTCAAACAAATGAGGAGGCCAAATTGGCCTCTTAAAAGAAAAAGAAATAGCTTGCGTAGTTGAGCGTAAGTGCTTTGAATGCAAAAGGGAACAAATTGATAAGGACTCATATGGTATTATCATCATTTTTTTTAAAATTTTATAAATGAAATTTTTAAATAAAATAGTGCAAAAAGAAACAGTGAATTACTGGTAATTCTTATATTTAAAATATTTATTCGACAATAAAAATTAAGAATTTTAAAATCGCATGTGGGTACTGTACATTGGATAAGGTTCACATGCCTATTTTTATTTTATTTTATTTTATTCTATTTTATTTTATTTCTTTTTGGGAAGAGACAAAAATAATAATAATTGAAGGTATGGTACTACACTCTGCTTCCCATCCTCTTCCACGTGTTCATTTGTCACATCATTTAAAAGGTGGAGAAAAATAAGGATTAATTGCACAGTTGGGTCCAAACTTTTCTTTTTGCACTTAGATGCTTGATCTTTAAAATAAGTGCACTTCTTGGTGCCTAACATATTTCAATTATTTCATTTTGGTCCTTAACTTATTTTCTCATGTGCGAGCCGTCGTGTTAAGCCTAATCTCATTATCCTTATTTTTTTTTTTTTTTTTTTTTTTTTTGTATGCCCTACTATCTCTTTTGTAATATTTGGCATCCTTGACACCAAAGTGTTACTAGATTTTTTTCAAAAATTTAAAAAAGTGGTGCTGAAGTTGAGTATAGGTTACCGGACCAGTGCATGAGATATCTATTGCCTCTTTAAGAGATTTGACATTCTTAGCACCGAGTCAAAAGTGTTATCAGGCTCAAAAAATTGGTATTGAAGGTGACTATGGACATGGGTTACCGGACCAGGATTGTGATCTGTATAAATAATCATTGCCTCTTTTGGAGCAGCATCTGACATCCTCAGAACCAAGTCAAAAATGTCATAAGATTCAAAAAATTATGGGTATGGATTACCGAACCAGTGCATACGATGTCTATTGTCTCTTTTGGAGATCTGACATTATCAGCACCGAGTCAAAACTCAAAATTGTTACCAGGCTCATTACTGAACTAGGATTATAATCTAGAAATATGAACCATGTAGGCTTCGAACTTGGGACCTCGAACACCAACCATCGAACTCTTAGCCAACTACGATAAGCACGGTTAGTGACTTTTTTTATCAACATTAATATGAAAAATAAAGGCTTAATAGTTAAAAAAAAAAAGGACAAGTACCAAAGTGAAAAAATAGGCCAAGGTTAGGGATCAATGATTCAATTAACCCAAAAGAAAATGCCCTATTCATGTTAGTCCTAGAAAATCTCTCTCCCTCTCTCTCACACACTGAAGAAGCTAGCTTTTAAAGAGGCAAAAGTTTATATTTTATAAATAATTACCCAGATTTTAAATCCAAAGTGTTCGCAAACGTCTACTAATTTTACTATAGGAAAAAACTAATGAACAAATTTTATATTGCCTTTAAAAAAATAATAATAACACTATTTATATAATATTTTATCAAACAATATTATTTCCTATGTCAGCGTAATAAATGAGTGTTTAATATATAGCTAGACACTGGAACCAGAAATGAATAAGTTAGATTCATGTTTTGCTCCGATAATCGATCGCTGCATCCAAAAGCTAGCTCGATATGTTTATTGTCAAAATGTTTAGATTGTGCAACTTATTTTAATTCCTGAACCACTAAGTACAAAATTTAAAGCTCATTTCAACCACCTGCTCGATACGAAAAGTAGGTTCATAGTACATTTTCTTATTGAGTAGATTATGCCAACTAATTAAGTTCATGCAAGTTCACACGTAACTAATTATTAAATCAAGAATATGATATATTTACTAAATTTTACCCATTAATTAAGTTTAAATGCTTAAGTTTGCATGTTCGAGTACTCCAATAATATGTATCAATCTTTAATTTACTCTCCATCTGAATTATCATTCTATATAAGATCATTATTGTAATCACATGTAAACACCCAATATCTCTTACTATTTTTTGAATATAAGATAAGCTTCACATAAGTTATAATAACTTATTATAAGTATAATATGAAATTAATGAATAGAGATGGGAGTACTAATTAAGAACGTGTGGATTTCATGCACGTACCAACACTTTTAAGATTTTGTCCAAACCCTAGCTTGCGTCGCAACCTCGGGTACCAACCACCGAGCTCTTTACCACTTGCGCTAGAGACGGTCGGTCTAATTTGAATCGTTGATGTCAACATAAAACAACGACTCTTTGTTTAATATTTTTTTTCCCAATAAAATTAAAAAAAAAGAAAAAGGAAAAAGAAAACAAGAGTCTCACTTCATTTTCTAATAATGCCCATTTGTCTAATTTGAAATGACAGCTGTACAAAATCATTTCAGAAAAATTTCTTTTCAGCTAAACTTAGCCAAATGCTCTACAGCTTTTAACCCAAATTAATTCTGCAGAAATTTTTTTTTCAGAATTTAGGTCGAACGGACCCCTAAGTTGAAATCATGCGTAGTGCCAAAAGAGGGCATTATAGTTAAATTTTGTACAAGGGCTTTTAGAGAGAATAGTTCTCTATATTATATATCTAACAACATGAAATCTTATTTGTTAACTTATATAAGATTAGCTTTTAATTCTCTACTCTTATTTTAGCAAACTAATCAAAATTTGCTTTTTTCCTTTAAGAAATTAGATTTTTGAAGAAAAAATTTAAATAAGACGACACTATTACTGCCATTTCAAAGTTTTTAAAGTTTACAGTAAACACTATGAATACTTTTTAGTGTTGAAGCAGCGAATGATTCACTGTGCTTATGAAATTACAAGTGTAGAGTTCGTCTTATAACCTACCATAGCTAGTGTACATTTTTTCCTCAACTCCTCAATATTATTTATGTTAGGAAACTCTTTTAGGCCTCAATATTTTCTCTTTGCACCTGAGGTTCAAGCTCCAAATTGAAGCCATTTTCGGATCTCAAAATCTTATTTCTGATTTCCACTGCAATAAAAGTTTCAAATACTTATATATATATATTTTTTAAATACTAGTCTTATATTAAATAAAATAAAAAATTCTTGTTTTTATATGATACGTTGGATTACTATACTTAATTATTTGCTTAAACTTTCAAATTAGTTTAATTTGTTTACCAATAACTGTAGCTGAAAGCAGAAATAGTAATGATAATTTGGCGTATACTTGGGCCATAATATTTTGCCACTAAGATTGTGATATTCTATGTACAGTAGTTGTCAATCATTTAATGCTTTTACATTTTCCAAGAGAGTCTTCTCTTGACCCAGCATTCTACAAGGATGGGAAGAACCCAATCAAACAAATCCAACAAAGACAAGGGATGTCAACGGGTCAGATTCAGAATAAATTTTTTAAAATTCGATTCCGAACCAGAACCCGACTCCAAATTCGAAATTTGAATCCGGTCGATTTTAAAAATTCATATCCAAACCCGAACCCGACCAAAAATTCGAAATCCGAACCCGAAACAATCAGTTCTCTTTTCAATATTTCAAAATATATTACATTAAATCTAAATTTTTTAAATATAAATTTAAATATAACATCAAATATTTATATAGATATTATACATAATATAAAATAAATTCGGATTCGGGTCGGGTACAGTAAAAATCCGTACCCGGATCTATATCCGTCGGGTTTTTGTTTTTAATATCCACATCTGTTTAGCATCGGATAAATCCGCTCCGTTCGGGTTCGGGTTCGGATAAAATTTCGGTTATCCGTACCCATTGACATCCCTAACGGAGACTCTGATGATATCATATAAAAAGTATTATAATAAACTTTAAATAAAAAATATTTATAAAATAAAATCATAGTATTTTATTAGAATGTTAAATAGCTGAAAAAACAGTAGACGTACGTATGTCTTTCTTCTTCATCCTTTCTTTTTTTTTTTTTTTTTTTTTTTTTTTTTTTTGAGAGAAACTTTTTTTTTTTTTTTAGTTTCTTTTTTTGCTTATAGGACTAATCATCGGCATGATTTCTACGCAAACAGATTCTTTTGCATGTGAATAGGGATGTAAAATATGGCGCACAAGAGCATGAGTTTATAGTAAGAATTTAAGTGTCCATCGACACAGATTGTATTAATCGTGCCGTATCCTGCCAATAAAATATTGGCACGAATCACGATATAGCTCTCGTGCTGATGACACAGCTCAAAACTCTATTGTTTTTAAATTACTAAAGTTCAAAATATTTGATAAAGACACATAATAAGCAATTAGAATATTTTATTGCTAATGAAAATAGATATTTCCTACCATTATGTGTTGATACACAAATATTTTTTGTGACCGGCACATAACACGTACTGTACCGTACCGTGCCGCCAAGTTTCAGTATGACTCCGTGTCACGACATTTAAATTCTTGATTTATAGTGCCTATGCTGTGTCAAGAGCGTGACACAGCATCCACCATGTGTGTTTATAGTGCCCCTGTTGTGCTCGCACTGCCCATGGCTATGGGCCATGCCGAGCTAAACCGCTCAGGCCCGTCGGTCCGGCACGACACAGCCTGCAACAAGCGCAAGTCTTGTCATGTCAGAGAGTCGACCCCCCAACTTAGCACGGCCTTCTCCCAAGAGTGGCCGGGCGTGTCCGGACGGCAGTGCCGAGCTTCAATGTTTAGGCCTAGAATAGTTTTGAGCCTATTTGGGCATGCACACCCGGTCCAAGCCCCGCCAAGGCCTAAAACTATGTATGTTTGCGTACATATACGTATATTTGTATATGTACAAGGAAGGGCCCCAAACACAAACATATAAATATTATCTACATAAATATGCATATTGTAATACCACGCATAATATTGTACTGTTTAATTTATGAATTTGTATATAATTATATTTATGTAGGATTTACTTTAAGATGGGCCTAAATGAGGCCCAATGGATACCAGGCTTTGGGCTTGGGTTTGGGCCTAACTTTGTTTTCTCCAAGAATTTCGGGCCGAAGCTCAGTTTGGAGCCCACTAAATAGATTTGGAACGGCCTCGGCAGGGACGAAGCTAGGATTCAATCTTGAGGGGGCCAAAATATATTCAAATAGAAATTTTAGTAATAAATAATAAACAAGATTTTCCCTAATTAAATTCTTTTTAAAAAATTATTAAATAAATAAATAATGTAAAAGCATGAACTTTATTTTTTTATTTTCAGATGTTTAACTTCTAATTATTTTATTTATATTATTACATTAAAATAACTTAGAAATTTTACTAAATCTAACAATAATTTCTTAGTTTTTAGTAAATAAAATTAACATAGCTATTAAATTTAGTGCAATCCTTGATTTAGTCAAATGAAAGAGCTCACCTAAGATAAATAAAAGTTAAAAAAAAATATTAAATAAAATTTTAGAGTAGAGAAATACATTACAAAATACTCTATAAGTAAAGGGCTCTTAATATATTTTCACCCATAAAAATAGTATACCGATTAGAAGGAAGAGAAAGAGAAAGTTATGTTGACACCATACTATTTTGTAAATATTGAAAAACTAGGGGGCGAAAGCTACTCATGGCCCACTAAAAAAAAAACTATGAAGAACCATTAAGCAAATATTGAGAAGTTGAGGGAGGCCATGGCCCCCTTGGGCCTCCACATAGCTCCGTCACTGGCCTCGGGCATAGGATGGCCCAGTTTGAACCCGCCCCGTATCCGCTCTTTAGAGCGTATTTGTTTGCCCGTAACTGATTTTCAGGTTGAAAATGACTTTCAGTTAAAATAAAGATCCAGCTGTTTGTTTGATAGATAGAAAGTCAATATTTTTAAATTATTGTTATCCCATTTGGTATTTGTTTTACCAAAATTTTTATACTTTCACATAAAAGCTGAAAAAAAATTATAGGAGTTAAATTTTTAGTTTCAAAGTGAATGGAGGGGTTTTAGGAAAGTGGAGTTACGACATTTTGAAAAAAATGGAGCTTCGAGCGAATTTAATTTACGATGAACCAGCGTACGGCAGAAGCGGGGCATGCATTTACGGCTAAAAACAAGCTCACTCCTGTTCACTTTCAACGAAACAAACATTTCCTAAATCACTCATGAGCTTTGCGGATATACAAATTAATAAACAAACAAATACTAAGGGAGAATCGACGATAACATGATTAACGAACAACATTAATCCCTTTCATTAATTTTAAGTCGGCATTTTTAAATAGTTTATCAAACCAAGTAATGAGTCAATTTCCCAGTTAGGGTTTTGGGCCTTTACTTATACTTACCAAGTAAACATTATTATCCATCAACCTCTGATTGCATCATGGTGTTTATATAAATGAGAGCACTATAGTTCTCTTGTTGATTAATTTATTTTTAAAAAAAGCTCTTTCTTTCTTGGATCCTAGCTATTTGCATGCAAAAAGAAGAGATTAATTAGTTATCATATTACTAATCTTTCCACAATCTAGGTAAGAGTCTTTATTTCGCTTCTAACCCTTTGGTCGGTAATATAAAATATCAAAATATCGTCAGCAGTTTAAACTTTTAGAGAAACAGATCACATTGTATAATACCAAAACAGTTGGTCGTAACCTCAAAATTTTTTACTAGAACTTATAGAGTTAGCTTGCGCACTATTTACACAAAATATACAATTCAATCGCAGAAGTCTTAGAATCAAATTAAGAATTACCGAATCGACGTGATCAATTATATTTAAGAATCTTGTACACAAAAAAATTATGAACCATAAAAATCTACACATATCTTATGTATTAACTTGTGGTACTTTTGTATATATATATGCCCTTTTTATGTTTCTGATCATTTTCAATTATAATTTTTTTTTAAATGTTGGAATTTACACCTGTGCAAAAGAGTGTAAGCTACTTAGACCTATCTAATAAGAACAAAGCCATTTGGTTTAGAGTACATGTTATTGTCTTTGTCCAAAGTCTCAAAGTACACATATGATGTATTGAATGTGAAACATAAGTAAGATAATAACTCTCAATGATCTCATCATGAAACATGACTTTGTTGAGAGCAATTGTGATCAATTTTCTCCCTTTTAATATTAGTATTTAACTCATGTGAATGAACATCTAGTGCATTCAACATAAAGACCAATAAGTTCATATATTAATAAGAGAAGAATGGGGAAGAAGAAAAAAGCTTTGATGCTAAGAAATGCTTACCAAAAACTAGTCTTATTGGACAAAAAAAATCAAACAATTAAATAGTGTTACTGAGTACATATTATTCTAGTAAGTTTGCATGCATCTTAGGGTCCTTAGCATATAAGAAACATCAATATTTTTTTCCTTTTTGAATTAAAGAGAAAACCTTAGTAAATTCAAGTTTATTCCTCATCAAATGGGGCTCGGATTTTCTTCGTAAGGAATTCATGAATCTGCTCTAGATCGAACATAAGACCTCACAGAATAAAAGATTTTTAGGATTGATTCTGATACTGTATTACTCAAAAGATTAATCTTTAGAGAAAATGATTAAGAATTATATGAACAACATGTTGTATATACTCTATCTAAATATATTTTTTAATTTCTTTCTATATATGTTTTACTTGTTGGAGGGTTGTCAACTATCATGAAAAAAAAAAGAACTTCATGATTATTCATGGAGGAGGTTAACATACTTATCAAAACACTCTTTTTTTTGGGTGATAAAGTAGGGAAGCAAACATCCTTGATGATGATTGGGGCTTAGAAAACAATCAATATCAATTGAAATAACTTTTTAAACTTTACATACATAAGAGGCCAAACTTTTGAGGTCATCTTGTGTAATAACTAATATATCTTTACATGATCTTGGAAAGTATGTTAATTTGTAGTGTTGTCTTTGGTGGCAAGTATACATATGTACACAAAAAAAAAAAAAAAAAAAAAAAAAAAAAAAGAGCTTCCATTTTTCAACTCATCATTGGTTGGGATTACCTAAACTTCACCTACAAGTAATTGACCAACCTCACTCATTTCAGCTATTTTGTCCTCATTTGCTTTGTTCAGTGTAAAAGTACTCCCTTTATTTCTTTATTAGTGAGTAGTACTTTGAATTTTCATATTCCTTAGCATAGAATCAAAATAAATCATCTGTATTTTACCTGATTTGCATCATTCACCAATATCTAACATCTAAACTTTGCAATTTATAATTAAAATGATAATTTTCTTACTATCTATTATGAGAATTCTATTTTCATCGAATTAATGTTAAGATGTTTGTCAAAAAAGTTAATTATCTAGCTAAACACAGAAATTAACAAGTTAATCGGTTATTTTAGTACTTAAACTTCAATTTTATCTACGATCACGTAATGAACAAACACTAATAAAAATAAGAGTTTTTATGGTCGACACCTACATATGCATATTGCATATTTTATAGCCTATATATGTATGCAAACAGTGAATTGCAAACTGAACAAAGTTCAAATGGTTATGAAACTTTTTCTTTTCCTTCTTGCGATCTATGTTGTTTTATATCTAATATACGTAGGCCCCCTAGCAGTTTAAAAAAATAAAAAAGATTTTTTTTTTTAAAAGTTTGTGTTTAATTTTTATGTCCAATTGTACAGAAACACAACGTTTTCAATTGGTAACATGCATGTGCCAATTATTGTCCATAATAATTATAAGGTTGGACTAATCATGCATATTAGATCGTCAATTAGGGCGCACATCCCAAAAGATGAAGAGGCTTCTAATTCTTTTATATATATATATATATATATATATATATATATATAAATAAATAATATAAAATATGGAGACCATTTACTTAGCTAATAATTTTTTTTGGCATGACAAAAGAATAGTGATATGACATGTGTTGTGTCACTAATTACTAATTGTTTTCAAACACTGTTTAGCCTTATGTACCTATTACTGTCACATATTGGTGGAAGAATATTCTTTGTCCAGATTTTTTGTATACTATAACATCAAAGTCAATTCTAAATTTTCTCCTCCTAAGTACAACTTTCATAATCACATAAATTCCTGTATATTCACCTCTAGTATAGAATTTGAAATAATTAAGTATAAGAGTCTAAAAGAATTTAATTAAGCATAAAATCTTCTGATTTGATACTGACTGTAACCTAAAACTTATATAGTTCTGATATTATGTTATCCGGAAGATCGATCTTGTGAAGAATGATTCAGAATTAGTCATAACACTAACTAGAATAACTAAGTTCCGTGACACCTCGTTTGGATTGGGTACAAGAGGGGGGATAAGGCCTTATCCCCCCCTCTTGTACCGAAACACCGATTGGGGTGGGTGGGAACTATTGTGAGATAGTGCATCAAGCTATTCGCAAGGGCAAACTTGATCCTCTTCCCAGGGATCCCAGATGAGGGAATCCTAGGAGAGCCGCCGACTCCAACTATCGTCCATGTACGATCCATACTAGATCTGACCAACTGCCCATCCTACCTCCTCTACGTTCTTGACAGCCCATCTTTTTGTCTCAGTAGAGTCTTTCAGTGGCATGTTTCGGTCCTCTTCCCCATTACTTAGAAAAAGTGAGCCACCGGTTCAGGTACAAGATACTATCATTACCGTCTGGACAATTAGACATCCAACCCGTAATCGCAACGACCCAATTGCAAGAGCGGAGCTCTACCAACTGAGCTATATCCCCCCGAGCCAAGTGGAGTATGCATGAAAGAGTCAGATGCTTCTTCTATTCTTTTCCCTGGCGCAGCTGGGCCATCCTGGACTTGAACCGTGGGAACTATTGTTCCCACCCCTTGTTCCCTGGTAGAGAGAGAGAGAGAGAGAGAGAGAGATTTGTTTTAAATTAGAATTTAAATTTTTAAATTTAAAATTTGTAATCTTAAAATTAAAATTTATAATTTATTATTCTAAATTTTAAAGTTTAAATTTTAAATTTGATATTTGATATTTTTTAATTTTAAAATTGAAATTTAATATTTTATATCTTTCAAATTTAAATTTGGTCTTAAATTTAAAATTTAAAATTTTAATTTTAATTTCAAATTTTAAAATTTAAAAGTTAAAAATTTAAATTTAAAATTCTAAATGCAAAATTTAAAATTTTAAAATTCAAATATAATGAGAGGGGTAATATTATTATTTTTAATTTATAACTATCCATTATTCTTTTTATTCCATCTTATCTATTCAAACGCTATTTTTCTTATTTCCGAGAACAACCTAATTTTCATCCAAACGCAAAATTGGTCTAGTTACCTGAACTTGTACCTATCCCTGGAATAAACAGTTCTTATTTATACCCGAACCAAACGAAGCCTCGTAAGCTACTTGAATTACAGTTTATTTATTTAAACCTTGTCTAATTGTCGGCATTTTGGCATACTTTTCTATCATTTTTTAAAGGAATTGGATCATTCGACCATATAAAACGCTCCTTCGATAAAGTATGATATAATCAATCTAATCATATGAGACTGATACTTTTTTATACATAAAACAAACTCTTATCTCCTTCATCCAAGCTCACCACTTTGCATTACTAAACAACAATTTATTTTACAAATGGAATCATCAGTCAACATAAAGGCTTGATAAGATAATGGTTATGATAACAATCATTGTTAATATAGACTTAGACTACTTTTCCATGGTCCCTTGCACACCTGCCATAGTACCATGCTTAATCTATGCAACTTTTGAATTCTTTTTAGGGTTTCTTTAGTAAGGCTTTATCTAGATTGTCCCTTAAGTCTTATCACTTGGTTTTTTTGAAAGTGTAAACATAGAATATGGGATATATTAAAATAAGAATTTTTTTGGTTGTTTTCTATTAGATTGATTTATAATATCATATAGTACTATCACAGATTCCCAGTAGCGCATCCCAATTTTTTCAATTTTAAAAGATTTCGGGTACACTAACTGTTTAATGACACATATATATTATAAATACACGTTGCATGGTTTACCTGTCTTTGCTATTGACGTGAACAGAGATATCAAGTTATTTTTGTATTGTTTTCTATTAGACAATCTTCTGGATCACACTAACGTGTTGTAACTTTGGCCTCATATACGACGGAGTTACGCTTAATTATTTGAGATAGAATGGAGCATTTCTCTGATCTAAACCTAGAGAATTTCGCAATAGGTTTAGGTATGCTTAATTTGTCTGAGAGCTATGTAGTATAATGTACTAAATTTAGTTCTTCAGTTGCTCTTTTCCTTCATCTTTATCTTGGATAATGCTATATAATTCATGGGATTATTTATTAAGATTACAAAAACAAGGTTATCTCTATACATACCTATCCTATATCATTTGCTAAACTAAATGTAAACTTTATAGGACCTAATGGGAGCACTGGTACTTATTCTTTTGTATCAATAGCTATTGTGGCTCTTTAAGTCTAGTGACACATGGATTTGACATCATAGTAGTACAAAGATGCCCTAATTTGACCAACCTAGCTTATTCCCTTTATATATACAGTTGTTCAAAGATATTGTCAACATTTATGACCTAAAACTTTAGAGATAATGATTAGGGCTGCTCTTGTTTGAATTCCATTACCTAATTTTCCACATGTAATTGGTGTTACCTTCCTTTGCAAATATGTAGAGTTGAATGGACTTAAACATTAAGATTTAGAGCAAATTATTTGAATTCTAAGATTGTTAGGCAAAAGGGAGCGAGGATCAAATAGTTAGAGAAAGCATTAGGCACTACAATAGAAAAGAGATACGACGACACTTTTACGTTACTTTCGCCGAATTCAATCTGAACCCCAGATGTCAGAGTCGTAACTGTGAACAAGTGTATATGTATCTAATAAAAGATCTTTTATTAGGTAGGACAATCCTGGATTAGTTAAAAGACCAAATGCCATACCATCTTTTTTACCATCTCCAAAGACTTTTAAAAATGAGTCTTATGCCATGAAATGAAGAATTAATTGATATTGTCACATCATACTAAGAGAGGAAGATGTAATATTCCTTAACCATGAACTTAGGCGGCTGGTTATTAGAAATCAAACATCGATCAACATATTCTTCGAAGTTCAAACCATTTGAAATATTAGTTCATGTTGTTTAATGCAATTTAAAAATGAATATTATTATATATATGATTTATTTAAATAGGTATAAGATCTGAGTTCCCATCCACCTTTCAATTAATCCATCATTTGTTGGTCAAACCTAAACTATGCATTTTTAAGTCCTCAAATAAGAAGTGTTGTTCACATCAACTAGAACATTCATTCTCAATCTTAGTAGATATTTATGTTGATTGCAAATTCCCATTATATATATAAATGTTTGTTTAGCTAGTCAAAAAAGAAATAAATGTTTGTGTCAACTCTAAATTTCTAATGGAAAAGCTAATGAGTACTAACTAATTTCTTCAAATTTTAAAAATATACATGTATAACTTAGATTTCAGGAGAGACATTTTGGTATATTTCTCTAAAAAATTTGTTCAGAACCTATTAAATTTAGATTTCATATAAAAATTAAGCAAATTAATTGTAATGCAAGTTTCAAGATTACAAACTACTAATTTTATATATACCTGTATTTGTAAGTTTTCTAATGTACAAAACATTAATGTGAGGACATTTGAAATTATCACATGATAGAGTTAGGTGAAAATTTCCTTTTCTAAGTTAAAATTTTGGCTTAAATATGTTAACTTACATGAAATAACTATTATCTTTTAATAGCTTGTGAGACCCCAGGTAGTCCTATATATAAGATATAATAGGGCTAAACTCTTAACCCGACTTAACCATTTTGGGCGGTGGTTAGACCCAAAAGATTAAAAGAGTTAAGCGTGCTAGAACGGGAGTAGTCCTAGGATGGATGACCCCCTGAAAAGTTGGGGCGTCACAGTTGGTATCAGAGCCAATTACCAGCCGGATGTGTGAGATGAGTCTCGGCTGAGTCATGGTCGGAATGACAAGGCTAGCGACATGAGTCTCATATCGCCTGGTACTTGTGAGTCTGAGTCTGACGAGGACGTCAGGGCTTAAAGGGAGGAGATTGTGAGACCCCAGATAGTCCTAACTCTCTTAACCTCTTGGGCCTAGCCACCGCCCAAAATGCTTAAGCCTGGTTAAGAGTTTAGCCCTATTATATCTTATATATAGGACTACTTGAGGTCTCACAATCTCCCCCCCTTTAAGTCTTGACGTTCTCGTTAGGCTCAGACTTACAAATACCAGGCGATGTGAGACTCGTCTCGCTAGCCTAAACTGACCTTGTGGTGAGTCGCGCTCCACCCACAACAGTCAACAGTATGAGAGTCTCGCTCTCCCCGCTGTATAATCCTGGCTCAGCCGAGATTATCTCACAATTTCGGCTGGTAATTGGCTCTGATACCAACTGTGACGCCCCAACTTTTCATGGGGTCACCCATCCTAGGACTACTCCTGTCCTAGCACGCTTAACTCTCTTAACCTTTTGGGCCTAGCCACCGCCCAAAATGCTTAAACCGGATTAAGAGTTTAGCCATATTATATCTTATATGTAGGACTATCTGGGGTCTCACAATCTCTCCCCTTTAAGCCCTGACATCCTCGTCAGGCTCAAACTCATAAGTACCAGGCAATGTGAGACTCATGTCGCTAGCCTTGTCATTCCGACCCTGGCTCAGCCGAGACTCATCTCACACTCCCGGCTGGTAATTGGCTCTGATACCAACTGTGACATCCCAACTTCTCAGGGGATCACCCATCTTAGGACTACTTCCGTCCTAGCACGCTTAACTCTCTTAACCTCTTGGGCCTAGCCACCGCCCAAAATGCTTAAGCCCGGTTAAGAGTTTAGCCCTATTATATCTTATATATAGGACTACCTGGGGTCTCACATAGCTTAAGCTACTGGCAAACGATATTTTTAATATTTATATTCAGCACTCATTCTCACGTGTGAACTCGAAATTTTGCGACAAGCCCGCACACCAAAGAATAGTACATCTAGGCTCAAGACATGAAACTGAATTAAATTTAAACAAAGTAATTAAGAAGCCAGCTATCAGGACTCGAACTTGAAGGAAATCAAATGAAGCAAGAAGTCTGGTAAGACTCAAACTCAGAATCTTCTATTTTAATCATATCAATTTTAATATAAAATAATCGTTGTTCAGCAATAACTGAAGTTACATACAGGAAAATAGTACTTTCAATATTTATATTCAACCAAATATGTGAAATGAAAATGATACTGATCACTAGGTCAGAGCAGAGGTGGAATAACCACTGAATCACGTGAGAACATGTGCTGCTACACTGTTGTTTGATGGGATCGAGTTCCTTTTATTGATATCTCCAAGTGATCTTATGTACGTACGAATGGAATAATGGATAGGCTCCGATCTTGTTCATTTCATTTTCCTTCAATTATATATGATATGAATCAATAAGCCCCATTGGATGAAAGGAATGGCCACCAACTTCTTTTGATGGAAAAAGCTGATTGCTTTATCTGGAAAAAGATTTGACAAAAAGATTTGGAAAAGTGGTGCTCTCGCTTGTAAAATTACTGGAATTCTGAGTGGTAACGCACAGAACAAAAATGTACGGTATCAGTGATGGAGATTCGAGCCTTTTTTTTTTTTTTTTTTTTTTGAGAGAAAGGTAGCATGCTATCCCGGTTCGTTTATTTCATTTAGAAATAAATTTAGCTAGAAATGTGAATCAACTAGGATTCGAACTCGGGACCTCGGGACCTCGGGTACCAACCACCAAACCCTTTGCCACTTGCGCTAGGGACGGTCGATGATGCAGATTCGAGCCTTAGGAGAGAGAGTCGGTGGGTTTGAGCATAGAAAAGTAAAGTGTTACTATTTTTTCACCCTTAGGTTTTGTTCGGTATTATTGTCGCTATTTATATTTAGGCTAAATTACGGAAAACTCTCCTGCATGTCAAAACCCAATTTTTCACTTTCTCTTCCTATCATTTAAAAACCTACATTTTGCCTTTTAAAAAATAAAAAATTTTCACAGGAGGGTACAGTGTTAATTGTGATGGTAAAATAAACAAATTACCCTTCACCCTCTTCGTCTTCTCCCTAAGTCTGCACATCCGCAGCCATCCTCCTCCATCCTTCGCGCCTCCCTCGACTTCAACTCTGATTCCGTTTCCTCCACCTTCTCCCTCGCTCTTCCTGCACCTTTGCCGCCCCTCCATTTCGGCAACGATGGGGAGGAGATCGGGGTGAGCGTGGAGGGAGAGGCGGGCAAGGGCGAGGGTGGGGCGGCGGGCAAGGGCGAGGGCATATATGGGCGCGGATGGAGAGGTGGGCGAGGGCGAGGCGGCAGAGGAGAGCGAAGCGGCGCGGCGGGCAACGTCGGTGAGGAGAGAGGAGGCGCATCTGAAAGAGGGTTTGAAGGGCATTTTTGGTATAAAAAATATATAATAATAGGGTATAAACGGAATCCTAACGGAACACTGACGGCGATGGCCGAAGTGAACATTTTTTATTGTTTAAGGGGCAAAGTGTAGATTTTTAAATGACAGTAGGAGAAAGTGAAAAATCAAAATTTGACAGAGAGTTTTCTGTAATTTAGCCTTATATTTATATAAACGAAAATTTTATATAAAGAAATGTGGGAGAGTGAATAACTTTAGAAAGACTTTACCAACTATCTTCTACAAAATCTATCACTCATTATTTCTATCCTAGTCTTTTTTGACTAAGTATTTTATTTCTGATTATTGATGGAATATATAATATGATTATTCTATTTATTATGATTACCCTGTAATCATTTCAATCATTGTTGTCATCTGAAATCAATAGGTAATTAAAAAAGTTATGATTTAAAGATAGTCACCTCAATTTTAAAATGTGTAAAAGAAAAAGAAAAGAAGAAAGGTTTAATCAAAACCTCCCACCCCTTATTTCTATAGAATTTCTCCACAATTTTTATTCATAATGCTGTAAAATTAATAGAATTAGAGACAAATAACTGATTTGCTCATACTCAAAGTTGAACTAGCCATATGCAAATTAATGTGTGATTATTCAGAAAGGTCCAGCATATAAATTTAACCTGTTAAGAGAAAAATTTATTGTCTTATCCCATCATTTGGTTAAGCATTAACTTTTTTCAACAGAAACCAAAGCATATTATATACACAGGAGCCTAGCTCTATATATATAAATACCAAATTTTATAATTTCGATTTATACACAGGAGCCTAGGGGTGGCAATCCGGCTCGCCGTTCGCGAGCCAGCTCATGTTCGGCTCGAAATGACTCGAGATCGGCTCGCTCGTTTAGTAAACGAGCCGAGCACGAGCTGAATTTTTCAGCTCGTTTACTAAACGAGCCGAACGCGAGCTGGGATCAGCTCGCTCGTGTTCGGCTCGATAACAGCTCGAATATATATATATATATATATATATTATATTTATATAATTTATATATTTTATATTTATATATATAGATGAATATTTATATATATAGTATATATTTTTATTATTAACTTTTAGCAAAAATTAAAATATAAAATCAAATTTAATTATAAAAAGACTCATTTATATATAAAATTTTAATCATTAGATTAAAGTTTAATAGGCAAGATTTTATAAATTTATTTTTTATATATATCCAAACTATTTTTTAAAATTTATTATTCGTGGGTCAACTCGTGAGCCAGCTCGTGTTCGGCTCGTTAATAAACGAGCCGAACACGAGCTGGATTTTTCGGCTCGATACTTTAATGAGCCAGCTCGTGTTCGGCTCGTTGACACCACTACAGGAGCCTATATATATATATATATAATGGAGAGGGAGAGAGAAGTTCAGAATACTTCTAATAGCATCAATCACTTGATGCTATTAAATTTTAACCATTAGATCTACTTTGTGATCAATTCCACTCTTTAAATCATGTTATTCTACCAAACACTCACTAAATCCTAAGTGGACCACTAGTAAACCCTAGGGGACCACTATCATTCCAGAATTTTTCATCCAAGAATTATAAACTTAATAGTAAAAGGGCCCAAACGGCTATTATACATTCGATAGTGCCAAGCGCTTGGTGCTATTGAGTTTCCCGCCGTTAGATCTATCTCTTTGACCATTTTCACTCGTTAGATCATACTATTCAACCAACCACCCACTCAACCCTACGGGACCACTATCATCCTAACCGCACATCCCTTCATCCAAGGGCCGAAAAGCTAATAGTACTAAGCGCTTGGTACTATTAATAGTATAGTAGCCTAATTCTCTCTCTTTCGCTCTATATATATAAAGAGAGAGAGAGAGAGAGAGAGAGAGAACTAGACTTGTATGGTTTCGAAATTATGGAGACCTTCGTGTTGTTAAGTTATTTTTGATGATGGACACCCGTTAGATTATATTATTCAATCAACCACCCACTTAACCCTAGGGGCCACATCATCCTAACCGCACATTTCTCAATCCAAGGGCTAAAAAACTAATAGCACCAATAGTTTGGTGCTATTGATAGTATTCCAGCCTAGTTTTTATATATATAATATATATATATATATATATATTAAATTTGATTTGTTTTTAAGTATGTTTTCAATTTAGTTATATTGTAAATATCTTTTATGTGTTTCATAACATACAAAACTTTTTTTTAATATAAACCCATAATTTAAAAAATTAAATTTAATTTAAAATTAAAATTAAAACAAAAATTTAGATTTAAATTTATGAATCAAACTCAAAACTTAAAGAAAATTTTGAATCTATTATTTTATTTAAATAATTCTTGATTTGATATGTATCTTTAAACCAATCTATTTTTCCAATCTGATTTATTTTTAGCTAGTTAATTATTTATTATCATTATTATTATTTTAATTTGTATGAGATATTTTTTTATTCCATCTAGGATTCCGTACATCATCTAAAAATTGTCTATTTGTTTATTTGTATGTATGTATATATATATATATATATATATATACTAGTTGAGTGTACGTGCAAATGCACGTAGCAATTATTTTAATTTATTTTAAATTAATATAAATTTGTACATTATATTTATTTAGAAATTTATAATAAAAATTATAAATTCATATGTTATATTTTTTTATAAAATATTTACAATATTCTATATTGTTCTTTTTTCTTATATACATTAAATATTTTTATATTTTTTTATTTTTTATAAATATGTGTTTTAAACTAAAAGCATTAAAATTTAATTCACATTTATTTCAAAATTTAAAATATAATTTTGATCCACTATATAATTAAATTAATTTAATTGTTAATTCAAATTTGATGTCGAAAATTAAATTAAATTCATGATTTAAACTCAAATTTAAATTTTAATGTAAAATTATAATAAAGTCCATCAAGCGGGTATAAAATGAACAGTCAAAATTGAACGACTTTTTAAAAATAGAAGATCGAATACTTCAATTTAAAATCGTAGTTGCTGATCTTTATCTAGATAGTGAATAAAATTTTCTATCAAAAATTCAACCGATTTCGATTCTTTTACACCGTTAAACTAGCGAGCATCCTATACCGGCCGTTAAAAATTATCAATTTTGAGATCTATTGATCATAAGGTAAATGATATCAAAAAATTATGAAATATGATTTCTAGAAGTTTCAAATGCTCTAGATAATGTTTAACGGCATGGATCGTTGATTCAGAAGTTTTATCATCGAAAACGATTTATAAATACAAAGGTGATCGTACTGATAAAAATATAGTAGCCGGAGTACTATATATATATATATATATATAAATTTTTCTCCAACCTTCCATTGTAGAACTAGATGAGGATGACACACCATTTTACCCTTTTATAGGGAAGCATTTAGATGAAAGCCTTGGTTTCTTCAAAGAGAAGGATTGTATCAAATTGTTGGATAGAAGAGAAGAGAATGGGTAAAGTGGGGTTGTTGGGCGCCAAAATAGAACACAAAGGGAGACAGAGAGGGTCCATCAAAGATATGGGGATTTGTTGATGGGGATGGGAGATGATTCGGATCCCATGCCATATGTTGGATCCAATCCCCTGTCCCATTCACTTATATACAGAGAGAGATATGGAAAATTACTTCCTAAACCTAGTTCACCACCACATCATTAGATTAATTATGGATCACGTAAGTGAACGATCGTCTTCTGCCGTTCATCTCATCATTACAGTCGTTCATTCTTTTTCTGAACGACATACAGTAAGTAATATTCTATGCAATTCATTAATTAATGACTGAGATAGTATGCGTATAACAGCTATTTTTATGGGTATTAATTCTACTAAAACATATACAGTAATATAATCAGTTAATTGGAAAACCATGCAATCACTATCTATTGAAGAAGAGCAGGACAGATCAAACTTATAACTCGTTGAGCCCAAACCACCAGTCCAAAATATGTAAGTCCAATTATTAATTAGTTTTATTGTGTCCGTCACATATGAACTCCTCACGCTCTACCATCTTATCTGATATGCGACTATTGGGGTGTCACAAAACTAGAATAAGTAGGTGATGTGGCGGACTAGGTGTACATGAAAGAGAGGGATAGAGAGAGAGAGGGGTTTTGCCACTTTGGAAGAGACCTATTCATGTTAACATGGTAAGCGTTATGGGATGTAGACCACAAAATGATGATAAAGTGGAGAGAGATGATGTGTTAGCAATATTTAAGAGATGGAGCCACTTATTGCTTGTCCTTTCTAATGCACGTCGCAATTGAGCTTTGCATCTTTGTTGACGTTTTGGTAACTCTAATGGGTGGGTGTGCACATGCACATGCAAAGTAAAATTAAAGGAGGAATATTATTAACTGTGATATGATAATTACATTTGAGCTCATCTCTTTACGTTGAAAGCTATAAAAATTTCCAAAGGATGAAAAAAAAAAAAAAATCTAGTGGGGAATAACTTAAAGGTTTCAACTCTCATGAGGTAAGAGATGAGGTTAAAGAAAAAAACAAAAAAAGAAAGTTCTTGAGTAAGTTTTTCTTTTTTCTTCTTTAAATGAGTGCCACGAATGCTCCTGCGATTTCTAGAATAATAATTTTTGCATAAATATTTTTTTATTTTTTTAAAGGAAATAATCAGTGGGTATATTGTTTGACGCTTATGATTGAATTGAATAACATAAAAATAAAAAAATTATGATATTGGTGAGAGGAAGAGTTTAGCAACTCAGCAGCATTAGGCGCACGATCGACGGCAAATCGAATCGTGTTTAATCCAAATTACTCGGGTTCGATCGATTAATCCGATAATTCCATTTCAGTAAGATTAATTAATTGATCAAATCAGATGAAATAACACAAACTTTTTAAACCTTCCCACATGTCATGTTACTAAATCCTCCTGACGAATATTCCTCTACTATCTTATCTATCCAAGACAAAAATAAATGCCAATTAATGTACTTTAGACTCATTTAACACAACAAAGGTGAGTCATGCTTTAAACTATTCCATGCAATAGAATTTTTGTAAATCGACTACAACCTAAAAAGTAGGTATTCCCTGGTACCCAAAACAAGGAAATTAATAATAAGACAAGTGGCAAATTCTCAGAACATAATGTCTTTGTTGAGCTTCTAGCAAGTAATTTGGTTCATGTCATATCCTTATGTACAGTATCATAGCTAACCTAAAAATAAATGCTTATTATTAGATTATTAGATTATTAGATGACAACGCAAAGCCTACAACCAGAAAGGGGTCGTAATCCTTACAGCCCCTTATCCAAGGGTGTCTAGAGTTTACTAACCCCTTCCTGGTTTTCAGTTAAAAAAAAAGAAAAAAGAAGAGTGATAAGACTATTAATACAATTCGTTTTGCATTGCTTGTTAAATATATTTACATTTTCTATTAAATCAGACGTTTCGTTAACATGATATCAAAGCCAGTTCTAAATCGTCGCTATTCTATGAGGTCGCGTGTTCCTTGCCCACCTTCAACATTTAATACATTAAGATCCCTAAAGATTGATAAGTTGCGAATACTATTTCAGGAGAGCTACTAATATAATAATAATACCAGTGTATTTAATGTGAGGAATTTAATTACTTTACGCATATAATTAATAGGAGAGAGGAGAGATATATAGCTAACACATTAAGGGCCCATTAAAAACTATTTGTGGGGACTCCAAGCATTTGGTGTAATTTACCAACACCATACATGTGGAGGGTGGTGTTGATCCCAAGTGAATAGTCACCCTAAAGGAATTTAATGTTTGATGCGATTAATTTTGAAAAATCAAAAAGTTATTGATAACTAACTTTTGCTTTTGGGTATTAATCATATATATATATATATATATATATATATATATATATATATATATATATATATATATATATATTTATATTTGTTTATTTGCTATTATGGATTCAACAACAAAAACAAGTACAAGAATAAATAAAACTACAGCCATAATTGTTTCCTCTCGTACATGCATGCAACTTAATTTATACATGTTTTTTTTTAACTAGTATATTAAATGAGTAAACAAATAAACTTTTTCCAATTATATATAATGTATTAACAAAACACTAATCTTAAAACTAACAAAGTAATAATTTAAAAAAAAGGTTGGCTTGGGTCAACAGAGTGAGCATAAGTGGGTCATGCACGACATGCCCAAATATGGGGCCCTTTCACACTTTTTTCTCCAAAAAATTAAAAAAATAATCAAAAAATAAAGGAAAAAAACACCCCTCTCTTGCCATTTCACACTTTTCTCTCCAAAAACTTAAGAAAATAACAAAAAAATAAAGAAAAAACACCTCTCTTTCTCTATATTTCCGAATGCGAACGGATCTGGATTGATTGGAGCTCCAGCCTTGATCTGTCCTGAATGAAAGAATAAATAAAAATAAAAAATAAGAGAAAAAAGAGTTTTGTCTCGAATTTCGTCCTGATCCATTAACAAATTGGAGCAAGAGGTGGGGGCTTTCTTTCTTTTCTTGATATGCTTCGATTCGTCAAAAATCTGTTCCCTTTCAAATTCGCCCCAAATAAAACGATAATTAAGGGTAAAAAATAGTAAAAAAATTAATTTGTCCCGCATCTGCCCCGCTTAATTTTATCCTCTCTCTCTCTCTCTCTTTAAGATAAATAAAGTCGGTGCCTTAGTGATGCAACCAAAGCATATACATCAACTCCTTCACTCCTTTCCAAAATGCATCCATCCCCACCACCTAACCCTACATAAGCATATATAATTCCTTCATAAAGCATATAGCATCGCATAACACCAACACTTAACATATACTTATTCCCTCCCACACATCTTATCCCCTTAAATATATATACCTCCACAATATAATAATTTATAAATAAGATGCTCGGTTCATATTTTGTTGGTACCAGTAGGAGACTTTGTAGACAACATGGTCGGCTAAGGTTACCCAAAAAATATATATTTCTTAGTGGTCACAAAGCATATGTACATACATACAAACCTTATCTTCTACATGCACTTTAATTCCCCCTCTCTCTATCCTTTTCACTATATGATCACCTCACAAGTCACAAAACCCATATTATTGCCAATTCTAAATGATCTCCTTGTCAAAAACCTCCTCCTCTCTCTCTCTCTCTCTCTCTCGCGACACGGAATCGAATGCCTCCTCATGATCGCAAATCATTGGCGGGGGGCCACGCCGTCGCAATTACGTGTCGCGACTGCGTCGTGACACGAGGGCGGCGTCGGCGTGCCTAGCTTTCCTTTATCCACCAGCAACTTGGTGTAGTGTGACGTAGGAAAAGAGAGCTCCAGTAGTGCATGTCACTTAATCAATTAGCAATAATAATTGTTGTTATTATTATTATTACTACTATTATAAGATTTGGTTTTGGATTTCTTTTTAGCCCACCTTTTTGATGAAGCAG
Source organism: Puya raimondii (assembly GCA_016920855.1). Taxonomy (NCBI): domain Eukaryota; kingdom Viridiplantae; phylum Streptophyta; class Magnoliopsida; order Poales; family Bromeliaceae; genus Puya; species Puya raimondii. The sequence goes on from JABWPP010000050.1 coordinate 139,838,624, forward strand.
TTATTCTCTAATCATGTCATTTAGATATTGCTTTGTCGAGTGGCGTCGAAAGTCAATGCATATCTAAGATGATCACACCTTCTTAAAAAGCGATTAAAATAATTATGGCTCCCAAATTAAGCATAAAAAAATTTAGCTATATAATCATATCCCATAAGTACTATACAATTATAAAATTACTGGTCCCAAATGTGCGGTGGTATCGATCGATCGACAACTATACATGAATTTGCTGCGATCGTGACCGATGTACGTAGGTGATGTTAGACTATATATAACCTTACAAATTACGCGTGGATCATAATATATATACCAGTAAACGTACGTACCCGACTGTGTCCAATTCGAACAAAACTAGTATATGATTAATTAGTAAAGAGTAGATGAGATTTGTGTACTTATGAAATCAAACCTAACATGCCAGGTAATTAATAATGCACATCAATATATGTGTGAGGCATATATATAATTGATGATTTTGATGGCCATGATCATCTCTCCTTATTCTCTCTTTCTCTCTCTTTGAGCTGTACTGTGAGTAAATAGATGTGGCAATAGTTGAATCATGAATGATAACCTAACTGAAATGGTATACATGTATAACTTTAGTAATTGGGAGTGGTTGGTAGTGAGCTCATAATTGAACAAGTTATGGCACCCATCATTCTCATTGGCATGCTTAAGAGGAAAGAGTTGCCACATAAGCATTATAATTCAGAGAAACAATCATTTTAAAGATCTTTCCAAAATCTTAAAAACCCCTAATCCCCATAACTTAGCTAGATCTTAAGGCATAGACCCACTTATGGTTTCTTTTCCCCTTAGGACCAATACATGGGGGCCATGGAGGGGCCACTATATATAGTGCTTTTGCTATATATTAGTTAATGTGTCCTTCTCACTCTTCACCACCAAGCACCAAATAAAAGCCAAGCAATAGGAGAGGGGGGCAGAGGTTGCATGAGCCCCATAACTAATAGAGTTTAAGATGGCAACCACTCCTTGTTGGGAGCCAACATCTCATGTGTGTGGCCTTAAAAGAAAAGGGATGTGAGGGGGCTAAAATGGGGTGCATGTGTGTGGACCATATATGTGTTGGCTATTTATTATTGGACGAAAATAGGTCCAACTTTCTGCCCCGTGATAATAGACACAGGAGACTAATAAGTTGAGTTGGGTGAGCCTAATAAGTTGAGTGGGGGTGTGATCCACAAGAGACCCAACGGCAAGAGGCCCCAACAAGACCCAACGTCCAGGTGGGTTGAGTTAGGTCGAAGCCCGCGAGCGCTATGGCTGAGCCCTTAAGTGCGATGGGTGCGCCCTTACTATCAGTACGTGGTTTTGGAATAGTTGGTTAGCGCTTACGATCCACAATATGCACCTTCATGTACTGTGTGTACAACATTTAGCTCCAATCATGGTGCGCAACCACGCCGGGCCGTCCGATGATTGGCCGGATGATTTCGAATACATATAGTGTATCTTTGCATTCGTACATGTACCATTATGTATCCACCAAGTTAATTGTAATTGTGATCCTCCTCCTTGCTAGCTAGAGATCTTGCAATATATATAGGCATTAACTGATTGCCACACCATGCACCAAGTACATGGTAACTATAACAACCCACAATAATCATCCATGGGTCCTATATGGTACAATCAAATCACGGGAAATAAATGGAATGTTTGAATGAGCATATAACTATACATAACTACACACCAAATTCACCTATAATTGAAGAAATTAATTAGACCATATATATTGATATGATCAATGCAATTAGTAGCACAACCTCTCTCTCTATATATATATATATAGAGAGAGAGAGAGAGAGTCCGGCTACTATACTCTTATGAGTATAGGCCCATTTGTACTCATAAATTTTTGACCGTTAGATCTACTCCTCTGATCATTTTTACTCGTTAGATCATACTATTCAATCAACCACCCACTCAACCCTAGGGGACTACTATCATCCTAGCCGGGGACCACTATCATCCTAACCGCACATCCCTTCATCTAACGGTTAAAAACTTATGAGTACAAAGAGCTCTATACTCATAAGAGTATAGTAGCCCTAGCCTATATATATATATATATAATTAGGCTGGAATACTATTAATAGTACTTGTACTTTTTTGCTATCGAGTTTTTAACCCTTGGATGAAAAATTGTAGGGTTAGGATGATAGTGGTCTCCTAGAATTTAGTGGTGGTTCCCTTAGGGTTGGTAGTTGGTTGAATAGTATGATCTAAAAGATAGAATTAATTAAAGTGTAGATCTAACGGCTAAAAAATCGACAGCAAAAGAGCTCAAATACTATTAATAATATTCCAGCTCATATATATATATATATAGAGTTAGGCTAGAATACTTGTGGAAGTACCGGGGCTCCGGTACTTCCACGTCGTTTTCGATATTGGGACTTCCGAATCGACGATCGGCTCCGTTAAACTTGATCTAGAGTATTTGAAGTATCTAGAAAATAAATTTCGCGATTTTTCGATATCATTTACCTAGTGATCGAAAGGGCTCAAAATCAGCAATTTCAATGGTCGTGGTGAGCCGTTTGCAAGTTTAACGGTGTAGAAATATCCAAATCACGTAAAATTTTGATAGAAAATTCTTTATACTATATAAAACAAGATCAATATCTTTGATCTAAAATTTTAGAGTCATATTATCACATTTTGTGAGATTTTTATTTTCAGCCATTGATTTTGAGCCCTTTCGATCACTAGGTAAATGATATCGAAAAATCGCGAAATTTATTTTCTAGATACTTCAAATACTCTAGATCAATTTTAACGGAGCCGATCGTCGATTCGGAAGTCCCAACATCGAAAACGACGTGGAAGTACCGGAGCCCCGGTACTTCCACAAGTATTCTAGCCTAACTCTATATATATATATATATATATATATATATATATATATATATATACATCATTAAAAAATTATTATTATAACAACCCTCAATGATGATGGTTTGGTACTAGTACAACCAAATCATAGCACATGAGTAATGGAATGTTAATTATACATAATAGAAGAAATTAAATCACTTAGAGTGCAAATTAATTAATATTTCTATTGCAACCTATTAACAATATTTAAGTAAGTGCTTAATTGAAGAGGCTAAAGAGACAGCTAGCCTAAGAGAATGCACACCAAATAAAAGCTTTTTTCTCCATTCATCTATTAACTCCTCCATAGAGAGAGAAAAAGAGAGGGGAAATTAAAAAGGCCAATGAGAAAGAAGGTGAAAGGGTACCCACACATAGTTAATGAGGGGAAAGTTTGGTGGGTGGGTTGTGAATAGAGGGGGCACAATCACACCCTTGATGTGTTCTATAATGTGAATCCACGTACGTAGTCATCTCCACCCCCCCCCCCTCTCTCTCTCTCTCTTTTACTTTTTTTAGTACTAGGGACATGGGGGCCTCCTATTTGTCAAACTTTATACTATGTATAAACGTAACATGTTAGATATATATCTCTATATGATCATTACATGATATAACACCCCTCCCCCCCCCTCCTCACAACACATAATATTCTCTCCCCCTCAACCAATTCATTTCCCTCACTCATTCCTTCCTTCCTCCCCTTTACTCACAATCATAGGCAACAAACCCCCCTCTTCTTTCTCTCTCTAAAAAGTTTACATATATAGAAGAGATATATAGAGAGAGAGAGGGTCTATAGCTGGATATACACATGGCATCAGAAGATGTGTGTGATACCGGGCTCGCCCTCGGATTGGCGATCGGCGGCGGGGCCTCGACGCGGCATCGGAGAAGCGAAAAACCCGAGAAGCCCGGGATGTCGATGTCGACGTCGACCGCGAACCCTGCCGCGTTGGAGCCGTCTCTAACGCTGAGCCTCTCCGACGACGCCTACTGCGGGGGTGCCCCAAACCCGCCGCGGCCCCCCCGCGTGTCGTCGCCGCACAGCGCGGTGTCGTCGTTCTCCGCCGCGTACCCTCCGCAAGGGGGGGTGAAGAGGGAGAGGGTCGACGCCTCGGCTGCGGCTGCGGCGTTGGCGGCGACGGAGGAGGCGGAGGTCGAGAAGGTGGTGACGTCGTCCCGGGGGGCCAGCGACGCCGAGGACGAGGACGGCGGCGTGAGGAAGAAGCTGCGGCTCACCAAGGAGCAATCCGCGCTCCTCGAGGAGAGGTTCAAGGAGCACAGCACCCTCAATCCGGTAACATATACATATCTACACAACATATACATATACATATATACATATATATGAACTCCATGTCGCTGCTTTAAGATTTGCGCTGATTCGTCTCCTCTGAGAATTGTGTTTGATTCGATCTCAGAAGCAGAAGCAGGCCTTAGCGAAGCAGCTGAACCTGCGGCCACGGCAAGTCGAAGTTTGGTTCCAGAATCGGAGAGCAAGGTATATATACATACATAACTTATTCTTATGCGTGAACACTATTTTTGGATCATTTGCTATCAGATCGATCATATTTTTACATTCGCACGTCGTCTAATATCCATCATGAACATGAACAAAGATTTTTATATACATATGTGTGTATATATTTTTTTTTCTATCAGATTGATCTTTTGTGGTTACGTGACGGAAATTTTACGATCGCAGGACGAAGCTGAAGCAAACGGAGGTCGACTGCGAGTTTCTGAAGAAGTGCTGCGAGACGCTGACCGACGAGAACCGGCGCCTGCAGAAGGAGCTGCAGGAGCTGCGCGCCCTCAAATTCGCCACCGCCGCCGGACCGCTGCCGCCGCCGCAGTTCTACATGCAGTTCCCCGCGGCCGCCGCCCTCACCATGTGCCCCTCCTGCGAGCGCATCGGCGGCCCCGCGGCCGCCGCCGACGACGTGAAAAAGCCGACCGCCGCCGCCGCCTCTTTCGTCGTCGCGCCGCCGCGGCCGCATTTCTTCAACCCCTTCACTCATTCCGCCGCTTGTTGATCCTCAGGCAAAAAATTAAGTTAGCAATATTTAGATCAAATATAACATATAAAAACACCCATACCCTTAGATTTTTTTCTTTTTTTTCTTTTTCCCTTTCCTAATTTCAGTGTTCGACGATGATCACAGTAGAGTTAGTTGAGAGGTAGAAGATCATAATTAAACAGTGTAAAATATTAATTATTCTCTATAGCTTCCTTATGTTCAAAGGTAAATTAATTAATTACATAGCTAGCAAGGTACTAATTAATTAATTAATAACTCATTTCTTTTGGTTGTGGTGATTAATATGTTGCCCCTACTTTTATTTGACAATATTTGTATAGAAAAAAAAAAAGTTTGCATTAATAATTAGCTTGTTTTACTTTTTTTGGCTATTATTTTTTGGCTAAAGTACGTATAATAATACAGAAGTGTTATTTGAGAAAAATTACTTTTTTTTTTTTTTTTTATCGTAGACTCTCGAAATCTAATCTCTCTATTGCAATGGAAGAGTAACGGTTTTTAACCTTTTGACTCAAAAGCTTATTTTGACTTTAATTTCTACGTTTACATATATAAATATATATGTAAAATTATATATGAAATTAACTAATATATATTTTTATATTTTTATATGTGCATGAACTTTGTGAGTATGGCATGAACTAATCATCAAATGTAGTAGGTTGTATAGCATGCCAAGTATTGGGAGGACACAAAAACATGACCTTTTGGTTGAAAATTCTTCAAGGCAAGGACTTAGAAAGCGTGTGGGACAAGCAAGGAATGATACATAACTCATTCAATAAGCACACAAATTAGAATAGTATAGTAGAGAGAAAGCTAGTGTGGAGCCCAATTATACGACGCGTCTCTATGGTATTGAAATTCATCTAACACTAACTGATGAAACAGAAATACTTTTTCGGGGTCCCAAGTTCGAAGCCTAGCTAGTTACTTCACATTTCCAACTAAGTTTATTTCTAAAAAAAATAAATGAAGCGGGTAACATGCTATCTTTTTAATATTTTACTTGATAGAAATATATTATATCTGACTCATTACGATATACAGAATGTGATACTACGTATGAATCGCATGTAGCGTAATTTTCTCGCAATTACAAAGAAGCCAAAGAGCAATCACAAAGCTCCTCCTCTAATCTCTCTCTCTCTCTCTCTCTCTCTCTATCTATAATCTATATGTGATATGAAATGGATTGGGTGGGTCCAAACAATAATGGTGGGATCAAGCCCACGTGATGTGTTGGCCCCCCCAATTTCCTCTCTCTCTCTCTCTCTCTCTCTCTCTTCAAAGATTAAAAGGGACCCACAAAAACATTGGAGCCTCTAAAGTAATCTTGGTGACCAATCCTTGTCTCCTTAGGGCCCTACAAAAACGAGTAGGGGAAGGTCCCTAGCATATATATATATATATATATATATATATATATATATATATATATATATATATATATATAAATATAGTTTATGTATTTGTGAATATATATATATATATACCAAGTGCTTTAGCTTTTCTTCGGCGGTGGATTAGTCCAAGTTGATTGGAAGAGGAAGGTTCCTACGAGTTGCGTAATGATTTGATTAGAGAGGTGGCTTTTGGCTTATTCCTTGTGTCAACAAAGATCACTGATGAGATCATGAGCACAAGCATGTGTGGATGTGAATAAAATCATTTACAAGGGGGGAAAGTGACACTTCGCATATATGTGGGCACGTGTGACAAGGTTAGTGGATAAGCCCAACTTAATTTCCCTAGTTAAGAATTAAAGAGGAAAATGATATATTAATTAATTAATTAATTTGCAAAGTCACCTTAACTTGCTAAGGGGCTGTTTGGTTGCATGTAGTTACAACTGCACTGCAGTTGTAACTGCATGCTAATACAAATTTCGTGTTTGGTTTGATGTATTAACTCCAACTGCAGCAGTTGGAACTACGCCCAAATTGGTCGCGGTTCCAACTGCAGCAGTTGGAGAGAGTAATTTTAAACAAAATGTAAACTTACCTCCTATATTATTTTTTAAACAAAAGATATTTTTCTTTTTTACGTTGGAGGTAATCTCACCATCATATACATAAAATGATAAAATTTTAAAAATTATTTCTCAATTACATGCAACCAAATAAATTATTTGTAGTTGCAGCATTTTCTACTATATCCAACCAAACAGGATGCAAGTAGTTGCAACTGCTGTATTTTCAACTGCATTCATCTCTAACTACATTGTATTTGTAACTATATCTAACCAAACGGCCCCTAAGTGTGTTTGGTTTTCCCAAAAAAATATGAATAGTTTTCTAGCTAGTAAAGTATTTCCCCGTTAATTTAACGAAAAAATTAACGAAAAGATAACAAAAAGAGAATAACCAAACCACATGGTACTAAAGTGATACGTTTTAAACCACAGGGCACTAAAGTGAGAAAGCACGAAACCACAGGGGTGGTATTTGAAGTTATCCGTAGTTTTAATGAAACTACTCTGGGTTCTAAACCATCAATTATTAACTTCCCTCAAAGCCCGCAAACTAATTAAATATCACATTTTTACTTGCTAGCTACCTAAGAAAATGACAATAACAGGACTAAGCACATAGATTAGTTAATTCCAACCAAGAAAACCACTAACTGGGAATGGTAATATTTGGTAGCCCTTAGCTGCAACAGCTTGGCAAATCTCGAATATTCATTAATTGTTCCAATAATGATGTAAATTTATGGTATTATTATCTACAAGAATATAATAATATTTTTATTCCTTTTCCAAGTTCAAAAACTTTGGTAATTATATAGGATTCTTGAGAAATAATACTACCATAATAATTCTCTTGCGGAGGATATTGTTATTTATTTCTTCTGTCACACGGGTAATAATTAACACTTGGAATGAACAATCAGATAACCTTATATGATAGAACTGTAACGCCTCAATAGTCTCATATCTGATAGAAAAAAAAAATTTGAATGAAAAATATAAGAACAAAGAACTCTAATAAATTATTGGTGCTAATGAGTCCGTGGTTTCGGTCCAATAAATTATTGGTGCTAGTGAGCTAGGTCGTTACATTTGATATCAGAGCCAATTTGCCAACTATAACTATGAGATAAGTCTCACACCGCCTGGTGATCTTGGATTAAATTTGTGACAACCAGTAGTCCCGCATCGTATAGAAAGGAAATTAGAATGGAAATATAAGAACCAAAGTCTCTAAAATCCTTACCCAATAAATTATTAGTGCTAGTAGATTAGATCCTTACAAAAACCATCACAAATAGCTGTAACATGAGGATCTTAATTTGTCGAATCATTGGCGCTAACCATTAATCCTAAAAGCTCAAGCTATTAGAAAACTTGGCCCAACCAGCCTCACGCCACTTCGAACATGACTCGACCATACCCCGGCCTTCCGCCATTTTGAACATGACTCGGTCCAATCTGGCCTCCCACACAAGACAAGATGTTGGTCCCTTTAAGCCAACAGTCTTATCATTTCGTATAAAGGAATATTGAAGCGTGCGTGACGAAAGTGTAATTAATGACAATACAGAGATGACTAGTAAAAGAGACAAACTAATTCTTGCACTCATTTTTTGAGTTTGAAACTTGTGGAGTAAGACCTAATCAACATTCCCCACCAGCATTTATCAAGCAATGCATTTGATCTAGAAGAGTGGAATGTGTCCTCCTCCCACAGTGTTTTATATATTCCCATGAGACCTTAGATGGAATATGTGCATAGTAAAATTGGAATATGGTCCCATGCATAATTGGAACTTGTCCAGGTTAACTTGAATTATTAGGAGGCAGGAGCATTTCTCTTTGATCTTATTCTTATTCTCTATGTTTCGATGTTAGATTCTTATCACAAGTTTTCCACATCATGTATACCACGTGGAGATTGTGAAGAAAGGAGGAGCAACTAGAAAAAATAGGGAATAAGTATACAATTTATAGGTTAATTTGCTAAGGGAACTGATACTGCCAAAACGTACAATATGTATTATTGTCGGAGTAAAAGAGTTCAGAACATGGTTAAATACAATGAATGCATGTGCTCGGCCAATAGTAGACATTGCTTTAGCAATACTATGTAAAAATCAGACTTGCTAGTAATAATAACTCGTTGAGCCTAAACCACCGCCCAAAATGCTTAATCTTAGTTATTATTATTAGAGTCCATGGTCCTTTATATTTCCAATCATAATTCTTTTATCATCCGATGTCATATTCTTATTCTCTATGTATAGATGTTAGATTCTTATCACAAGTTTTCCACATCATGTATACCACGTGGAGATTGTGGAGAAAGGAGGAGCAACTAGAAAAAATAGGCAATAACTATACAATTTATAGGTTAATTTACAAAGGAAACTGATATATACTACGAAAGTAATATTTATTATTGTCAGAGTAAAAAAGTTCAAAACATGGTTAAATACAATGCTTTAGCGATATCAATTCTCTTTTACTAAACCACAACTGATCATGTGGGTAATGATATAGTTACTACATTAATTGGCCCCGAATTTATAATCTAAAATTTTAAAATTATTATGTTTTTATTAATTTTTTTGGTTACCAGGCTCTCAACTGACTCAAAACCTTTATGAATCCAACGCTATGTAATCCACACTTACAGTAATTTGATACCTTTCGGTGCAAATCAAAAAGTAGAAATGAACATTAGGTCCTAAAATTTTAATTTGAAAATTTTAATTTCACTATTATATATCCCTGTTTAGCTTGGTTGGGTTTTCAAACTACAATTAAAGTATTAAAGATTTAAAAATTTGAAAAATGAATAACAAAGTGGCTGTAGTTTAGTGGTAAGAATTCTACGTTGTGGCCGTAGAGACCTGGGCTCGAATCCCAGCAGCCACATTATATTTTTCATTTTTTAAATCTATTTTTTTAAATTATGTAACCTTTTCAAAGTATTTGTGTATTATACCCATCTATTTTTCATTGGTTTGTTATGAAAGTTTTCAAAGTTTTTGTGTATTATACCCATCTCTTAAACTTTAGATAAGCTAAATATGTGGTAGTATCAGATTGGCTTGGGCTAGTAAAGCAGTTTCTCTATTTCAGGAACAGAAGTCGAAATAATTTTAGAGTTTGAAGAGCAGAAATTCTAATGCAAGTTTGTACTTCGAACTTTTTTTTTTAGAGTAGCACGCTACCCGCTTCGTTTATTTCTTTTAGAAATAAACTTAGCTGGCAATATAAATCAACTAGGATTCGAACTCGGAACCTCGGGTACCAACCACCAAGTCATTTGCCACTTGCGCTAGGGACGGTCGGTAGTTCGTACTTCGAACTGAGAGTAGGAAACTCTATGGTAATAGCGTTTTGAGAAATGTGTAGTTAAAAAATATTTCTTAAGAAGCTTCTGTCTTGTCAAATAGGCTCTTAAAATTTTAAACTTAGGACGTTCGTCACACAAAATAGTTGATATTCAAGTAAGAATTGTTGTTGTCGTCCGGCCGAGCTTAGATCAGGCCCAATTTCGGCCCACGTTACAAAACCCAAGTTCAGGCCGATATCGGCCCGAAACAAAACTATACATTTTGGCCCTACGACAGGCCCCGGACAAGGCGACACTTCCAATCTATCTTGGATAAATCAATAAGGCTCCATTTGGAATTGCGGGGAGATCGTGTTAGATGCTGTGAGAAAATACAATGAAAAATTATTATATTTGTTTCTGTATATGATGTCGCATTTCGAATATTGCAATGAGTCTTATGATATATTTTCTATGGTCCAATTGGAAAAAGCAGAAGCGTATCCGCCTATGCTTTCGTACACAACTCCATATTATTTATTAGGATTAGATGAGCCTCAATACCAAATGGTTCTTGGCTTGTTTGGGATCGACATACGAACCGTGATGCCAAATGAGATATAGGTTTTCTAAAAACTTTAGCCCAAAAGCATTAAGACCAACATTTCAAATATCGGCCCTAATTAACCGGTCGGCTCAATCCATTTACACCTCAACAAAGTGTCAGATCGTTGGCGCCAAGCATTAATTTCAAAAGCTCGAGCTGTTACAAAGATATAATCAATTCACTTAAAAAGTACGGACACAGCGTCTATGGGTCTCGATTGTGACTCGGCCCAACCAGCCTACCGCCATTTCGAATATGACTCGGCCCAACGCGATCTACCATCATTTCAGACTGACTCGACTCAATCTGGCATCCTATCATAGGATAGGATCCTGACCCCTTTAAACCAACAAAAAGAAGCATTAACAAACCATCCAATGTTTATTTTTCAATTATTTAGGGCACCCAACAATCACCAAGTGATATATAAAAGGAAGCTCTTTTTTTTTTTCTTTCTTTCTTTTTTAGTACTTTGGAAGTGAGCATTCCTTTGGTAGTTGTCCTTGAAACCTCTTTGTGTCATAACAATAATCATAAACAAGGTAATATTTCCTTACCCATCTAAATAACCTTCTTTGCCTCCAACTAAGGCTTCTTAAACTGTGGTTATTCCACCAATTGGTTTTGTTCCCTACCATGCAGAATCTAGGGTTTCCATTCCACACACAAGCATCAATCTTGTAGTTCCTAAATGAGGCTATGAAGGGCCCCTTTGACCAGTCAACCTTGTCGCTTCCCCCACGCGTCGCCCAACCGTCGCCATTCCATATGCTCGCCTTGACCGACATCGGCTGCCACCTTGGAAACGGCACTCCTTCGTCTGCGTGGTTTCTGTACACCCTAATTGGCACCCAATCCACCATGAACCTAAAAACAAGATCAATATACAGGATCTGTTAGTAATTAAACTTTGAAACAAGACTTGGTTCCTATTTACGACAGTTTCTAAAACGATTTCTCTATTCAAAAAGCGAAAGTCAAGCTTGAAAACAAACAGTGGAGCGAAAACTTCAACTTAAAACTTCTACTTCTCGAGTTGATTTTGGTAAAAAGAGCTAATTAGTAAAGATGCAATGTGATGTTTCTTAGCCTCAACTTTATTATAAGGAACAAAATTCTAGTCCCTAGTGTAGGCCTGCTTCTAAAATGATTTCTCTATTCAAAAAGATTAGTAAGTTAACTATTTGGCAAATGAATTAAATGAATCTAGAGCTTCTAGCTACGGAGAAAAGCGGAAGTGATCCTTTATGATTCACAATATAAACTTTAAATCTTGTACCTTTAGTTGCATGGTTACTATTGAAAAGCTATTAGATTCTTCAAATTCTCCTCAGAAAACACTTTTGTAAAAGCTCCAGCTAGGTCGACTTTTTCTTTTTCGCCTTAATTTTAAGCGAATAATTAATTGACTTACACTATCTGATATAGGTTCCAGAGGATTGAATATGTGTGGAAATCTTTAGTTGGGTCAAACCATAAGTAAATCCTCTCCTCCCTGTTGCCAAAGCCATCAGCAAACACATTTGTTTGCAGGATATACGGCTGACCGGTAACATTACCGAGGAATTCGAAGTCGATCTCGTCTCTATTAGGTTGATCAGAAGTCATCTGCATTGCAAATGTCATTAAACATATATACTAGTTCCATATACATGAACTACTGTATAGTTAAGTGTAATGAATTTACTCACATAGAAGGCTACAACTGTGCCTGCGGAATAGCCTGGTATCAGTTTGATCTGCATATCGATCTCCCCGAACAAGAACATATTGTTCGAAGCGAAAGATGAGCCTAGCATGAAGCAAAGGAGATTTAACTATGGTCATGAGTTAAGAAATTGGCGAAAACTTTCTTGATTTGATGATCATTACCTGATTCCTGGTCTAGCTGTATGCTCCTTGATCCCCCGTCGGGCGACGTGTTTACATGGCTAGGAGACCAGGTTATGTAGAAGTCCTCGTTGAAATTTCCAGTAGAAACGACAGAAGCAAACGCGATTCTAATGAGATTGGCAAATAAAAGCCATATAAGAATGGTTGCTTTGTTGCATACCATGATGTTACAATGGTTTGAAGATGGTCTCAGATTGGGATAGATTGAGAATGATACAAAGATTTATACAAGTAGAGAAACAATAAAATATGTAGAAGAAGTGCTACTCAGCTATGAAGCAAGAATGCCTTTAGCAAGAAGCAAAGTAATGCTATATTCTATGTACTATAGGTTTCTCCTTGTTGGCTATTAAGGACCTTTAATTTGATGCATGCATAAATATCTTATTTAACATATCTATTTAATTTATTTATGGCCTATATTTGGACGCATGAACATATGTTTTGTATATATATATAGATGAACATTGGATTCAGCATATTTCTTTTATTTACTTGAGGAACATACCTGCGGTAATAAGTTGACGCGCGGGGGGCTATGTAAAGACGTCTATATATAGTTGCATATAATATACGCCTCTACGTTATTTTTTTTTCAAATATATGATAAATCAAATCACATACACATGCGTTATACTGAAAAAATAGAAATTAAACTCGTACATTGCAATAACAAAAGGGGGGTCACCACACTTGTACTATGTGGGGATATTTTTTTTTTTCATTTTTGTATTGTCCTAAAGAAAAGAAATCTCGTACCTCGCAACTTATCATCGGATAACTTCTTGGATATCGAAGCAGACTTTAACAAGAAATACAAAGAAAAGGTTATAGTAAAAATTTAGAAATGTTAGCGGTTTAATGGGCGAGGGCATATTCAGATATACTTCATTTTAAGCTGACATAATTTGATTGACTTGAAAGACTTAAATATAGTTTTATTGGTCTTAGTCATGTTTAGTATTATCTTAACTTTTCAGTTGTTAATTAATTAGTAGTGTACTAACCAATTTTAAATTAAAATTTCAAACTATGATGTCAATGCTTCAAAGGCAAGTGAACTTGAAGAGTTAAAAAAAATCCAAAGCATTGAGAAAGCACCTAACCTTGTCATCATACATAAGTTTGAGCAACCAATTGCAAGTGCCTTCCTTGGAGAGGCATGCATGCTTTGTGGATGTACCTCAACTTTGTGAATTTGAAAATCAACTTGAATGGTTGTCTTTAGATTCTTTCCTTCTAACAACAAACTTCATAATTTGAGACACTTGCTAGGGCCCAGAAATTGGAACAATTTGTTTACTTTTCCATATTTTAGGTCGCGAACTCTCGTGCCTTGCTGGAGCTTTTGCAAAAGTGTTTTTCGAGTACGTACTTATTTTGCATTAATTTTAGGATTTGGAAACTCTATCATTTCAGTTTGCCACCATTGCTAAAGCTTTAGACCACATTTTGTTTATCAAATATCTAATTTTGCTTCTCCAAGTAGAGAAGCTATTTCAAAAACCTATACAAAACAAGCGTGTAGCAGCGAGATGACCAATAACATTCAGTAAACTTATTAAATTAACTTACATGTCTAATGCTATATCATAAGTGAGGTTAATGATTAGTCTAACTACCAGTGTTAGTTAACTTTAGTTATTTTTAAGATGAAAAGCAAAGCAGCTATATATTACATCTAGTTATTACCTTATGCTTTGCATACAAGGCTTCTTAAGAGTCTTGAGAAAAGAGATTACAGGCCAGACTCCTAACATTATTAATTTTTCTCTTATGTAATTCAAGTCTATATCATAGACCTAGCAATAAGTCTCGAGCTCAGATGTGTTTTAAATATAAAAATATTTAAATACCGTTTTTTACCAGTTTAAACTTTTAGAGAAAAATGGTTGTTTTATTTAATTTAACAAAACCGTCGGTAAATTTAACACAGAAGCTATCAGAACATAGCTTTTGCATTAGAAAAAAATTCCAAAAATTTAATTTTATCTTAGATGTTTTAAAATTTTTTTTTTTTATAAATTAGAATAACCTAAATATTTTTATTATCTTTTAGAACATGTTTTTCGATATTATATTTTATCCATAATTTGTTCCTTTTTTATTTAAAATTTAAAATTTTACTTTTTTGAGATCAGAACAATGGGCATTTTGGCAATTTAGTAGTTGAAGTATTTTGTAGCATTTTAGTAGAATATTTGTCAAACCATTTTCTGCATCTTACAATCATTATTCTCTAAAGAACATGAAACAATCATTATTCTCTAAAAATTTAAGTTATAAGATTATGTAGCTTTTAGGCTTAGTTTGGTATTGAGGCGCATCTAACGCTATTAGATAAAATAGAGTTTGGGTAAAAGTATATAGGAATATGCTTCTGCGTTCTCCGGTGGGACCGCAGAAAATATATCGTAACCGACGATATGCAGAACACAATATTACGTACGGAAACAAACATGATATTCTTTTCATCATACTTTCTCACTGCAAGTAACGCAATCTCTCCGCAATCCCAAACGAAGCCTAGTATTTATATTAAACAGATTTTCCCAAACTGGTTTAGTGGTTTTACGAACAAATTTTACTACGAACTGCCGCCTCTATACCACTTGTTGGGCCTTTTATTTAATTAAGGCCCATAAACTTGTTGGGTCCAAGTGAATTTGGGCTCGGTGTGAGCTCAAACCCGCCCCGAATCGCACTAGCTTCGACCTGTTTGGTCTTCCAGTAAGTTTTAATGTTGCTCAATCAATTAGTGTTGTTTGAATAGTACTATTAGAAGAAAAAAAAATGGTGCCACACTTAGCTCATCGCTATAATTACATCCGCAATCGAATCTAAGCATGCATTAAGGTTCGGTTCAGAGCCAAGTTCGTGTTTGGCGATGCGTTGCAACGTTTGTAGCACTCTCAAATCACACTTATATATACATGAACAATCTCATAATCATGTTAAAAGTGTTTTAAGTGGGAAAATTAATATATACCTATTTATTTCCTTCAATTTATTATGGAGCTGAAAAAAAAAAAAAAAAATGAAAAATTTTAACCCTGCAATATCTCAATCACATGGCAGGGAAAAGGGAACATCTCCATCTCCAAACAATTCTCGACGTAAGCATAGTACATGTGGTACATAGAGTTGTTGATCAATTAATGTGTTCATGTGATCACCACTTCTTATAGATGACAAGTTATACATAGGGACTCCACCATGCTCTAGCTGATTCTTCACTGTGCCCAATATTTTTTTTTTTTTTTTGAGAGATATTTTTTTTAGAAATAAATTTAGCTGAAAATGTGAATCAACTAGAATTCGAACTCGGGACCTCGGGTACCAACCACCAAACCCTTTGCTACTTGCGATAGGGACGGTCGGTCACTGTGCCCAATTTTACTCTCTCTCTATATATATATATACATTGGTCTCCAAACTATATAGTGCGTGACATTATAATTATTAAATTTTAATTTATTATAAGTTTTTATTCAAACTTTTGAAATTATTGTAATTAAGTTTACATTCCAGTTTAATTTATTAAATGCTGGCGTGTCACTGATCTGATAATGATATGACATTTTAATTATTGTCAGTGTTATCACACTACTGCCAAATAAAACTTAATTTTAATGAGTTAGAAAAATTGAGTCAGGAATTACAGTAAATTAAATTTTCAGTACCAAAATGTCACACTTAACGCTCCTCATAGTTTGAAGGCTAAAAGTGTAATTTAGCATATATATAGAGTCCGGCTATGGTGCTTGTAAATTTTTACCGTTAAATCTACGGCCTTTTGACCATTTCCACCCGTTAGATCATACTATTCAACCAACCACTCACTCAACCCTAGGCGGCCCCACATCATCCTAACCGTACATTTCTTAATCCAATAATAAAAAATCTATAAGCACCAATAACTTAGTACTTTTAAAAGCATATGAGCTCAATTCCATATATATATATAGAGAGAGAGAGAGAGCGGGGGAAGAGAGAGAGAGAGTTGAGCTCGTATACTCTTAAAAGTACAGTAGCATCTGTCTTGTAATTTTTTAGTTGTCAGATCATTTCAAAATCTGTACAGCACTAATAAAAAAACTTAACGGAACATACTGTTAATAGTACTGTACGAATCTTAAGACAATCCGGCGGCTAAAAAATTACATGCATATATATATATATATATATATTCTTTGCCATGTAAAAGAAGCAAATCAAAGGAGGGAGGGGGGAGAGAGAGAGATAGAGATGATGGGTTTTTGCGTGTTGAAATGGCTCTGCTCACTGCTTAAACACTGCTACTAGTACAAGCCAACCCAAAACTCTATCTCTCTCTCTCTCTCTCTACACAAGATATACTGTATAACAGTAGCAGGTGCTCATTATGAAGTGATAACACACACAGCTGTTCCTCTCAGTTTCCCTTTGTGGGAGGAATCCCTACACCTCCTATATGTAGTGGGTCTCCCTTAGGGCTTTCCCCTTTTAGTCCCACTAAGTTTCTCTCTCTACATCTCTCTCTCTCTCTCTCACACACACACACACACACACAAAGACACACACAGAGAAGCTTTTCTTGTTGTTGTTGCTAACATGCCATTGATGTAAACATCTGAATTTCTTTGTGTGTTTTGGTGGTTAGAGGGGGGTGGGTGCTCATCAATCATAGCTTTTTCACCTCAGTCTTTTTAAAACTTTGTGTCACTTCTTCTTTTCTTTTTTATTTTATCCTTAAAAAAAAAAAAAAAAGAACAGTACCCCTCAACAGTTAATTTGTTTATTTATGCGCTTTTTTTGAAATGGACCTCCTAAACTTTGTTAAGTTTCATGCTTTGAATGAGTCATTTTAATGATCGATTAAACTGAGAATCATTCCTTTGTTAACTATTGTCAAATTTGTTTAAATTAATTACTTTTTAGTAGATACAACTAAAACATTAAAGGTTAATATTTATTCAAGTTATTAAAATTTAATACATTTTAAACTTACTAACGGGAATAACTTAATTACAAAAATTAAAAAACTAAAAATTTCTCAATCATAAAAACAGAAGGAAAAAAAAAAATGCTACCTTTACACCCTATTAATTTGTAGGGTGTAAATATTATGCCTTTTCCAAACTCTAAATAAATTTTTAGTATTAAAAAAATAATAAAATTTGTGAAGAAATGTTCTCTTTGGATAATTAGTATGTAAAATCTATACCCTATTTACAGAAATACAGATAACATTGCTCAAAATGAAATTTTAGGGGCCTAGTTCAAAATTTTTCTATAGTTAAGGAGTCTCTTTACATGTTTTACTCTTTTTTTTTGAAAAATTCTACTTGTACATTTCAAAAGATGGGTGTAAATCTTACACCCTCACAAAAAATTAAATATTTTTTAGTAAAAATAAAAAAATTAATATGATAAATAAAAAATTAATAACTTTTAAATAAAATAGGTGTAAGATGTATATCCCACTTTAAATTGTACAGTAACATTACTTTTTTTTTTCTCTTATAATCTCTGCCCAACTGTTGTGTCTTTTTTTTCATCTCTCTCTCTCTCAACTGCTGCCTCTTTTTTCATCTCTCTCTCTCTCTCTCTTTCTCTCTCTCTCTCTCAACTGCTGCCTCTTTTTTCATCTCTCTCTCTCTCTCTCTCTCTCTACACTGACACACAAATGAAGCAGGGAGATTCTTATGGTTATCAATGCATTCAATGCCTGGATCCATAGTACACCTTTCCCAGACATCCCCATCCCCACACCACCTCTTTGTAGGGTACCTCCCACTCACTAGTAGGATTCCATCACCCTCCTCCTTAATCTCTCTCTCTCTCTCTCTCTCTCTCTCTCTCTCTCTCTCTCTCTCTCTCATCCACTGCTTTTATCTGTAGTTAGTTCATAACTTCTTGTTTGTGTATATATAGCTCTCCTTTTGTTCACTTCATTCATTTACTCATTCAATCATACTAATCCACTCCTCTTCAAATGGGTCACTACCCATTCTTCATCATCAATACTCACACACAACTCCATCTCCTCCTCCTCCTCCTCCTCCTCTCCCTCCTCCCTTTGAGCTCCTCTCTAACCATTCACTCTCATGAAGGTACAATGTATATATATAGATATATCAACTTTATCAATCTCCATTTCTCTCACTTACACTCATTTTAAACTTTGTTGTGGCTCCATGCAGGTAGATTACTACCTAACCATCAAGAAGCTCCAAAGGTAGGACCTTTTATTTCTAGTGAACTCTTTTTTAAAAAAAAGTGTGATAGTAATGGTATATATCTAGTGAATGCAATCTTTAGAAAAGGTGGTATAATTTTATCTCTAAATGTTGAATATAATTATTAAGAATATCGTTCTCTAACAGCTTAAGTTTTTAGAGAACGACGGTTGTTTCATATATTCAACATAGTATCAGAGTAGGATGTCATGAGTTCGAATTAATAAATACTTTTAGTTACTAAATGTAGTAAAATTTGATTGATATCAATGTAGGAGGAAATGGTAATGGCGGCGGCGATGATCATCGGATCGCGGCCGCCGCGGTGCGAGGGGAGGTGCATCTCATGTGGGCACTGTGAGGCAGTTCAAGTGCCCATTGCCCCAAAGGAGAGGAGATGGAGTAGTAGTAGTAGTGATCCTAATGCTCTCACCAAAGCAACCACTTCAAGGGGTGATTATGATGATACCTCAAATTACAAGCCACTTAATTGGAAGTGTAAGTGTGGGGATCTAATCCTTAATCCTTGATTAATTCACCTCACATTCTCAATATATATATATATATATATATATATATATATATATTTGGCTAGAGGAACAATTCTCTTTTGTTTTACTTATGTTTTTTTTTTTCATTTTCATCCACCCTTTTGAATGGGACATACAAGAGTGATCACCTAGTTAACTTGTAGATGCATGGTTTGGATGTGTAGCTTCTTCTTTCTTTTTGTTTTTTTTTTAAAAAGTTGTGTAGCTAATTATGGTGGTGGAATTTGTTGATATGGTGAAATTGATAATATTGCAAATTATTATTATTATTTTTTGTTATGGTTTATTGAGATGAAAATGGATGAATACTCAGAATAGCACCCTTAACTTTTTAAACATTTTTTTTTTCACTTTTTAGTTTTTTCTATTTTCGTGCTTTTGATTAACTAAATAAAAATGTTCACTAAAACAAGAAATAAAAAAAGTAAGAAGGTAGAATTTGAAAGGAGTTATTAAAATAAAAAAAATTTGAGGGATCTTATTAAAAAAACTGAGGTACCTTTTTTCCTTTGTTTTGTATAATAAAATTATATTTATTTATATATAAATATATATATACACACACACACACACAAACACACACACAATATATACACTTATATTTTACTTAATTATCAGCATCAAGCATCAAATTTAGCATAGAAATAAGGATAATGGTAGTAGATTTAGTTAAATTAAAATTATTTATTAAAGTTAGGAAATCTAAATTGTTTAAGTTTAAAATTTTATTTAATTATAATCACTTGATAGAAAAATAAACAGAACTACAGTCCTATACTTAAGTTTGATTTATTAAAATCTAAATTTAAATTATATTTTGGGAAAAAAAGACTTGATAGATTCAAAATTTCCATTCACTTTTTTATATTTAAACTATAGATAAATTGTAAAAAATAAAATTTATTTAAAATAAAATTTTTTCATTAATCAGGATGTATATATATCTTGACCCTCTCACAAGCCATGACTTTTCCCATGAAAGGTCACATCCAAATGATCTCATGCAGAATCCAAAAAGATTAAAAGGTTCACCAATGGTGTGGCTCAGATGTAACATATATATTTTATATACTAAATCCATGTCAAAAAATTTCTAAGTAGTAGGATGGTAATGATGGATAAATTGACAACTATATAAAAGAGGTAAAGCAATAACATATATATTTTATATACTAATAAATCCATGTCCAAAATTTTCTAGTAGTGGGTTGGTAATGATGGATAAATTGACAACTAAAAGTGGTAAAGCAATAACTCCCTCATATGTTGCTAAATGGGAACATAAAATTTTGTTAAAAAAGGGTGGTGGCTTTCATAATTGGTGTTGTGGAGATTATGGGAAAAAATATGGTAAATTATGGTCATAAAAAAGGATTTCACTAAGATCATATATTATGGAGATTTTATTTTGACTTAGCTTGGAGGTATTTGGTTCCTCAGAAATATATGAAAAATTATTTTTTGAGAAATAAGTTTTTCATCAATATATGACAAAAAAAAACTATTTTTTCAGTTTCTATTTTTCGGATAAAAATGTATAAAAAAAAATGAGAATACTACTTTTTCATGAAATCTGAAGAAATTTTTTTTGGGAAAACTATTTTTTCTACGAACCATACGGTCCAGCTAGAAAACTATTTTCCTGGATATTTTTGAAGAACCAATAGTCTGAGTTATCTAATTTTATTTTTTAGGTTTTTCCATCAAAATATATTTGATTCCCTTGATAGAGGAACGGATGGCAATTAATTCAGCTGTCATGTCAGTCAGCCCCATAAAATATTTTGGTGATGATGTGTTAGTTGATTTAGTTGTAAATACTCAATTGCGACATCATCCTCAACTACGTGTTTGTTGTCCCAGTTGTGTCGCTCTTCGTCAATATTTTTTCGATAAGAAAATTGGATAGTTAGGGCGAAAGTATGAGATAAAATGTTAGCCCGACGAAAAGGTGGTAAATGAGATGTACAGATGCACCGACGAAGTATGAATTAAACTTTTACTTGCAGTGGTTAGTCGTTCTCTGCTGAGTGAGATGCAATTCATCTCGTCTCATACTTCAATTCTCACGACTGATCAAGTGGTGCCACAATATTTTCAAAAACCTCTAATCTAAACCCATTGGGCTATTGACCCGACCCAAGATACAACATGGATCAGACCATTCTTTGGCCCATTGAATTGGTTCACTATTGGACCAACTTTGGTCCAGCCCAAAATTAATCCAACTTACAAATCATTACATTTAATTTCTAAAGTGAACATGAAATTCCACGTTCAAATTTGAGAACCATAATATATATATATATATATATATTTATAGAGTTTGACTGGGCTACTATCGGTAGTAAACCGTCCCGTTTACTACCGATTTATTTTCGATGCTGGAGCTTCCAAATTGACGATCGGCACCGTTGAACATGATCTAGACCATTTAAACTATCTAGAAAATTAAATTTCATGCTTTTTTTATATCATTAACCGAACGATCAAAATGTTACAAAATCTGTAATTTTAATGGCCGATATGGTGTGTTTGCTCTTTTAACGGTATAGAAGAATTCAAATCAACTAAATTTTTGTTAGAAAATTCTTTGAATTATTTAAAATAAGATATGTACTCTTGATCTTGATTACAAGACTTCTATCATCACTTTTTATAGGATATTTATTTTCAGCCATTCATTTTCTGTTCACTTGATGGACAAGAGAACAATATCGAAAAAGCGTGAAATTTGATATCCAGATGGTTTGAATGGTCTAGATCATGTTCAACGGTGCCGATCGTCGATTTGGAAGCTCCAGCATCGAAAACAAATCGGTAGTAAACCGCTCGGTTTACTACCTATAGTATTCTAGCAAAACTATATATATATATATATATATATATATATAGTTGAGCTGGAATGCTATCAGTAGCAAACGGGCTCCGTTGCCACCCATTTGTTTTCAATGATCGAGCCTCCAAATCGACGATCGGCACCGTTGAATATGATCTATAGCAGTTGAAGCATCTAGAAATCAAATTTCATTCTTTTTCAATATTGTTCTTTTGTCCATCAAGTGAACACAAAAATGAACGGCTGAAAATAAATATCCTTTAAAACGTGATGATAGGAGTCTTGTAATCAAGACCAAGAGTATAGATCTTGTTTTAAATAGTTTAAAAAAATTTCTAACAAAAATTTAATTGATTTGGATATCTTTACACCGTTAAACGAGAAAACGTTTCATATCGATCATTAAAATCACAAAATTTGAAACCATTTGATCGTTAGGCTAATAATGTCGAAAAGATTACAATTTTGGTTTCTAGATGGTTTAAGTGGTCTAGATCATGTTCAACGGTGCCGATCGTCGATTTGGAGGCTCGATCATTGAAAACAAATGGGTGGCAACGGACCCCGTTTGCTACCGAGAGCATTCCAGCTCAACTATATATATATATATATTGAGATTATTTCTACATCATACTTTTAAGAGATTGAGTGTTTGAGTAATATGATGTTATTAAGTCCTCTTAGTTTGGAGAGCTTTTGAGTTTGATTCGCACATCTGATATTTATCTCTAATTTTGGATTAAATGTAAATAAATTTTTAAATGGTAAAGTACAAATTATGGAATGGTAAAATACTTTATTTTATATAATCTGTACCTTGAAATAAAAAGATCATAACATAATAGCAAAGTACAAAATTTCAAAATAATAAAACATAAAATCCAATAAAATATTTTTTTTAAAAAGAACCCGATAAAATATTATATTTTATTTATATTTAAAGGGTCAACTTTGGAGAACTCCTTACCTTCTAGAAGAATCTCGGGCCAACGTCGCGTCTCCGCCATACCGCAGCGAATCAAATGTGTGAAATGACGAAAATACCCCAGCTAGCCCACTCACTAAGACCATTTCCACTTGGACACAAATGGAATAACGAGACAAGTTAGAGGGTTAAATTGTCAAAAGAACCCCTTTTATTACCACGCTGTTTTCATTTTTTTCTTATTCCGGATCTGGTTCTAATGGGGCCCACTCGGAAATATGGGGCCCATGAGCCCATGAGAACTGTAGTGTAGACCATGTCTACCACATCAGCTGTGGACAGCACGATTAAAATTATTAAATATAATCTACGCAAAAAGATTATTAGAAATTAAATTTCATATTTAGTGACTAATCGAGTGGTATCAATATATCATATATTTGTCATTAAAAATTATTAACTGTGACATCATTTGACAGTAGATAAATAATATTTTAAAATTATAAAATTTAATTTTTTTTATGAAATTTACGTACTATATATTATGTTTAACAACCTCAAACGATGATACGAATGTCTTTGAAAAATAAAATAAAAGTACTCTTAACTCAATTCTCGTTCTCTCTATATAGTACTATAATCAACATACATTATCTAAAAAATAACTAAGATAAAAACAAACAAAACTTACTTAAACTATGGAGCTTTTTCAATCGATTGTCCAATGTTTTAAAATTTTGATTTTACTATACAATCTTATATTTGTTTGATTTTAGTCGATCAATAATATTTTGAGTTCAAAATTCGAATGCGTTATTTATCTTCACATGTTTAGTTAATATAGTTTAGACTAGGGATGCAAACGGATCCAGTTTGGTAGAGCTTCCGCCCCGATCCGCCCCGATCCGAGCAGTAAACGGGATTAAATAAACAGATTCGGGGTGGAAAATGGGATAATTTTTATGATCCGAGACGGATTTGAGGCAGAAAACGGGAGAAATTTTGACCCGCCTCGAAGCCGCCCCACCATGACCCGCCCCGAATCCGCTCTGAAAACTATTTATATTTTGAAAAAATATCCCTGAAAAATAATGTATTTACAAAAAAATTTAAAATACAAATAAGTTAATGCTTTCATTTCTCATGTATTTGAAACTTATGAATTTTGCTTCGAATTGTGATTGATATTTTTTATTTTTATAATTGATATTATTAATTATATATATAATATTATTAAAAATTATTAATTTACTTTACAAAATATTAATAATATTATAATTTTATAAATAATATTAGCTAGCGGGACGGATTCGGGGCGCCGGAGGGAGGCGGGTTACGAGACGGGGTGGATTATGGGATATATTTTTTAACCCGTCACGGATTCGGGGCGGGAGGCAGGGCGAGATTTTTGGTGGTCGGGGCGTGGCTCCCGTCCCCAGATCCGCCCCGTTTGCATTCTTAGTTTAAACAATTCTCACAACTATAAATTTATTAAAATAAAAAGATTAACTTAAATTTTGCAGTCAAATTTCTGCTGACCGGCTCAAAACAAACAAATTAAAGATTGGTTAGTAAAAATTAAAATTTTAAAAGATCCGATAGTAAAATCAAAATAATTCATAGTTCTAGTAAATTTTATATAATTTTACTGATAACTAATTTTCTCAAATGGATCTACATACAGTCAGTTTGTATATATTAATATCATCATTATCATCAATTTAAAAATCTAGTAGTGAAATATCCACTAATAAATGGCAAAATATATTCATCAAATTTGATATTCTCTTTTAAAAGATTTACAGTCAATACCTCGGCGGTCCATGAATGACATGATGCACCAAGTCTAAGAGCTAGTAGTGCCCAATTCTCCGCCGGGCCCACTGTTCTCGGCCTCGTCCCCTCATCACAGCGCGCCACGTGTCCCATCACCTCCACCACCTCCATTTGCCCTTTTAAATCCCTCGCTCCCCCCACACCACTTCCCCTTCCTCTCTCTCTCTCTCTCTCTCTCTCTCTCTTCTCGATCGCCCCGATTCGATGACGACGACGACGACGAAGCAACCCGAAACCCTAGCCCGGAACCCTCGCGCGTGCTTCTCCTTCGCGGCGTACGCGAAGGCGGTGATCGGGGGGCTCGTCGGCGGTGGCGGCGCCGCCGTGGACGCGGGGCTCACGGCGGCGGAGCTCGCCGCGATCGAGTCGTCGCTGGGCTTCTCCTTCCCCCCGGACCTCCGCGCGCTCCTCGCCGAGGCCCTCCCCGTCTCCCCGGGCTTCCCCAACTGGCGCTCCCCCTCCTCCTCCCTCCTCCTCCTCCTCCGCCGCCCCTACGCCGATCTCCTCCGCGCCGCCACCCTCGGCCCCCTCTGGCCCCGCCCCTGGGGCCCCCGCCCCGATCGCCCCTCCGATCGCGCCGATCGCGCCCACGAAACCCTAGATCGCGCCCCGATCCTCGTCCCGATCTACCGCCGCTTCTACGTCCCCGCGTCCCCGGCCCTCGCCGGGAACCCCGTGTTCCACGTGCGCGCCGGGGAGGTCCGGGTCGCCGCCGTCGACATCGCCGATTTCTTCGCGCGGTGGGGCTCCGGCGTCGTCGTCGCCGCCGCCGCCGCCGCGTGGGGGGGGAAGAGGGAGGAGGCGAGGAGGGTGGAGGTGTGGACGGAGATGGCGGGCACGTGCGGGAGTGGGGAGGCGGCACGTGCGGTGGAGAGGGGGTTGGCGGAGATGGGGGCGCGGCTGCGGGAGGCGGGGTGGGGGGAGGAGGAGGTGCAAGAGATGATGATGATGCGCGCGGGATCGGACGGCGATTACGGCGACGGGGATTTCGATCGGACGGCGCCGCGGGCGCTGCTCCGGGATCGGGAGAGCGTGGCGTGGCACGTGCGGCTCCTCGCCCTCGCGCTGCGGCGCGCGGGGTGGAGCGCGGGTGACGTGGCCGAGACGATGGGGTGCTTCAGCGCCGTGGGGCCCACGCGGGCGGTGACGTGGCGTGTGGACCCCGCGGGAGACCATATATCCTTATACTTATGATTAGACCCAAAAATAAAAATCTAATTATAATAATTGTGATTAGCAGTAGAAAATTATAGTTATTTTTTTGTACATAAAAAGATAGTGAAAATATAGTTGTCCTCGGACTTTATAGCTTATTTACATGTGCATTTTTTAATGCCTTGGGAGGTTATATATAGAACGAAAACTTTTATGATGCTGTTTCTGAGAGACATGTAAAACCAACTACTTTTGTCAGATAATAATATTTATAGAGTAATTTAGTTTCTATACCATTTAATGTTTTTTCGTTATTTCTTTGCGAAAATATTTTAGTTGAATTTATGCACTTTAGTCCAAGTCTCAACATGGAAAAAGAATGGGAGTTAGGCAACGGCGTTGAATAGATGCAATCTTTGGCCATGTCTCAACATGGAAATAGAATGACAGTTAGGTAACGAAAAAATTACTAGTCAAAACCCGCTAATATGACTTATTGTTGCTGGTAACATTACTCACTATTCCTTATTATGGATCTGGTTGGCGAAAACATAGACTACGAATTGTACGCTAGAAAAGAGACACGAAATACGCAGTCAAATATCTTGTACTATTTTAGTCTGATAAATAATACTTATATATGTATTGACTCTGGACAGATGCTTAACATTATTTACTATTTTGTATTATAGGTTTGTTTGGCTCAACTATGTTTTAAGGTGTGTAATAATTACTTCACAAATAGTATACCAAAAAGGCCACACAAAACAAGCAGCCAAATATCTACTATGTAGTTGGTGGTCGATCTTTCGGATGTGTTTGTTTTTCACGAGAAATTTTTTGTACTTAAATTGTGCGTATAAAAATTAGGAATAACTTCAAATATTATTTCTGTAGTTTCGTACTTTCTCACTTTAGTACCCTATGGTTTAAAACATATCACCCGAATTCAAGTTGATTATGTTTCGCTTCTTCCTCGGAGAAAGACGATCAAACAATTCCCAATCATGGTCCTTGCGGATCGGATCATCCATATAGGATAAAAAAAGAAACTCCAGATATTTGCTATCTTTCTCTTTGAATGAGATCTCAATTCCAGCTACGGTTTCATTAGATATCTTACAACTAAAATCCCTCTTTTTTCCGATCCGGTTCCTCCACCATCGCGAACTCCGCATGATACACTTTTTATTTATTGGGAGAACCCAAGTAATCTCTTGCGGATCCATGAAACAACTTGGAAGCACTTTAACCCTGTGGTTTGATTTTCCATCTTTTCGTTTTAGATTAATGAGAAAGTTAAAACTACAGAATAGTAAAGTGAATATTCGATAAACCATAGGTGGGATATTTGAATGAAACAACTCTCAGAAATCTGTTTCCCTTTTGGAAGCACTTTAGTACCCTGTGGTTTGATTATTCTCTTTTTGTCATCTTTTCGTTAATTTTTTTGTTAGATTAATGAGAAAGTTAAAACTACAGAATAGTAAAGTGAATATTCGATAAACCATAGGTGGGATATTTGAAGTTTTTTCTGTATAATGTAACGAAAAAACTAACGAAAAGATAATAAAAAAAAAGAATAACCAAACCACACGGTACTAAAGTGATACGTTTTAAACCATAGGACACTAAAGTGAGAAAGCACGAAATCACAGGGATGGCATTTAAGTTATCCCTAAAAATTATCCCAATAAAAAAAAAAAAGGCTCTCTCAAAACATAAATAAATAAACAAATATGTAAATAAATAAATAAATAGTACTATCTATGTAGGCAGTGTTCTCGAGAACCAGTAGTATTACTGTTGTAGTGGGGTGAGTAGTGCTTACATGTATTAATTTGGGACAGATACGGTCCGATCCGGTTCGGTTCGGTTCGGTTCGGTCCGGTTCGGTGTCCACACAACATTGCTTTTACTATATGAACAAATCCCAAATCCCCTACCTGGCTACCTCCCTTCTTCGTCCCCATCCTCGCTCTCGCGCACGCTCCCTCGCCCAAACCCTCGATCCGTAGATCCCCTTCTCCCCTTCGCCCTATCGTGGTGTCGCCGCCGCCTCCGCCGCTTCTTCGCCGGAGTAGTCGAGAAACCGCCACCTCTCGCCGGAGGTATCGCCCTTGTCCCCTTTCTCCCCGTCGATCACCCCATATCTCTCTCTCTCGCTCTCTCACTCTTTCTCTCTCGCTCGATCGATGCGTATAAGATGTTTGTGGAAATGTATAATAGAGCTTAACCATAGATTAGAATGTACGCCGACAAATGGACACTCAATTTTTGGTTCCTTTGATCTATGTTTTTTTAAAAAAATTATTACATTGGGGATTGTTCTGAATTTGATGGTGATTGTGTTAAATTTTATACTGTTTTTCACAGTTTTTATGCTAGAAGAACTATTAATTGAACAATTAAGTTTAGCAAATACCTTATCCGATTCAGGAAAATAACTCAAATCAAGCGATTTCGTTTTTTTGGGGTAATTTTATATAGTTTTTGTGTCATGCTGCTACCATATTGCGTCATATATTGCCACTTTAAGGTATTTTACACACGTTTTATGTTTGAATCATATTATACACATTCTTACATATAGTAATTCGAGTGCAGGAAAGTTTTTTGCTTTTTGTCGATTGTTCGATCGTGATGTTTGGAATTTCGTATGGGGAGCTCTTTCTTATTCTCGGGGCCACTGCTGCACTAATCGGTACATCGCTCTTGCATGAATATAATCTACTCTTTTGCAATTATACTCACTCGTTTGAATTTGCACAATAATTGGTATTAGTCCTCATGAATTCATCTTGCAACATTACGGCAAAAAATGTTTGAAAATTTCTAAATGCATTGTCAGATGCTGAGAACTCTTCAATGCTATGTGTCGCTTCAATACTAAATCATGCAATGTAGCTGAATTGAATAATACCGTAAATACTGAGCTATAGGCGTTGGTATTTGAAATGACTGTTGCAGAAATTTGTAGCTTGTTATATTTGTTATACTTGTCTTTTTTTCTCTTCCGCCATTTGATGAACCAACTGTTTCCTATCTTTTATAGTTCATGAATTTTTAATTGTGAATTATCTATTGCGTGATCCATTTTATCCAGGGCCGAAGGACCTGCCGAAAATTGCAAGAACTGCTGGGAGATTAGCAGGGAGAGCGATTGGGTATGTGCAGCTCGCCCGTGGGCAGTTCGAAACCGTTATGCAGCAATCACAAGCGAGCAAGGTGCTTCCTTCTACTTCCTTTCCAGTCTAGTTTTCTCTATACGTTAAGTTATATCCCACTGGTTTTGTGTTGTCAGATGAGAAAAAGGAAATAGAAATAATCGGCTTTTATTTCGGACCTTCCGACCAAATGGATGTTAGATACTTCACTGCACAAAAGTTAGTATCTTTTTTGTTATGGTCGTGACGCATTCCAAAACAAATGATGCGTTGTCTACAAAAGAATCATTTAATTAGATAAGAAAAAGGCCAGTATCAAGATATACTGTTCAGTATAGTTCTCCTGGCTTGTTTGTTCTTGTTTTGTGACTTGGATATATGGTGGAGAATATTCTCTTATTTTGAACTTGTTGATAATATTAAAGTTAGCACAGGCCCTCGAAATATGGTTCGAAGTTCATTTAACCACTCATTGATTATGGAATTATTTCTTTTGTTATAGGTCCACAAGGAACTTCAAGACACTATCGCTCAGTTAGAGGCAATTCGTTACGAAATCCGAAGTATATCAATCATGAACCCAGGTCCATTCACAAGGAGGCTGGACGCCACCGACCCTACACATACTAAGGGTATCGTAAAAGCTCTTTCAGTGTCTTGTTTATTTTGAATTGTCCTGCCTCTTTCTCTGTGAATTGCTTAACTAATTAAGCCATTTTTAGGATATCAGCAGACTCTGATGTAGCTGAGAAACCCGATGGAGAGATTGGCCCGACAGTGACTAATGATAAGGTCTGTGAAGTCATCTTTTCATCCTTTTCTGAAGAAAACTAAGCTATGGGACTCTCACACATATATCCCTGCAAATCATCTATCTACTTGATAGCCCAGTCAAAATCTGAATTTTTGATAGAAAGTTGGGGAGTCATCTAATTCAAGTGCGAAAGTTAAAGAAAGCTAGAGAAAATTTTGCACGGGTATTTGTGAAATTCTCTCAAGTTGTTGGTGGCCTTTCTGCATCTCAACTTGCGTTCTTTCCTTTTTTGAGTCCCCCAGGATATGAATTCAACTAGTACGGTTCCTTCCGATCTTCACAGCCAAGCAGTGGCATATGCTAGGATAGCTGAAGTCCAAGCTATTAAGATGAAAACTTCAACAGGCGGTGGAAGTACAGAGAAAGTTGGAGACGAATGTGGGCCAATAACTGTTCTGCCGGTCTCAGCTGAGAGCGCAGGCTTACTTCCGAAACGAAATGGTAAGGTATTATTCTGTGGTGGATTGAACTTTGTACTTGCAATTTCTATATGGAATAAAGCATGATATTACGTGACTCCAAGGCCGCAGGCCAGTGCAGTTTATGCAAAGGCTATTAAGAGCGATACATCCACATCTAAAAGTTCATGCACTGTTTTTTAGAACAGTTCGCCCTTGTGTAGACTCGTCCGATGAGAATGTGGTTTGCATGCACTACTTATGAACCTTTTTAAAACTTTGGAAGTCACTTTTTCAAACGCGGCTTTTTCACTTCAGCGATTTACGGGCAACCAAAGAGGCCTTCGGAGAAGTGTTTATATTGTACTCATTGTACTATTTTTGTTATAGTAGATGGTGGCGGTGCAAATACATTCCAAGCTCTAAAATACCCATGGATAGTTTTCGGCCGATTATATTTGCAATATGCTCATGAAAAATGGCTATTTGCTGTGCCAGATGAAGTAAAAGGCTCTGATGTTGTGCTAGAAGCCATACTGGAAGCCGAGGTCGCAAGCAACGCCCAACAATTTTTCTCGCAGCCTCAGAATCAACTGCCTAAAGAGAAGTAAAACTGGTAATGGTTTCAGTTTCCTCACTTCACATCGAACTTTTTGTCGGGAAAAGATCATTTTACAGGGAACAATTTGTGTTTCTAAGGGTGCATGGTTTTTTGCCCCCTCTGATCATTATAATAATTACTTTTGCTTGTATATTGTCAGAACACCACAAATTGATTCAATATTATTTAAACACTAATGCTTTTATTTATTTTTTTACTTTCAGAGTTACGGAACTTGACACTGCTGAGCTTGTGCTTCTGCTTGTAACTGTGTGTTCATCAATGACTAGTTCACAGGAGATGGAGGAAAATGGAAGCTAATATTAGAAGCTGAAGCACTTTTACCCATTTCTGCTACTCAGAGATAAGTTTTTTTCAACCCCAACAATCATTTAGCATCTATGTAAAGATGGAATTTATATTGCTGCTTCACTTATATCTGTGCGTTGCTATTTTAACATTAATTGTTAGCTTTGATAATATAATCACCTGGTAACTGGCAGGGAAGTTGCAACTGATTTGCTGTATATCTAATGTTTTGGTTTATTTTGTACATAGATGCCTCTAAAAGCGAGTTTATTAATATTATTAGAAACCCCTTGGAGTTTTTAATATTATTATTAGAAAAAAAGATGTTGACTTAGTCCTTGAATAATGGAATTTAAGATTTACTGGCCCTTTTGGAATGTGTAGGTAAGCATTACACTAAACATAAAACCACAAGAAATCCACAAGGGGCCTAATTGAACTATCCCAAGATGTATGATCTGTCAAAATTTAAATATGAAAAACAATTATACACATGCTATTGTAGTAAAAATTTGTCTAAAAAATGAACTATTGCATTTTAAGTTTGAGGGAGAGGAAGCAGGAAAAGAAAAAAAAGGTACCAAAAAGAATTTTTTAAAAAACCCCACATTAGATAAAACTAATATCTAAAGAGCACAACACTAGATATAGATTATACTAAGCTTAGCATGTCCATTCATTCAAACTTAAAATCATTCGATTCATTGCGAACAATCCTCTCCTCCTCGCAAACACAAGGTACCATTCAACTCCTCAAACAACGCCGATGGAACGAAAACAAAGAAAAAGAAAAAGAAATAAATACTCTGCTTAGCATTAGACAATCATCAGTCCAAGCCCCTGAAGAAGCTGCAGCTCCCTCTAGCCAGGCCCTTCATGCTGAAAGGTTTCTTTCCAGATTACTTAGATGAGGAGCTTCTCAATTGCATCCTGCAGTTCATTAAATGAATGTTATAACTCTTCAGATATTATTATAACCGTGCTTTCGACACAAGAATAAGATATTATTCGACCTGAGAAAATGTACCAGTTGTCTATAGACAAAGATTGTATTCGACTTCAGAGAAAGAACATTCTCCATTTTTTTTTTTTCAAAGATTTGATTGGCAGAATATTTCTCAGGATTACTCACTCACACGCAAACATCGACCCAAAAAAAATAAAAAATAAGAGAACTATGGATAGCATTCGCATTTATTTACTTTCTCAAGTGCTTTGCTTCGTCGCCAAATGAATTATCCATTATTTGAACAATTGTTACCTTTGAGAAAGATATATAATGGCTACATAAGAATTTTGCGCCAAACTATTGCCATCTTTTTCTTTTCCAAATTCATCAAGTTATATTACCAGATACTGAACTTTTTTTTAACTTTACTGAACTACTAAAATGCTGAACTTGCAAGTTCTAGCTGAAGATCAGAAACTCCGAGAGAGAGAGAGAGAGAGAGAGAGAGAGAGAGAGATCACCTTGAGTTGCTGAATTTGGGACTTCAACTGGCTTCCTTCATTGCTAGTCACAGAGCATGCGATGACCGGCCTCGTGACACCGCATGCTCGGCCCAGAGCTTGCTTCGAAGGCACAAATACATACGGCACATTCTGTTCAGCAAATGAGTGAATTTCAGTACAAGAAGCGACATTGGCACAGTAAAACTCAAATAACGAGCGGAACAACCAGAATACAGCAACATATATAACTTATTGAGTACCAATTTGAGCATTAGTAAATTGGAAAAGTTAGAACCTGGTACGAGAAGTTACAAGATTTCCAAATATTATTTCATTTATGTAAAGAAAAAAAAAAGCCAGAGAACCGGAGTCTACCGACGTATCCGCAACACCAAAAAGAAATAAAAAGTGGTTGGTCCTTCCAAAAGCACTCCATATCGATTCTTAGTTCTATACTACATCATAGTATTTACAGTAGCCTACTGCATTCTCATGGAAACTTCAATACCGATGAATGATACGAGAGCAGAAAAATAAGCATACACCACTAAATGCACAAATCACTTTTTATTCGAAGAACTTCACCAAAAGAAAAACACTACTAGGAACCGGAAAATGTTGATTGACCGTTCCCACGTGCTTCTTTTTTCCAAATAACTCAGGAAGGGAATAGTTCTACAATAAGGAAATTACTTCTAAAAGCCAATAATGCGTTTCCAACTTAAACTTGTAATAACAAATACAATTTTTGGCAAAAGAGGATGATTACTATACATCACAAAAAAGTTATCCTGATCATTCCAAGAATATGATAAGACCAATCAACTTTTGTTTTGACATAGGTGGTACAAAGTCCGAAGAGTGCATTAACTTCAAAAATTAAGAAACGGACATTAAACAGGTATCATGAAACTGAGAACTACAGTAAGCCACGATTGCTAAATTTTCAGGGTAAAATTAGCAGCATCTTGTTTATATACGCTCAGTGTTTGAAAAGGCGCAAGACGCAAAAAGGCGCAAAAGCCTTCTAGAGCCTAGGCGCGAGGCGCACCACAAGGCGCGCGCCTCAAGAAGGTGAGGCGCACATCTAATAAAAATTAAATACTCTCAAAAAGCCTACTTTAAACGAATGTTTTGCGTAAAAAAATTGAAAATAGTCATACAAAAACAAAATAACTTTTAAAAAAGTAAAGAAATCACATGTATACATATTATCACCGTTGCTGCTTATTGCCATTGGGGAAGAAAGCGTTTAGATTAATAATTTTTTTTCATTTCTTAATATTTTAGAATTTATTGAAAAAAAATTATGACCAAGAAATCCAAACCCTAGACCCATTAAATGTAAATATCACGAAGCGGGTCTGAGGCGCGTGCCTCGCTCCCTGAGGTGCTGAGGTCCGCGCCTTGAGCCTAGGCGTTGAGGCGCGCCTTTTCAAACACTGTATACGCTTGAAAAAGGTACTTGAACTTTTAGTGGTTTTGATTTTACAACTTGATCTTACTGTACTGTTGAAATAGGCGAATTCAAAGTTTCGGTTTTACAATCCAACTACAAAATATTCGGAACATATTGCAAGGAATATCCCTCGAGTAACAAAACATTCCGGTAGATTATGCAATATAAAATCAACATGGTAGGTTTTGGAACCAAAACACCATTAATCTATTTCGAAACGGCAATCCGATATTGTGCTATAATCCAAGTAAGGCTTGGTTTATACATTTTTTTTAGCTACAAATTAACCATGTCAAACAACTGCTTTAGTCCAATTTGAAATAAGCAAGTTAATACTATTTCTGCAAAAACACAAATCATAGTTCATTGAACATATGCAGATTATATATTACACA
This sequence comes from Puya raimondii, assembly GCA_016920855.1. Classification (NCBI taxonomy): domain Eukaryota; kingdom Viridiplantae; phylum Streptophyta; class Magnoliopsida; order Poales; family Bromeliaceae; genus Puya; species Puya raimondii. The sequence continues at coordinate 139,873,486 of JABWPP010000050.1, forward strand.
TGAACATTACATCAATTCAATTCACACATAGAAAAGTGCTTGGGGTGTACACTAGGGTTTGCGAATAAAAATGCTCTAGGATCAACACATAACATGCTAACAATTAGAACATCAAAAGAAGCACAGATCAAAACAAACTAAGAAACTCGTTACCTTGTCCTCTGCTAACAATGGGAGATGGAGAAGGATCTCGAGGGGCTCCGTATCCGCCGCCATAACGACGAACTCCGATATCCCCCGATTCAGCGTCTTCGTCGCTGCACAACGCAACATCCAAAAACCCCCAAAACAAACATCAAATCCGGATCAAAACAAACACCAAAAAAAAAAAAAAAATAGCCGCAAATTTCTCATCAAATCAAAGGTAAAAAAAAAAAAAAAAAAAACCTTCGTTGGCCCCCTTCTTGAGCTGCTTGTAGTTCGCGGCTTGTTGGATCAGATCGAGGATCGTGATCGTGAGCTGCGCATCGGCCAGAGGGTACGCCTTGGGATTCACCTGGTCCTGGCTCTGCGATCGGATCGAAAAAGCTCACACGGCGATCGAAACGAAGAAGAGATGATGAAAAGAACGGGAATGGGGGAGCGGAGGAGAATTTCTTACCATTTTCGGGCGATTTTTGGGGATTTTTCTTCGATCGGGGGAGAGGCGTCTGCGAGGGTCTCCGCTAGGGTTTATGTAGGGGAGAGGGAGAAGCGAGGGTGGGGGCGAGGGTTTTTGCCCTAATTTGCGGGTGCGGTGAGTTGTTCCTGCGGAGCTTTGTAGAATTAACTAGAGGCTTCTAACGGGTCGGGTCGGTTCGGTTTTGGTTTGATTTTAGGCTAAATTACAGAAAACCCTCCTGTCAATACCCGCTTTTTTACTTTCCCCCCCTATCATTTAAAAACCTACATTTTGCCCTCTTGTAAAATAAAAAATGTACACTTTGTCCCTTGCCGTCAGTGTTCCGTTAGGGTTCCGTTAATAAATATTATTATATATATTTTTATACCCAAATACCCTCGAGTCCCTTCTTCCTCCACATCGCCGCCGACCTCACCGTCCCCCGCCTCGCCGTCGGCGTCCTCCGCCGGCACCGCTTCCCCGTCCCCGTCCCACTCCTTCTCCGCCGTAGCGGAGGCGGCTCCACCGCTCGCGGTGGAGGAGGTGCGGCGGAGGCGGCGGCGGCGGCGGCGGCGGAGGAGGAGGACGACGGAGAAGGAGAGGAGGTGGAGGAAGAGGGCCGCAGCGAGGAGGAGGGAGGCGAGGTGGTGGTGGCGGAGGAGGGGTCGGGGGAGCGCGGGAGGGAGAGGGTGAGGCATGAAGGGCGGAGGGGCATTTTAGTCATTTTGCCATCAAAGTTAACACCGTATCCCCCTGTGTACATTTTTCATTTTACAAGGGGGCAAAATGTAAGTTTTTAAATGATAGGGGGGAAAGTAAAAAAGCGGGTATTGACAGGGAGATTTTCTGTAATTTAGCCTTGATTTTACTTTGGAAAATTTTAAAATCTAATATATCGATTTGGTTTTGGGTTGAAAATTGAAAACTGGCCCAAACCCAAAAAAGAGAATGTTTATACTGTAGGTATATTTTCCACAGTATAAACTCTAAATATTTAAAAGAGTTTCATTTTAGTCCTTATGCTTATTTACTAAAATAAATATTATCGGTACATTTACTTATAAATCTTATATTCCGCTCATGATATAAACTCTCTGTGAATTTTTTAGTATTAAGAAAAGAAGAGCAATAATATTTGCACATCTAAAGCTTAGGTGTAAGATGTATATAGTAGGTTTTCTATGGTTAGAATTTATCTACTAGTCTTATCATTTATTTTTTGACTAAAAATTTAACAAATTTTTTTTATATTCTCGGACGCAAGAGTATAAGATATACACCCCTATATAAAGATGCAAGGTGGGCGGATCTGGCTGCAAGAGGGTCCCTCCTTTTCGCCCCATTTCTTTGACGAATTAGGGTGTGTTTTATCCTATTTTTAATTTTTTTTAACTATTTACTGCTTCATTCGGAGCAGGATGGCATGAGAGTGAATTGTCCGATCAGAGATGATCAAAGGGAGGGGTTCCTCGCCTCCCGCTCTCTTTTTTAACATATTAGGACGGATTCGAGATGATTTTTTTTTTCTTAATTTTGGCCTCCACTTTCTGCCCCATTCGGAATATGGAACCCCTCCTACTCTCTTTTTTAACATATTAGGACCGATTTTGTGATGAACCTTTTTTTTTCCCCTTAAATTTGACCCCCACTTGCTGCTCCATTCGGGATAGATCAAGGCGGGAACTCCACTAGCCCAACAAAAATAGATGAGAACCAGCTATTGTTGGTACAAAAGGAGAAAAAAAAAAAAAAAAAAAAAGAAAAAAAAAAAAAGGAAAAAAAAAAACATCAATAGATGAGAAACCTGGTACTTAGGGCATCCAAAGGATATATAACTAATTCAATAGCTATAAGTTTTTATTTTAAAGGCTAATTCAATTGACGACGCTGTTGTACTGGAACAAAATTAGTAGTTCAGTATAATATTTGAAATATAAAAAAAGTACGATGGGCTAAATGAAGAAGATACATTAAGTAAGTACGGATGTAATTAAGCCTTTTTAGTATTAAAAAGGGATAACTTTAAATACCACCTCTGTGGTTTCGTGTTTTTTCACTTTAGTGCCCTGTGGTTTAAAACGTATTACTTTAGTACCCTGTGGTTCGGTTATTCTCTTTTTTTATTATCTTTTTATTAATTTTTTTGTTAAATTATACAGAAAAAACTTTAAATATCCTATCTATGATTTATCGAATATTCACTTTACTATTCTATAGTTTTAACTTTCTCATTAATTTAACAAAAAAATTAACGAAAAAATAACAAAAAGAGAATAATCAAACTACAGGGTACTAAAGTGAAACGTGCGTTACTTGTTCGATAAAAGTTTGGCCCACAAAGAAGCCCAAAAAATTTCAACTAGGACTGAGCATATGTTATTCGAAACTCTCGAGCGAAAAATATAATAAACTTAGGGCGTGTTTGGTATTTTAACTACTCTTTTTAGATCCTGTTTGAATATTAGAATTAGCTATTCTTAAATAATTTGTTGGGTACAAAATTTTTCTTGTGTAATTGGAGGTAAAAAATTTAATTTTTATTTCTTAAAAAGTGTTGTCATTCATAATTTGGCGGAACAATACATTTTAATTATAAGATAATTTATTTTATTCCGAAAAATCATCTAAAACTGAAATAGTTACTCCATTCTAAACTTTTGATCATATTTTTCATTTAGCAAATACGACAACTTCTTAAGTAAATTAAGATATTCATGGATCTGAACAGGACTTTAAAGACCCTATTATGTATGATAGGATGCGTCTAAAAAAGGACTTCTCAATTTTTATTGTTACTAGTAATATATGAAAAATGTTTACTATCGAAACTACTTATATTTTTGGATAAAATCTCATAAGTAGTCTATTATCCACCAATTAAATCGTCGCATAGAAATTAATTTAGCAAAGCAACAAGAACACAAAAGAAAAAGAAGAAGAAAAGAAAGCATCCAAAAGAGGCCTAACTTTTTCAAACCTTTTTGTTTACTATCGAAACTACTTATATTTTTTTTGTTCAAGTTGGTCTATATATATATATATATATATATAGAGTTGAGCTGAAATGCTATTGATAGCAAACGGACTCCGTTGTCATCTATTTATTTTCGATGATGGAGCCTTCAATTCGACGATCGGCACTATTAAACATGATCTAGACCAACTGAAGCATCTAGAAATTAAATTTCTTACTTTTTCTGTATTGTTCTCTTGTCCATCAGTAGACACAAAAATTAATGGCTGAAAATAAATATCCTTTAAAAAGTGATGATATGAGTTTTGTAATCAAGATCAAGAGTATAAATCTTGTTTTAAATTGTTTAAGAATTTTCTAACAAAAATTCAATTGATTTGGATATCTTTATACCGTTAAACAAGAAAACGTCTCATATCGAACATTAAAATTACAAAATTTGAAACCCTTTGATCATTAGGCTAATGATGTCGAAAAAGCATGAAATTTGGTTTCTAGATAGTTTAAATGCTCTAGATCATGTTCAACGGTGCCGATCGTCAATTTGGAAGCTCCATCATCGAAAACAAATGGATGGCAAAAGTGCCAGTTTGCTATCGATAGTATTCTAGCTCAACTATATATATATATATATATATATATATATATATATTATATATATATATATATATATATATATATATATATATATATATATATAGAGTCCAGCTGGTATACTATCGGTAGCACGGAGCCCTCCGTGCTACCAAGTTGTTTTCAATGATGCGGTTTCCAAAATCGACGATCGGCTCCGTTAGACTTGATCTACACTATTGAAAGTATTTGGAAACTAAATTTCATAATTTTTCGATATCATTTACCTATCAAACGAGTAGTCGAAAAATGAACGGCTGAAAATAAAAATCTCATAAAAAGTGATGATAAAAGACTTAAATTTAAGATCAGAGGTACTGATCTTACTCTAAATAGTTCAAAGAATTTTCTATAAAAATTTCATCAGATTTGGATTGTTTTACACCGTTAAATTTACAAACGCATCTCATCTACCATTAAAATTATCAATTTTGAGACCTTTTGATCACTAGCCAAATGATGTCGAAAAATTATGAAATTTAATTTCCAAATACTTTCAATAGTGTAGATCAAGTCTAGCGGAGCCGATCGTTGATTTGGAAGCCACATCATTGAAAACAACTTGGTAGCACGGAGGCCTCCGTGCTACCGATAGTATACCAGCCTAGCTATATATATATATATATATATATATATATATATAGAGTCCGGCTACTATTCTCTTAAGAGGATAGAAGTCTTTGTCCTATCAAATATTTGACCGTTAGATCTAACTTTTAATCATTTTCAACCGTTAGATTATACTATTCAACCAACCACCCACTCAACCCTAGGGGGCCCACTATCAACCTAACCGTAACCACTCTCATCCTAGCCGCACATCTTTTCATCCGAACGGTAGAAAACTTAGGAGGACGAAGGCTCCTATCCTCCTAAAAGGATAGTAGCTGGAATGCTATCGATAGCAAACGGACTCCGTTGCCATCTATTTATTTTCGATGATGGAGCCTTCAATTCGACGATCGATACCATTAAACATGATCTAGACCAACTGAAGCATCTAGAAATCAAATTTCTTGCTTTTCCTATATTGTTCTTTTGTCCATCAGTAGACACAAAAATTAATGGCTGAAAATGAATATCCTTTAAAAAGTGATGATAGGAGTCTTGTAATCAAGATCGAGAGTATAGATCTTGTTTTAAATAGTTTAAAAAATTTTCTAACAAAAAAATAATTGGTTTGGATATCTTTACACCGTTAAATGAGAAAACGTCTCATATCGATCATTAAAATTGCAAATTTTGAAATCCTTTGATCACTAGACCAATGATGTCGAAAAGATTTGAAATTTGATTTCTAGATACTTTAAGTAGTTTAAATCATGTTCAACGGTGTCGATCGTCGATTTGGAGGTTCCATCATCGAAAACAAATGAGTGGCAACGGAGCCCATTTGCTACCAAGAGCATTCCAGCCCAACTCTATATATGCATGAAGATTATTATACATAGTTGCTAAATAATGTGACTCAATGTCCTGCCACTCAAATCACAACAACTTTCACCTTTATTCTTATGAAGATAACTTTAGCTGCATCATCAAAGCTTAAACAGATTCTTATGCTTGCTTTAACACTGCTCAGCTCCACAAAGAATAATCTGAGTGGTTTCAAATTGCTGAATCTATTCTCCCAGCATTGCAGTTAGTGTTGGAATCTCACTTACAATAATGCTCAACAGTAAATCTTGTTGAAAATGTCATCAAATCAAAACAAAAGCACAACTTATGCTTAATGGCCCAACTAGTCAATTGGAGAAATGATTCCTCACAGGGATATTAATCCACTTTCCGAGTCGGTACCACTTGTCGGATCGTTGGCGCTAACCATTAATCCCAAAAGCTCGAGCTTTTAGAAATACGCAACCAATTCACTTAAAGCGTACAGATACAGCACCCACGGGTCTCGATTGTGACTCGGCCCCACCGGCCTCACGCCACTTCGAACATGACTCGGCCCACCCAGCCTCACGCCATTTCGAACATGACTCGGCCCCATATGGTCTCCCGCCACAGGGCAGGATGCTGGCCCATCTAAGCCAACACCACTTGCGTGTTACCATTTCAATTTACCAGTAACAGATCATCCATCTCATTGTCGTAGTTAACTATCGCCAAACACTATTTAAGGCCAAATTTTCTGCATGGTTTAAGCAAACCCTATGAGCTTTTGGAAGATGAACAGCTCTCTCAGTTGGCTCGAATATAATCTAAATGCCACTCGACGTATAAATCCATTTATGGAACCAACAGAATGGCCATGAGTTACAATTTGCTTCTTTTGTAATACAACATCACTTCTTACATTGTATAAAGTTCAACTACTTGTAATTGTAATTCTTACACCCTTCTATAAGGGATGTAGAAGGGACAATTGATTCATTGAAACTCAAAATTTCTGGATTTCATCCAAGTGAAAATCACTTGTCCTTTTTTCACAAGGAATACAACGACGCCCCAAAAAGAAGATAATGGATTCACATATAATATTCTGTCCGCTTGTACAAAGAAGCGACAGCAATCACAGCGTTACCTTCAAACAGACACTCGTTAGTATCCCCGAATCTTCTTGATTAATGAAGCTAATACTTTGTCGCCAACGAGGGTCCTCAAGGATTTGATGAACATGTCCTTGCTGATCTTCCCTTCCTGCAGTTCAAGTGTATGTTTGAGACTTAGATATTCTGGTTTCTGGAACAGATTCTCTACTCCAAAAGCAGAAGCTTAAAGAAACTGGTCTTTTGGTTAACAACCAAAAAAAAAAAAGGTTCCTCTTGTTGCGAGTAAGCTAAAATAAGCTCTCAATCACAATGAGCAAATCCTCCAATTTAAAGCTTTTGCTTCTTCTGCAATGAGAAGCTGTATAGGATATTTTAACACAGGCTACATAAAAGCTTATTCGAAGAGTTGTACTCGAACAACATCTTTACAAAAGCATCAGCCAGGCAAATAGAGCCTTAAACAGATATTGGGGGTAAAGCGTCGAGTTAGCGTTTATAATTTACCTTGAAATCCTTGTACCAAATCTCTAAATCTCGTGCTCCTGACGACGGAAGAATACTCCCAATCTCTGAAAATAGCTTAGGGAAGCAAAGACCAACCACAAGAGGTTTTCTCTCGGTAGTCGCTATCCTCTGTGAACCTACAAATTCACGCAGTACATCACAACCAAAAGCAGAGAACATCTAACAATAACTTTTTATATGTTTTTCCTGTAGTGAAAAAAGAGAAGATTGAGAGCATACCTTGTTGTTTGTTTGATGACCTATAGGTCACAACATACTCAGGGAGTATGTGAGTGTTCATGTGAGTGCTCCAAACAATATACCATCTAGGGTTTTTAAGGTCGTCGACTCCGCTGTCGTACTCGTCGCTGCTAGGATGGAACTGCGACGAACCTTCTGAAACTTGCTCGGTTCTCCCCATAAGAACACGGCACAGCACGATGTGCTGCTCGCCTTTCTCGTCGGCTTCTGATAACAAGGCGCTGAAAGCAAACGAGAGCGTAAAAATGGCGTCGAAATTTGATCTTGCTAGATGGCTATAGGTACTAATAATCCTAAACTTCAATTAGTTAATACTATTATCTGATTTTTGCGATATTAGCAATAGGTGCATTTTTCAGTAACATCAAATTCGATTATCACAGAAGTGAATCATCATCTAATAAATCGTGAGTAAAATCATATATCTTTACCGCGCAATTTTGTATTCCTACATAAAAGTCGAGAACTAATCCATTAAAGCGAAAAATTTAGAGCCCCAAATCACAATTCATCAAAAGTCCAGGGACTATCTCTATGAACTATGAAGCATCTTACCTCACAATTTTGTATTCCTACATAAAAGTCGAGAACTAATCCATTAAAGCGAAAAATTTAAAGCCCCAAATCACAATTCATCAGAAGTCCAGGGACTATCTCTATGAACTATGAAGCATCTTACCTCCGATATGGAGAATGCGGTGGCGTGAGATGGACGCCGACCCCATGGGCCTCGGAACCGAGCAAACCATTGTACGGCTTTCCGAACCCGTGAGCCGCGATAGCGGCCACATCACTCGCGGACCCGCCGAACCACCCAAACTTCACATTGCCATCACCCCTCACAGCCCCCATCATTTGCGTCTGCAACTGAAAGGCTCTCAATCGGCAATTTGTCGAGCGGCTGGCGTGCGAGCATTTCCGTATTGACGTCACGACGGTGTTCGGCGCATGTCTCCGCATCCCGGCAAGAAACAGCTTCTCCACAACCTTGTAGTATCTATTCCCACCATCAAGAGCTTCCAAATTGGTCCATCTTGTTACTCTTTCTGAAGTAAGCGTGGCGGACGCCTCGGGACTCTCGTCGGACCGTTCTTGAACGGAATTCGGTGCGAAATCTCGCTTCTTCTTGGAATTACAATCCGACGACGAAGACGACGACGACGACGAAGAATCATCGCTGATTCTTATTGCAATCTCTAGCTTGGGAAAGGAGGCATCTTTCCGCTGCTCATCCAACACTGTCCTCGGGAAGAAGCACTTCCCGTCAACATCGATCCACGCGATCGAATTCGCCTCACCGGTCTCCAATTCGACCCGAACCATCCTGAGGAAATCGAACACACACAGCTTCCCATCAACCGAAGCTTCGACCGCCGTTCTCCCGCGAACAAACCCCTGACACAATACGTCGAACACACGGCGGGCGACGTCGACCCACCCGCCGCCGGAGAAGCAGAGGAACCTCGCGGGGGCGCGGCTCCGCCTGAAAACCCTAAATCCCCGAGCCAAATCGCTCGACGACGAGAACCCAGAAGCAAGATCCGATTTGGGGGCCGCGAGGGGCACCTCAAAGGTGCGATCTTTGGCGTCCGACGCCGAGCTCCGAGTCCGCAACAACATCGGGGCGATCTCGGCCGCGGACTTGGTCGCCGGAGCCGCTTCCTCCGCCGCGGATACGCGAAGCTCGGCTCGAATTGGATTCATGGCGCTAGGGTTTTGTGGGGAAGGGGACGAGAACAGGGGATTTATGCGCAATGGGGACGCATTCAAAGTAAACGGCTAGTAGGAGAAGCGCTTTTGAATTTATGCGTATTTATAGTTTGACACCGTGAACCGACCCTTTCACGGACAAGGTCGGTACACGGGATAAAATTACGAAAATGCCCCGGCGTTTTGTGAGTGGGTTGCGTTGGAAACTACTTGAATTTACGAGATTGCCCTTGCACATGTACGTTACTTGGGTGGCAATTAAAATTGTTTTTGACTTTGAATGTGGGTTACGTTTTGAAATTCAATTCTGAAACCGTATGAACGATTGATATTGTGACACGTGTCCATTTTTATTTAATATTATTTTAATGAGGGAATGGATAATATTTGACTTGGGGAATAAGAAATTTCGCGAACAAGTTAGAAGGTTACAGATCATCTGTAAATAGATATTTTAATTTTTAAAAATAGTATTTTTTGGATAAAACTTTGGTGGAGAATTTGTACTTTATATTTTATTTGGACATTTTATATCATATGGGGCTTAACTTATGATGAAATTTAAATTTTGCCACTGAATTTAGTTTGATTTTATAAGTTCATTTGGTCACTTGTACTCAAACCTCTATTAATTTTTTAAATAAAAAATATGAAAATTCAAAAATAATGTGGCAATAATTGTTGGTGGGTTCGACCTATCAAATCGTTATAAACTTTTTTTAGTTTAATTATTACATTATATTGAAAAAATAATTCGATAACTAAATCAGTAGCTACATCATTTCAGAGAGATAAATTAGTAGTGATATATGGTATATAATTGAATTGGCTATAATTTTGTTGCTTTATTTGAAAAATTATATGGAGCTTAAGAAAAAAATAAACAGTCTTAAACTTCCATGACTAAATAGTGGAAATACACCCATTTTAATGTTTTTTTTGTTTTTTTTGTTTTTTTTATCAAACTAGTAAGTATTTGCTCATTGGTGCTACCCTCTGCTTTCTTTCTTTTACTACAACTAATAATAAATCCAAAAAAATATAATAGAGGTACGCTTCAGAGCTCTAACTTAGTGCGATATAATTGCTTACTATTGGCTGAAATAGATTCAACTTCTAAGGTCTATAATAAACCTAAGGATAAAAAATTCAATAATAGACCAACATCTATATAAGTTGAGTGAGATCGAAATCCGTAAGTGCTGTGACTAAACTCTTAAGCGTGATGGGTGATCCCTTCCGATTAGCATATATTTTTAGTATAGTTGGTTAGTATTTAAGATCCATAAGTGGTATTAGAGTCAGTGGCACGGATTCGATTTTCACATACTGTACTAATAGTGCAGGTGTTTTGGGGGAGCGAATGTTGTCTGAAGTAGTCTTACTTTTTGTCCCATGACAAGACCCAGAAGACTAATAAGTTGAGTTCGGTTGAGCCTAATAGGATCACTGGGGCTACGCCCCACTATAAGTCCAACTGTAAGAGACCAACAGTATGTCCAATGTATAGGTGGATTGAGTTAGATTGAAACCTGTAAGCGTTCTGGTTGAACCCTTGAGTGCAATGAGCGCGTCCTTTCTATCAGCACATATTTTTTGAATAATTAGTTAGCAATTGCAATCCACACTTACTTAGACCCTAATTAAATTATTAAATTAAGAAAGAGAAAGTTCAACTAAACCATCACTAAACAACCTAAACACACATTTATTTTTTTAAAATTTTACAATAAATTGCGTATTAGATCATCGCAACAAAGAGCACCTCTCACTAGATATTTTATTTTACATTATCTACAAGTATGAAACCAATTAACTAATCCCACAAGGTCATTTTGGTCATTTCACATGCATGGGCCGGCTACTTACGTAAGGGGCAAAAATGTCATTTCGCACCAACCACGCCCCCCCTCCCCAAAAACCGACTCTTATAATAGCGGTTTCTTACGAGCCCTTCTTTGCGGCGGTTACAAATTTTTAAGCGCCCCACATCTTTTATTTATTTATTATTTAGTCCTCAATGGATGTGTATGTAAGTAAAAGACTTAGGGCTTAAGCTAACTCAGCTTGTTGCATAAGCCAAAAGCTGCTCCTCGTAATAGCTTATTCACCAAGCGGATTTTGCGTGTGCATTTAATGGACTCTATGAGGAGAAGCACTTTTTTTTTTCTTTTCTTTTTTTTTTTTTTTTTGGATTCTTAGGTGCTTCTTTTGCTTTGGCACAAAGTAAAGTACAAATGGAAGATGAAGAAGAGAGGTTGAAAAAGATTTGGTACAAAAAGTACGAAGAACCCCTCGATTATAGGCCGTTCTGAAATGCCCCCCCTTAATTTAGTGGTGTAATTTTACGGTATTTATTTTCGTACGTAATACCGTGTTCTGTACGTTGTAATAAGTCGGTTATAATATTGAAGTATATTCCTGAATACTTTTTTTTTCAGTTGTATTTTATCTATTAATGTTATATGGATCTCAATACTAAGCGGATCCTAAATTTTAGAGAAAATAAATGTCTTGTAACTTCAAGTCGCATTAGCCCCGACCTATTTAAATTATTATTTGCTGATACCTTAAGCTTTTAGTGTAATTAATCGCTTTATAGTTTTTCTTTTTTTTTATTTGAGTGCTATCAATCAATTAAATTAAATCAATTAAATTAAAAGTGTTGTTTAATCTACAGGCACTTTCGTTAGATTTAATAATTTTAATTATTTTTTATTAAATGAAACTGAAATAGTTTGGCTGAAAAATATTTTCTCTTCGTTTGATTTCCAAAAAAGTAATTTTTCTATTTTTTTTTCCTTTTAGATTTTATAGAAAAGTAATGTATTCTGTTTTAGAATTTTTATCAAATAAATAAGAAAATGTGAAAAGTAATATTTTTATAAAATATTTTTTGAAATAATAATAATTTTTCACATTTTTTCGAAAAACAACACCCTCCCTTAACTAATTAGAATAACTCATATAAATGCCAATAAAGAAAAAATTTAGTTGAAGGCCCCATGGGGGGGGGGGGGGGGGTGTGGTGTGTGTGGGGGGGGGGGGGGTTGGGTTTGTGGTGTTAAGATTGTTTGGTTAAAAAACACTGATCTTATCTTACTTTTTTTTTTCAAAAAAGTTGGATCTCATTTTGTAAAAAAATTCGGTTCAATCGATTTTCCGTCTAAGATAGAAGATCCTAAAAAATAGGGTAACGAGTTTTCACGACTTTCGTTATTTCTCTTTTTTCGTGGGATTATTCAAGATTGAGTTAGTTAATGATATTTTGATTTCAAAATTTTAAAAAATTGAATAGCCGATTAAAAATGATCTATAATTCAAATCAGTTTTGTACTTTTTTATTTAAAAATTATCAATTTTGAGAAAATTTAAAATTTAAAAGGTCTATATAGCGTACATCAAATTTAACAGCATCAATAGTTAAATCGAATATCCTATCTTTTTCGCCTTTTTGGAAAACAAATTGTTTACTTTGTTTTTAACTAACAAAGATATCTGGTTTTTTTTTTTTCTTTTAGTTTGTTTTTTTCATATTTTTCTCCCATGAAAGTAGCTACCAATTGATGCTTGAGAAAAAAAAAAAAAAAAAAGTGTGTGAGAGAGGGATCTCAATTACAATTAATTCAAATTTTAAAATTAACTTTTTATTTTGTCTTTTTTATACACATTAAAAAGCAAATTATTCACTCTCTCTTTTGCTTTTTTGTTGACAAAGAATTGGCTTATATTCTTTTTAGATTACCATTACTTCAAATTCTAAAATTAAATTTCATTTTTATCTTTTCCACTACTCTTCAAAAAGCCAATTATCCACTCTCTCTCTTTTGTTTTTTTCTAATTGACAAGAAATTTGGATCTTTCCCTTTGAGAATTTTTTTTAATATTTTTATTTATTTATTTTAGTTTTTCCCTCAAGCAACTGATGCTTGAGAGAAAAGAAAAGAAAAGAAATACTTGTTCAAAGGAAGGGCTTGTTTGACTAGAAGCACTTTTCAAATGAGACAGCTTTTTTTGGCAGCAGATGAGGAACTTTGTAAAGATGCAGATAATGGAGGCTTGCTCTACACTATTAAACGAACAATCGCACTATATCGGCCATTAAAATTATTACTTTTGAAACTCATTAATTGCTAGGTAAATGATGTAAAAAATTAACATAATTTTATATTCAAATAGTTTTTATAACGATCCGACCAGCTAGCAATAGTAACTTATCGGATCTAAACCACCGGCCCAAAATATTTAAGCCCAATTATTATTACTAGCGTGCAAGACCTCTTATAATCCAATCAGAATCATTCACAGACATATAGACCAGATCCATGGTGTAACACTTTGTCCCGCATAACACTTAACTCTCACACTTTCGGCTGGTATTCGGCTCTGATACTAATTATAATGATCCGACCCGCTAGCAATAATAACTCGTCGGACCCAAACCACCAGCCCAAAATACTTAAGCCCAGTTATTATTACTAGCGTGCAAGACCTCTTATAATCCAATCAAAATTATTTTTTTATCCGATGTGAGACTATTGGAGCATTACAGTTTCAATGCTCTATATCATATTTAACGATATCAATCCTCAGCTCAAGTGCTCTATCATCAAAATTGATGTGGAAGCACGGAGAGGGAGTTTTTGGACTACTAATCCTACACAATCTTTTAAATATAAAAATAGACATCCAAAAATTTATTTATAAAAAGGCTTATAAAAGCGGTGAATGGTTCACCGCTTTCTTAAAGCGGTGAATGATTCACCGCTTTTACCATAATTTATATATTTCCTATATCCAAACTTCAAAAGATGTATCGTATTAAAACTAATAATAGTTTTAATCCTTTGAAGAAAAACGGTGAATAATTTACTGCATTTAGAAAGCGGTAATTTATTCACCGTATAAGCCTAATTTTGTAAATAAATTTTTTAGAAAATTATCTTTATAATTATAGTATTTTCAAAGTCTATTAATAAAAAAAATTCCACGGAGAGGCTCCGTGCTTCTAAAAGTGCAGCAGCCCTACTCCATCTAAGAGTTTTAAAATAAAAAAAAAAACTAATTAAGTTACTTCAAAAATAAAGGGCACAAGAGCAAAACATTAAAATTCACAACATCAACAACATATAGAATACCAAGAAGAGAAAATCATTGCCAAAAACATTTATGTGCTCTAATAATAGGATAAGGGTGTTTTACAACAAGCTTAATAACTAAAAGGAAAACAATTAGTTGATGAAACTCAAATAATGGTAACATGCAACAACTTCACAAACAAAAATTAACAAAAACAAGCTGGAAAATTTGAAGCTTCTAACATAAGATTCAAACTCAGCAAAAATAGTTTCATAAACATACCCTTTTGCGACATATTTCGGAAATAACTTCAAAGAGAAATTACCAAATAATCATATACAATCACCTAGAATAGAGTAATAACAGAAGCTATTTTTTAAAATCCATATAGCTTATTGAGTATTCAATTGAATTCTAACAGAAATTTTCGAATTTAAACTACCCGCGAATGCCTTTCAGCCCATATCCAATTTGAATTCTCCACCTTTCATGTCTCAAAGCAAGATAATAAGATTTATGAGCTAAATTAGCGCGGCAATAAACAATCACCCTCAATGGCACAGGTTAAGTAATGCATTTCGCGATTTGACCAACCTTAAAACAATGAGATCCAGGAAATCAAGCATCACTAACTCACAATTAAACGGTTTCAATTATTTATCTACAAGATAGGTTGCAACAAAATAAACATTTCTCCAAGTTCATGGATTTAAAACAATTATAAAGGTTCTCAAATCTCGTCTTACAAAATTCCAAACACAATTAAATCAACTCAATTACAAATTGAGAAATAATAAACAGGTAAGAGCATCAGAAGACAAAAACTAATGTGCACACAAGTTGCTAAAGTTGGAACCCATAAACTCAAGAGCAGCAGACCAGAAAGAACATCATATAATGATACTTCAAACCCTAATTCTATGCATTTTTAATTTACTGTTTAATTTACTGTTTAATTTACTGTTTTGTAAATTACTAGCACATGTTTAATTTACTGTTTTGTACATGTTTCTCAATTTTCTCATGCAATTATTCATATAGTGATAGGAAAAAACATCATTTTACAGAATGGGTTTGCATTATTAGTTATAAAACTACTCAGCAGTAACCAACGCACTGTAAGAGCACTAACCCAAGCATAACTTATTACATCTCTTTTTTTTTGGTCGAGATCTTCATTTATGAGGAAAAGGAGAGAGTGCCGAAAGAGTCACAATGGAGAAAGAGGAGAAATAACCAGTAAGAGATAATGGAATGAGAATTTGTGAGAGAAAGAAAGCGAAGCATTCAAAGAAAACAAAATCTAGACAGAGTATGTAAGAAGGGAAAGAAACCTAAAGGGCTCGTGTTCTGGTCTTAGTGTTAAAAAAGGGCACTTTCTGCAGAATGAGAAAATCAAAATATCAGACAATACCGGACATCAATATATTGCTGACATCTCCTTCCTCCTGTCATCAAATGCCTATGATCAAAAACTTTTACTCCGTAAGAAAAGCTTGCTACATAGAAATCAAATGGTTGTTAAGAACAATATGATTCATTACCTTCTAAACATAGAAAAGGTTCCTCACTAATTTCCAACATCCACACGGAGTATTAATTAGTTTCAAGTCGTGAGTTTTTAGCCAAAAATGACCCGAAAGTTGGAAAAACAAACCCTAGAAATAAAGACAACCTGCAAAACATATATTTCCACCACATTTTAATATAAACATTTTTTTTTTTCTCCATGGTTGTGTTTTGTCTCTCCTGAAGTCTTCCCAGTGAATGTCAAACATAAATGAGTCCATAGCAAAAGGCAGAAGGCATATGTGTCTTTTCCACATTGACATATTTAAATCACTTCAAAGCATGTTCATTGAACTGAATATGCAATGTGACCAAATATAATTGCAAGTTTGTAGTAAAAAACCTACCGCGTGGACGACTTTGATTGCAGATAAGTTATTATTACAGCATGAAAGAAGCACGTTACTTGGTAGAAAATGAAGGAACTTTGTCATACCTCATACTAAAGCATGTTTTTTAAGGAAATAAAAACGAGTAATATACAAACCTTAACCTTAGTACGAATAAAGAATTTAAGCTTAAGAACACAAATTTCACCTGATACCACCAAATTAACGGGCCAAAATTATGCTCATACTAGACTTGTATAAGCTAAACTAGCCATTTCTTCAGATAGGGAAACTATCAATGTCATAAAAAGATGCCAAAGCTATTGACTCACAGAGATTGCACTTAGCTTCAACCAAAACCAAACCATTTTAGCTGAAAAGTCAAACTTCGACAATTTAGAAGCATAAAGCCATAAAAGGTTCAAGTAGAAAAAGAAACACAATGAGATACTTCTAAGATGTTAAACCCGTAGAATCTTTATTAAATCAAGGACATGAACTACTACCATCTAAGCAGGAAAGAGAGTACAACTATCTTCTAGTACATAAGATTGCTACAATTTAGTTGCAATTAAATTCATTTAGAAATCGAGTAGATATTCAACTCACATCAGGCCACTCATATAGAGGTTCAATACAATTCATCAAGAAGAAGGTAATTGAGAATAAATCAACCAATTTGGTCGGCAACTTGGGGAAAAGAAAAATGGTAAAGAGCAAAAGGCAGATGTTCAAGCAGATAACGAGGAAATGCTAAGACTATTCTTGGACATTTCCTATTACATCGATCTTTTCTTTACATGGTATCAGAGCCAATCCTAAGCCCCTCAGCTCCATGAGGTTGCGGGCCAATTCCCAACTTCCACTTTTATAGGTTAATCCCCTTCCTTTACCTCTTTCACCATCTCTCCTGTCAATGCAAGTGGCATGATACACCTAATCTCTACCATGAATATTCAGCGGGAGAGTTTAAGACTACTCTTGAATTGTTTCCAATCACTTTGATCTTTTGGTTTACAGTGGACAACTAATTATACTAAATAACTACCAATGAATGGAATTTCAAGACACAAACAATCAAAAGCGAAATAGTATTCGTAAAAGCAACACCTTGTCATGGTTCATGAGCAACAACTTTTAGCCATTCACAATTCACAAAAGAATGAAAAGCACCACATCTAAGAAGGTCAACACAATATGCACACAAAAATCACACAATAATAATAACATTTGCGAATTAGGCCACATTTATCTACTAAATAATCTCAAAGGCAAATAAACAATCACCTACTAAGCATATCCAAAACCCACCTCAAAGGCTTAAAAATATGCCATTTGAGCCAATTTATGAGTACCCGTTTGATCATTTTTACATCCCAACCACATTAATTTCCAAAAAAAATGAACCCAAATCAGAGAAATGGGTTAGAACAAGGATGCATGCGGCTACAACTGTTCCTCATCACTTAGACATAATGATACCAAGTTTCCACAAAATATAATCAATTTAGTGAATACCCATTTGATAATTTCCAAAAACCAACACATTAATTCCCAAAAAATGAAACCAAATTGAAGAAACAAGTTAGAAAAAGAATGGAGCAGCAAGTAAAATGCACAAATAATCTCACAGGCAAACAAACAAACACCTACCAAGCATAACCACTTCAAAAATCCAAAAAAAAAAAATCAGTTGAGTCAATTTGGTGAGTACCCATTTAATCGTTTCGAAAACCAACCACATTAATTGCCTTAAAAGGAAACCAAATTAGAGAAATGGGTACTGGAGCAACAAGTATTCCTCTAACTTCAAAAAAACCAAAAAAAGGCCATTTTTAACCAATTTGGCGACTACAAATTTGAACCAAATACATTAATTCTTAAAAAAGAAACCAAATTAGAGAAATGGGTAATGGCGCAACAAGTATTCCTCATCACTTCTCACGGGAAAAACAACAAACACCTACCAAGCATATCCAAAAAACCCACTTCAAAAATCCAAAAAAACGCCATTTTTAACCAATTTGGTGAGAGTACCCCATTTGATCACTTCAAAAGACCCTCACCCCCTAAACATATGCAATCTAAGAATACACCCAGCACAGACCGTAGTAGATCCGTATACCAAACCGTATATACCCGTATATACCCACAAATACCCCACCATACGAAGAGCTCTTCGCCTCATCGACATTGCCTGGCTCCATCCTGTTTGCCTTAGAAGGAAAAAAAAAAAGCGTATACCATGCACAGGGCCCTACATTGACCGAAATGCCCTCGGAGGGTGGGGGGAAAGGGCGAAGAGGGCGGGGGCATTATGGTCATTTAAGAGGGGGCTCGTCGTCGTCTTCGCCATTGGAGAGGGGGAGAGTGGAGGAGAGCTTTTTTTTTTCTTTTTTTTTTTTTCTTTTTTTGCTTTTTTTTTTTTTTTTTTTTCTTTTTTTTTTTTGGTGGTGTGCGTGCTTTGATATGTGTGTTCTCTTTAAAGTGGTGTAAAGAGGGGGAAAATGTACCAATAGTCCCTGTATTATTTAGATATTACAAATAGGTTTTGTTTTTATTAAGACCTTCCAATTTTTAATTAAATTTGTAATGATTCTATTAGTTATCAATTATTAATTAGCCTACTTTTATTTACTAAAATTTAATTAAATTTATTAAGTTGATGAAAATTACTAATAAATTTAATAAATTTTTTAAATTTATAGATTAAAATTACTCAATTTTGAAAAATTAGAATTTGAGAGGTCTCAATTGAATTAAAAAATTTAGAATGGCCTATAATTGAGCTGGTCTGTATATTTTTTCTCACACTTATATATTTCAATATTTGAACTTTCATATTATTGTATTTTAGTCCAACTGTAAAAAGAAAAAACTTAATTTTCTTATAATATTACTATAACTCTATATTACTAATTATGTTTTACGCAATTCATATGATTAAATTTTTTTAAAATATCTAAAATATAATTTTTTATTGTGATCTATAGTACGAAGAAAATGTCTCAAAATAAGTTATTATTTAGTACCGCAGAATAATCTAAGTAAGTTAAACTTTTGTTGAAAAATTCTTCTAATTATTTAGATCAGGAAAAGCGACCGGAATGTTGAATTAAAAAAATCTTATTTTTTTATTTTTTGAGGTTTTTTAATTGGAACAGTTGAGATTGTAACCTCTTGATATGCTAAACAATTATTTCGAAACTTGCCAAAAAAAATTTAAATTTTTTTAAAATACTTTAAATCATATTTAACTACCTTAATTAGTAGTTTGAAAATTCTATTATAAAAATGTCCTATAAATATAAAGAGTTTCAAGTAATAAATTGTAGTATTTATGAAAGCAGGGAGACAAAAGTGTTTAATTGAGTAGTACAGCAACATCAAGTTGCAATATAAATATAGTATAGGGACTATCCTGACATGTGGGCCCCACATGTCATCTCCAACGTTTTAATTTTAGCATCTTACGGTTTAAAGTGTATCACTTTAATACCTTATAATTTCATCTTTTTTTTTCATTACCTTCTCTGTTAAACCGATGATAAAGTAAAAATCATATTAGGATGTTAAAATTAAAAAAAAAATCAGTAAATAAGATGATACTATCTATTTTTTTTTATATGCTATAAATGAAAAGTTAACGGAGAGACCGATAAAAAGAGAAAAAAATGATACCATGGAATACTAAAGTGATATTCTTTAGGCTAAATTACACAAAATTCCATGTCAAAATCTGATTTTTCACTTCCCCCCCTGTCATTCAAAAACCTACACTTTGCTCCCTCGAAAAATGAAAATATATTCACAGGGGGTACGGTGTGATAAAATAACCAAATTACTCTCTTCTTCTTCCTCTTCTCCACCAACCTACTGATCCCGCACCTTCGCCGGCGCCTTTCTCGACCCCAGCTGCAGCACCATTTTCTCACCTGCTTTCCTGCTCCTCCAGCATGCTCGCGGCCCCTTTATTTCAGTGACTCTGAGGAGGAGATCGTGGTGGGTATGGGCGGAGAGGTGGGCGAGGACGAGGGTGAGGCGGCAGAGGAGGCTAAGGACGTGCATATGGGCACGGATAGCGCGAAGGCGAGGGCGAGAGCGAGGCGGCGGAGTCGGGCGAGGCGGCGCGGCCGAGGATGTCGGTGAGGAAGGAGGAAGATGAGAGTTTTCAGGGATATTTTGGGTATAAAAAATATGATATAAACGGAACCCTAACGGAACGCCGACGGCGGGGGCCGAAGTGAATATTTTTTATTTTTTGAGGGGGCAAAGTGTAGGTTTTTGAATGACAGTAGAAAAAAGTGAAAAAACGGGTATTGACAGAGAAATTTTCTGTAATTTAGCTTATTCTTTAAACTATAGAATACTAAAGTGAGAACGTGGTAAATCACAGGGGGTATTTAAAGTTTTTCTCAAAAAAAAATAAAGGCAACCTCGTTATTGTGGGGGCCCATTAATTATTTGTGGTATGAAGAGATGTTGATACATATCCATAGAATGGTGTTTGTGGAAGAAGCTTCTTTATCTTGTTGGGGGTTGAATTAATAACATTATTAATAATATTATTATTTAGTTGGGACCTTGGCCCATAAAGTGATAAAACATTCCCTCTCCTTTTTGTCCTTTGTACCAACAACCACATATCTCTCTCTCTCTCTCTCTCTCTCTCTCTCTCTCTTATATGTGTACACAAAAGTAGACCTAAAAAATTAAGATATATCTTTTTATTCAATTTGATTTTTGATAAGTTAGATCAAGTTAGGTTAGATTCGGTCAAGCTTGGTTTAGTTTACTAAAAAAAATCAAGTGTCAAAATATAAGGTCTAAATCTCTCTCTTTCTTATCTACACATAAGTAGATCTAAAAAATTAAGATCAATTCATTCGATTTGAAGTTAAGGCAGGTCAAGTCAGATTAAGCTTGCTCTAGCTTACTAAAAGAAATTGGGTGTCAAAATTTGAGTTCTGAAAATCTCTCTATCTCTCTCTCTCTCTCACGCACAGATAAACCTAAAAAAAATCTGGCCCGATCTGTTTGGCTCGGTTTTTGATAGATTCGGTTAAGTTAGGTCAGACTTAGTGTAGTTCATTAAATTAAATTAACATAAAAATTTGAAGTATGAAATTCTCTCTCTCTCTCTCTCTCTCTCTCTCTCTCTCTCTCTCTTGCACCTAATCATTGAACCCACTGGTGATTTGATTTTTATTTGTACACAGAAAATATAATAACAAATTATTCACTTCGTTTATTTTCAAATATATATATAGTTATTATGCTTTGAACTTAAAATTTTGAGTGATTTTTTTTTGAAAGAAAGATAGTATGCTGCCCGTTTCGTTTATATCATTTAGAAATAAAACTATGAACGATCGGTTCCGTGACTATTCTTAATAAATTATATTTTTTATTGATGAAAAAAAAAGAAAAAAAAAATATATATATATATAAAAAAACCTGGACCTCTCTTTGATTGAAGTGGTGCTGTGGTGCATCCACCATTTACTACTAGACAAGACCGGAAAACGACGAAAAAAACGATTGGATCCGACGCGGTTGTCCGAGGACCGACGACAATTACACGTACCCAAAAACTACCCAAACAACTACCCAATCACCTTACTACTGTAGAACAGCGTCGACAATTACACGTACCCAAAAAGTACCCAACAACAACCCAAGCAACTTAATGCTGTAGAATAGAGCCTGGCTTGTGTGCTTTTAAAAGCGCAGTGGCATCCGTGCTATCAAATCGTTTTTTATGCTGGAATTTATGGATCCCACGCGGTTGTCCGAAGACCGACGACAATTACACGTACCCAAAAACTATCCCAACAACTACCCAATCACCTTACTGCCGTAGAACAGAGTCCGGCTTGTGTGCTTTTAAAACCACAATGGCATAAGTGTCAAGTCGTTTCCAACACTGAGACTTCCGAGTCAACGATCTGCTCCATTAGAGTATTAGAAATATCTAAAAAATAAAATTTTGTAATTTTTTGATATTATTTATCTAATGTTTAAAAATAAAAATCTCACAAAAAGTAATGATATGATGTTAGATAAAAGATACTGATCTTGCTTTATACAGTAACAAATAATTATCTATCAAATTTTCACGTGATTTGAATATTTTTACACTGTTAAATTTGTAAATGACTCATCATGCTCATTAAAATTATTAATTTTGTGCTCCTTTGATCACTAGGTAAATAATATAAAATAATTACGAAGTTTATTTACTAGGTACTTCAAATAATCTAGTTCGAACATAATAGAGCCGATCGTCGATTCGAAAGTTCTATCATCGAAAACGACTCGATAGAATAAACGCAACCATAAAAATGTTCTTAAAAATGACAAAAATATGGTAAATAATTATTTCCTTTTTTATAGAACAAGTAAGAATAATTTGGTCATATTACCCACTCCATTAACATCGTAATCCCTGAAAATATTTTTGATAACATTTCTGAAATTTTAAAAAGGTAAAATATAAAATTTTAAAAATTATAGGAAAAAAATAAAAATATGTATTTATAGAAAAAATTTCTATATTTTAGCCATATATTTTTACCTAAAATCCCACGCAGGGTGGCGTTTTTAGTAGGCCCAATAAGTATACAGGGTAGGTTAATGGTCCGTTTGAATTGGGCCCATATAAGGCCCAATATCACGTTTTGTATATAATTTTCACTTATTAGCCCAATTAAAGGCCCATTAAGAGCAGGCCTTTATAAATTGCCATCAAACTTTTTTTTTTTTTTTTTTGGAAACAAAATTTCTACTTGTTATGGTGTAGGGTGTAGCACAATTAACGGAACGATGTTTATGTAATGTTATTAGAAGAAGCACCCGCTAGGGGTGGCAATCCAGCTCGCTGTTCGCGAGTCAGCTCGTGTTCAGCTCGAAATGAGCTCGAGATCGAATCGATCATTTAGTAAACGAGGCGAACACGAGCTGAATTTTTCAGCTCGTTTAATAAACAAGCCAAACACGAGCTGGGGTCAGTTCGCTCGTGTTCGGCTCGATAATAGCTCGAGTATATATATTTAATATTTATATTATTTATATAATTTATATTTATATATAAATAAATATTTATATATATAAATATAAATTTTTATTATTTGATTTTTAGTCCAACCTAAATATAAAGCCCAACTCAATTATAAAAAAATAATTTATATGTAAAATTTCAACCGTTAGATCAAAGTCTAATAGATAAAATCTCATAAATTTATTTTCTCTATATATATCCTTTCTAGTTATTTTAACTTGTTGTTTCTGAGTCAGCTTGTTTTCGCCTCGTGTTCGGCTCATTAATAAATGAGCCGAACACGAGCTGAATTTTTCGGATCGATACTTAAACGAGCCAGCTCGTGTTCGGCTCGTTTTATAAACGAGCCGAACACGAGCCGTCCCTAGCTCGCTCGTGTTCGGCTCGTTGACACCCCTAGCACTCGCTATATTAATTTTATATATATATATATATATATTGTAGCAAAGGTAGAAGTTTTAATTTAAAATTTTGTGTTTTGGAATTATGATAACATATCGATTACAAACAATAATGGAAACTATAGAAATATGCACAAAATAAGAGCTTCGGTGCACTCCATAGAAACTAATATTGTTTAAAATATAAATACTTTAGACAATATTAAAAAAATGTATATTTTTTATTGGGTTAATTGCATACATGTCCCCGCAAACATAGTGAATAGCAGAAATATTCCTGCAAAGTCCAACTTTTATTAATTATCCCTGCAAAAGTCGTAATGTATGTAGATATGTCCCTACCGTCAGTCACCGTTAGAGAATTTTAGTTAACCACAGTTAAAATGCTTAACCATGGTTAATTAATAAGTTGAAATTATATTTTTGCCCCTCTCCATCTTCCTCACCCTCTCCATCATCCTCATCCATCTTCCTCACCCTCTCCATCTTCCTCATCCTCATCCGCCCCCCGGCCCCTCCTCCCTGCCGACGCCCCCTCCGCCTCCCCGCCGCCCTCTTCCTCTACTTCTCCTCTCCCCGTCGCCCTCGTCCGCCCCCCCCCCCCCTCCTCGGCCCCTCCTCCGCCGCCGCCGCCGCCTCCCCGCCGCCCTCGTCCGCCCGCTCCGCCCTCGTCCGCCCGCTCCGCCGTCCGCGGGGAAGCGGGAGCCCCGCCGCGCGCCGCCGCCGCCGCCACCGCCGCCTCTTTCTTCTTCCTCGTATCCTCCTTTTGGAGGGACATATTTGTGAGGGCAAAACGGTCATTTCACATCCCTACTGTTAAAAAATAAACAGATTTCAAACGGCAACAAACCAGAGGGACATATATGCATACATTACGACTTTTGCAGGGATAACTAATGAAAGTTGGACTTTACAGGAATATTTCTGATATTCACTATGTTTGTGGGGACCTGTATGAAATTAACCCTTTTTTATTTGTCAAATATTTTACTTAAAATAAATGTACAAGACATGCTCAGCTTGCGGGAATGATATGAAATATTATTTGAATAATATTTTTAGAATAAGCATTATATTATTTGAATAACAAAGCCAGAGCTTTTGCTTTGAGCGTCTGATACTACCGAGCAAACAAATATAATTTTTTTTCTTTCCAACCAATCAAATATTTATAAAAAACTACTTTTTCTTACAAAATAAATACTATAAAATGTTTTTTTTTTGCAAAAAATTATATTTTACGACTTGTACAACCAAACACTCCCTAATCTTATAAAAAAATAGGTTTATCCTTTCGAAGATTGAGTGATCCACAAACGAAAGGGAAATAGCATCCGACCCGACAAGAGCATGACACGTGTGCCAAATTTAATTTCTCGAGAAATTAATGAAACAATATAATATAATAAACAAATAAATAAAATCCAACACTATATAATAAGGTGACACTTGTACTTCATGTCACGTCGTTTTCACGTGCATGCACGTGCAAATTTTCCAAATTATCGAGGAGATTCTGGAATCATCTTAAATCCAGGATGGTTGGATTGTTTTTCATATTTATTTTTAAAAACAAAAAATAATAATAATTTGGATTAATTGTGCATTAAAAAAGAAAATAAAATTTGGACCCATCACTAAGCGTAATTGACATGTATATATAAAACATAGTATATGTTGGAATACTACATGTGGGTGTGTAGTCACATGACTCACATTGGGTGGTTGACTTGGTCCTAGTTAGGGATGTCAATGGGTCGGGTTTTGGTCGGATTTTAAAAAATCCGAACCCGACCCTCAAATTTGAACCCGAACTCGGACCCGAACCCGACGGATTTTAAAAATCCATACCCATACCCGACCCGACCAAATATTCGAAACTCGATTCCGAACCCGAACCCGAAACCCAAACCCGAAGTACTATATTTGAAAATATATTGTAGTAAAATCAAAACTTTTGAGCCTTTGAGTGTATCATTGGATGAAGATCCAATGGATATAAATCATTATGTATTTTATATATAAAATAAATAAATAAATAAAATATATATAATTAATTCGGGTTCGGGTCGGGTACATACAAATTCATACCCGTACTCATACCCGTCGAATTTTTATTTTCTATACCCATACCCGAATCCATATCCATTTAGTTCGGGTAAACCCGACCCATTCGGATTCGGGTTCGGATTTGGATAATTTTTTGGATACCCATACCTATTGACATCCCTAGTCCTAGTATCCAAAAAAACCTTTTAATTTTAAAACATTTTTTGTTTATTTTCTCTTCTTTTTTGTTATTTCGATTCATTCATATAGAAATACTTTTTGAGTAGATTTGTTTAAATATATTTATTTTTCAAATCAAATTTGATCTTTCGTTAAAGTATATAGATTGTTAATTCAAAATTTGAAACTCTTTCTGTTGCTTCAAAAAGCTTGTTTAATTCTGCCTTTTGAATAGAATACAGAATTTTAAAAGTAGGGTCAAACAAACACTGAAACACGATTCAGGAAGCGATCTCAATTCTAAAATCCACTTTATAATTAACACCAAATCACCAACTAATGGTGTTAATAAAATATGATCTTCAAAACGTCAAAATCTTTCCAAAATCGATCTCACCAATCTATTTTTTGGAAATTGTTATAATTTAAGCCTCTAATAAATTACTATCATAAAACCAAACAAATATATTACATTATTTGGATTTAATTAATTAAGGTGACAAAATTGAGGTCAAATATGAATTCAAAATTTAAATAGTGCACGCGAAACAATTCAAAACGTGTGATTAACTCATATTAAATAATTATTAATAAACGTAACGACAAATCGATCCCTCGAGTCAACAACTTCACAATGACTTCATGAGATATTGGGGATCGTTTACACACATATTATAATTACAACTCCGGTGTTTTAGGTGTTCATGTTGGATTTTTGATTAGTTTAATCATATATAAATAGAAGATCACCATTTTATTTTATTTGCTTTTTTAGAAGTTGAAACTAGTAGGATATAAATTTATTACATGATAAGACAAATAAGAATTCTTTTTATGATTCTCACGATACTCGAAGGATGTGGTGTAAGTGTATCATTGGCTTATCTGAGTTCGTTTTAGAATGGTTTATCGCACTATTAGTTAATTAGTGTCTGTGTGACCTCGCTTTCGATTGTATTGTTCAATTACAATTATTTTTAATTGAGTTTTTGAAACATAAAAGGATTTAGGATTCGTGCTATAACGAAAAAAAGAAATGAAAACTTGAAATTTAGAAATCAGAAGCAGAAACTCCAATAAATAAACTTGTGTATTTGCTATCGAATGAAAGGGAACTTTTACGTAGTGCTTCTTCAATTCTCTATTTCGAAATGTCATATAGAGCTTCTCCTAACAACTTTTCCAATCGGAGTAGTGATCGCGTTAGTAATATGAAGATCGAACTCTAGTCGTACAACATGCGTGCAGAAACTTCAGCTAGGCCAAATCGTTAGCTCGATCTATAACGTAAAATGTCTATTTAATTCACAACTTAATTCAACATTTCATCTACCAAGATGTTGGATTGGAGCATGTGACGCCCCGGTTCCTAGGGGGGTCACTCATCCTAGGACTACTCCCGTCCTAGAACGCTTAACTCTCTTAACCTCTTGGGCCTTGCCACCGCCCAAAATGCTTAAGCCGGGTTAAGAGTTCTAGCCCTATTATATCTTATATATAGGACTGTCTGGGGTCTCACAATCTCCCTCCCTTTAAGCTCTGACATCCTCGTCAGTCTCAGACTCACAAGTACCAGGCGATGTGAGACGTCTCGCTAGCCTTGTCATTCCTACCCTGGCTCAGCCAAGACTCATCTCACACTTCCGGCTGGTGATTGGCTCTGATACCAACTGTGACGCCCCGGTTCCTAGGGGGGTCACCCATCCTAGGACTACTCCCGTCATAGCACGCTTAACTCTCTTAACTTCTTGGGTCTTGCCATCGCCCAAAATGCTTAAGCCGGGTTAAGAGTTCTAGCCCTATTATATCTTATATATAGGACTGTCTGGGGTCTCACAGAGCATCTCTAAAAGCTCTACTCCTACAAGTCCTTATTGATAATCGGACATTACGTACGTTAAACCAATTAAAATTTAATTAGCAAATGAATATAGTTACATTGTTATGAATATATAGTTTTGGAGATTGAGCAAGCTAAAGTAATTTTATTAAGGGGCCTACTAGCTAAGTAATTACTCTATTTACACTATTCTCGAGGATTAAACTCGGTTCTTTATGATCAAGTTCACCATTTTTTAGGCCTTCTTCAAATTGGTCAACAAACTAACATGTGTTTAAATTAATAATCCAAATTTAGAGAGACCAATCTTTTCTATTTCACTTGATTTGTAGTTGTGTGTGTGTGTGAGAGAGAGAGAGAGAGAGAGAGAGAGAGAGAGAAGGATGAGGTTGAAGGTATTGTGTAACAACTAACAAGAGAAAAGTAAATGCATATATACTTCTCTTAGTTAATAAATCTTATTTTCACATGTATTCAAATATTTTTCTCTGATTTTGGTTTTTATTATTATTATTTTTATAGCGTTTCCATGATGCGCTAGTTGTAGATTCTCAATAAGCCAAGCCAAACAAACAACAAGATAGATAGATATAAAGTCATTACTTTTCGTGCAATAACTTGCGCAAATTATGATCGAGTTCAGCTCAGGAGAAGAGCATCGCTTACAAACTACCTACGCTTTGAAATCTCCATCAAAGCAATGCATCTAACTTTTTCATTCGATTCTCTAAGAATCCAACATCACGATCTCATAATTAGTTGCGAAAAATTTATATACAACATATATGAGATCGATGCATGGATCGAATGCGGCCTTTGTGGTGTACTTGAAGTTGTACTGTATCTTTTCGCGTGAGTTGAGCACCAAACTTAATTATTTGGCCACAATTCGAGAACCAATTCTACGTATTTCTCATGGTTGAAAGCCATTTCATCATTGATGCAGGTGCTAGTACGTACTATACAAGTCATTTCTGTTTGACATACATATATATCAGCGATCCACAAGAGCAGTGCGGACAGAAACCCTAAATAGTGTAGGGAGAGGAGGATGATTATTTTTCCCGCGCAACATTTCCTATTTGAGTTGGTAGATTAAACCAAGAAAAAGTTTTCAAATTCAACACTTTTGCGACGTACGTATATATTCCAGTACAATCTACAACAAGCTAATGTACATGAAAAAACAAGCAACATTTTCATTCATTTTATGTCTTAAGCATTGATAAACAAAACTAATTAATTACTTCTGAAACTCAAATAAGAGCATTAGCTAATGCTACGTCCGCTCCAAAAATTAAGTTGCAGAAAAACATTAATGAACAAGATGGAAGAAAAAGAATGAAAAAAAGAGAGGAAAAAGAACAACACACAAGAAACAACCAACGATCGATCGACTCGTTTCTATGTACATGACTCCCATCTTTTTCACTTGAACTGGCTAAGAGCCAAACTTAGATTCTTCACAAGATCAGCAACTGTAGTAGAGAATCCCTCTTCAATCTGTACAAAGGAAATAGAAAAAAAAAAAAAGATAAAAAAAAGGAGATCACAAACCAATAAGGATCGGTTTACTTCGACAAGGTACAACAAAACACAACAACAACAAAAACAACAAAAAGGACAAAAACCCCGAGTTAGTCACATACATCTTCTGGTTTTGGTACTAAAAATCATGTGCTTCACGATAATATTGTCAAGCACACAATTTATCGTATCCGCACTTGAACACGTGCATGTGCATGTTCATGTTGTATGTGTTATACCCAAAAGATCGGTCTAGAAATACATTTAATAGGTGGAACATACATATATATGTATGTATGTATGATTGTATGTATGTTATACTAAAAGAAACATAATAGGTACAACACAAGAAATCGTGATTCACAAAGAAATTAACGACCTGTTTGGATACGCAAATATTTTTTCCACACAACCCTATTTACTTAACGAGTTGGTCAGCCAGAAGTATGAAAAGATGTCAATGACACCGTTGTATATATATATGCAATCTTCAAATTGTTTACTTGTGACATGATAAATCAACTCGTAGCTACAAAGATCATGATTATTGTAACGATCCGACCCGCTAGCAACAATAATTCGTCGGGCCCAAACCACAGCCCAAAATGCTTAAGCCCAGTTATTAGTACTAGCGTGCGAGTCTTCATATAAACCGATCGAAATCAGTATCCCATCCGACGTGGGACTATTTGGGGCGTTACAATTATAAAGACCTTTAGAGTAAAAATCAAATTTGTTCATATCAACTAAAGATATACATTGTACATCGCGCAAATTATCACAAGATAATTAATAATCCTGATCATATCTAAATACAACTACAATATAAGAAAACAAGGTTAGCTGAATCCTAATAATTAACATGCTGGAAATAATATGACCATAATTAGATAGAAAGAGATTGATCAAATAATAAGATTGTACGTAGCTAGGTATGCATGCAAGTTAGAGGAGATTGATGATGATATATCAACAAGTAATCAACATGCCTGTGCAGTAGCGGTTATGTGGAGCGACGATCCTTCGAATGGCACGACACTCGTGTTGACGACGGTAAGGGACGCCTTCTCGATCTCGGACAAAATCATCACCAACACTCCTTTCCTCTTTTCACAGCGGATCCTTAAGAGAAGAGTCTTTCCCTGAAGTGTGGCCTCAACCTTAGGAAAGGTCTCATGATCAGCTGATGAAGCATTGGATATTGCATGAGAATTTTTCAGGAGAATGGTGGAGTCAGTGGTTTTCCTTGTGGCTTGTTCTTCTAAGACCTTCACCTTTTCTTCGAGTTGCTTGAGGTGGTCGATGGCGCCTCCAAGAAGAGAGGCCTTATCAGTCTGCAAAATCAATTAATGGGTACTTGATTTTGGTCGAAAAAATTCCGATAAAAGATGTTACATTTATTGTTTTCTAATGCATTAGTTTCAAGTTGTTAATTAGCTTTCATTTTTTGAAGAGTAATTTTTTTGAATCAATATATAAAGTGAATGATAAGTTGATCAACAACTACATGTTTCCAAAAATTCCTCAATCTAAATGGAAATTTGTTGAATATCTATGTCTAATGCATGCATATAGGGATTCCCTATGGCTTCATTTCAGAGTGAAGAAAAAAAAGTTAAGAAATTTGTCGAATTACGGCCTCAAAAAAAATTTCCTCACAAATGATACTAAACTTTAAGAGAGTAAGTCATCATTTGAACTTCGAGCTACCGCTCCGTCACCTTCTAAAACGATCGTTTTTCTCTTATAATAGTACTGTTTCTGAAAAAATTACACTCAGAAGTACAATTTCGACACAAAAATAAGTTATGATATATATGATTAAATGTGAATTTGTACAATTTTGGTACCTTTTTTAGGTCAGGGATCATTGCTGATAAGGCTATGAACTGCTGCGCGAGCTTTTCTCTCCGCTTCCTCTCCGCGATAACATGTTCTTGAGCAGTATAGTAAGGTGTTCTACTACTCCCTTTGCTGCTCCTCTCTCTTTGTTGGAAATCAATAGTCTCATCCTTCCACACCACACCATGAGAATACATAGTAGCTGCTCCACTGTGATGATCACTATTTAGTATTGGCCTTAACAAATGATCATCCCCTCCAAATGAGAGGATGTTAGAAGATGCAGATGCAGCAGATACTGCTGCAGTTGGGGGTCCTTCAGACTTAACAGCATTCATGGATGGATTGAAGCGTAAACTCGTCGACGACGGCGACGAACCGCTGAAGTTGGGATCGAAGC
This sequence comes from Puya raimondii, assembly GCA_016920855.1. Lineage (NCBI taxonomy): Eukaryota > Viridiplantae > Streptophyta > Magnoliopsida > Poales > Bromeliaceae > Puya > Puya raimondii. Next base: position 139,904,943 of record JABWPP010000050.1, read on the forward strand.
AGTAATTAGGAGCATAGTTTTCTACAGGAAATGGTGAGTTTTTCTCCTCATCAACAAGTGATAGTGGATCCATAGAGCCCATATCATGAGGTTGGTACATGAAGGTGGGTTCTTCACTTTCCTGTGAAATTTTGTCACCCTTGCAATGTTATTTTCAATTTTTTTTTTTTTTTTTTTTTAAGTTTCTTTGTAAAGGTTTATCAATTGTGATGATAATATGCATGTATGATCATGGTAATTATGAGAAGTAAATAATTAAGAGTGCATGTGTACCAGATCAGATAACCATGATGAGAGATCCATCAATTTCTGAGTGCTTCAGTGCAAGAATCCTGGATCAAATTAAACCCACTCAAATAAGCACTGGTGCAACTGCTTTGAAACAATAAAATTAGGAGGATATAGGGGCTTTTTTTTTTTCTTTTTTTTTCTTTTTTTGAGAACAAGGATATGGAAAATTGAAGTTGCATGTATGTATATATCTACCAAAGCTGAAGATAGATACAATCTCTGACAAAAGAAAAAAGAGGTAGTTTTGCAGTATAATGGTCAAAAAATTCCCCTTTGTGCTATGAAAATCTCCACAAAAGCACAGCTTCAAAAAAATAAAAATAAAAATAACTAGCAAAATAAGCAAACTTGGGTTATTTGTTCTTAGGATCCACATAAAAGAATGGGGAAAATTAATTGAGCATACCTTTGATGGAAAAATATTAACCCAATTAGAAGCTCTTCTTGTTATTGTAATTGTTCTTCTCCCTCCTCCCCTTCATGTACTTGAAAGAAGTATATATATATATATATTTTTTGATGTGAACACATACACTTGTATGCAATTTCTGAAGCAGCTGTTCCAATGGAGGCTCCACACTAGACTTTCATTTTCACACCATGGACACAGAGTCTTCATTAATCAAACCCACCCCCCACTCTCAATAAATACAACAAAGTTTTTGTGCTTATGACCTAATGCTGACCTCATGAGGCACATGGAAAATTGTGGGGTTATTTTTCTTTTTTTCTTTTTTATTTTTATTTTTTTAGCAATGTTAATTAGCCCACCAATCAAAAGTTTGGTTGTAATCTTACAATTTTATTTTTTTTTATTACTAAATTGCAAAAAAAAAAAAATTAAGCCTAAAAGTTTGTGTTACAATTCTTAGATGAGTAATTGTAATTCTGTAATCTTTTTCAGTTTGTAGGCTCAGCAATTTTTAAAGGCTAAAAATAAAAAAAAATTATGTAAATATTTATTTTTTTATGATTTTCAAAAATCTATATTTTACCCGCACAAAATTTCAAATTGATGCATGTAATCTCCCTCCGTGAGTGCTTTACCGCTATTCCGTCCATTTCTTAAAATTTATACCGAAAATACTTTTAAAAATAACACATTAAAAAATTGTTTTTTATAGAATAAATAATAGTAATTTGGTCATTTCCTCATTTCCATTAGTACAGTAACACTTTAAAAAATATTCTTAAAATTTTAAAAAATAAAATTTACATTTTTGAAAGTAAAAAAATAATAAAAAAATACTTATAAAAAAGTTTTTTTTTTCCTATTTTAGCTATTTTTAAAATCCCTTTTTATTTATCATGAAGATTGAAGAGCTAGAGAGAACCACATATATAGGGTGGCATTTTGTGTTACTGCTCCATGTCCTTTAATTTCAATCATTTATTTTACAGCTAGCTTTTCAATCATGTCTGGTCTGAATTTTTTAAACAGCACTGCTGCAGATATCTCATGTGGCTCCCCCACAACATTATTTATGTATTGACAACATTATAATTAAACTCACACTACAAAAAAAATTACATTTAAGGACGCTTTTTTTTATAGTTAAGAATGCTTAAAAGCATCCCAATATAATTTAATGTCGTATTTGAAAGCGTCGGTAAATAAAGAGTCGTTAGGTATATACCGACGCTTATGCCAACGCTTATGCCAAGCGTCGGTAAAATATATTTTGACGCTTTAAAACGTCAGGATTTTTTAAAATCCTACGCTTTGAAGCGTCGGAAAATTAAAAATAATAGTAAAATTTAACATTTAATAAATTAGTTTATTACAATATATGATTTATTTGACGACGCTTTTTGAAGCGTCGGTATTTGCTACATTATAGGGATGCTTGGGGACGCTTACCTCAAGCATCGTCTAAAAAGCGTCCTTATATTGAAATTTTTTTGTAGTGTCAAAATTTTAAATATTATAATTAAATTCAAAAAATTATTATTAAATTTTAAATTCTAAACCCTCTGTACGTGAGTGTCAACACTTCAATAATATAGTTGGGGTACACATGCATGGTGACAGTCAAAACATTTCTCTTTTTAATTTTTTTTTTTTTCAGAATGTAGCAGTTAAAATTTGGCAAACAAGAATCTTGGAGATTAATTTGCATTTTTTGACAAACAGCTAGATTTTAATAACAAGAACTTCAATGTAAATCTTTTATATATTAGGATTCAAATTGTACTACAGCATAGAATAATTACTAGGAGAATAAAGGAACAACATATATACATATACAATGAATTACTAGTTAAGGCCCGCCCAATGCGGCGGAAAGATAATATTATAGTTAATTTTTAAAACATATATATTTTTATATATATATAATTATATAAGTACATAAAATTAAATATATGTAACTAAGCAGAATAAAAAATAATTAATGAATAAACCTCAAAAGAGAAGTAAGAAAGTTGAAAGCAATTATAACTAAAACAACCAACCAAATAGGAAATTAATAAATTCGGAAGCAAAGCAATACATAAAAAAAAAAAAAAACACATTAAAATTACAATTCGAGATACTGACGATAGAAACTGTACTCTCATAGCAATTTGGAAGTAAGCATAAATTGCAGTCGAAATACCAATCTTTTGAGATGATGATACAAATATTCAATTTGATAGCTCAAAGTTAGCTGTTCTTATTTATCTAAATTAAAATTATATATTTAACTTTCAAATTAAAATTTAAATTTTGAATGCAAATTCAAATATCAAAATTAAAATAACCTTTAATTAAAATAGATGTGGGCCCCACAATTTTGAAGAAATTTTTTTAGGATTCCGATTTCATGTATTTAATTAATTAATAATTAATAATATATATATTTATTTATTTATTTATTGTTGGCGGGACCCACCACCCACCCACATTGCCCACGTGGAGGCAGGGAGGCTTTGCATCCCAATATTGTATATAATATATATATATATATATATATATATATATATATTGTTGGCGGGACCCACCACCCACACACACCTCCCCTGCCCACGTGGAGGCAGGGGAGGCTTCGCATGCCCAATTCATAATATAAATATATATATATTATAGGGATAACTTCAAATACCACCCCTGTGGTTTCGTGCTTTCTCACTTCAGTGCCTTGTGGTTTAAAACGTATCACTTTAGTACCCTGTGGTTTGGTTATTCTCTTTTTGTTATCTTTTCGTTAATTTTTTCGTTAAATTAATGAGAAAGTTAAAACTACAGGATAGTAAAGTGAATATTCGATAAACCATAGGTGGGATATTTGAAGTTTTTATGTATAATTTAACAAAAAAATTAACGAAAAGATAACAAAAAAGAGAATAACCAAACCACATGGTACTAAAGCGATACGTTTTAAACCACAGGGTACTAAAGTGAGAAAGCACGAAACCACATGGGTGGTATTTGAAGTTATCCCTATATTATACTAGTGTAGAGACCCGCACGATGCAGCGGGTAGATAAATAGAAGCAAAATTTTAAAATTTTAATAAAATTTATATTTACAGCTTATTGATGTGTAGAAAACTATATCATTTTAAGCATAGCCAATCTGCATGACTAAACTCAATTGTTAAAAAATAAAATTATAGCTAGAAGATTATATAATTTTGTTTAAATCATCAAAATACAGTAAAAAACATACAATTTTATCACATTATGTGCCTCTTGAATATTCCGTTGTGAAAGATTAAAAATAGTTAGCTCCAACTGAATAGCTGAATCAAGCATCTCTGTCCAAGCATCAAATCAGATTAAGAATATGAAACATATAAATAGATCTCAGGCTCCATGTCATACTTCTTAATTTATGAAATGGACTTTGCCCATAATAGTGCCTACTAAAAAAAACAGTCATAGATGAAAATAAAACAAAAATATAAATTAAAAAAAAACTAATACTTTTTTTAAGCACTTCTTTAGCTACGCGAGCTTGCTCTTCCAAACCCCATACATTTTCTTAATCTTCAGTTAATAGTTGCTCCCCTGCTAAGCCGTTTCTGGATTTCTATTGCAACCTATGAACAAACACCTCATTGGCATCACGAAATTGTAATATTTAAGTCGACACAGCCTTGTCATCACATCAACCAGAGAAACCCTAATTCTCAAACAATTTGGGTTCACTAAGAAGTTCTTGCGATCATCTCTTTTTCTTGTGGTTTCACTAAGAAGTTCACTAAGAAGTCGACACAGCCTTGTCGTCATCTCTTTTTCTTGTGGTTTCAAAGGACCGGAGGATGTGAAGGGTTAGACGTTGAGAAGAGGAGAAAGAAGGAAAACATGCCACGTGGCAAAAATATTAAGAATTCATATATGTTTATAGATATGAATGCTACTATGTGCTTGGTGCTATATATCGAGTTTTCGGCCATTGGATGAAAGGATGTGCGGTTAGGATGATAGTGGTCCCCTATGGTCGAGTGAGTGGTTGGTTGAAAAATTATAATCTAACAGATGAAAATGATCAAATGATGGATCTAACAACAGAAAACTCGATAGTACCAAGAGTTTGGTACTACCGATAGTATAGTAGCTGAACTCCATATATATACAATTGACTCGAACCTAAACTTTTAAACTCTTGTATTAAATAAGTTGGTCCATGTGATATGTAGGCCTCGAGCCCAACGCATCAATGTAAATGGTTTAAATATATATTTTGATTACTGTTCTAATTATAATAGCGTGACTGATTTAATTAGTAAGTAGTTATTCTCAACGAGATGGGCCTATAGAGCTAAGTGTTATGGAGGTGCAACATGACATTTTGTAATAATTTCATACTGAATTAGGGTGACCGCGTTGATTCGATGTAACCCTTGGAAAGTAGAGAATTGGATTTAAGGAAACATTTAAAGTAAAAGGTGATAAAAGAAGATTATTTGAAATACTTCACGTATGAGAATAATCTCAGATAAGACAATAATTAGAGAAGTAATGAGTAGGAAGAAATTTAGTAAAAAAGTTGTTAACACCTCTTCGAATGTCACTATTTAAATGAGCCATACATGCAAGGGGCCAAATTAACAAGCCTTTAATATTCACTTAAAATATACAAACACAGTATTTACGGGCTTCGATTGTGACTCGGCTCAACTAGCCTCACGCCACTTCGAACATGACTCGGTCCAACCTGACCTGCCGCCATAGGGCAGAATGCTGACCCATGTAAACCAACAATCCCTCCTCTAGCACCTGCAGAAATTTGCAGCATGCGAAAATCGAACTCGTGATCTCTGACTCTGATACCACTTGTCGGATCGTTGACACTAACCATTAATCCAAAAGCTCGAGCTGTTAGAAATACGCAACCAATCACTTAAAGCGTATAAACACAGTGCCTACGGGTCTCGATTGTGACTCGGCACAACCCAGCCTCACGCCATTTCGAACGTGATTCGGTCCAACCTGACATCCCGCCTCCCGCCACAGGACAGGATGCTGATCCATTTAAGTCAACCGGATTCACAATAAAACAATAATAAACAACTCCAACAACAACATAAATATAAGCTGGACCTCATTTTAATTTGTAGAGGTTAATGACACAGATGATGTAAAGAAGATCATGAGAGATCATGCCTTTTAAGATGATTTGGATAATAAATTACCTTAAAATAAAGATAATATGTTTTTTTAAGGGCCACGTTGTTATCACATATCTGACCCTCAAATTAATGCTTCAAATTTTTTTTTAAAAGGTTATTGTAATTTTTATTAATTATTAAATGTCATGGGCAAGGCATATGGTTGAAGTTGTTATACTTAAATCATGAGGGGAGTGGAGACACAATTATAAGGCAGAGATTGTGTTGTATATTTATATGATAATTTAATTATAGTTGGATTACTTAATTTATCAAGTATATATGAAGACCAGGTCTGAGTTGGTGGATAGAGAGACAGCAAAATCTGACTCAGGCCCCATATGAAAACCCTAACATCTCAACCCTTCTCTCTCTCTCTCTCTCTAAACTCTTTTTTTTTTAGAAAAAGGTAGCACGCTACCTGCTTCATTCAATAAGCAAATAAATTTAGCTACATAGAGTGAGGCAGCCAGGGCCTCAGAAGGGCGGAAAAGCAGAAGGACAGAGGTTCGGAAAAAAAGTAAGAAAAACCAACGAAAATGTCGAGATAAAATCGTAACCCAAAAACAGACGTCACCCAGCTCTACAGGACTCAGCCCACTCTTTTGCCAGCACACCAATATGATGAGCTGTTCAAGAAACATCGGTGGGTAGGTTTCTGAAAATAATATTATTTCTATCGCGCCAGACCATCCACCAAGTGGCCGCGACCAGTGTCAAAGCCTTCAGAGCGTCGCTCTGCGGACGCCTCACTAGCAGCCGCTCCCAGACGCTGTTGATATTTTCAATAAAAGGATAGACGAGGCACTCCCCAAGGTGCGAGAAAAGAAGAAACTTACTAACAACACACCCCACTAGCAGGTGATCTACAGTCTCTCTCTCTAAACTCTAGTATCCATATAGATTACAATTAAGATTATTCCAAAGGAGCCAATTATTTATAAGATGGATTTGATGGGAAATATGATATGTACGTGCGATAGTTACACATATTTAACTTGGTATCAGAGCTTGACGTCTTGAGCTTTTAGATAGAAAATAGCATCTTTATAAAATTTGTGCTTTAGAGACAAACGGCTACTAAATACTATTATTAATCAGTACGTAGCTCAAGCTACGAAAGGTCGTTTTACTTAATTTTTCTTTTTAATTTTTTGTTTGCGTATTGAGCCAATCGATCATAATACTTCAAGTTCAATGAGAGAGAGATTAAATGATATAACATATTAACTCTCTAATTAATATGCTTAAGTTTTTGAAGGAAAAATTGTCTTACAATTTTCTATGAGATGTAACTTGATACAAAACTTTAATAAGTAATTCTTCTATGTAGATATTCTAGTTACTTTGTTTTCCTTACAATTAAGAGCAGGTTAATCAATAATGTCCTGTTGTTTTTCTGAAGAAATTACTCTATTTATTTTATTTTATTTTTCCGAAGAAATTACTTTGTGCATGCACGTGAACGTGCCACTTCAATTCCCATGTGCTAAAGCATTAATTTGACCTTAATTATAACAAATGAGCATCCATTAACTCCACCTATATATATATATTATGAACTCCAATTGTGTGTACTTTTACATGTGGATCTCGATCACCTGAATCGAACTTAGCAAATTTAATTAAACTACTCTAAAAAGGTACCCATTGATTATACATGCCAATTAATGACTCAAAAGGCCAAGTTTTAGAACATGTTATTCGATCGATACTATATATATAAGACCATCATTTTTTCCTAAACGTTTAAACTGTTAGAAAATAATATTTTAATTTCGTATATTTAACTCATCGATCATAGAGATCTTGCTCTTTTGTTTTTAATCTTTTTTTGGAGCTTGGACTTAGTTATTTCTATGTATATATACAACATATTTTGCATGCACGTGTACACGCATGATGAGTATTGTAAAGCTAAATAAACCATACCATACTATACCAGTGAGAGAAGAAGCTTTTAAATATTTTGCTTAGAGATGACGAAGAGTGTTAAATATAGAAATATTTAATTAAAATATCGTTCTTTATCAGCTTAAGCTTTTAAAGAGAATAACAGTTATTTTAAATTTTTTTATATTTAACAAAAACAACTTGACTTTTGCCAACTTAGAAACACCCAAGAAGCATGAGACCTCTCTCTCTCTCCACAATGGGGTATATAACTATATGTTGCATTAGTTATGCAACTTGGCCTAAAATATGCTTCCTTATACATATATATATATATATATATATATATATATATATATATATATATATATATAGAATGAGGCTACTATACTATCTATAGTACCGGGGCTTCGGTACTATAGTTGCTTTTTCGATTTTAGGGTGTTCAAATCAACGATCTACACCATTGAAACTGATTTAGGGTATGTGAAGTTCTTAGGAATAAAATTTTAATTTTTTCGATATCGTTTATTTTGTAAATAAATCATGTCAAAATGAATGGTGAAAATTGAATAATCTTAAAATTTGAGTATAAGAGTTTCGAATTCAAGATCAAGGATGTTGACCTTCATCTATGTACTTTAAAGTATTTTCTATCAAAATTTGAATAAATTTAGATTCTTCTTCACCATTAAACTACAAACTCGTCATAATAATCATTGAAATTTGACCATTTTGAAACGGTTTGATCACAAAGTAAACTACGTCAAAAAATTATAAAATTTTATTCCTAAGAACTTCAAATATCCTAGATCAGTTTCAACAGTGTGAATCGTTGATTTGAACACCCTAAGATCGAAAAAGCGACTATAGTACCGGAGCCCCGGTACTATAGATAGTATAGGAGACTAGCTCTATATATATATATACTAATATACATATATATTGCAAGCATATGTTAAGTCAAAGGCCACTTATGGAACACCCAAGTGATCCACTTGAGCATTAAGAGGCCATAATCTCATCCTTAAATATGCTTAATTTAGCATATACAAAATCACGCATCTTCTAATTGTATATTGAAATACATCTATAATTGGTGCCTCCATAATTGGAGCCTTAATTCTTTTGAAATAGTAGAGATTTTGTAGAAAGTTCTAGCTATAAGCGATTTGAAGCGTTACGACGAGATTTCTTTTGGAAAGGTGGAAGCACCACACCTGGTAAGGGGTGCCTAGTCTCTTGGAAAAGCATCTGCAGGAGCAAGAAAGAGGGAGGACTCGGCATCCTTGATATTGAAGTAATGAATCAAGCCCTCCTCGTTAAATGGTGGTGGAAGTTTCATACGGCGCCCCAGCTACAATGGAACAAGATAATCCATCAGCTGTTCTATATTAGAAGAAGACCCTTGAAGGAGGGCAGACTCTTTAGACCATACTCCTTTTGGTGGAAGGGAGTCCTAAGCCTGAAAGATATTTTTAAATGAGGAGCGCAGTATAAACTGGGCAATGGGTGTAGAATAGACTTTTGGTCCGACCGGTGGTGCGGAGAAACCTCTTTACTCTCGTCGTTCCCTGAGGTGTATCGCTTAGCGGCCCGCAAAAACTTGATGATTAGTGACTGCTTTAACAGTAACGGATGGTGCTGGCACAAGATTCTAAGCAACGTCAACTCTGCTGACCAAAGGGTAAACTTGAGCATTGCGGACCTCAAGGCAAGGATATCCAACTTCAGACCTGGGCAGGAAACGGACTGTGTGCAGTGGCGGTGGACCAATGACGGGCGTTTTACCGTGAAATCAACGTACGCTGCATTGGGCGACGGGGGGACGAGGGATGCACGTATCTACACGATTTGGAGGCTTCGCATCCCTCTCAAAGTGAAAGTGTTCTGTTGGCTCGTCCTCAAGAAGAGGCACCTTACTGCAGATAATTTGCTAAAAAGAGGATGGATGGGTAGCACAACCTGTGTGTTGTGTGGGTCGGAAGCGAAAACTGTTGACCACCTTTTTTCGAGATGCGTGTTTACCAGATTTCTCATGGTGATGTCCCTAGAGGATGTACAACTAACTGATTTGGGAGAAGAAGTGCATCTTGTTTGGGATCGATGGAAAGGCCGTATAGGGATGCAACCAATGCGTAACGGTCTAATTGGTATAATAGCCTGTTGGTGGGTCATTTGGGAGATCAGGAATGGTGTGATTTTTAGGAAGACTCAAACAGATCCATTACGCGGAATCTCCAAGATCAGCCAACTGAGGTCTCTGTGGGGGAATTTAGGCCACGTCGAGAGATCCTGATAGGGTTTTTTTTTTTTTTTTTTTTTTTCCTCCGCCTACCTTGAGGCCCTGCTGCCTCACCCATGTAGCCTAATTCACCGTCTGATTGAATGAAGCGGGTAGCGTGCTACCTTTTTCTCAAAAAAAAAAAAAAAAAAAAAAAAAGTTCTAGCTATAAGCTATTCAAGCAATAAAATCTTATCCTCTCTCTCTCTCTCTCTCTCTCTCTCTCTCTCTCTCTCTCTCTCTTTAATAATTTGTATTAATATATAGATTCCTATCTGCTGTGAATATATCGCATTTTTCACTTTACTCGCTCGACAATGAAAACCCTATATATCAAAGATCCTCTCAATCTTCATACTGTTCTCATTTAACTTCTTTCCATGATTCAGCGGTCCATAAAATATTAGAAAAATATTGAAATATTACTCTGTATATAGTCGTAAGTTTTGTCTGACGAACAGTTGTATATTTTCTACCATTGTTTCTTACTTTGTAATCAACTTACATAATGATTTTTTTTTTTTCGCTATATGGATGATAGATTGATGAACAAAAAAGCCATTATTTGAAATGATATTTGTAAACGAGCGATACACTTAGAAAAAGGTTTCAAGTAATAAAAACATGAAAACTGTGAACGACTTTTGATAGATTTTCATCGTCAGAGAGTTTTTTGCATTTTAGCCTCTCTTTTTTTTCCTATATATAAATTTCATGTTATGATGAACCTTTGTATAGTACTTTAAAACAGTTCTTTTTATTTGGCAATGAGTAATTCCACAAAATTGTTGCCAAATTCTACTGAATTAATTGGTCTGGGCCAAAGCTTTCCATTGTTTTTGCTCTCCATTTGCACATCAGTTCCTTTTATTTATTTATTGATTTGTTTAAACTGATGATTTGTTTTATAAATTGTTAAATTATATGAAACAATTATTGCACTTCAAAAGCTTAAGCTACCAAAATACAGTATTATATTCAACATTTTTTCTCACGTCAGGGCTCGAGACTTTTTGATAAGCCTAAGATGTACATGGATTTGAATTAAATAGAAGAAAATTAAATAATGTTATAATGCTAGGAGCCTAAAAGGACTCGAACTCAGGATAACATATTCTAATACTATGTTAAATAATGCAGAACAACTATTATACTCCAAAAGCAAAACTATTAGAGAACGGTGTTTTTAATATTTATATTCAACATGAATAATCTACAATAAATTTAACTTCTATGAACAAAATTAGAGAATTAACCACAAAATAATAGTTCTTCTTTGATTCTAATCCAACTATCTAACATGACACTCAAATAGTTTTTTTTTTTTTTTTTTTTTTCCAATTTTAGTTTTTGCGCATGTATCCAGATTTTCCTTTTATCTTTTCGATTATCCTCCATTTGTATTCAAGTTCTTTATCAATAGATATTACCTATATATGAATTTTCTTATAGAAAACTTAAATAAATTATTTTAAAAAAAACCATGATATGGAATTAAAAGAGAATCCAATGCAAAACATGAAGCACAAGTGGTTAAAAGATGCCACAAGAATACAAAGCTATTCTACAATTAAAGTCAAAATTCAACAGGGGCAATTATGCTAAGTGCCATTTTTTTCCTAGTTAATTCGTACCTCCTTGTAATTAATTATAAATTTTATAATTTTGTAATTCGAAATGTACAAATAAACTCTATACTTTGCCCATGTTGCAACTTGGTTTTATTTTTCTCACTTGAACACTTAGATTCATAAACTTTGATGTAGATGACACTTCACTCCCTAACCATTAAAAAAACCATTTGAATTTTATTGTAAAATAACATTCTAAAAGTAAACGAATCATTTGGTCTCATTTTACAAAATCAAGGATGAAATGGACACAATATAAGATAACTTTATTTTTTGATGGTGCCAAAATTAAATATAATATATGCGAAGTTAAGAAACTAGGCCATGTTTTGATGTCAGAATAAGATAAACATTAATGATACCTTATTAGGTTATTATTATTATTTTGGTAAAAACATACATAACTTACTGAACTACGGATCATTTTGAGTTGGCTACCAAATCTTTCAAAATCCCGATTTTACTGTCCATATTTTTAATTTGTTTGATTTGAATCGATCAATAATATTCTAAATTCAAAATTTAAGCTAATTCCTTTGTTTAATAAATTTATAATTGTGAGAATTGCATGAAGTATACTAAACCTTTGAAGTTAAACAAGGCATTCAAATTTAAAGTCAAAATGCCGTTAACTGATTCAAATCAAACAAATTGAAAGATTGGATAGTAAAATCGAAATTTTGAAAGGTTAGATAGCTGACTCAAAATTGTCCACAATTTTTTCTTTTGTGTGAAAGCTAAAAGAGTTTGTTTTTGTTGTTTGAAAGGCCTTGGTATATATATGATTTGGTAGGATAATTTATTTTGTCTACAATTATTCCGAAAAATAAATTGAATGCTAAGTATATCATCGATTTTAGACATTTGATTATACTCCTCATCTGCCAAATACTATATGCTTCTAAATAAAATCAGAAGAATATACTATATAAGATGTTCATGCATTCAAACAAAGGCTTAAAGTCACAACAATGCAATAGTACACAAACTATTTATACATTTTACTATTAAATATGTAAATATGGCTTATCTCAAACATTATAGTATTATTGTGCTTATCTGTCAACAGTTTTATTTTTTTAAGCTAAATAAATTAATTAAAACCAATAGTTTGATGTATCAACAACTGCCAACATGTGAATCCCACCAAAGAAGCATAAACTATTTTCTATATCCAGCAAAGACATTCTCTCTTCCTAACTAATCCATGTCACATTTTTTTTTTAATCCTCTCTAATCATACAAAACCATGTTGTCATTTGCCAATTTGGGCATAAATTTTTAGGTCAGGGTGGTTATGATGGTGTTGTTGACAAGATGTTGTTTGAATAGATATGAAATAATTCCACAGATTTGCTGAAATCTGGTTACCTAAATTGGTAATGAAAAATACATGATGAATCATCAGTATCTAACTTATATAATAATTTCACTAAGTTACCTTAAAAAAATTTCTGCTACACAAAGTGATGTCAATTGGGGGGGAAAAAAAAAGCAAAAAAAAAGCAATTTGATGCATGAAACACATTCAAGATCAAATTTTGGCACCAGGAAGAGGTTCATCCCATAGCTGAGTCTCTGCATGTAACAACAAAAAGGATGAGTGGGTATAATTGCAAGAGATGTAATCATATTTGTATTTTCTGATGAAAAAAATTGAATACAAATTGATCTATGATCAATTAGCAATATAATGAAGCTGCCACAAAATGTTATTCGAGTAGAGCAGAATCAAAGCCTGTTTCAGCTTCTTGCTCGAGAAATAAGCTCCAGATGATGTTATTATCAAATGCTTAACTTTTGCTTCTACTTCTCGAGTAAAAAAGGTCATTTCAAAATCCGAGTTAAGTAGGCACTAAATACCAGAATCGAAGCCTATTTCAGTTTCTTGCTCGAGAAATAAGCTCCAGATGATGTTATTATCAAATGCTTAACTTTTGCTTCTACTTCTCGAGTAAAAAAACTCATTTCAAAATCCGAGTTAAGCAGGCACTAAATACCAGAATCGAAGCTTATTTCAGTTTCTTGCTCGAGAAATAAGCTCCAGATGATGCTATTATCAAATGCTTAACTTTTGCTTCTACCTCTCGAGTAAAAAAGGTCATTTCAAAATCCGAGTTAAGTAGGCACTAGATACCAGAATCGAAGCTTATTTCAGTTTCTTGCTCGAGAAATAAGCTCCACATGATGCTATTATCAAATGCTTAACTTTTGCTTCTACTTCTCGAGTAAAAAAAGTCATTTCAAAATCCGAGTTAAGTAGGCACTAAATACCAGAATCGAAGCTTATTTCAGTTTCTTGTTCGAGAAATAAGCTCCAGATGATGTTATTATCAAATGCTTAACTTTTGCTTCTACTTCTCGAGTAAAAAAAGTCATTTCAAAATCCGAGTTAAACATGCACTAAATACCAGGAAAAGAGACAAAAAAGCATCTTTCATTTGACATGACTGATGGTGCCAGAGCTACATTTTGTACTAATTTAATATGCAAAAAAGGTGTTTGTACTTCTAAAGCAATTAAATAGAGGCTTCCTTTTTAGTATCTAAGGAGACTTAAAAGGAAAGAAATGAAAAAAATTCATTTGTAAATCTAGCAACCATATTATCTCAGGCTCCTCATTTAGCCAGCAGTAACAACAGGATTTAAAATTAAAAAAAAAAACTTTCATAACACTAAATATGCATGCGAAAAAAATGGTTTTGAGGCCTTTTCGATGAATTTGCATCTTTAGAAACATACATAAAATTAGCTGAGTTTGCAACTAAAAGCCCTTGTGGCCCTTATTAATGTAGTGTTCTCAAAACTCTATTTAAACCAACTTGGTTAAATCCATCCTCCTATAATATATATCATTACTTTATTGGTGTGTTAACCGTCGCAGTGTTACAATGTAAGGACAAAAATCATGCATTGGATCATAAACAGCTAGAGTATAATAAGGACAAAAATCATGCATGTACTACCTAAAATCAGATACTGGGTTGAATCTAAAACAAAGAAAAACCTCATGTTTCCCCACTGCAATAGCATAATTCAACAATTCTATGTAATAATTACCTGAAAGAATTAATATTTAGCAAGGAAAGGAGATCTCATCTTACCAGTGTGCGATCGATCATGATTGATTGCCAGTTCTGATTCTGCAGATCAGGAACTACACGATTTCAGATTAGCTGACATTATCAACAAAACTAACCCAATGGCAAAACACCTGATGCTCTTCTCAAGTCGATGGTGAAAGTCGTCATGCATTCGATGCTCCATCATCTGATTCACGCTAACAACGGATAAATTGTTTTCTGGATCTGGTCAAATTGTCATCTGGATTTGGGCTAGAAAAGCAAGTCATATAAAACAAGCAATTAACAACTCAAAACAGCTGCTCGAGGGGAGAAGAGGCGGTAAATCATACCTGGAGTCCTCGATCTTGCATGGCAGTTTTAGTTTGGTTCCTAATTTTTATATTTCATTAAAATATCACCTTCTTAATCATCATATAAATGCTATGTAATGTTCTTTTGCATTTCTCATATAACGATTACATGGATATTTCAATTCACTTAGGAAACTTCTAGAAAAGAAACAGGTAAGGTCGCGACGGAATGCAAAGATTAGATTTCTAATTGTTACAAGTGAAATATTGAGATCGAACTAAAACACCCTAAAAAGGTCTGATCACGGTTTTGGTGCAATTTATCCTTAAATGTTATATAACTCTCTTTGTTTTCCCCTGAACTTCATTTATCTATTCTAATGAATTTATAAATACGAATGAAATAAGTAGCAATTTTTATGGAAGTTCCACTCTTATGCTGTGTACGATCACTGTAAATAAATTCTATAAATTGTCCAAACAATATAGAAACAGAAATATAATAGGAAAAGTTTCTTCGAAGAACATGAGAATGAGCCTGAATTATCTATTTAACAGTGATCCGAACACTCTCTCTTCCCAAAAGCAGCAATCATATGTCCACCAAACAAAATGTTTGAACCTTTGCCATGATAAAAAACTGAATATAAGCCTCTAGATTGTAAAAGCAGAAGCTTTAATTTGAAACTATTGCTTCTAATGCATCATAAAGTTGTTCGACAAGAGTTAACAAAATGCTATTGGAGCTTCTTCACACAGCTCTACTCAAACAGGCCAAGCAAGGCCCGAGTCAATGGAAAAGCCATATTTGAAGCTCAAAGTGTCTTATTATGAACTCATGATACTATTTAAATGATGCCCCTCTATAACTTATTCATTGCCATAAAATTCACATTGTCAACAATGTCCTCAATATTTCAGACAAATATTTAACAGCTGTGACAACAATAAGAAATTTTCTATATTCTAACATCGACGTATGGCATAAAAAAAATTCCTGCAATAAATATAAAGAAAACATGAAGTAACATGACATACTCTTGATGAATAAGATGTTCCTTAAGATTAAGGTCACAAACATGGAGCATGATCATAAATTAAAACTGATTAAAATGTGTTAGAGCACTACAATATCGTAGTTAGTTTCCCAAAAACTTGTTGGTCATTCTCCATTAGATAATTTCATCTACTTCAATTGAACATCGAATCAGTATACAACACCGCCAAAATAAGGAAGTCAATTACTAAAAATTTTGCCGACTAGGTCCTTGGAGTCTCTTCAAGGGCTTCTCGGATGAGTTTCTCTGTGAGAGCCTTCGGAAGCCCCATCACGCTATCTATCGTCCCAACCTAGAAAAGAATACAAACAATTAGATTGCAACCATTACATCCATAAAAAAGAAATATAGATCAAAACCTTCAAATGTGCTGTTACAGAAAAAATATATATGTATTAGGAAAAACTCACGATTGCTTCGACAAATGGCGAGGTTAGAGGATGTTCAACCATCAGGCCACCAGCAACATAAAGAACACTCCCCTCCCTAATCTGAAACAATTATCAGAAAGTTAACTTACTATTAGTTTGTTTGCTTATTTACTTATATCACGGAGAGAAATGCAACTTAAAATGTAGAATTACCAAATTCTCAATAACCTCATCGGGTATTTTGTGAAAGTATATCTGCATATCACCAATATGAAGAAATAACACATGGTTAAAATCATGAAGCCACAGAGAGAAAAAAGGAACAAAGTAACTGGTTCTAAGAAACACACACAAGCCTTCTTAATGCTTAGGTTTATTCTCACTAAAAGCAGGTGTTCAGTTTATCTACAAGAACTTGCTAAAAGATAATGCATATGAATGAAATTTTGATAGGTTTTTTTTTTTTGTTGATAATTGATAACTATTTGATGATAGAAAACCATTTACAAGGTTTAAAATTGCGAAAAGAAGTCAACATGAGAAGCTATTAGTGAAAGATCGACAATACTTCAGCTATATCCAATCCGCCCTTTTGGATACCAGTCTTCAGATTTGTAACGAGCACAGATCCGACGGTCGATGCATGACCTCCAGAGTAGCCTATTAGTTGAGTATCACATGTAATGGAAGTATGTTAAGTGAAGGTTAATTGTAATAAGACAACTTAAAGAGAGAGAGAGAGAGAGAGAGAGAGAGAGAGAGAGAGAGAGAGAGAGAGAGAGAGATTGCCAACCTTTGATAAATTCTCGTGCTTCTTCTGCACTACTCGGTTTTTCTCTAATCGCCCCTCCATGGACCACAACCTCCACAAAACGCAAAAAATATCATCATATTTATTGCTCTTAATATGATTAGATATTCCGGCCAATAGAGAGCGATACACAACCAGAGGAATACAACAACTTCTTACATTTACAAACTATGCTGAACATCTATTTGTGGTTTCTATAAACAAAAAATATATATTAATTTTTAATGTGAACAGATGATTTTTTATAAAAAAAAAAATTCCGAGCTATCAAGATAGCATAATGTAGGACACTGCTATGAGCAAAAGCTATTCTCGACTGCGAGATGAAAAATGAAGAGCGAAGTGTGAAAATTAAGGATCGGATGTCAAAAGATTCCTTCGAAGGTTGTTTCCGTATTAAGTGTTTATGCCATCTTGGATTCTCAGTAAACAAAATTTGCACTTGGTTTGAGTACACATTGATGCTTCACATAAAAGAGACGACTAAAAATTCCAAAATAATTTCATATTCTCAAAGATATAAAATGAAACTTGTTAGAGTACACCAGCAACAAGCTCCTTTAAAGTTGGTTTCTGTTCTTCAGTAGTTCTTTGACTACGACAATGTGTTTCTCTGAAAAATTTATAATACAAGCAATACTCTTGTAACAAAAATCGAAACAAACAATAATATTGTTATATTCTATATTTATACAAATAGAAAATGTGGACATACTTGGTCAGCAGTAATCAAGAGCGTCGGCTCAGAACCACCTTGATTAATACCATTGCTCTGAAGCCTTGATATTATTGCATCGGCCTGCGATTAAGTATTACAAAAATGCCAATTCACAAAGTTTTTACACTGTCCAACAGTAATTTCATGTAGTTAGAACTAAGAGGGTGTTGGTTCCCCGGAAAAAGAAAAAAAAATCTAGAAAATAGTTTTTTGGCTAGAATAGTATTTCTGTCCATTCGGTGTGTTTGTTTCACCGACAGTGGAGAGGGGTGAAGTGGTATTCGGCTGTACATGCGCACCTCCATTGCTTGGTTCATCAGTACTTCACCTTCCGTCGAAACTCAGACTCTCCAAAATACCGTAACTGATTTCGGTCACACCTCCAATTTTTACGTCACTCACTTTCAGTCAAACAAACAACTGAACTGGAGGAACTTCAGTTCCGCAACTATACAGACAAATAGCGGAAAGGAAGTAACTTTCACTTGAACTTCCTAGTTAATCCGAAAGTCTACTTCAACCGGAACTTCACCTTCGGTGAAACAAACAGTAAAAGAAAAATTCGGGAGAATTGCCTACAACATACCTATGAAGTCCTCGATTAGCAGGTTAGCCCATCCAAAATTTTGAGTAATCAAATCTATTCCTCTAAAAAATTGAAATTCGAAAAGTAATCCCTAACTTTTTTTTTTGCATAAAGAAGTTTCTTTCAAAACAGTTTTGCCACCATTTTTCATTTCTAACATCTCTATTCTCTAAACCCTAAACACTTAACAAAAATCTTAAAAGTATAACATTTTCCGCGATAGAACATTGCAGGGACAAATTAGCAATTTTGAAAATTAATAGGAATCCATATGCATCTAATTGAATTAATAGAAACGATAATGCCCCCCAAAAAAAGTATAATCCAAAATAGTCCATATCAAATAAAATGGGGCTTAAAAAAAATTGTAAAAAAAAGGTGGATCCTTTACCTTAGCTTTGGCCAAAACCATCACCAAATCCTCCGCTTTTTCCCTCCGAATCTCCTTCTCATCAATATCCGCGCTCTAAAATCGAATACCCACATCCCCAAATCAACAATTTTTGTTAAAAATTTAGAGCATGGCACCCAAAAAATCAAAAAAAAATGAAAAAAAAAACTTAGCATACCATGATAGTGAAATCGTAGCCCATCTCGGATAGAATTTGTCGCCGCGACGCCGATGATGAGCCCAATATTATCTACAAATTATCTTTTTTAAAACCCTAATTTTAAACAACAAGAATTGGTAATTATAAATTCTTAATTAGAGAAAAAGAGGACCTTGAAAACAGAAGAGGTGGAGGAAGAAGAAGCCATCTTTTTTCTTTTTTTCTTTTTTTTCCTGGGTTGGAGTTTGGGTCGAGCAAGGGTTTAAGTAACCGAATCCGAAACTGCTCCGCACGTGCGCGCACGTGCCGGAGAGTCAAATCCCTACACCTATTTTTTGCCTGGACCAGCTCTAGTAGACCGAGTATTTCTTTTTTTTTTTTTTTTTTGTTTTTGTTGTTGTGGTGGTGATGTGAGAACTGAGAAGGGAGAGCATGAAGTTTTAGTTGAAAAATTCCGTTTGACAGATACAAAAAAATAAAAATAATTTAAGATTGGAATATCTGTCGTCTATATAGATTCAGCAATAAATTACAAAACTGATCGATCTCATGTAATCTTGAGATACGTGATTAGCCACATATACATTAGATATTTAATTCTTAAAATTTTCTAGATTGTATACTTTGTTTTATCTTTGAACTCTTTCACTATACACATACTTTTTTTTTAATAAAACATCAGTTATTTATTCTAATTTACTTCAAGCATGATTATAATTTATGCGCCAAAATTTGACTTATCAAAAATTAGTATAAACTGAAATATTTACAAAATTTGAGGATCAAATTGTTCAAATTAAATCACATATTCTATTTTTCAAGAAATGTGTAGCAATTCAAAAGATTATCTCGAGTATGATTGATGAATTAGTAAGTAATTGTATATGACAATAGATTAGTGGTTCGACCCTTACATTTTTAGTAGCCATAAATTTATGGCTAAATTACAGAAGACTTCCTTATGAATATTTGTTTTTTTTACTTTTTTTTCTGACTTTCAAAAATTTATATTTTGTCTTCTTAAAATTTCAGAAATATTTTCAGGGGGCTACGACGTTAATGGAGAGGGCAAAATTATCAAATTGTCCTTACTTCTTCTATAAAAAAAAAAAATTTAATATACTTCTATCATTTTGAAGGGCATTTTCAGTATAAATTATTATAAATGGACGGAATAGTGATGGAACCATGACGGATGGGACCTAAATGCAACAACTTGAAATATTGAAGGAGTAAAATGTATGTTTTTAAAAGTTAGGGAGGGAAAATAAAAAGCCGGGTATTTATAAGAAGATTTTTGTAATTTAGGCTAAATTTATTTATTCATCCGCGGCTTTTGAGTAGGGATGTCAATGGGTATAGGTACCCGAAAAATTACCCGAACTCGAACCCGAACGGGTCGGGTTTATCCGAACTAAATGGATATGGATTCGGGTATGGGTATAGAAAATAAAAACCCGACGGTTATGGGTACGAGTATGGATTTGTATGTACCCGACCCGAACCCAAACCCGAATAAATTATATATATTTTATGTATTTATTTATTTAATATATAAAATACATAATGATTTCTATCCATTTGATCTTCATCCAATGGTACACTCAAAGGCTCAAAAGTCTTGATTTTACTACAATATATTTTCAAATATAGTACTTCGGGTTTGGATTTCGGGTTCGGGTTTCGGGTATTTGGTCGGGTCGGGTATGGATATGGATTTTTAAAACCCGTCGGGTTCGGGTCTGGATTCGGGTTCAAATTTGGGGGTCGGGTTCGGGTTCGGGTTTTTTAAAACCCGACCCAGTGACATCCCTATTTTTGAGAGGCCTTTATACTAAATAGGTTCACAGATGACATGGTGGACAGGGTCCAAGCAATAAATTTCCCAAAGAGGACCTTAATAAAAGAAGCTTTTGCTTCTCTTTTCTCCCCATTCCACTTCTTTTAATTCTCTCTCTCAACTCCTCCCCTAATCCAAAAAAGGTTTGCTAATCCTATGCATCTCTTTCATTCTTAACCCAAAAAAAAAAAAAAAGTTTTTTAGTATTCTAATTTAGATAACCAAGAAGAAACTAAATTTTGTATTCATTGGGTATTATATAATATTGGATTGAATTTCATGTCACAATTTGTGGGTCTTACAACATGTTGGGTATTTTTGGCCCCTTTTTTTTGTTGCATAAATAGGTGAATTACAGTGTTTGGAACTTTTTGTTTTTTTTTAAATTTTTTTCTTCTTAAGGGTTACAGTGAATGCAAAATTTTGTATTCATCTTTTGATTGACACCCTGTTACCTATAGCTATTTTGATTTGAATTATTGTCCTTAATGAGCTTTTATGCTTTGAATGTGGCAAAGTGATTTTTTAATTATTTTTTTATTTTTTTTGCTGTGAAATTTGTTGTTCTAAGTCTCAATCTTGCTAGTTATTGTCAACATTTAATTATGCCATTAATATGGTTAATAAAGTTTAATCTCATCAGAATAGCATCTCTTTAGGAGTTTGATTCAAACCCATTTCAACAGATACCCTCAGAAAATCATGAAAAACTATTTTTTCAGAAAAAAGTTTTCCATAGTTTTTGTTTTCCGGATTAAATAAAAAAATTAGAAAACGAAAAGGAGACTTTTTCTAAGAAATCTAGAAAAACTTTTCCAGAAAAACTACTTTTCTTGAGAATCAAACGGACAGAAAATACTTTTCAAGCCAGAAAACTATATTTTTAGGATATTTTGCATTGAACCAAACCAAAGCTGGGTATTTCCGGCTGATGCAGCGCCGCCGAAACTAAAACTAATCTTGTCAAGAGATAGCTCAAGAGACTTGCTCACAAATTCTTATCAAGCAGAGTGTGTAGCTTTTCTTGCTGATAATGATAAACTAATACACTCATAAATGCTGAAAATGCACCGCACTTGATGTTGGATTGGTTGTTTTCTGCGTCTATGACGGAATTCAGAGATCTGAGTAGAGAAGTTCCTTTTCATCTTATCAGTGTGCTGTTACTGTCATCTGTAGTTTTTCGATGTTTTGAAGCTATTCTGCAGCTGTAGAAGACAATATAAGCTCAGATATGATCTTTAACATGCTGTTTTGGTCGACAATCACTGCACGAAGCTTAAATGCGCTTCTAAGCTCCGTAATCATATCTGCTGCAGCATGAAGCTGTTCGGGGGACTTTAATTCCAAGTAGCTCTACTTAAACAGCAGTTTGCTCGATGACACATGATACTTAGTGATTTCGATCTCTCTCTTGATACATCATTGATAGGTTACTTGCGAGGAATTTTAGTTGCTCCTGAACCCAACTCCCTCGGTGAATCCAGCCATGGCCTCCTGCAGAAAGAAGAAATCGGAGAGCGACAGTTTTCTCGCCGATGTGAGGGACCACATCGACGAGTTCATTCATGCATCAGTGGATGAGCACAAAAGTTGCTTTCAGAAGACCATCCAGAAGGTACAGTGTTCATCTTACCACCATAGGCCAGCATAATTTCTGTCATGTCTAAAATCGGATTACTAATTTAAATTCAAAACCTCTGCATTTCGTGTTTCAGATGTTCGGAATGTCGAAAGTTGTAGCAGAAAGAGCGGAAAAAGCTTCTGAGACGAAGGAAGTCGAGAGCTCTCTGCCCCTTCAGACAACTGTTTCTCAGTAGGAAATTGATGTTAGTTTTAAGTGACATTTTGTGAGATCTCATCAAATCATCAATGCAATAATCAGATTATCCTAAATGTTTTTAATCTCTTTTCTTTTCGGATATCGTACGGAATATGTGGGGATTAAGCAAATAATGTATGCAACTTTGTTTGTTTTAATTGACAAAACTGCGATAGTGCTTTGCCGATCCAAATAATTAATGTGATTGGTTATTTACTGAGATTCTGCAAGCAGTTGCAGTACCGTCCATGTCATTTAGTAAGTGTGTTCAGATTTAAGAAATTGGATGCTTCTATTTCTACAAAGATGACTACAAAATCCATAACTCTCACAAAATCCATTCTAAACAAACTCTCAACACTTTATCCTGGGTTTCGACACCATCAGTTTCAATGCTGTACTTCATCACTGTTTCGAGTAAGTCCAAAAATTTGGAATAGCCATCGAATTCAAACACAACATCACAAAATTTTGTGAAAACAAGCCGGAGGACGGTGATAACATTCAGCATAGTACAATCATATAAATTTAATAAGTTATAACGGCGATAGATTACGACCAGAGTAAATCAATACAAAAATGGCTATAAAGCCTGCAACCCTCGGTTCTTGAAACAAGTTGAACAGCCATACAAAAGCGAAAACAATAAGAAGAAACTCGCTTTTCCACTACATTATGTACAAATATTGCAAGACTGTTTCGCAAATTCGCTTCAAGTTAGCGCAGATTAACCTAAATTAACAACAGTTCATCCAATTTGTCACCCAAATCCAGGAGGAACATCGGGATCCTCATCGATGACACCTCCGGGTAAA
This sequence comes from Puya raimondii, assembly GCA_016920855.1. Lineage (NCBI taxonomy): Eukaryota > Viridiplantae > Streptophyta > Magnoliopsida > Poales > Bromeliaceae > Puya > Puya raimondii. The sequence continues at coordinate 139,928,584 of JABWPP010000050.1, forward strand.
GCACTCTGATCGCTATGAGGACTGAAGCCAGGTGGTGGCTCATCAACCATCTCCTCCTCATGTAATCGTGGCTTCTGCTCATGAAGAAGCCGTGGGCTCTCTGATTTACGATTCGTGCCACTATGCTGAACACTTGGAACGAATCCCGGCGGTTCATTTTGTTCATTCTCATCTGAAACATTTGGTTCACAATTAGAAGGTTTTGCCGGTGAATCGCGATTCTCTTGGTCACTGATTCGGTGCTTTTTTCGTGGAGAAGCATGAGCTTCTTTCTTTTCTATTTTCTCTTCTGGATTCACTAACCTATTGTAGACCAGTTCCACTGTTTGTTTGATCTCTGTCTCGCTCGACTTTATAATGTTCCACACCTCATCGGAAATTTGGCCCATAATTTTGCTCCTGTGTGAAGTATCCAAAAATCAGTGTAAATGATACTGGCAGGAAAGAGATAATCTAGTTGAGATTTTTACACAGACATCCACGCCACATCTGAATCTTCATATTTGCCCATCAAAACTTAACTTCTTACACATACATGCCCTTGAGCTTAAAAAAGAAAATGCCCCCCCTTAAATTTCTAATACAAAACCCACTTCGACCCATGAATTGTGGACTGCCTTAAATAAGATATGGGTTATTTCTCTAGAAATTGCACTTTTGCTTGGTCCATAGCAATATAAGATAAGAAAACTTAGATTTTATAGGAGAACAAATGTACATAGATGATTTGCAGGAATAGCTATGTAAAAGCCCCTGTTTAGAATCCGACTTACCCAAGTTCTTGATATATAGCATCTGAAAGCTCTCTCATTTTCAGTTTTTCAGAGCCTTCTTCATTTAGTACCACCGATTGCTTAACCTCTGCCAGTATGCTGTTCCGCAGTTCTTCCTGTGGCAAAATTAACTTCTTTACTAACATTATCCTGGAACGAGAAATTTTTTTTAAAGAAAAACAACGATGTTACAATATATTGCAAGGTAGTAGCCCAGATCTTTAAACATCTAGAATACGATATAAATTGAAATATACTAGACCGTATAATTTACTTCTTCGAGTGATGCATAATGTCTAACCACCTCATGAGGAGTTCTTGCCTTCGTTAGTGTTGGCACCGAAGAATGGCCTGTGGATCCCAGTTTGAGGCTTGAGAGCATGGCACGATCTTAGCCCTCCAACTGAAGATTGATGAGGCGAATAAATGATGAAGCTGAACTATTAGGGGCCAATTTTATATGGTAGCAGGAGAGGCTCATCCAGATGCACGTGTAACATGGCTGCTCCAGTAATCGTCCCAGCTGTTCTATAAGTCGCATACTCATAAAGGACAACACCAATCAGATTACACTATCCTAGGAGTAGTGCTAGTGTAACTTTAAGATAGGGAGAACGTAATCTTAGAAGTAATGTAGTCTCCTTCCTCCTACGGTCATGCCGTCGTGGTTCACACAGGTTCCACCTCCACCACCGCATAGCTGGGCCTCGTCTGCATTTCTGTCATTGCCTGATCCACACCCTCACCAACATTGCGTCCCGCAATCCGCCTCCATCACAACTGTCCGTGTTAGATCGGCCGTCGTTGTTAAGTTGATCAGCGGGATAATAGTTCGATCCCTTCTCTTGCACTTTGGATTTCTCTTTAATAAAAGATATATCGTCTTTCTTTGGTTATCAAGTGCACAAACTTCTTCCCTCCCCAAGTGGACTTGGCATTCGATCACCACAAGCTGTATTCAATTCCCTCTCTGACTCGCTTGATCATTAGATTCACGTTTGTTAGACGAACTTGTGGCCCACGCATCATCAATACCCTTTTTTGCGCCAACAGTTTAATATCAGAAAGTTTCTTTTTTCCATTTTAGGAAACTAAACTCAGTTCCGGCGACAAAGTTTTCCAATTTTGCCAAACAATTAGCAACAATTTGCAATCAATTAAGATATTTTTTTCATCAATCAGAAGCACATGCAATATGGTTAAAAACAAGTAATTAAACCCTAATAGTCTCATCCAACTTCTCCAACTACATAACTCCCACAACTACCATCAAATAGCAACAAATCCAGTATCGAAATATAGCAAATTCTAGCATTCATGCACTCGCATGGAGAATCACAACAAAAAGATTCATACTTAAGATCAAATTCGAGTAACGGAACGAAGAATAAGATGAAGCTATAATGGATATTTGGTACACAAAGCTAACATATAAAATTGGTGCAATCAAATAAGATGCCTTTCTCATCAATCAAAAGCACATACAATGTGGTTAAAAGCAAGTAATCAAACCCTAAATTGTCTCACCCCACCTCTCCAACTCCATAGCTCCCACTACTACCATCAAATAGCACAACTCCGGTATCGATATGTAGCAAATTGAAGCATTTATACACAAACAAAGAGAATCAACAAAAAAAAGTTTCATACTTAACATCAAATTCGAGGAAAGGAATGAAGGATCTTACATTCTCCTTGACCTTGCGGGTGATCCTGAGGCGGAGCGAGTCGAAGTCGCCATCGTCCCTCAGCCTCGCGATCACCTCCTCCGCCGTGGGGCGGCGCCGCCGCCGCTCCATCCCCCACCCCTCTCTCTCTCTCTCTCTCTCTCTCTCTCTCTCTCTCTCTCTCTCTCTCTTCGATCGAGGTGGAGGATCGAGGGATCGAGGACGATGAAGACGAGGGTTCGGAGACTCGGAGAAACCCTAACCTGGATTTGGTTTACCACGCAGAGAGTCTCTTATTAACGGGTCGGATTTGTTTTGCCTCTCGGCCCGGTTTAATGTGGGTTGGGTCGAGTCCGGACCGGTTCAACTGGGCCGGGTCATCAATATTGCGGCCCAAGAAAATTCGGACCAGGCTTGAATTTTCTTTTTTTTATAGTTATTTTGTAGGAAAAAATAGACATTTTACCAAATACAAGCTAATTAAATTATTTTATTTTAACTTCTTTTTATAACAAAAAAGTACATGGATAAAGTCACAATATTAGGAGGGTATATAGATGAGAAAGTAAAAAAAAAAAAAAAAAATATCATGCTCATTCAAAAGCTTATGTCCAACACTTTCTCTCACAAATTCAGAATATTCTGTTATGATATTATATTTTTTCAGCACTAATCATATCGACTTCAATAACATATAATTATAGTTATATTTTATTTTACGCATATTTTTAATAACAGGTACACTCATTGGATCATGTCGCTGTTTATTGACTTAAACGAAACAAATTCATTAATTTCAAAAAAAAAAAGAAAAAAAGAACAAACTAATGGATTCATCAATTCTTTATGAAGGACACAAGAGAATTAAACCAATTATTTATATATAACAGCAAAATCTATCAAAACCATGGTATTTAATGCTTTGTACAAAGAGCATAAATGCTTGTGCTCATTCCCAATATCTATTAATTAATACATGAAGGTGACTCTCCCAATATTTGTGGATCCTTGCCCAACAGTGTTGTACACTGTGGTACAGCTTCTTTGCTGTCTATGGGGCTGGAAAATGGAAAAGTGGGGTTTTTAGAATGTTAGTACCATGCTCATGCATGTGCTTTATTTGCATGAATGTGTCCTATTCTTGCTAGCTAGTGTTGTTGCATCAATGGTGAGTAGGTGCATTGGAATAATTGTATGGATAAGTGCCCCCAAATCTCTCTCTCTCTCTCTCTCTCTCTCTCTCTCTCTCTCTCTCTCTCTCGATCGATCGATCTCGAGTATGGAACATATTCAAATACGTCTCCGTACATGTTAAAACATGCAGGAATTGCTGCGATCAACACTGTGTTTTCTGCGCCTCACAATTGGAAAGCTGCGATCACCTTTTCAGGAATTGCGTCTTCACCCGATTCCTACTGTTCGGTGCGGATAGTTTGGAATCCCCATATGCCTCTCCAGGAGACTCCCGAGGGCTTTGGCTGAGCATCGCCGACACCCCAAACACTACGATACGAGCTAAAAACCTAACCACTCTGTCAGCAATCTGGTGGGTTGTTTGGACGGATCGAAACAACACTATCTTTCGGAAAACCCCCCCAGACACTTTTAGGGCCATGGATAGAGCTAAACTACTAGCAACCGCGTGGAATGAGCTTGTTTGAGTAACTATTCCCCCCTCCTCCCCTTCCCCCCTCCCACTCCTGCTTGTTTCTCTTCTCTTCCCGGAGGTCCTGGCTGCTTCCACTTTGTATACTTAGTTCATCTTACTTAATGAATGAAGCAGGTAGCATGCTACCTTTTTCCCAAAAAAAAAAACATGCAGTTTCTCTCTCTCTCTCTCTCTCTCTCTCTCTCTCTCTCTCTCTCTCTCTCTCTCTCTCTCTCTCTCGAGTATGGAACATGTTCAAATACGTCTCTGTACTTGTTAAAATATATAGTTTTACTCACTACGCTAGTAGTCAGCAGATAGATATGTGAACTCTCTCTCTCTCTCTCGATCTCTCGATCTAGTATGGTGGATATTCAAGCATGCCTTCGTACATGTTAAAACATATAATTTTACCAATTATGCTAGTAGTTAGGGGATAGCTAGATATGTGAAGTCTCTTTATCTCTCAAGTATGGAACATATTCGAACAAGTTTCTGTGCTTGTTAAAACTATATAGTTGTACGAACTACGCTAGTAGTCAGGATATATATATATATATCTCTCAAATATGAAACATATTGGAACATGTCTCTGTGCCTGTTAAAAACATATAGTTTTACTAGTATGACCAAGTTGTTAACCACATGCATATATCATTAAACTTTTCCTCATGTTTTTTTATTAAATTAACTAATTTTGGTGAATGGTGAGTTTGGTGACAAACAGTAAGGTTCCATATATGCACTTTACACAACATGAATCAATGATGATAAATATATGAGCCACTATAAAAAATTGAGCCCATTCATGGTTCAAATGATTGATTTATCACATGTTTAGCCAATTTCTTTTAAAACAAGTTAATAAGTGAGTTCAAAAAAAAAAAAAAAAAAAGGGTTCAAAACATAGTAAGATACAATAACTGTTGTGATAATAATAAGTTAATAAGTGAGTTATTATTTCTCAGGTTCCTTGCTATTTTGACCTGAAACATTTGGGAAAAAAATAAAAAATAAGTATCAAAGTGTAATTACATGGATGTCGCGCGTAAACTCATTAATTTGTCGCAAAGTCAATGATGTTTTTTTTTTCCTGAATATATTTCGTGGTCAAAATAGGAACGAGAGATTTTGGTCATAATTTTGTTGCACAAATAATATTATCTTCATGATTAAACTGTCCTCGACTAGTACTATCACGATAATGAAATGAGTGGCGCTTCTAAATTCTAACTTAACCATCGCAGAGTCGAAAAAAAAATGCTACAATATTCGATCTCATTTTCAAAATAGAAAATAAATTACAAATTTATCACTTTAAATTTTAGCTAATTAAAAAAAATGTAGATACTATTACAACTTTATCTACAATTTCCTTTTAAGGACTAATTAAATGTTGGTAAGTACATGTCCATTAACAATATATAAAGGAGTTATATATTTATTAATGTAGAATACCTAAGTTCACTTTAAAATTCCAATTTAATTTCTCACTCAAAAAAAGCAATAAATTAAACAACTCATTACATGTATATAAATAAAGAAAAATCTTGTTCTTAATCACATTTCACATGTCCTCAATTGTTTATTTTACAAATTCTTGTTTTTTTTTTAAAAAAAAGCTATTGAATATACAAGTCATAGGTATAGGGTGGGGCCATGTTAATTTAATGCAATTTTAATTTCCTCACATAGTTTGCACTTCCACATTCATATGATAGTGGTGAAATGAAATGAAAACCATTCATGTAATGGTGTTGTTTTATTGTATTTAAATTGAATTTGGGAGGGAACATAATTTGAATTTGAATTTAAATTTTAGGTGTCAATTCAAGTTGGTTTACAAATGGATAAATACAATGAATTTTTAAATCAAATACAATCTTTAAATTTATGGCTTTTTAAATTAAAGTATAATTTAAAATTTTTAATACGAAATTGATTTGGGATGGTGAAATATACCCTTCAATCCAATTAATTTCGAATTTTTTTAAAAAATTATTTTACTTAGTTTGTCAAAAAATTTAGTAAACTTATCACGTCTGTTTGTTATTAGTTGTTTATAATTGTAATTTTTGATTGAATCATCAAAAATGAAAAAAATTAACATTAGGGGGGCCATTTTGAAATGGCCTATAATTTTTTTTTTTTGGAACTAATCCAAATTTTAGACTCTCCCTCTATATTTTTGCAATTACACCCCTACAAAAAAAGAAAGAAATAATTCCAGTGAGAATTTTAAAATATTTCCTTAGTTTGGAAAATATTTAATGCTATTTCCTGTTACTCCCTCTTTTAAATTTTTATTTAAAACAATTAGTTTTGTTTTTGAAATAGAGAGAGAGAGAGAGAGGAGAGAGAAAGTGACAGTTGAGGTCAACTTTTTGCCATTAATGCCCTCCTCCTTGTTGCCTCTATCCAAATTTTACCTTTTTCCCTCCCTTTTATTTATATTATTTTTATTTAAAAATAATTGTTAATTTTGTAAAAAAATATTTAATTGTAAAAAATGTACCGAACGTATCCGAACTATGGACTATTTTTAGTCGACTATCTGATCTTTCAAAATTTTAGTTTATTTAATTTGAATCAGTTAACGATATTTTCACTACAAATTTTAAATTCGTCGTTTATCTTTGGAGATTTCGTTAGTATACTGTATATAATTCTCGTATATAAATTAATTAAACCAACTAATTAGCTTAGTGAAGTAATTTTGAAACTCAAACTTTTCAGAATACCGTAACTTACTTCGGCCCCAATGTAGACCAAAGTCAATTCCGTAAAAAGAGAGTGAAAAAAATAAAATATTAATAATTTTTGAAACTTCATTTTTTATTTTATTTATTTTTTACTAAACAAATAGCAAAACTGAAAAAAATTTAGTTCCACGACAATGAAAATAAGTTGTGAAAGAGGATTAATTTTTGCCTGAATTTAGTTCGTCCGAAAGTTTATTTCAACTTGAACTTCACCTTCAGTGTAAGAACAAATAGGCCGAAAAATTTAAGGACCAAATAAAAATTGACGAAAAGTTTAGGGACTAGCATGCAAACCTTACCCCTTTCACGGACCGCCATGGCCGGTAATGGAGGCGTGAGTTATCACAGCTCACCATACAAAGAAGAAGAAGAAGAAGAAGAAGAAGAAGAAGAGAGAGAAACAAGAGAGAGAAATAAGAGAGAGAGAAGAGAGAGAAACAAGAGAGAGAAATAAGAGAGAGAGAGAGAGAAGCGGATGCGGAGAAGATGACACGATGGCTCACGTGACCCCACCACCCTCCCGCCACTGCCGCCGCATCTCCACCGTCCGCTCCGCCACGTGTCCGCATCTCCATCCCCTGCCCTTCCTCACCATCACTCTCCTCCTCCTCCTCCTCCTCCTCTGCTCGTCGTCTCCGGCGTCGGCGTCGTCGTCTCCGGCGGCGGCGGGGGAGCGCGAGGGGCTGCTGGAGCTGCGGGCGTCGCTGGGGCTGCGGGCGCGCGACTGGCCCCGGCGCGGCGACCCCTGCACGGCGTGGCGCGGGGTCTCGTGCCGCTCCGGCCGCGTCGTCGGCCTCGCCCTCTCCGGCCTCCGCCGCACCCGCCTCGCCCGCCTCCGCGGCGCCCCGCGCCTCCCCCCGACCCCGCTCCGCCGCCTCCTCCCCCGCCTCGAGTCCCTCAACGCCTCCTCCTTCCCCCTCCCCGGCCCCCTCCCCCGCCCCGCCGCGCTCCCCCCGACCCTCGCCCTCCTCGACCTCCGCGCTTCCGCCATTAATGGCTCCGTCCCCTCCTCCCTCGCCCGCCTCCTCCCCGCCCTTGCCGTCCTCGACCTCAGCTCCAACTCCAACTCCCTCTCCGGCCCCCTCCCCGCCTCCCTCCTCTCCCCCCCCTCCCTCCGCCTCCTCAACCTCTCCCACAACCACCTCTCCGGCCCCCTCCCCACCACCCCCACCACCACATCCCCCAATTCCAGCGTCTTCGATCTCTCCGCCAATCGCTTCTACGGCCCCGTCCCTTCAAGCTTCCATTCGCTCCTCGCGCGGTTCGAATCCGTCGACATCTCGCGCAATTACTTGGACGGGGATCCGGGGATCGTCGGAGACCCCCGTAAAAATGTCGCCTTTGAGCTCAATTGCTTCCGCAACGCTTCGAACCAGAGGACCCCTGGTGAGTGCCAGGGTTTCTACTCCTCTAGAGGGATAAAACCCTACGATGGCCCTGTAACTCCCCCTTCTTCTTCTTCTTCTTCTTCTAGCAAGAAGAGCCACAAGAACTTGAAGTATATACTCATAGCAGCTCTCGGCGGGGCTTTGGTGCTCGTAGTGTCGCTCACTGCTGCTGTATTGTGTTGCGCATTATGCGTTCGACGAAATGCCGAACAGAGGAGGAGCAGCACTGTGACCGCCACCCCGGCCGGCCCGGTGGGTCCGATGGGCCGGCAACGAGCTCCGGTCTCAGTGAATCTCGCTGCGGTCGGAGACGCGTTCGCCTACGACCAGTTACTTCGAGCAACCTCGGAGTTTGCGGACGGTAACCTCGTTAAGCACGGGCACTCGGGCGACCTCTATCGCGGAGTTTTACAAGGGGGGGATCCCGTAATCGTGAAGCGAGTCAAAAACGGAACCTACGCCGCTGAACTAGATCTGTTTTCGAGAGGGCTGCATGATAGATTGGTTCCGTTTTTGGGGCACTGCTTGGGCAACGAGGACGAGAAGTTCCTCGTTTATCGGTTCGTGCCCAACGGTGACCTAGCGAATGCGCTGCACAGGAAAACCGAGAAGGACGAAGACGGGGCGCAGTCGTTGGATTGGATAAAGAGGTTGAAGATCGCAATCGGGGTTGCCGAAGCTCTGAGCTATCTACATCACGAATGTGCGCCGCCACTGGTTCACAGGTATCTTCTCGATCCTTTTTGTCGATTACTAACTAATATTCACTCCGAATTGCTCATTACCGGAAAGATGTTAGTCACTTTGTTTCTCCTTGGTGCAATTTTGTTGCAGCAATTTTCGTCTCAGAAACTTTAAACCCTCCAGATGCATAAGATCATAAATGGGTGTACAATTTAGATTACTTGGTCTCATTAAACATTATTACAAATAGAGGTTGCTAGTCAAAACTTACTATGTTCTTTTACATTTTACAAATGCCTTTGTCATGTAATTTTTCTTAAGAACAGCAAATGTGTTCTTGACAATTCGAGACTATCCGAATCAATGCACTCTCAAATACTTCCTCTTTATATCTCTTACTTTTTGTTTGATGTAATACAAATGGTTTCACTAACACCTTTTCTATTTGATGTAATATTGTTTTGCGTGATTTTAGTTCATTTTATGCAAATTACGCATTCATTATCACAATGTAGGAGGTACTCTGTTCAGTTCTACATTTGTAACACTCCAAATTCTCACTAAAATAGTGTTGTATATATGCTCCAAATGCTCGACATATACCGCGCTTGTCGTAGAATGTTAGTTCTCAAATGTTCTGATACGGTTGCAGAGATATCCAGGCAAGCAGCATCCTTCTCGACGACAAATTTGAAGTGCGGCTCGGAAGTTTGAGCGACGTATGCCCTCAAGAAGGTGAAGGTCACCAAAATGTCATCACCAGGCTATTGAGATTTTCGCAGTAAGTTTTGGTTCTCGTTTTTCCGTTTTCCTCAGCAACATTCATGTGGGACTATTATTGTTTGCATGATTACATTGTCGCTCACCGATTTAACAATATTTTCTTTCCTCGGTACTCAGGGCATCTGAACAACAAGGTTCTTCCGGTAAGTCGACTTTGCCAAGTATTTAATCATCGGTCTAAGTGCTTGTTTGGTCTACTAGAATGCGGAAGCTTCTAGAAATTATGTGCTTAGATTTTGCTACACTGTGGAGCTGAAATAAGCTTTTGAACTCTAAAAATAGAAGCTCAATCGAAAGCTTCAGATAAACCAAACAGCCCTTAGTTCTCTTTCAATATTTCTCTTAATCTTCATGTAGATAGCTTACATGTTCCATCTCTTATCGACGACGCTTAGGATCCCCTTCCGCAACATGTGCCTACGACGTATACTGCTTTGGAAAAGTATTGCTCGAGTTAGTAACCGGTAAACTCGGCATTAGCGGATCAACCGACGCGGCAACCAATGAGTGGCTCGAACGTGCAGTACCGTACATCAACATATACGAGAAAGATCTCATAGCGAAGATTGTGGACCCAACCCTAATCATCGACGAGGACCACTTAGAGGAGGTTTGGGCCATGGCTATAGTAGCCAAGTCGTGCCTGAACCCTAAACCCTTGAAACGACCGCCGGTGAGGTACATTCTAAGAGCCCTAGAAAACCCTCTCAAGGTCGTAAGAGAAGATCATAGTTCGAGCATGAGGGCCACGTCGTCACGGGGGTCCTGGAACGCTACGTTCTGGGGGAGCTGGCGTCAGAGCTCGTCGGACATGCCTGGCCCACTGAAGGAGGATCGGACACTGAGACGGTCCGGCACAACGAGGTCTCAAGGGAGTAATGGAGAACACTCTTTCTCCTCCCACAAGAGGGGGTCGAAGGAGATCTTCCCCGAGCCTTCGGGGGTTCGGGATGTTGAAGATTGAGAAGGAAGAGGTGTTTCTGCTTTTTCTCGAGATTCTTGGGGTTCGGAGGACAAATTTATCGACTCGAAAGGGCCTCGACGCAAAGTGGTGTACTTCAAAAGCATGGGATTTGCTATTGATTCTTTCCTCCTCTTCTATAGATGCAACACGAAAATCGGTTTGTCGAAGAAGAGGCGGCTGAGGTAGCGGCGGCGCAGAGGTGAGTGTGCAATCAATGTTGTTCACTATCATTTAAGTTAATGGTTGAGAGAGATGCATGTGGTTCATTGTTTGCTCTACATGGTTTGCTTCCTTTTTTGGACAGTTGATGAATCATTGCTTGCTCTTTACTTGAACTTCACTGCAAAGGCTACAAAAGTGTATAATCACACACTACCTAAATCATAGTTATCAATAATAATAACAATAATATGTTTCTGTTACATAAATTATATTTATCAATATAACACAATATATATATATGAATATAGTTATGTTTATAAACACAAGGTGCATGATATTGAGGTGAGCAATAGAATTTCTATTTGGGTCAAGCAGGCACTTGGAAACATTAGAATAGCATCTTTGTACATAAAATTAGAGAAAATGAGATACAAAACTCTTAAAAAAAAATGAAAACAAGGGAATTTAAAGGTTACTATTAGCAGACACATTAACAGAAATAGTCATGAACAGATGCAATTGTCTCACTGATCTCATTTCCTAATTTGAAATCTCATTGTTTCCCGAAAAAATCGAAAGTATTCAGGGGCAAATCTACAAATCGAAGGAAAATGACGAGAAGCTAAGGAATTATTCGAATATCACAAACTATTACTAAGTCGAAAAATGAGTTCAATTATACGAGGCCTCGAAAGAAGCATTGCACGAGTCTCGAGTTCGCGATTGTTTAGTTGCATATACTACCTAACAAATCTTCCCGAAACCGACTTCGGTACAAGGCTTATTGTGCTTGAAGATTTCTCCAACCTCGAGATCTCTTCCACGGCCTTCAACACTTCCTCGGAGTTGGTTTCAATCACCTGTCCCCCTAATATGATTTCGTCCAATATCGTATGCAACTGCATAGAAGAAAATCTAATGAACTAAAGAAGGACAAAATGAGATATGCTGCATCAGAAACATATATTCTAACTTACTTTGAAACCAAAACCTGTCACAGTAAATGACGACATCGATACACGAAGAAACATTATGTAGAAAAAGAGTGCACATATCACGCAGCAGCTTGACACACAGCAGAACAATTATGTGAAAAAAGCATCGAAAACATGTACGACGTTAGCATCTGTTTAGCATCACTTATGAAACAACTTCTCTACTCCAGGAAGCAATGGTTTTCAATGACGATGCAATAAGCGACGGAAATATCAATAGAGTCCAGTATTACCTTGTTGAAATTGAATACTACGTCAAGCTCGCACACGTTCTTGAAGCATCGGTCCAATGTTTCGACAAAGACTGTAAAGCCGCATATTACAATTAGAATTCACCTCTTTAAGAAGCGAACAGTATTAGGAGTTATAAATAACCGAAGATGGATAATCGCGGCGATAAATCATGAAGAAACAGTAGCAAGAATACATTTATGTATATGAAAGATTCACATCAATAAGTATTCGGTAAAATGTTGATTACCTTGTATGAGGTCGAGCACAGCGAGCTCGTTCTCGGAACTATCGAAAACAAAAATGAAATATAGTGTAGCTAAATGCTTGTATACCAGCCGAGTGCCCTACAAAAAGATGAACTCTTCATCATTCATGTTGAAACAAATTACAAGCAAGATGGACTTTTTACAGGCATTTTGTCCCTCAAAATTTTTAAAATGTACAAATTTTTTGTTCGCCTCCGATAGTTGACCATCTAAAACTAGCTTTTTTTTTCTTTTTTTCTTTTTGGTAAAAAGACCTTTCTGCTCTTTCTTTTACATCATGTAACGCGACTCTTACATTCTAAACCCTTCAAAAATCTCGAAACGAAATATTTTATTTCAAGGGCATAACGCCCTAATAGTGAAAAGTTAGCAATAACCGCACAATACTCAACCAGTTCTAAAGAATGTGAAACAACTGTTATCTTTGAAAAGCTTAGGATTCGAACTCAGAATCTCCTACTCTGATATCATGTTAAAAAAATGTGAAATAACTGTTGTTCTCAAAAAGCTTAAGCTATCAAAGAACGGTATTTTTAATATTCACATTCAACAACCAGGAGCGACAAATTCACAAGCTTTTTAAGTTTGGAAAAATAGGTTGATAATTAAAATCTTCGCGGGACAAATGCAAAAAAGTTCACTACTTTGCAGGGTTATGTGTGTGTGCAATTTTTCCTCTTTTTTCTTTGGTCACATATATAAAATCTGAGTGACAATTTGCATCAAAATACCAATTTGATGTCTAAAAATCTCTCCTTTTCCCCTCAATTTCACGTATTCAGCATCAAATTTACTGTAAAAAAAAGGAGTTTTCCACTTTTTTTTTAATCATAGATACAAAATCCAAGTGACAATTTGCATCCAAATACCAATTTTGAAGCGTAAAAACATCTCCTTTTCCCCCAAATTTCACGTATTCAGCATCAAATTTACTGCTTAAAAAAAAAAAAAACAAAGGAGAAATTAAAGAGGAAAATTTACCGGGCCAAAGATCGCATCGGTGTTGACGAAGTTGCTTACGTTCTCCGCTCTCCCCGACAAAACTACACAACCAAGATCAAACCCTAGAAACCGAGAAATTGGGCACAAATTCGTGGCCAAAAAAAGGGGAAAATTAGTACCCGAGAAGACGCTGCGGATGAGCTCCTGCTGCTTCTCCGGAGGCTGCGGCGAAAGAGAGTGGTGAGAGATCGGGCAATTAGGGTTCGCGAGAGATCGAGAGATCGAGAGATCGAGAGAGAGAGAGAGAGAGAGAGAGGGGAATTAGGGATTTGGTGGGGGATTTGGGGGGGAACCTGGAAATCGTAGAATTTGAGGAGGCGGGGTTTGCCCTGGGTGTTCATCACGATCACAGCACGAATCATGATGCACGTGATTCGGAGACGAGAGAGGGGGACGGCGATGAGCGGCGTAACTCCACCGGAGCGGAGAACGAAGCACACACGGACACAGATATACACTAATTATAATTTTAATAATAATAATAATTATTAGGCTAAATTACATAAAATCTCCGTGTAAATACCCGTTTTTTCATTTTTCACCTCTCTCATTCAAAAATCTACATTTTACCTTCTTAAAAAATAAAAAATATTCACAGGAGTACGGTATGATAAAATGACCAAAATACCCTCATCTTCTTCATCTCCTCCTCCCCAATCTTGCTCATCCCGCATCCCGCACCTCGCCCACGCCTCCCTTGACCCCAACTCCGACTTCGTGCGAGGGCGAGGCGGCGGCGGAGGGCGAGGCGGCAGCCGAGAGCATATGTGTGGGCATGAATAAAGGTTTCAGTAATATTTTGGATATAAAAATAAGATATAAACGGAACTTTAACGAAACACCGACGGCGGGGGTTGGAGTGAATATTTTTTATTTTTTAAGGTGGCAAAGTGTAAGTTTTTGAATGACAGGAAAAAAAGTAAAAAAGCGGGTATTAACAGAAAAGTTTTCTATAATTTAACCTAATTATTATTATAAGTATAATTAAGAGGAGCGCCCTAATTTTAATTTATTTTAATTATTTGCTCATATTTTTTTAACTAAATATTGACACATTACTGATATAAAAATTATATGGCGTCTTTATTATTGGCATATGATCAATCACAATACTATTATATTACTTTGATTTCAGCGATTCATTAATATTTAATAAAAAAATTAAGTTGTAGAACACGATTGCAATAATTCTGTACGTTCGAATAAAAAATTATACAAATTAAAGTTTGATAACCAAAGTGTCACCTTCCTTATCATTTGAGGACTAAAAAATTTGAGTTAATTATACTTTTCGCCCTCAATGTGCGACATTTTTGCCGTCAAATTTTAATTTGTTTAAATTTCTAACTAAAATTTTTTAAATTATTATAATGTGATATTGCAATACGCTTTAGCTCACTAAATATTGACATATCGCTGATACGGAAGTAACGTGGCATCATAATCACTATCGCATCATTAATCACGATATCTGCATCACATTAATATTTAGTCAGATAAATTAGATTGTAGTAAATTAAAGGTGAGGGACCAAAAGTGTAGTTTAGCATTTATATAAAAAAAATGGTAAAAACATACCGAAATTATCTAAACTATAAACTATTTTGGATCGGCTACCCAACCTTTTAATTTATTTGATTTGAGACGGTCAACGGTATTTGGACGTCAAGATTTAAGATAATTATTTATTTTAATAAAATTATAGCTACGAGAATTGCGTTAAATATGCTGACAAAATCTGTAAAGATAAACAATTCACTCAAATTCTGAACTAAAAGTGCCAGCGCTTGACTCAAATTAAACAAACTGAAAGGTTTGATGGTAAAATCAAAATTTTGAAAAGTTGGATAACCAAATCAAAATGATTTCAGACGTTTTCAACAGTAAATTTAATGCTCCATTTTTTAAAATGTTTTAAATTACAAATTATATAATGTAAATTTAAATTCAAATTTTAATTATCGAAGGCGCCTGTAGCTCAGTGGATAGAGCGTCTGTTTCCTAAGCAGAAAGTCGAAGGTTCGACCCCTTCCTGGCGCGAACAAAAATAATATTTTTTAAAATTTGTTCTACTACCCTTCAATTTATAAATCATTTTTAACCCTTTTGTATAAACAATTTATAATTTTGTGTTTTTGTAAAATTCGGCTGCTTTTTTTAAAATTTTGCATAAATTAATATTTTTTATTTTTTTTACGATCCCTCAATTCTCTTAATTCATTTTTAACCTTTTTTTTTACAAAAATTATTAATTTTGTGTTTTTGTAAAATTACGTAGCGTACCCGCTTCTTCCTTTTTCGCCTCCTTCTGCCGTATTTTTTCAAGCCCTATCTTTTCGCGCTTCGCTTGGCCTGCCTTGCCCATGTCTCTATCGCCGCCGACCACCTCGAGCAGTCGTCCCGACCCGGCCAATCTGCAGGTCAATATAATAATATTTTTTTTGATTGAGGGAGAAGTAGGGATGTCAATGGGTATGGGTATCCGAAAAATTACCCGAACCCGAATCCGAACGGGTCGGGTTTACCCGAACTAAATGGATATGGATTCGGGTCGGGTTCGGGTTCAAATTTGGGGGTCGGGTTCAGGTTCGGGTTTTTTAAAACCCGACCCAAACCCGACCCATTGACATCCCTAGGGAGAAGGACATTTTGGTCGTATTAAAAAAATTTAAACTGAAAATATAAAATTTAAGAAAGCAGTTTAATTTTGCAAAAAATATAAGGTTAATAAATTTTTTTATGCAAAAAGGCATTCATTTTTTTACAAAATAATTGTTTTTTCTGTTTACAACCCCTCAATTCTTAATTCAATTTTTACAAAATAATAGTGGATGATAGATGTTGGATCTCCTTGAATTTGACCCAATTTCACTTAATCATCCCAATTTTAAAAAGATTTTAAAGTACTATATAATATAATTTTCCTCCAATGCATTTTCAATCAACCAAATTAAATTTTTTTTTTTCAATTTTTTTATGTAAAAGGTTAAATTACACTTTTGGTTTTCAAATTATAACTTGCGAGGCGATGTGGTGCTCAAACTTTAATTCATTATAATTTTTGGTTTGAATTTTATAAATTATTACAATTACGCACCATGAATTGATTTAGTTGGTTAAATATTGATGAATCGTTGATATGAAAGTGATATAATATCTTAGTTATCATCGCATAATCTTAATTATCATCGCATAATTAATCACAATATTGCAACATCACTTCTAGATTAGCAGCATATCAATATTTAGCAAACAAAATTGAGTTGTGGGACTTATTACAATAATTTAAAATGCTGAGCCAAATTATAAGAAATTAAAAGTTTGAGAACAAAAGTGTCGCGCACCTCAAAGTTTGCGAACTAGAAGTGTAAGTTACCCTAAAAGGCAAAATACATAAAATCTCTCTATAAATACCTGCTTTTTTATTTTTTTCTTGAATTTCAAAAATCTATATTTTGCGCTCTTAAAATTTCAAATATATTTTCAGAGAGTTACGACGTTAATGGAGAGAACGAAGAGACCAAATTATCCTTACTTTTTCTATAAAGAAAATAATTTTTTAATATATTTCTATTATTTTCAAGAGTATTTTTTGTATAAATTATAAGAAATGAACGGAATAGTGACTAAACTAGTGTAGGGACCCGTGCGATGCAACGGGTAGATAATAGAAGAAAAATTTTAAATTTTATTGAAGTAAAAAGTAATGGTAAAAATTAAAAATTTAAGATGTATATGGTACGGAACATAATAAAATAGAGTAACAAGTAAGTATATTTATTATCGAGAAAATATATCCGCAAAAGATGTTGAAATAAAAGAGAATGCAAATGTTATTATATAAGAATGGAGATAGAAGTGAATAGATAATTATGGAAGAATTTTTAATATTGTAGAGAAAACAGCGAGTAGAAAATACAAAATGACAATACAGTGTTCTCCCTTTTTTTTCTCCTCCCAAATATTTTTCCTGTACTATCTATTCGCCTATCCTTCTCACTCACCTTCTCACTCACTGTTGCCTCTACATCTTCTCCTTCTCACTCATTTTTCGCCTCTCCATCTTTTTCAAACATTTCAATAACTTAACCACCTTCTCCTTCATTTAGATAATTTGAATTCCTCACAGAAAACGACGACGAAGGAAGATGACATATTGTATTTCACTATTTAAAAATAAAAATTATATGCACACAGAGAGATTAGCATAGCAGTAAGATGAAACATTGGGGGTTAGGAAGATGAAGAGGTGGGGGTTAAGAAGATGAAGTATTGGATAGAGATGGGAGTGGGAAGAGGGAAGGCAAAGGTGAGGGAGGATCCGCCACGTGGCAAAAGATTAGAAGAAATAATATATAGGTATAGATTTCCAAAACCTACATTTTGCGCTCTTAAAATTTTAAAAATATTTTCAGGGAGTTACGGTGTTAATCGAGATGACGAAGCGACCAAATTATTCTTACTTTTTCCATAAAGAAAATAATTTTTTAATATATTTATATTATTTTCAAGAGTATTTTTTTGGTATAAATTATAAGAAATAAACGGAATAATGACTGAATTTTAAAAACCTACATTTTGCGCTCTTAAAATTTTAAAAATATTTTCAGAGAGTTACGGCGTTAATAGAGAGGGCGAAGTGACCACATTATGCTTACTTTTTCTATAAAGAAAATAATTTTTTAATATATTTCTTATTTTCAAGAGTATTTTTTGGTATAAATTATAAGAAATAAACGAAATAGTGACTGAACCCTAACAGTGGGAGACTAAATGAATCAATTTGAAAATTTGAAAGAGTAAAATATAAATTTTTAAACATAAAAAAATAAAAAATAAATATTTATAGAGAATTTTTTTTTTTTGTATTTTAGCTTATTTAAAATTTGAGTGAGAGAGAGAGGAGTGGTGGGTTTGGAGGGTTATGTGACGTGGCAGCCGAAGGGTGAAGAAGGCATGCAATTTCGGTGGCTTCTTGCTTTTGTGGATTTTTGGATGGAGAATGATTCAATGCATAAAATAAATTCATATTAAATAAATGCAAAAATGTAAAAATTCTCTACTATAAATATTCACTTTCATTCAGTGAAAAAAAAAATGATAGTATTGTTTAAGATAGAGAAAAAATAAAACAATATTATGTATTCTCACGATTCTGAAAGATAAAATAAGTATATCAGTAGTAATCTATTTGTTTCATATAGGGTATGTACGAAGCGGTGACGAAATAATAAAAGTGCAATATACAGCTTTTAAAAAGATAAAGCTGGTTGGTTGCATGTAATAGTAATTTTATTATAGTTGTAATTACATGTAAATTCAAATTTCGGTGTTTAGTTTGATGCGCTCGAACCTGATTGCTGTACTTAGAACTACGCCAAAATTAGCCGTAGTTTTAATTGCATTAGTTAGAAAGAGTAATTTTAAATAAAAAATAACCATACCTTCTAAATTATTTTGAAAGAAAATTATTTTTTCTCTTACATTAAATTATATAAACTAATAAAATTTTAAAAAAATACATTTCTCAATTGTATACAACTAAATAAATTATTGATACTTGCAGTAATTTCTATTACATCTAACTAAATAAGATAAATATAATTATAACTGTTGTATTTTTAATTGTTTATCTAATTATATCCAATCAAACGATTTCAAAATATAAAAGCGGATATTTACAGGAAGGTTCATACATTTTGGTCTTAAATAAACATAATATTATTTCCCTTTCATTCCACTTCCCACCCAGCCTGGGCTTTTGCTGCTGTGGGGAAGTTGTTGGGTGAGTTTTTTTTTTCTTTTTGTTATTTCCTAACTTTTCTTGGGATTGTTCAAAATATTTGATCCTCTTTTTCCTATTGCTTATGATGCTTGATTCTTAGTTATTTATTTTATTTTTCTTTTTTTTTATTTTTCCTACATTTTTATTTGTAGGTAAAAGCATTCCTTTTTTTTGATATTATATTAGACCTTTCTATTTTAGATAGGTACTTTATTTTTGTTTTTCTTGTAAGTTTTTTTTTCCTTTTTTTTTTTTTTTTAAAGAAGTAACTCACCCTTTTCATGATCCACTTACCTTCAATATATTTCCACCATGAAAACAAAAAATTTCTCTTCTTCGAAGTTCGTGCTTGTTTGGTCCTGCTTCTATTTCTTCTTTCGGCAATAATCGCTTTCGGTACCGTGTTCGAAAATCGAGAAAGTCTAATCCTATTTCTGCTTTCAACAACAATCACTTCTGATCGCATTTGAATGACGAGAAATTGAGAATTAGAAATAAAATTCTAACGTCCAAAAGCACATCTGCATAAGCACTAATTTGTTGCTTCTACTTTTATTGCTATATATATATATATATATGTTCTACGAGTTTGTTTTCAATAGTTATCACTCCAATTCAATGTACATTAATCATAATAGTGGAAAAGAAAAACATTAGTATAAATTAGTACAATTTGATAAAAATTGATGTTGTTTTTTTTTTGCCTTTTTGGGTTTATTTTATGCAGATGAAGTGCTCTGATATGCCCACAACCTGTTCGTCGAAATGCTTCTTCCAATCATATTTCTAACATAAGACGATTTAACTCTCAGTAATGGACCACCTACACAACCCCAAACCTTCGCCATGGTTAGATCTCAGAGTCTTTTACATAAGAGTTAGTAACTGCGAAGCCGACGAATCGATCCCCGACCATTTGACTGTTAATCACATTCCGCTTACGCCCGACACCGACGTCGAAGTGAGCGGTCGCCGTATCAGCAGCACTCAGACCGACTTTGTTGTGTCGACGCTTACGAGGGATCGGATCGATAAGCGGTCGGAAGAAGCCACATTCGTGAGCACCGAGAGCGTAAAGATCAGCGGCAGTGCTCGGTTCGAAGTTTACGACGGCAAAGACCTTTTGCTCGTCGGGGTTTTAGAGTTGAGCAATGGAAATGGCCTTTTGGATGGAGAGTCGAAGAGCCAGTGCAAGAGATGGAGCATGAAATGCCGCGGCGCGGTGAATTCGAATATAGGCTTTTTGAGTGCGAAGGCGCGAACGAGTAGTTCGGAGATTACGTCGCCCTCGGTCGAGGTTTACGTCGCAGGTTGTTTCGGAGGCACTCCGATTGTATTGACCAACGCTGTTCAGCTCGGTAACAGAAGGAAGCATCAGCGGACGAAGGCCGTGTTCGATTCTATTCCCGAGTGTGAGACGGTCGAGGTGGCGAATGATGCGATTTGCGAGGATCCTTCGCAGGTAACTTTTCGAGTTCTTATTTTCAGCACTGAAGTTCTTTTGCAGAGTATAGCCCTGTTTTTCACAACAAAAAAGAAAAAAAAAGAAAACAAGTTTCGATATACTAGAGTTAAACCATACATGTCGATGCACCGTAATTATCGTCGTGAGAGATTAATTCGGTACATTTAGGAGGTTTCGTAAGCAATATTGTATATAGTTCAATCTCGTTTCGCTCAACGTACATGATTCACGTTTTATATCAGGATGGAATGCGTAAGATGCGCCTTTTTTATGGTTATTTACTGGTGTGAAGGAACTTTCCATCAAAAACCCGAATTGTTCTTGATATTTGTTTATGACTTGCTCGAAAATTCAGTTGAGTTTCTAAACTTGAGCAGTGTAACTTAACCTGTTCACTGAATCAATCAAATGCCGAGTTTCCTGATTTGTCATTTTGAGCATCTCTTCCTTGTTCAACAACATTTAACTTAAAACTATTCTATAAGAATGTTCGATGTTCTCAGTTCTCAATTCGAAGTTCTATTCTGAAATTTTAATATTTTTGCACTCATTACTTAAATTCTTCTGCGACTTAGGATGGTGTTTTTTAGCTAAGTTGTGATGTCACATACACTGGTAATTTTTGTGGAGTTTTAATATCAAACTGTGTTAGCAACATATACTAGTTTATATGAGATCGTCGGAAAACGCAGGATCTTGAGTGATGGAATGTTAGCAAGTTGTTTACATTGGGCTCGCGTTTTGTTTTTACAGTTATCGGAGTACCGATGCTACGAACCCGAAACCGAAGCAGAAATCGACTACAGCGGTGTATACTCGGGAGCGGAATTCGTCGAAGGGGAGGACGGGGAGCTGTCGTGGTTCAACGCAGGTGTCAGGGTGGGCGTCGGGATCGGCCTCGGCATTTGCCTCGGGATAGGGATCGGTGTCGGCCTCATGGTCCGGTCGTACCAGGCCACCGCCCGGAACCTCAAGAGGCGGCCTATTTGAAGTTCTAATCCGACAACTCTCCAACTTTCAAAATGAGCTCTCTTGTTTCCACCTTTTTCTCTCTTTTTTTTCGGCTTTTTTTTGGCGTAAAGGAACTTACTAACCTTGTTTTGAACTCAGCTTTGTGAAGCCTTTTTTGTTTGGTTATTAAGAATAATGCTCCAAAGCATTTGAGGCCTTTTGTTGTTGTTGTTGTTGTTGTTGTTGTTGTTGTTGTTGTTGTGTGTTCACTCTTGTGTAGAGTAAAACTAGTTTACTTCATTTACTTCCGCATTGTTTCTGGCGATAATGCATCCGAATCGAAGATCGGTTGGCTATTCGAATTTCTTAGATTCCAAATTGTGCGACTTTACGGCATCATTTGCTTAGTGATCAAGTGATCTCAAATTCACTTTATATTAGCCAATAAAAATTGTCATATTTGAGACCATTTGAATGCCAGACAAATGATGACGTAAAATCGCAAAATTCAAAAGCTAAGAAATTCATATAGCGAAGATTAAGTTTAATGATACTGATCGTCAATTCGGATTTATCTATTGCCAAAAATAATGTGAACCCAAATTTAGGCTTGATTTGATTATTTGATGTGGTCTACATAGATGGTTAGATGTTATTTTTGTTTGATTTTAGAGAAAAAGAATAGCATAACAACTTAAATTGGTTTTTTTTTTCTTTTCAAAAATTAGGAAGATTTTATTGTTATACTTATTGCATTGTTTGCATTTCATTTATTTTTACTTCTCACAAAGTTGTATGTTGAAAATAATGGAGATACATTTGCCGAATCAAACTGGTTTAGAAAACTCTAATTCTATCACCACTGTCTAGCGCAGTTAGTAAGTATGTGTCACTCTCTTCAAACAATGTAAACCCGATATTAAAATCCGCTTCGCAAAAAACTCTAAGAGGTGATAATAATTATATTTCTATCTAAGTTTCTTCTATTTTTCACTTCTAATTAAAGTATGTTTGGATTACCGATTCTATAGGAAACATCACATGAACTAAGTTAACACTTCCCCTCACGTGCACGATTATACATACCGCATGGATGAGGAAAATAAAGAGGAAACGGGTATAGTTATATGTAAGCTACTAACGTCGAATCTGAAAAGTCAAATCCACAAACTCTTACGAGAAAGTGCGATTAAGGTAGATTTTGATTTCCTGATATATATATAAAAGATCGATCTTATAGAAAGCAATACTTGGACGTTATCTTACCAACTTTATAACCCCACAAGGGAGAAATGGGCTCAAGGCCTGGGCCTTTATTTTACCAGGATTAGGCTCAATACACAAAAGGATTGTGCAACACTACTTTTGAGCTTCAATTGATTTTCTTTAATATTATTTTTTAGAATAATTATTTATATATTATCTCATCCGAATGGACACCGCGACATAGGAAAATACTACCAGCACACCTATATATAGGTATAAATCTTGCGTCCTTTATATTTTAGGATTCACAAACGTTCTTTTGAATTTTAGTATATAAAACAAAAAAGGTTGATAAGCCTAGAGTGAGAACGTAGACCTTTGGATAGGTGGGGTATAAATCTTACGCCCGCCACATAGCTATACAGATAACATTACTCCTCAAGGTATAAGTGTTTCTTCCATGTAATTGTACAGCTAATATAAGAGAAGAAAATTGTCGGCAGTCCAGTGCGCAAGAATTTCTTGCCCACTCACACATAGAACCTTCTCACCTAAATTGCAAACCTCATCTCCACTGTGGATAGTGATCTAACAGCATGAAAGTTGAATTTAGCGACGAATTTCATTTAGCTAACCAACCGCATCAGTGATGGCATAAAATGTCCATCTATATTGTGGATCGTAAGCGCTAACTAACTATCGAAAAGCATGTGTTTATAGGAAGGACGCACTTATCGCACTTAAGGACTAAGACAAAGCACTCATGGGCCTCGATTTGACTCAACTCACCTGCACGTTAGGTTTATTGTTGGGTCACTTTTTGTTAGGTCTATTTTGAATCGTAGGCCCACTTAACTTATTTTTACTCAACCCAACTCAACTTATTAGTCTCCTTAGTCTAATGTCACAGCACAAAAAGTTTGACTTATTTCAGGTTTAGTAAGGAACTCAATCCCTTACACAAGAGGTAGGAGATCTAGGTTAGTCATGTTTACTGGCTTCCTATATTGTTCATGTTAACGCTAATACACTGATCCTGAGTCATTTTTTACAAAATTGATCTTTTGAATAACATGATATCGGAGCCAATCTAAGCCTCCTATATATATTCTATGAATATGACATATATCTTGAGTGTATTGATCTTTTAAATAACAAAGTATAAGAGCCACTCTAAACCTCCTTCATTCAATGAGCTATTGAGTTAGATTCTCATTTTTGTCATTTTATGGCTAATAGTTTTTTCTTTTATTTTGTTGCCTCTTCTATTAGCTCTTGATGTTGTATTCTCTGATCCAATCATGATCTATGAATAGTAGTTCAACTTTTTATAATTACCAATGACTAGCTAAAATTTAACTTATTATAAGAGAAAAAAAAATAAAAATATAATTTTAGAGTTTGTTGAGAATATGAATAGACATCTCAACCACATTGACTTGCAAATCTTGTGATTATTTTCTTTCCAAGTGTTGTGTGATTCATAGCATATAATAAAGCCAAATTAATTGCCTAGCTTAATTTGTGGTCTATATGTTCACACATATTATTATTAGTCCAACAAAATATATGTGTCAACATCTTCATAATGCAAAAAACCATTATCTTTAAATTTGAGAGAAATATTTAATTGTGGATTTGGAAGGTACAAGATTCATTGATATCACTTCATTGACTCAAACCTTTTTTTTAATTATTTTTCTAAATAATTTGATAGTTTTTTCATTACAGAATTATGTTTAAATATCATGTTATCTGAAAGATTGATCTGATAAAAAACATGTTTATGTATTTAATCATAAAATAGTTTTCTATATTTTTAGTTGTTGTTTGCTTGTAAACAGAATCTGCAGGATCTCTCAGCTTAAAGCAATACCAACAAGAGAAAAAGTCCAACCATGTAAATATATATACAAGACATATACAAACATATATATATATATGTCTCTTTACTTTGAAGTATATATATAGATGTGTACAACCAACCACTTACATGCACAAGCCATGTTTAAATTATCATTTCACAATCATTTAGCTCTTGTCAAAGGAATCAAATATGTAGCTTGTATCATAAAATGTAAAGTTAGGAATTAGGAAACATATAATATGATAATAATCATTCTCTTGAGATTAATTATTTTCTCTGTGGTAAGTGATTAAGGTGTATTTGATGCTCTAGTTAAGAGAGAGAGAGAGAGAGCATTTGACTATAGAGCAAGCGAAAAACAGTATTACTTTTGTATTATTTTTTATGATAGAACATCTGAATTGAATCAACTGTTCTTAAATGAGAAATCTTATCGAGGCTTTTGTTGCTGAAAGCAGAAGCACCGTCAGTACACTCTACAATAAATCGAAACAAGCACTAATATTTATACTAATTTATTTTCTTTAGTGATTCCTTTGCCTACAATAAAGTGAACCAACCACCTGTTTGTACCAGTTGTTGGTGCCAAACTTGTGCCTTTTTCACTCACATCCTGTTGTTAGATGGATACATTCATGGGGCCTTGCATCTATTTTTGTTAATGCCCAAGGGAACAAGCAAAACATGTACATTAGCCTTAGGTTTGTTTTCTTTCTGTATCTCAGAGGTTGAATTCGTGATTTCAAGAAAAAGCGTGAATGTCGGTGTTTGTTTCGGCATCGAAGTCGTGAGATGATCACTCGAACTCTCACTCACAGTTGTATGAAGATCAGCTTTTCAACTTCGGTAGGATAAGAAGATAAGTCGAGCTTGCAAATGTGGCACCTTAATAGTCTTACATTGGATGGTAAAAAATTAGACCGGAAATATAAGGACCAGCAACTATACTAATACTACTAGGTTGAACTCACGACTCCAGAAAAGTTCTAAGAAAGTTGCAAGATTTACTCAAACTCTTTTTAACAATTGTACGAAGATCGGTGATAATAGGCCGGGTCGCTATATTGGGCATCAAAATTGATTTGACTGCCGAAACTATAAAATGTGCCTCACATTGTCTGATGATCTTAGACTAGAGAATAGCTAAAAAATTAGGACCAGAAAAAGAATTTAACTTAACTTTTTTGCGGATCGTTATAATAAAACTCACATCTTTTTCGCTCTCAGACTTTTCGCTTCCAAACAGCCCTTTTTTTCTGCATACTAGATTAACTTTATGTGACTTTTTGATCCTCTCACAATTTGATGGAGGCTCACTACCAACATCCATAACTCCAAACGGGTGAAAACGTACCAAACGGGTCTCTACAGCGTCCAATCTCATACTACATTCCGAAAAACGAGTGTTATGTCACTTTGCGAATCCTAGTCCTTGAATATTACATGTACCTCATATAAGAAGAGGTTATATATATACATGGTACGTCTCCTGCGCTTTCGAAAGCACAAAGGACTCCGTACTGGTAAGTTATTTTTGATGATGGGACATCCGATTCGATCGCAATCGGCTCTGTTAAGTATGAACTACGCTATTAGAACTATTTAGAAACCAAATTTCATAATTTTTTCACATCATTTATCAAGTGATCAAAGGATCTCAAAAATGACTATTTTAACGGCCGATGTGGCACGTTTGTAAGTTCAACGGTGTAGAAGAATTCAAATTATATGAAACTTTAATAAAAAATTCTACTTAACATCAAAAGCAAGAACAATACTTTCGATTTAAAATTTGAGTCTTTTATCATTATTTTTTATGAGATTTTTATTTTCAGCCGTTCATTTTGATGCTACTCGTTTACTAGGCAAATGAAATCAAAAAATTATAAAATTTGGTTTCTAACTAGTTCTAATAGCGTAGATCATGTCTAACGGAGCCGATCGTCGAGCCGGACGTCTCATCATCGAAAATAACTTACAAGCACGAAGACCTCCTTCGAAAGCGTAGGAGCCTCTCTCTCTCTCTCTATATATATATATATATATAGAATGAGGCTACTATACTATCTATAGTACCGGGGCTCCGGTACTATAGTTGCTTTTTCGATCTTAGTGTGTTCAAATCAACGATCCACACCGTTGAAACTGATCTATGGTACGTGAAGTTCTTAGAAATAAAATTTTAGTTTTTTTCGATATCATTTACTTAGTAAATAAATCATGTCAAAATGAACGGTGGAAATTGAATAATCCGTAAAATTTGAGTATAGGAGTTTCGAATTCAAGATCAAGGATGTTGACCTTCATCTATGTAGTTTAAAGTATTTTCTATCAAAATTTGAATAAATTTAGATTCTTCTCCACCGTTAAACTACAAACTCGCGATAATAACCATTGAAATTTGACAATTTTGAAACGGTTTGATCACAAAGTAAACTACGTCGAAAAATTATAAAATTTTATTTCTAAGAACTTCAAATATCCTAGATCAGTTTAAACGGTGTGGATCGTTGATTTGAACACCCTAAGATCGAAAAAGCAACTATAGTACCGGAGCCCCGGTACTATAGATAGTATAGAAGACTAGCTCTATATATATATATATATATATATATATATAATTATGCTACTATACACTCGGTAGTACCAAGCGCTTGGTGCTATCGAGTTTTCAGCCGTTAGATGGAAAAATGTACGGTTAGAATGATAGTGGTCCCCTAGGGTTGAGTGAGTGGTTGGTTGAATAGTATAATCTAACGAATGAAAATTATTAAAGGTAGATCTAACGGCAGAAAACTCGATAGTACCAAGAACTTGATACTATCGATAGTATAGTAGTCGGACTATATATATATATATATATATATATATATATATATATATATATATATATATATATATATATATATATATATATATATTTCTACGGAGAATTGATTTGATTTGATTAGAATTAATAGTCAATACGGGAATTAAACTTGTAATTTGTTTAAATATCACAAAAGAAACGAATTTTAATCATTTTATGTTTTATATATGTTTAATTGTATCTTTCACCCACAAATTGTTCGATCAGCTCTACATATATTTCTGTCTCTTATCTCTTTTGTTGTCGCTCCTGTCCCTACTTATGCAAGTTAGGAAATTACAAGATTATTTTTATATTTGAATAATAACTAAAATTCATCTTTGCATCATAGAATTTATTGTATCAAGAACACCATCATATCCTTATTCTCAATTAATATTGACAATAAAAGCTCCCAACAACAATAAATATAAGGTAAAGTGGCTCTCCATTTGCCATTGGTTTAGTACATCCTCACTGTTTAGTCGGTTCAGTATAATTGAATAATATCTTATAAAAAATATTATGATAAAATTTTATTAAATATATATTTTTTCTTATTATAGAAGTAGAATAATTAAATTAATGTTTCTGCTTTCAAACTCAAATTCTTATGCAACGTGATACACGTAATATTCTTCTGGTTTGCTAAATATTTAAAAAAATATTGCTAAAATAAAAATATCAATGTTTAAAATCAAATTCACTAGGCAAATTCGATTTGATCCATAGGACTAATGGTTGAACTAGTAAATCGATAAACTGATTTGGTTTTAATTAAACCAATCTAAACTATTACTTATCATAGATTATCGATCATACGGTTTAATCAGTTCAGTTTTGAACTTTTTTTCACAAAAATCTATATAAAATATATTTATTTATTTTTACTATTTTATATATATAAAAAATTAGTAATTTATTATTCATAATATTTTATTAATGTTAGTGGTTTGATCGATCGAACCAGTCGTGATGCATCCAAGTTAAATTTGTTTTTTTTGTTTTTTTGGCATGGTTTTTTAGTTTAAGATTTTTTTTGTTTTTTAGGTGTGTTGCTATAATAAATTATTATTTATAAGATATTTAAAAATGGGACCCACTCTCAAACGTTCACTAAAATGAGCGCGCCCCCACCGTCCGCGTCGTTAAATGCGTCGACGGACGTGATTACCCGCTCCGTTCGTGACGTTTGTATTTTTTTTGTGGGGCCCACATGCACCTGATGACGTGGACCGATTTAAAGCGGTTTGTAAGATACCTCCGTGCAACTCATCCGACAGCTGATGCGGATGCTCCAGGTGGATGATGGAACGCTGCCACGTGGCATGTCGGGGAGTTGTGGAATTTACGTAAATGCCCTTTCGCGTTCTTCCGAGGCGCGAAGCATAAAAGATGTGGGCCCCCCCCAAGCCGTTGGAGGCGTTGTCATTTTGCAAAAAGAACCCTGAGGATTCCATGCAAAGGATTTGTACAATACAATGACTAAATTGCCCCTGTCACAAAATTAACTTAATTGTAGTAATGAGACACTCTAACCGATTAAGGTTTGGTTAAACGTAGATTAAACGTAACAGTTATAACTGTATGCAAATTTAAATTTCATATTTGGTTTGATGCATTTGATTCAACTATTGCAGCAGTTAGAACTGTATGAGTCGGCTCAACTGCAGCAATTGAAACTACGCCTATGTTGGCTACAGTTCCAACTGTAACAGTTGAAAAAAATAATTTTAAACAAAAAATTATAAACTTATCTCTCTAAAAGATTATAAACTTATCTCTTTAATAACCTTTTTATATAAAAAATATTTTACTTTTGTATGTATAGGATAACCTCACCGCCTTATATATTAAGTTATAAAATTTTATAATTAATATATTTCTCAACCGCGTAAAATGAAATAAACTATTTAGAACTACAATGCTTAATTTCGATTACATACAGAGAAATAAGATGCATATAATTATAGCTACTATATTTTTAACTACATGCATCTTTAATTATACTGTATTTATAATTATATCAAACCAAAAGGCCCCTGAATTCTATTGCCAATAAAATATATTCTCATAAATATAAAAATATCAAAAATACCATATAATAGATCAACAAAATCTTATAATATTTATTGTTTTTGTTTTAGTTTGCAAAAGTATTTATACGAAAATGTGGAATGCGATAAGCATATATATCGAAAAAATAACCTATGTTGCGTTTAATAAGATAGTTGATATTAATGATTAGAATTTGTAAAGAATAAATTTGATTTCAAACTATATTTTCTAAAAAGTAAATGTTGTGGTTAACAAATTTGCTCTCGAGTTTAACTATTGGCTATTTTTGAGCTAGGTCAGAATGTTTCTAAAAATAAACAAACTTTCGTATCGTTTTCATTAATACAATACTTGAATCAAAAATCAGTACTGTTAAACATGATCTAGCTTATTTGAACTTTATAGAAACTAAATTTCGTAATTCTACGACATCATTATCTGTCTTAATATTCAAGAGGCTGAAAAATTAACAGAATTTAACATTGCTTAATATTTTAAATACATTAAATTATATATTTAATGGTATTAATTGATAATTTTGATGTCCAATCGTCAAAAATAATAGGAATAACTTCAAATACCACCACTGTGGTTTCGTGCTTTCTCACTTTAGTACACTGTGGTTTAAAACGTATCACTTTAGTACCCTGTGATTTGGTTATTCTCTTTTTCTTATCTTTTCGTTAATTTTTTCGTTAAATTAATGAAAAAATTAAAACTACAGGATAGTAAAGTGAATATTTGATAAACCATAGGTGGGATATTTGAAGTTTTTTCTGTATAATTTAACGAAAAAATTAACAAAAAGATAACAAAAAAAGAGAATAACCAAACCACAGGGTACTAAAGTGATACGTTTTAAACCACAGGACATTAAAGTGAAAAAGCACGAAACCACATGGGTGGTATTTGAAGTTATCCCAAAATAATATAAAAATAAATTAATCAATCTACTTCAAGGTGTAACCGACAACATTAACCCCCCAAGGTTACATTGGTAATTTTACTCCTCACAAGAACAGTTAAAAGGCTTAAAAAGGGACCAAAAAAGGAAAAAAAGAAAAAGAAAAATCACTCTCCTATAAAAGCCTCCGAACCGCGGTATTATCGTAATTTCCTTGAAAACCGCGCCCCATTCATTCACCGCTTCTAAATTTCTTAAATATGAATAATATTTATTTTTACGTATTAATTTGTAGGATTAATTGCATAGAGCTCTCTGAAAACATATCAAAATGCAAATACATCCCTACAAAATTTAACTTTTTATATTTATTCCTGTAAAAATTCTATCGTTTTCAAATATATCCCCGCTATTAGGATCCATTAAAAAAAATATAGTTAACTATAGGTAAAATACTTAATCCTGATTAGTGAATAAGATAAATTAACTTTTTTACCCCTCTTATATTATTTATGATGATAGAAAGTAAGAAGATGGCCGTTAAATTTTTTGGAAAAATATTTTTGCATAATTTTAACAGTTAGAGCTTTTGGAGGGACATATTTGTGATGACAAAAATATCATTTTACTTATTTTCTGTTAAAAAATAAACTAACGGTAACGAATCAGAGGGTTAAATATGAAAAGTTAAATTTTGTAAGGATATATTTGCTATTCTATATGTTTTCAGGGAGTTGTATAAAATTAATCCTAATTTATATTATTAAAAAATGGGAAAAAATAATAATAATATAAAATATTTGGGCTTCTTCGTCGGGGAATGCTTGTTTGCCAAGTTTTTCATTACACACACACACCACCGTCGCTCTCCCAACGATAAACGGATCGTTAGAGATAGAGAGAGAAAGTGATGTAGAGATAGAGAGAGAAAGAAGAGAGAGAGAGAGAACGCTCTTTAAGAGATAGAGAGAGAGGAAAGAGAGAGAGAGAGAGGAGAGAGAGAGCTCTTTAAAGCTAAAGCTCCTCACACCGCTACATTCCACAAGTGCGCAACATACACTCTCTCTCCTCTCTCTACTTTCTCTCTCATCGGCGGCGCCGCCGGTGATGGACGGACAAGGCCCCTCCGGCGCCGGCGCCGGTGGCGGCTCTGGTGGAGGAGGAGGAGGCGGAGGGTTCCTCGCGGAGAGAACGACGGTGCTCGGGCTCAGGATCTACGTGCTCTTCGCCATCGCCGTCGCCGCCGTCGTCGTAGCAGCAGCGGCCGCCGCGGCGCTCGTCTGCTTCCTCCGCTCCGGCGATCGCCGCCGGGGGAAGAAGCACCCCTCGCGCTTGATCCCGATGTCGTCGAAGGAGGTCGCCGCCGCCGATCCCGAGGCCCGCTGCGGAGAGGTGCCCGGGGAGGAGGAGGAGAAGGGGAGGGGGGCGGAGAAAGGGGCTCCGAAGGGCTCGACGGGGTCGGGATCGTCGTCGTCGTCCTCCTCCTCCTCCTCGTCCTCATCCGCCTCGGGGGGGAAGAGGGGGAACATAGGGTGGGGGAGGTGGTACTCCATGGCGGAGCTCGCCGCGGCGACGGGGGGGTTCGGCGCCGGGAACGTGATCGGAGAGGGAGGGTACGGGATCGTCTACCGAGGCGTCCTCCCCGACCTCTCCGTCGTCGCCGTTAAGAACCTTCTAGATAACAAGTGGGTTTGAGCTCCATAATTTTCCTTAATTTTTTACTTGATTATAACTATGAACTAGTTGAATACTTTGTTATTATGCTTGTTTTAATATTTCTTATTAGGTTAAAATCGCTAAAATCTACTGTTTTTTTTAATTTTTTACTGCTTATAATTTGACCCAGTAATGCATTTTATTTCCATTTTGACGCATTTAAGCTATAGATTTAGTAAAAGAAAATTGAAATACTCAATGATTATCTAATATTTCTATGTTTGATTTGATGCAAACAACTAATTTGGCCCACAAAGTTTAAGTTGGTGTAAAAATGATTTAGTAATGTTAGGTAATTACTAAGATTTTTAACCGCATCGAGTTTTATAGTTCGAATTGTTGCATTAAATCTAGTGGGTCTAGACTCATGATTCTGGCAATTTTGTTTATTTTATTTAGGGTGACAATTTTGTTTATTTTATTTAGGGGTCAGGCAGAGAAGGAGTTCAAGGTGGAGGTTGAAGTAATAGGGAAAGTGAGGCACAAGAACCTAGTGGGGCTAATTGGGTATTGCGCCGAAGGGACTAAGAGGTAATTTTAAGGTCCTAAACTTACTTTCTTTTAGTTTGAAATGGGATCTATGTTCTACTTAATGACTTGCTAATGCAAATTTAGGATGCTCGTATACGAGTACATTGATAATGGGAATCTGGAGCAGTGGTTGCGCGGAGAAATCGGTCGTGCGAATCCACTGCCATGGGATGCGAGAATGAAAATTGCTATTGGAACAGCAAAAGGGTTAGTTTCTTATCGGCTGCTATAACCTTATTAGTTGGATTTCACGTAATGATAGTTGTTGTTTTCATCATTATGGACAGAAGTTGGATATTTCTTGTGCTGTTCTTTTGTGTGATTTGTAAAACAGTGCGCGTGAGATGTTGAGAAACTCAATTTAGGAGGAAATTAGAGGCGTGTTTTGTGGATTTAGCACCCTGAAAGTACGTGTCGTAGGAGCATTGAGAAGAATTGTAAAGAGCATGTATTTCTGTTTACTAGGATACTCTTTTTCTGTTTTCTTCTCAGATGGGCTCTAAGAACTAAAAATGTGTGGAATTAGAAATGTTTAGTACCTTTCAGTGGTGAAAGATATTGCTAGTTAATTAAATGACAGTAGGTATCTTCTAATTCAACCTTCGCGTTACACAAAGTAGATGTGATTGGTTGAGCTTTTTATACATTTTGTTTGAGAGTTTAAAGAAACCTATTTTAATTCACCAATAATAAGCCAAGATATTGCCATAGACTAAATATCTAACAGTAGCAAAAATATAGAGAATTTGTTCTTAACCAATAATGCTAAATTGTCCACCGTCAAGTATACGTGCCAATGAAATTGATATTCTAGCAGCGAAAAGTTTGGTTCCTCTTTAAGTTGTTTCTTGGTTATCAGTTAAATGCTATAATTGCCATTTCTCTTGCTTCATAACTGCAGCAAAAGAAAATAGATATCTTTTGTTTGTTAGGGCGTTTGTTTTAATGGATTTTGATCTTTTAATTAAGCATTTCAATCAATTTGTTTTTTGATTTGAGGACTTGACTTTTAAGCAAAGACGGTGGCAATCATAGGTAGGTGAAAAAAGTACTAATTTCATAGACTAATCAAATATTGCATTTTGCTGGTATTCCGTACTTCTTCAGAACTATTACATGTTTGCTCTCTTTTTTTTGTTCGTTTGAAATTTTTTTTGCTGAATTTGCAATAATTGGAACTCTTCTTGAATCTGTTATAATTGCAGAATAGCATATTTGCATGAAGGGTTAGAACCCAAAGTTGTGCATCGCGATATTAAGTCCAGTAACATCCTTCTGGATAAACATTGGAACCCTAAAGTATCTGATTTTGGATTAGCAAAGCTATTGGGGTCCGGCTCAAGCTACGTAACCACACGTGTGATGGGCACATTTGGGTATGTTTATTTCTTTCAAATGTGCTTAAATAAGTACCCATCTCTTTTCTTGTTGTTACAGAGAACTTCATCTTGTTTTTTTTTTAGAGAAAACTTCAAATACCACCCATGTGGTTTCGCACTTTCTCACTTTAGTACCCTGTGGTTTAAAGTGTATCACTTTAGTACCTTGTGGTTTCGTTTTTCTCTTTTCCTTATTACTTTTGTTAATTTTTTCGTTAAATCAGTGAGAAAGTTAAAACCACAGGATACTAAAATAAATATTCGATAAACCAGAGGTGGGTTATCTGAAGTTTTTTCTATATGATTTAACGAAAAAATTAATGAAAGGAATAAGAAAAAGAGAAAAATGAAACCACAGGGTACTAAAGTGATACACTTTAAACCACAGGGCACTAAAGTGAGAAAGTGCGAAACCACAGGGGTGGTATTTAAAGTTTTCCCTTTTTTTTAGTGGTTTAGTTCATCAGTACCAGGCATTAAGTAAATGTACTAATGGAGTAAATACACAGGTATGTAGCTCCCGAGTATGCATGCACAGGAATGCTCAATGAAGGCAGCGATATTTACAGTTTTGGGGTACTTCTAATGGAAATAGTATCAGGTAGAAGCCCAGTGGATTACAAAAGGCCACCGGGAGAAGTGAGTTTTTTGTGCATCTCTCATGTTTGATTAAAGAAAAACCATTTCTCGGACCTGGTCCACCATGTCAGCCAACAAGCAGCCCACAATTTCCAATCCTAGAGGCCTTGAAATCGAAAATGTAGACCATTGGATGTGTTTTTTCTCCTCTAAATGGTCTATGTATGTCAAAAATTATTTAGTCATGAAGTAATCCCAGAACATCAGTTGTGTTGAAGGGGTTTGTAGAATCAATGTCGCATCCAATGGTTCAGAGTTTCATTTCAGGACCTCTAGAATTGAGTTTTAGGAGACCCTTCCATGGTGAACTTGTTCCAAGCAACAATTTTTTGTGCTCAAAACATGCCTAATATTCATAGAAGTGCTTCAATTCCTGTCCAGGTAAACTTGGTGGAATGGTTTAAAGGAATGGTTGGGAGTAGGCGTGTTGAAGAAGTGGTGGATCCGTTAATGGAAGTCCCGCCCTCTCCAAGAACATTGAACAGAGTGGTGTTGGTTTGTCTTCGATGTATAGATTCGGATGCGCAGAAGCGGCCAAAGATGGGGCAGATTGTTCACATGCTCGAAGGAGATGAGTTTCCCTTCCGCATGGTATGATTATTCACCGAAACCATTAGCTTCATCGAGTTATATCGCAATTTCATTTTTCTCTTAGAAAAGCATTTCTCCACATAGCACCAGTCTTAGTAGACTATATCGTATAATCCATAATTCAGTACACTACATGAAAAACTCATATAGTGGGTCATTTAGGAAATGTGATGCTTGGTTGTTATACAGTTTATAGTCATCCATGTGCTTCAGATGAGCATCCAAGGAATAACCTACAAAAAGTGATGCATATCAGGTTGTAGAGTCACCAAAACTGCGAAATGTGACGTAGAAACTTTTAAATATTAAAATATAAAAAATACTATTCTCTACTAGCTTAGGCTTTTGGAGAATAATAGTTGTTTCATTTAATTTAACATAGTATCAGAGTAGAAGGTTCTGAGTTCGAGTCACGTCAGTCTCCGAGCATAATTCAAGTCCATGTCCTGAGTCTATCAAAAAGTTTAAAGCCGAGATATGAGAGGAAGTGTTAAATATAAAAATATAAAAACACATACCACATTGTTATTAATTAATAAGTTTGTCTCTTTTAGTTTTATCTAGTAATTGTTCAATGATTATTTTATAACCGAAATAGCCTAATGTACCATCAAAGTTTGTCGATACTGCAACTTTTTCGAATCTCTTATTTTTAGATTGACCTCGTTGTGCTTGAGTTCGAGCTCCGAACTATGAACACGTCGATCGACTATGATTCTCGTCACGATACCAAGAACCAAGTTTATATCAACCACATAACTACTACAGCGAGATGCTTATGATTCTCCAGTTCCTTTAGAATTCTCCAGTATTGGACATATCAAATGTAGAATCTACTTTTATATATGTATGTTAAACTACACACAGCGTATTCTCATTATCTTTTTTGGTGTTCGGTTAATACGGAAAAAGACCAATATTGTTTTCTTCAACTTTGTGCATTTTGCATTTAGGAACACCGAACGCCGCGAGAATCGAATCGAGCCACACTTCTATTATCTGAGAAAATCGGGATCGCTAATCCGGAGAGGTCATTGTGGAGGTGAACTCATGCAGGAAAGGTAAACTTTTTGTATTAATCCTTGTAAATTAATTGCTGTTTAATCTGCAGAATGTGTTTCATATTCTTTTTTTTTCCTGTTTCCTTTTTTCTCGAATTGCTTTATCTAGAAATTGTTTCCAAACTAATCTTTTATGTATTAAACTGTGGCCATTGTAGAGACACTAAGCAGTGGTAGCAAATTTGCATTCACTTGTTTTGGATTAATTTTTTATGTTGCTTGTGTAATGCATGGTTTAATTTCCATTAGTGTTTTTTTCGTTTTTTATTTATTTTATGTGTTTGTGTGTGTGTTCCACTTGATCACTCCCAACAATCTCACATCTGATGGGAAAAGAGTTCTGATTGGGAATATAAGGCTATGCACCTTACTAATAATAACTGAGTTTAAGCATTTTGGGTCGATAGTTTGGGCCCAGCGAGTTATTATTACTAGCGGGTCGAATTGTTATAGTTGATACTAGAGTCGAATATCAGCCGGAAGTGTGAAAGTTAAATGCTATGCGGGACAAAGTGCGACACCACCAACACCACAGGCTTGGTAGTTCTGTCTATGATCGGGTTTAGACCTGACAAGGATGTCAGGGTCTAAATGGTGGGAGTCTGTAATGCCCTAATAGTCCTGAAAAGGAGGTATTATTGTTAGCGGATTGGATCGTTATACATATAACGAATTCAACATTAAAATCATGGTTGTGCTTTGTTGTTAAAATTCATCAAAATGACATGAAAACTTGGTTTGATCGAACGGAATCGACCAAAATCAGTTGATGCCATTTAGTTTATTTTTAAAATTAAAATTCAGAAAAATTGAATAAACCGAATTTGCTAAAATTGTAGTATTTAAATATATAATCTTAAATAATAATTGAGTAATTAGAGGCGTTAGTTATTATTATTGTTTTAGATTGGTACTTTTTATCGTGACATTAATGATGAGTATATTTTAATTTTTAGTAATTGAAAAAGATTTGAACTAAATGAAAATATTTTACCAAACTGATCAAATTAGTTTTGATTCACCAATATTTCAACAATAACCTTAAAATCCGAGGAAATTAGATAAATTTTTTTTCAGAGAAAAGAAAACAGAAATTAAATTCAACTAAAATTATAAAATAAATAAATTTTAAATTTAAGATATCAGATATCAACCATTACATTCTTAATTAACTGCGCCAATTAGAGAGTTAATGAGTGTTATGATGGGATTTAGATTAAAATGTACAAGCCCATACAGTGGTATTATTCACAATAAGGGCCCAACGTGTAAAATAATGTTAATAGAAATAAACGTTATTCAATTAAATGGACTACTTGAGATTTTTATTACACCCGAAATATAAAATTAATAGCTTAACACTACTCTAATATCATATTAAATATTATAGAATTATAATTAATTCTTTAAAAATTTAAATTACCTGAAAATAATAAATTTTACATTTCAACATCTGAATTCTATTATTTTTATTGAATCACAGGTACTCTCGAAACATTAGTATAATGAGATTGGGGAAATTATTTCTAATTTTAATGAAAACTTATAATTAAAAACATACAATCCATAGATATTTAAGAAAGGTAAAAGAAATAAAAGCAGTGATTAAGATTTACATGAGACCAAAAAGTTTATGATCCTTCTCTAAACTCTCTCGCAAAAGGTTCAAAAAAAGAGATAGCAAAACACACAGACCCAAGCCATATGATCACATATAACAACAGTTCGTAATTGATTTAGCTTTTCTCCACAGCAGCAGCAGCTCCTTGATCGTGAGAGTGGCCGGTTGCAGCAGCCTCATCCGTTAGGTTCCGAGCTTTCTCTTTCTCCTTCACCTCGCTCCCTTGCGACTTATCATACTCTTCAACCAAGACGAAAAAACACAACAAATTAACATCACCAAAAAAAAAAAAAAAAAAAAAAAAAAAAAATTCTATACATCCCATTTGTAAGAAAATAATATAAAATTTTTGTATGTCATTTATCTTATCGAGTAACCCAAAGAGCCCGAATTTCACACGCTAAAATCAAATAAACTAACATTAAAAATTAAAATTTGTCAAAAATTAAGTAGATATTTAAAATAAGTTATACTTCAGATAAGTTCTGTATATTTTTATGTAATAATAATATACCTGGATGGTTTGCGTGGTGTCCGGGGTTCTCTATCGGATCGTTTCCTCCGTAGACTCCCCCAAACCCTTCCTCGTCCGACCTCGTCCCGTATCCTTCCCCGAACGAATGCCACATCGTATCCCTATACGTATGTATATACGCAAAATAAGAGACCCAAATTAGAAAAGTGAGTTCAAGGAAAAAGAAAAAAATATTAATTTATTTGTAAATATCGCCATATATATTAATCGTAAAGTATTGTAAAATTTATTTGTAAATATATCGTCTTTTAAAAAATAAATAAATAAATAAAACCGCACTCATCTTACGTACGGCTCTTTTTGAATCGCCTATCTAATTTCTAAAATATTTAAATCTTTAAAATTTTAACGAAATTTGTGATAGCTTCTCTTGCAAAAATAAAATGAAACAACTCTCCACCAATGATTTAAAATCGGGTCGAACTGGCCAGCTCGACCGATCCGACCGTAACTCAATTTATAAAACAGTTCGATTCAATCTTTTGAACTGGATAAGTTTTAAAAAAAATTTACCAACGATTCAACTATCGAATGGGTAAACCGGTCCGATTTTAACCAAACCGGCCGAATTTTTTTTTGTATCAAGTGATATTAAAATCTGATGACTTAAAATTAATTAAAAATATAAATATTTACTGAAGAAGCTTTCTGTAATTTAGCCTATTAATACAGAAGAAAAAGAAAAACGAATATATATATATATATATATATATATATATATATATATATATATATATATATATATATATATATATATATATATATATATCAAATGGGTAAACCGGTCGATTTTAACTAAATCGGCCAAATTTTTTTTGTATCAAGTGATATTAAAATCCGATGACTTAAAATTAATTAATTAAAAATATAAATATTTACTAAAGAAGCTTTCTGTAATTTAGCCTATTAATACGGAAGGAAAAAAAAAAGCGAATAAATAAATATATAAATAATATATATATATATATATATATATATATATATATATATATATATATATATATATATAGAGCTTGACTAGGCTACTATCGGTAGTAAACCGTCCCGTTTACTACCGATTTGTTTTCGATGCTGGAGCTTCCAAATTGACGATCGGCACCGTTGAACATGATCTAGACTATTTAAACTATCTAGAAATCAAATTTCATTCTTTTTTGATATCATTAACCGAACGATCAAAGGGTTACAAAATCTGTAATTTTAATGGCCGATATGGTGTGTTTGCTCGTTTAACGGTATAGAAGAATCCAAATCAACTAAATTTTTGTTAGAAAATTCTTTGAACTATTTAAAATAAGATCTGTACTCTTGATCTTGATTACAAGACTTCTATCATCACTTTTTATAGGATATTCATTTTCAGCCATTCATTTTCTGTTCACTTGATGGACAAGAGAACAATATCGAAAAAGCGTGAAATTTGATTTCCAGATAGTTTGAATGGTCTAGATCATGTTCAACGGTGCCGATCGTCGATTTGGAAGCTCCAGCATCGAAAATAAATCGGTAGTAAACCGCTCGGTTTACTACCGATAGTATTCTAGCAAAACTCTATATATATATATATATATATATATATATATAGAGCTAGTCTCCTATACTATCTATAGTACCGGGGCTCCGGTACTATATTAGCTTTTTCGATCTTAGGGTGTTCAAATCAACGATCCACACCGTTGAAACTGATCTAGAATATTTGAAGTTCTTAGAAATAAAATTTTATAATTTTTCGACGTAGTTTACTTTATGATCAAAACCGTTTCAAAATTGTCAAATTTCAATAGTTATTATGACGAGTTTATAGTTTAACGGTGGAGAAGAATCTAAATTTATTCAAATTTTGATAGAAAATACTTTAAACTATATAGATGAAGGTCAACATCCTTGATCTTGAATTCGAACTCCTATACTCAAATTTTAAGGATTATTTAATTTTCACCGTTCATTTTGACATGATTTATTTACTAAGTAAACGATATCGAAAAAAATTAAAATTTTATTCCTAAGAACTTCACATACCCTAGATCAGTTTCAACGGTGTGGATCGTTGATTTGAACACCCTAAGATCGAAAAAGCAACTATAGTACCGGAGCCCCGGTACTATAGATAGTATAGTAGCCTAATTCTATATATATATATATATATATATATATGCGTAGATACATATAGATGTACCCAACGGCCTGGTGGGGCTCGTACTTCTTCTTGTGGTCGTGGTCGTCCCCGTCGCCGTGGCCGTTCTCGTCGTTCTTCTTCTCCATCCCCTCGCGATCTCGGGGGGTCGGCGCGGTGGCGAAAGCGGCGGAGCCGATCCCCCGCGGGCGCAGGAAACGACGGCGGTGCGGATTCGAAAGAAGCGTCGTCGTCGTCGCCCCGACGATGCCGATGGCGGGACTCTTAGTAGTAGTAGCAATAGCGGTAGCAGTAGTACTAATACTAGCGCTGCGCCACCCTCTCAGAAGCATAACTGCAAACACCTGCCGTGCACAACTACCTCTTGCGAAGGCGATCACACGTGCCCTTTTATAGCAGTAGTGAGCAGTAGTTACACGTCGACAACGCTGGGGATGCGGGTCCAAGCATTTCTCTTTTATATATATATAAAAGAAATAACTTTAAAAACCACACAGTAGTTTCATATTTTTTTACTTTAATATTCTGTGATTTAAAATATATCACTTTAATGTCCCGTAATTTTATTATTCTTTTTTTTCGTTATATTTCGTTAGTTTTTTCGTTAAATTATATATAAAAAATTTCAGATACTCTATCTATATTTTAACTTTCTCACTAATTTAACAAAAAAACTAACAAAAAAATATTAAAAAAAAAAACGAAATCACAAAAAATTAAAGTGATACATTTTAAACCACATGATACTGAGGTGAGAAAAAATGAAACTATATGAATGATTTTTAAAGTTATCTCTGTATAAAAAAACTAGAAGCGCTTTTCCCCGCCGCGTGGCACGTGTGCGCCCAAGCGGTGCGCGCGACACGTAGCGCGCGCGAGGGTCGCCCATGTCGCCTCCTGTCTCGCACACGTGTCCCACCACCACGGCTTTTTTTTATTTAATTTTCTACTTTTCTATTATTATTACCGGTAAACGACACAATTGATTAGCACCGTCCTTTAAGGGGAAAAAAAATTATGTGATGAGTGAGGAGCTACGACTTGTTAAGTAATATATTTTTTAAAAAAAAACTTAAGTTTTTGAAGTTTTAATATTAAAAAATACCAAATGAGCTAAAATTTTATCTGACAATTAGGACTCGACAAGTGTTAATAAATAAGTAAACAAATTATTGTTATTTATTTTTTATTCTTTTGAGAGAAAAATAGTACGCCACCCGTTTCATTTATTTTTTAGAAATAAATTTAACTGAAAATGTAAATCAATTAGGATTCAAACTCGAGACCTCGGGTATCAACCACTAAATCTTTTTTCATTTATGCTAGAGACGGTGGGTAATAAATAAACAAATTAAAATGCTTTTGAGTTGCTAGAATCGTATTCTCCATACGGCTTTTTTATGGATTCTTCTTTTGTATTTTAAATTTATATTTATTTACTATTTTTTACTGTTTTTGTTAAATATATTGTTACTATGGGATCTTTTTCCTCTCCATCTCTAGTTTTTGCTATCATCAAATTATTTATTTTAGATCAAAGCTAACAATTCTAATAAAAAAATATTGATTAAAAATAGAAGAAAATAAAATGGGGCTTCAAAAATAGATTTATCGAAAAACTTCAAACTTTTTTAAACTATTTTTTGTAAGTGGACGGACAGAAATATGCTCTCTTACTTCAAATCAATACTTTGTAATGAAACAACCGGCTTCTATTTACAATTATAAATTTATTAATTTGTAGCGTAGAGATTGAAAAAAATAATAATAATAATTTAATTGTTTCCTTAAAAAATAAAATATACGATACAGAAAATAAAAAGGCCAATAAAATGTAGTATAGTATAATTATAAATTATTATCTATGCCCAATACATCTATCCGTCTATATATCATGCATTTATGGATTACTTATTTTCAGCACATATTTCAAGTCTATAATTCATTAAGTAATAATTTTTTTTAATATAAAAAAAAAAAGATCTCTAAAATGAATAACATAAATTAAATAAAATAATAATAATAAATTCATAGCATAGAAATAAACAGACGAGCCTAGTACGAGCTAGCACAAAAGTTTTTAAGATAGGACCTAAAAAAGATACCAATTATATAGTTTAGAAACTGAATTAAAATTTTATTACAATATTATACCAATATATATTTAGGTGGTACAATGAATTTGACACCACTTAATTATTAGTCAACGATAAACTAAAATTGTAAAATTCTACTCTTAAGAAATTTTTATAATGTTGATCCATTTAATAAAATCAGTCATCAATTTGAATGCTTCTTCACCAAAAATAAGATGAAAATAAATAATTTAGTTAATTTCTAGAAGTATTTTAGCATTACCCGCTAAATACATTTCCTCGTATCATTAATGCTAACACACAAACAAGTTTGTAACTACAAATAATTCTGAACAAATTAAAAAACGAAATTTTTTTGCCTTGTGGGGGTAAGGGCATTTACAACATGGTTCCTAAATTGCTACAATAATAAAGGGTATCCGGCTATAGAGTAGAGCAGAAATCGGATAGACTTATTTGGAGATGGAGCCCCAACGGGCGTTTTACCGTTCGATCGATCTACACAGCGCTGAGCGATGGGGACACAAGGGATGCACGTGCTAACAAGATTTGGAGGCTACGGATACCACTTAAAGTTAAAGTATTATGCTGGCTAGTTCTCAAGAAAAAGCCCCTTACAGTCGATAACCTAGCGAAGAGAGAATGGACAGGTGACACAGCCTGCGTGCTATGTGGGACGGAGGAGGAAACGGTGGACCATCTATTCACACGATGTGTATTTTTTAAGTTCATTGTAGTGATGGGTGTGGAGGACGTTCTGGCCACTGATCTGGGAAACGAAGTGACACCGTCTGGGACAGGTGGACGGCTACGAATGGAAGGCATCGCTCGAGAAACCGCCTTATTGAATTAGTAGGAAGCTGGTGGGTGTTTGGAAGGTGAGAAATGATATGATTTTTAAAAATATCCAACCAAATCCTGTGCAAGTTATCCAAAAGTTCAACTGGTTGATGAAGGATTGGGATTACCTACGCAAAGCAAACTAGTTTTTCTTTTTTTTTTTCTTTTTTTTTTTTTACTTGTCGTCCTCTGAGGCTCTGATTGTCTCACCTCTGTAGCTTAGTTCATCTATCCAATGAATGAAGCGGATAGCGTGCTACCTTTTTCTCAAAAAAATAAATAAAGGGTATTGTAGAATCCCCATCACATTAAGAAGGTTTATTAATAAACTCGGTCAAAATACATAATTACAAAAAAAATGGTAATGCAAATATATTCCACTGTTTTACAACTACAATTATAAGTACTCAAACACCTCCAACTAAAGGCCATACCAAAAAAACCCCCTAAAAAGAT
Source organism: Puya raimondii (assembly GCA_016920855.1). NCBI lineage: Eukaryota > Viridiplantae > Streptophyta > Magnoliopsida > Poales > Bromeliaceae > Puya > Puya raimondii. The sequence goes on from JABWPP010000050.1 coordinate 139,972,595, forward strand.
GGATGGGTGTATTTCATACACTCCCTCTTGGATAAAATATATAGAGACCCCCTGAACTTTAATCTTTTGTAAATAGACGCCTATTATTAATTTTGACAATTACATCTCTCAAACTTCATCCGATAGTTCGATGAACCTCTCTCCTTAAGAAACATACTAATTACACCGTCATTCTAATCTCTCTCCTTAAGAAAACATACTAATTATACCGTCATTTTAATTGAATGAATATATAATCATATAAGACTTCAATATATATATATATAAAAACTAATTTTACTCTCCTAATTGTAATAATTAAATATAACAAGAAAAGAATAGATTGAACCTAATTTTATTCTTTTACCTTTTTCTTATATGTTAAAGTATAAAAAGTAAATATATTCATTTTAAAGCTTTATAAAACTACATCAACATATACAACCAAAATAACTGAATAAAAAAAAAGAACTTATTAAATTATTTTATAAATTTAATAAAATGTACGAAATGTTCTCGCGTGAGTTAAAGTTCGCTCAGCCTTATTACGAATTCAAGAAAATCTAACTTACCCTCCCTCCTCCTTTTACCTTTTTTTTTGGGTTGGGGACATGGGGCACAATAAAAAAAACAAAAATATAATTACTTATATACCCCTTGATTTTAAAATTTTTTTTTTTTATCTTACCAATATATTTTTCATATATTTTTCTGTTATTCAAAAATATTTCTATAATTATTACCCGTTAAGCTAACTTGAATTAAGCATAAATTAAATATCTATCAAATTTTAAAAAAATTAAAATACCTCTTACTTTCAACTTAAGGATAAATAAAAATTATTAGTGATAATAAAAAAATATATTAAAAAGTCAAAAATCAAAATATTTTTTTTGTTAGGGGCAAAGAAAAAATTAATAATAATATAAAAATATATTTAAAAGGACCAAATAATAATTTTACATATATAACAAAATCTTGAAAGTCGAAATTTTTTAAAGGTATATCAGCAATTGCCCAAAAGCAAATATCGTAACTAGGGGTGGCAATCCAGCTCGCTGTTCGCGAGCCAACTCGTGTTCGGCTCGAAATGAGCTCGAGATCGACTCGCTCGTTTTAGTAAACGAGCCGAACACGAGCTGAATTTTTTAGCTCGTTTAATAAACGAGCCGAACACGAGCTGGGGTCAGCTCGCTCGTGTTCGGCTCGATAACAGCTCGAACATATATATTTAATATTTATATTAATTTATATATATATATAAATAAATAATTATATATAAATATAATTTTTTATTATTTGATTTTTAGCCCAACCTAAATTAAAGCCCAACTCAATTATAAAAAATTAATTTATATGTAAAATTTCAACCATTAGATCAAAATCTAATGAATAAGATCTCAAAAATTAATTTTCTATATATATATATATATATATATATATATATATATATATATATATATATATATATCATTTCTAATCATTTTAACTTATTGTTTCTGAGCCAGCTCGTATTCGGCTCGTGTTCGGCTCGTTAATAAATGAGCCGAACGAGCCGAATTTTTTGGCTCGATACTTAAACGAGCCAGCTCGTGTTCGGCTCGTTTATAAAACGAGCCGAACACGAGCCGACCCCTGCTCGCTCGTGTTCGGCTCGTTGACACCCCTAATCATAACTAGCGCGCAATTAAGAATCTTGATGGATTCGAACCACCATCCTCCCAGGATTAGACCGGGCGCTCTTACCATTTTGAGCTTAAAGATCCAGATTCATAAGGTAACAAACAGAAGACGTGGCAGACAAGGTCCTTCAATTAAAAAAAAAGAAGAAAAAAACAGAACCCCTCCCACTCTCAAGTCTCAACTTTGCGAATCCAGAGTGACCCCATGCTTTCAATTACTAAGTTCAGACTAAACTTCAATCTAGTATATAACACATTACCGCTTTGTCCCCCAGCTATTTCCTAAAATTACATTCAACCACCCCACCATCATCATACAATCCTCTTCCACCTCACCATCCACAATTTAAAAGTACTTATTTTTGATCCACAAGTCGACAACAACAATTAAACAAATTTTATTTCACCATACCCGTTTCACTTTCATGATTTGTTGTCCAATAAAATACCACACAACAGCTAAAAAAATTCCTCGCCCCATTAGCCAATTTATTTAAACATAAATAAAATCGAAAAAGAGTTACGTCCAGCTATCTCAGCAACCTCTCCTATTTTCAACTCGCCCACATTTTTTTTGTAATATTCACTTATAATAAAAGCATAAAAGTACTCGAAATCATCTCTCTACATATAATAAAAAAAATTTGAAAACTACAAATTTGAGAAATAAAAAAAACAACATCACTTATTTTAAATTATTCACCTAAAAATGTCCGAGATATTAATCAAAATCCAATATTACAGAAAACTCGGCAACTCGATTAGCTACCAGCCACACAGTTTCAAAAAGAATTTTTCTCGTAAATTATAATTTTCTATACTCTGCCTCAGAAAGAACCAAAAACAAACAAACAGTCATCAGTCCTTAACTTTCACCATCAACTATGCAAGGATGCTTACATAATAGAAATAAAAAATCTATTTTGAAAGCCCAAAAATACAAAAAAAAATAAGCGCAAATCAAAGCTCAAAGCAATTCAAACATTACGACCAACTATAAATATCAGTGGCAAACATACTTAAGACACAACCCATCCTAAAGAAAATCTAAAAAGCTTAAAAGTCCATAAATAAGCTGTACAATTAGAGGGCGCAAAAATTAACAAAAAAAAATCAGAAAATTAAACATAGTACCACCGGCATGAAACAACACATAGGTGAAGATCAAGAGAACACAAAAAAGAGCAACTCGAAGCACTCACTAGCCTTGAACAAACCCTGCCATCATAAATCCCAACATTTTAGTTACATATTCAACTAGCGACTACAAAAATCCTTAAACAGTTGCTCAAAATATTTACTTCGCATTATATTGGTGCCCCTCCATTGTAACAAGAAAACTATCACTAGTGGCCAAAAATTTCATTTCATAAGCATATATCAAAATTTTGCAATTAAAAAACAATTCGGTAACCAAACCTTCCTATGCTACTAATCTCACCTAAAAGAGAGAAATAAAATTAGCCAACCAGCTAAACCCTTTTTGATATAAATACAAAAATAGTAAAGTGCAGACCTGTTTTCTCGCAATAACATCAATATTTCAAATCATTTTTTCCCCACGCGAACTTAATTAAAAACCAACGAGAAGCCAAGTGTTCATTTTAAGCTATGTAAAAACAAAATACAGTACAGGACACTGCACACACCAAAAAGGCATCGGATATTATAACACACTAGTTTCACCACATAACACAATATTTTCTAACAAACCAACCATAAGCAAATCTCATAACGTAAAGTTCCACACCATCTCCCAACCGAACATATGAGATAACACAGTAAAATATACACAAAATACTGGCAAAATGACTGCAAAGTTACAGAAGATAAAGAGGCCAAGGCTACGTCAGTAGAATAGCAAATCAAAATTAGGTAACTAGAGTAGGCAATTAGAAAAAATCTATACGCATCACAATTGCTGGCAACATAACTTGCAACGAATGAATCAAACAGGAGAGAGCATTCCACCACATATACCTCAATTTAATAATTGGTAGGGGGCAGTCGGATGGTAAGGTAACACCAGGCATCAAAAACCAGCAGCGCAGAAACGAGGCAGATTTACGAGTCAATACCAGCTACCGCCTCCATGCGTGAGGCAAATCCACCAGGCGTCTTTCTCCCTACCGTATAGGGCTTACTTGCAGAACGATGGTCGAGTGGGAGGAGGCGAACGCTGGGCGCCATTTTTCTCTTTGCCGTCGATCCTAATGAGGAGACTGATAAAGCAAAATACAAGAATAATACTACTACAGAGTACAGATTTACTACTACATATTTGCCACAAACCCCGGCGGTTCGCCTTTTCGCAGCTCCCCGACTTTACAAGGATAAATCAAGAGAAAATAGTACACCAAATACAACAAGAAAGAGATACAACAACATGCAGAGGAAAAGAGACCAGTTAACATACAACTCAAAACATATTTCAGCAGGTCTTGATAAAAATAATAAAGCCGTAATAGCAAACTAATTATAGAGAAACCACATCATTACGGAACTGCGTATACCTAATACTGGGTCGGCGTGATTGGAGTTGTAACGTGGCTAATACAACATAGAATGAATTTCATTAGTTAGCTTCCTACTCGTTAGCTAAGAGAACATCAACAATTGAACAGCTGCACGAAGTCATCATTTTTTAGCTTGGTAATTTTCTTCTATAATCAATATCACAGTCAAATGCATCAATTTCTTTATTTCGGTTAAAATTAGGCCTGTTGCAACGGAGAATTAAATGTAAGAGATCAAGAGATTTCACATGCTAATACGACTAAGGTGGCTATAGTTTTTGTCGCTTGAGATAATTGCATGTAAAATATTTGACTACGCCAAATGCAAGCCAAATCCTTTGAAAAGAAATTTAACAAAAACTCGATGAAATGCAGAATAGTTGGGGCAAATAAGCCGTTAGAAGCTCATTATGTGTTTGACACATAAGAATTAAGTTGAAATTGCTTTTATACCTCATAGATGGGGACGAAGGGGAAGGGGAAGGGGAAGTTAGCAAAACCTAAATCAAATGCAGTATATAAGCAGAGCAAATAAGCCATTGAAAGGCTCACTGTGAAAGCATTAATTTGTTTAACAAAAAGAGGATTAAGTTGAAATTACTTTTATACCTCACAGATGGAGTCGAAGAGGAGCTCGTCACGGATCAATCAGGACCATTGCGTAGTGTTTTTATCCATGTCACTGAAAATAGTATGAGCCGAGGAAGAAGGAGAAGAAGAGTACGACAACGCATAAGAAGCAGAAGCCAAAAATGGGGAGAACCCGGGGAACAAAAACACCCCGTGCGATCTCCCCCGAGAGCACGCAAAAAGACAAACTTTTTATTAGGGTTTTTGACCTGCCATGCGAGCGCACCCAACATGGCAAAGGCCTACGTAGAACAACAACAAGCATCACCATACCATACCATTCCACAGATGATCACCAGGTGTAGAACCCCCACAGCCCCTCACCATGATTCGATGTGATCGATTCCCCCCCGTAACATCTCTTACACGTAGTTTCTTTTTATCACAAGAGACATCAGGTGAGATCTACCAACAACAAGTGATTAGATCGAAGCTTCACTTCTCGGCAAATCTCCAGATCCGGAGCATCATCGAACTCGATCTGCATAGAACTCGAGGAATGGAACGCGAACTCCACCCGATCTCCATGGATCTCGATCTGGGACGTCGAATCCCGCACTGGCTCTCAGATCGTCTCCGATCCGCCGTAGATGTGCACCATCAGAGCAGCTACAACGGATCTGCGAAGGCAAAAACATAGCAGATCTACGAAATAGAAGACGAACAACAAAATCACCTCCAAAATAAACCTAAAAACTTCACAAATCGTTGAATCGTCAGATTACTCGTAGAAACAATCCTTCAAAATATTACAAAATTCGTTCTAATCATCAAATCGACCATCAAAATAGATCCGAGTTGTGAAATCCTCACAGAGATAAGCCGAATTTCAGAGATCTCTCAGCGGAAACAAAAATCGAAAAAGAAATCGATACTAACACAAACTTAATCCACAAAATCGATCAACGAAGTTCAAAATATAAACCTATATCGATCAATTAATTAAATTAAATAAACTAAAGGATGAAAAAAAAGAGAAAAAGCCTCACAAAGGAGGCGGCGCAAGAGGGTAAACGAATGAAAAACCTAAAGAGGCGTGAGAGAAAAAGAAAGAGGGCGAGCCTATTTATTGAGAGCGGAGACGAGATCGACGGCTACCATAAGTCGGTGATGTTTCGACGGTCCTGATGACTACACGTGTAGGCTTCTAATTGGCCGTGACAGCTGTAATGGTGGTGGATACAACGTGTCGGTACCGTGCGCCTCGCTGTTATCGACGTGACGTCATTGCTTGCGTCACGGGGATAACGACTCGTTCTTATCGGGTTTGGAGGGAGCGAACGGGTGACGGAGCGTGCGGACACGTTCGACCGTGGATCCACCGTTCGCTTCGAACTGAACGATATCATAGCCGTCCACTGATGGACGGTTGAGACAACGAATCCGGGCCGTCGAATTACGGAGGGTGATGGGTTAGATGCACCTGGGTTTAGGCCGGGCCGTGACTGAACCGAACCGGTGCGGCCCATTTACATGGGTTCCATTCGGCCCAATTCCTGAGTTAGACCAACTGGGTCGAATTTTCTTGTGTGGCTAAGCGGGTTCTTGGGTTGGGTTGATGGGCCAAGTTGGCTTCTTTTTTAAAAAAATAATTATTTTAAAAATAATTATATAACACTTTCAGCTAACAAATCGACTTTAATATTAGAGTTAATTGCATACAGCTCTCTGTAAACATATCGAATAGTAAATATATATCTTTACAAACTTCAACTTTTTATTTTTATCCCTACAAAAGTTCAGTGATATTATATTCGCATCTCTGGTTTGTTACCGTTAGAGTACTGTTTATTTTTTAACAGCAGATAAGTGAAATAATATTTTTGTCCTTACAAATATATCCATCTAAAAGTCCCAACCGTTAGAATTATACAGAAATGTCCTCCCAAAAAGTATTTTATCTAATAATATAAGAGGTGTAAAAAGGTCAATTTAACTCATTCACTGACCATGGTTAACTATATTTTTTTCTAAGGGATCCTAATAACATGGGTATATTTGAAAATATTAGGACTTTTGGAGGGATAAAAATAAAAAGATGAACTTTGTAGGGATACATCTGTTATTCGATAAGTTTACATGAAGATGTATGCAATTAACCCTTAATATTAAATGTAACAAGCCAACTCATTGGCACTAGCAATTAGTTAGGTTCGAACCTTTTGCACAAATGCTTAAACCCAGTTATTAGGATTAATTCTTTTGATCCTTATATTCTTAATCGTAATTTTTTTCTCATCTGATGTAGAGTTATCAAGGCGTCATATTAGGGCGTGTCGGTTTCACCAAAAGTGGAGACCCAAAAAATCATGAATTGAGTGGAATTGGCTTCTCAACTCAATCATTCTACGCCAAGAAAATACCATACAAATTTACTCTCATTCACCTGCGGTTTTACAGTAACTTGAGTTTTAGACCGAAACACGTGAACATGAATTCGTGAAGAACTATTGAATATCTATTCTGCAACATCTTAATCAAGAAAAAGAAAATTTCTACAAGCGTGCAGAATCCAACTGCACTCATTGCTACAAAACACGAAAGCAACCGCAGGTAGACGAATCAAGCTTTTGAATATCATTATTAAACATGAAGCCTCGAATGAACTAAGATCACCAGCTCCAACAAGGGAAGGATTGGTAGATTCATAATGCAAATCACCACTTATGCACAATGTCTATACTCTAATAAATTACCAAAATTACCAATTTACCAATTATGTGTGGCATCATACTCAGCTTTATTAATCTAAAAGTGAAACTGGTCAAACTCAATTTCAAAGAGTGATTGCAAATTTGGGTACATTTGGTTGAATTTTGGGTCATGAGTAATTGGGTCTAACCTACTTTTACATATGAAAATTTTTTCTTTCTTTTCGCCCCAGGTAATTAATGAGTGAAAGGAAAAAGTACCAACACACCTGCGTACATCTCCAAATAGGGAAATTTTGCTCGTCTCATACACCAAAAAAAGAGATAAAAGAATCACAGTAAAAGGTAAAAACACAATTCTACAACTCCAAAAAAGAAAAAAACAAAAAAATAGGAGCCCAGCAACTTATAACAAAAGTAAAGTAACCATTTGTTGCTTTTTTACAATTAGTAACTACTATACTTCCCAAACACTTCAGTAGAGAATACTAAAAACTTTTCTCTTTCTCTCGTTTCTTTTTTTTTCACTAATAACTCCCCTAGAAGAAAAAAAAATATATAAATATATATATATATATTCTAATTAATTAATGTAGGTAGGGGAACAAAAGCTATGGTGCACGAAAATTAAAGCACGGGCATAAAAATGTTGTGTTTCAGCGCCATGCGGAGAGGGTGAGGAGGGGTCGACCGTCCCAGGCGAGGGAGAGGAAACTCGGGGCCGATTCGAGGAGCGAGTATTTGGCGCTGTACTCGTAGTTCCAGAGGAGGAGCTTCGCCTGGCTCACGGCGTAGTTGCTGAAGCGCACGGGCTCGAGGCCGCTGCCCTCCATCAGGGCCCTCCATTCCTCCCGCCCGGCCATCCTCTCCGTCCGGTCCTCCCCCTCGCGCGGACCGAGCGCACCGAGTATTTTGCGGCCGAGGAGGAGGCGCTCGACGCGGACCCGGTCCGGGGAGGCCCGGTCGGCGATGGCCGGTTCGAGGGAGTCGAACACGGGGGAGTAGTAGGCGAGCGCGGCGGCGAACCGGTCGGCGAACGCGGTCCGGTTCAGGTCGGACTCGTACTCGCCGAGGGTGACGACGCGCGGGGCGAGGGACTTGGCGAGGCGGAGGGCGCGGCGGACCGGGTCGGGGGAGTCGGCGAGGAGGTGGTGGAGGTGGAGCATGAAGTTGACCGCGACGGACTCGTCCGGGTCGACGCGGAGCGAGGCGTCGGAGAGGGTATAAAGAGGGGTGGGGATGGGGTGGAACTCGAAGGGGAGGTCGAGGAGCGCGGCGAAGGAGCGGAGGCGGGCGCCGGTGGCGGCGAGGGAGGCGGCGGCGGAGGGGCCGAGGGAGGGGGAGGCGACGCCGGAGATGCGGACGAGGGAGGGTTTCCCGGCGGGGCGCGTGGCCAGGGCTTGGAGCAGCGCCGCCCACTGCACGCCCTGGACGACGCCGATGTCGACGATGTGGATGCGCGGGGACGACGCCGTGGCCTCGAGGATCGCCTGGTTCGCGGTGAGGTGGGCGAATTTGGAGTAGGGGCACGCGTCGTTTAGGGTTTTGTAGCAGAGGGTGAAGTCCTCGGGGGAGAGGAGCGGGGCGGAGGAGGAGGGGGAGGGGGCGGGGGCGGGGGAGGGGGAGAGGCGGCGGGAGAGGGCCTCGGCGAAGTAGAAGGCGACGCGCTCGGTGGGGTCGCCGAGCTCGGAGGCGGAGCCGCGGATCGCGGCGAGCGATCTCGCGGCGCGGTCGGGGTCGGAGTCGGCGATGCGGGCGCAGTCGAGGAGGGATCGGAGGAGCGGGGGAGGGGACGGGGACGGGGACGGATCGGGGCCGGATTTGGGCTCCGGAGGGCGCGGCGGCGGCGGCGGCGGCGGAGGAGGTGTCGGATCGAAGGAGAGGGGCGGGATCGGGGGCGGGGGATCGGGGAAGAGGAGCGGGTCGAGATCGGAGGCGTCGGGGAAGAGGGGAGGGAGATCGGAGCTGTCGTCGGCGGGGGAGTCGCCGATCAGGCTCTCCATCCACTCGTCGGAGTCGAAGTCGCCGGCGACGGCCGAGGCGGCGGCGGCGGCGGAGGCGGAGGCGGAGGAGGATCCGAAGTGGGGGAACCCCCCTAGGGTTGCGTCGGGGGCGAAGGGGTCGGGGAAGTGCCCCCCCGGCGCCTCGTGCATGACGAAGGGGAAGTGGTGGTGGTGGTGGTGGTCGAGGCTAGGGTTTTGGTTCTCCGCCGCCGCCGCCGAGGGCCACGGCGGAGGACAGTGGGAGAAGGGCATCTGCGGCGGGTGGTGGCGGCGCTGCTGCTGCTGCTGCTGCTGCTGCTGCTGCTGCTGCTGCTGCTGCTGCTGCTGCTGCTGCTGCTGCTGCTGCTGCTGCTGCTGCTGCTGCTGCTGCTGCTGCTGCTGCTGCTGCTGCTGCTGCTTCTGCTGGATCACTTGCTGGGCGATCGCCATGAGATTACCACTATCCGCGCACATGTACGCCATTTCTCTCCTCTTCCCCCTCCTCCCTCTCTCTCTCTCTCTACTACTTCCCCCAAATCTCACCTATATATCTCTATCTCCCTTATAGTATCTATCTCCTATACTGCTCGGTGACGCTATTGGGTAGTTTTTCGGGTACGCATAGTGTGGATCACGGAGAAGAGGATGAAGAAGATGAACTGGGGAAGTAACGGGGTAGAGTAGGAGACGAGTAACAGTGATGGGTTGAGTGTTTAGAGAGGGAGAGAGGCGGGGGGGGAGAGGCGAGCGTTGGGGGGAAGGAGCCGTTATAAAAGAAGAGGGGAGAGAAAACGAGATGGGATTTGATTTGGAGAAAATAATAATAATAATTAACAATTTGATTACTTTATTTACTTAATAATTTAGAAAAATGAGAGTTTAAATAAACACCCAGGAACAAAAACATACGGAAGTGGGGCCCACACGAAGCACGCAGCCCGAGGGGGCGAAAGCTATTTTGCAATTTCGGAGAAAAATAACAATACAAATTATAAAGGGCGAGGGGAAAAGCATAAACGATGGAGAAGTTTTTGCCTGAACCCGAGGCATCGTGGACCGGATCCGGTAAAAGCTCTTTCGAATAATAAAAATATAGTTCATAGTTGAAATTCTGAGTTATCTAAACTGACTTCAACCCATCCTGAACCTAAATCAAATACAGTTGAAAAAAAGGAAAGAAAAAACAATAAAATAATATTATAAATAATAATAGCTATATTTAAGAGTTTGGCTATAATACTATTAATAGCACCAAGCATTTGGTGCTATAATGTTTTTGACCGCTAGATTAATCCCTTTGACCATTTTCATCTTTTAGATTATACTATTCACGCAACCAATTAGTAATATAAAAATTTAAAATATATATTAAATAAGATATTTATTTAAAGAGGGTCTTGGTCTAGTAAAATTAACTTCACTTTATTAAGGAGTAATATTGCTTGTACACTAACAAAAATGGGTGTACATCGTATATCTAGCAATCCAAAAATTTAAAAGATCATTTTAAATTTTTAAATATTTGTCAAAAATTAATAAGATATAGGTAAAATATTGGTCTTAAATTTACAAGGAATAGGCAGCAGCATTGCTCCGTCGTTTGGTTGCATGTAATAGCAACTGCACTGCAGTTGTAACTGCATACAAATACAAATTCGATGTTTGGTTTGATATATTTAACTTCAACTATTACAGTAAAAATTGTAGGAGAAGGTCCAACTGCAGCAGTTGGAATAACGTCCAAATTGATCGCAGTTCCAACCGCACACTACTAGAATTTTGGCATATAGCGGCATTATTTGTCGCAACATTTATTTAAATATTGCAAAATACAAAATATATTGGCATTTATAAAAGATTGTTGCTAAATATGTCATTTATCGGCATTTATAAATTATTATTGGTAAATGACTATATTTAGCAATATTTATTTTTATATGCCGGTAAAAGATAATATAAATATCGGCATTTACTTTTAATGCCGCTAAGAAAATTTAATTACCAGCATTTAAAATTAAATATTGCTAAAAGATCTTAAATCCTCATTTATTTCAAAATAACGTGGATTCCCAATATTTTCCCCTCCCGCCTCATTCTTCCCTCTCACCCCTTTAGGTTTTAGTCCGATCATTTTCTTCTCATTCTCTTTAGGGTTTAGTCCCAAATATCTTTCTTCTCATTCTTTAGTGTTTAGTTTCGATCATCTTCCTCTTCACATTTTTAGGATTTAGTAGTGATCTTCTTCATCCTAAATCATGGCGTAATCTGGTATGTTTTTTCTATCATTTTTTATAGATTTTTCTAATCCAAAAAATACCTAATAGTATTATTTCTTTATTTTTATGAATGTTTTGAAAAAAAAATTAAATTTTAATGAAGTTTTATAGTATACGCTATTAGAATATCTAAAAATAAGAAGGTTTTATTTATTTTTTATCTACTCAATAGGATAGAACCATATTATGTATATGTTTATTTTGCTATGCCATATAGAGGGATTTCGATCATTTTTCTATGCCATATTATGTATATGTTTGATTTGATGTAAAAGTAGGTGGAAAAAAATTTGGTGATTTGCGGTTCGATTGTCTCGATGTAAAATATTTTTTGGTGAAAAACAATTTTATATATTTGAAAAAAAATTCTTCGTTTTTTTTTTTCTGTGAGAGAGGGACGAAAATCAAAAGTGGAGACGCTGCGGTCCACGAGGGTGAAGAAAAACCAACGCGGCCGCAGCGTAAAAGCATTTTTATGCGGTCCACGAGGCCACTTTGGCCTCGTGGACCACATAAGAGGGAGGTCCACGATGGACCTCCCTCTCATTATCTCTATAATATATATATATATATATATATATATATATATATATATATATATATATATATATATATAAAATATATTTTATATATAAATATTATATGTATAAAAAAATATATGAATAAATATATGTTTATTTATTATACATATAGTATTTATTTCTATATAGAGTATTATTATATAATATTTTATTTATAAATTTGTAATTATTTATAAATATTCCTAAATATATAACTTTTTTATATATTATGTTATATGTGTATTATAATTTTAAATATATCTAGTTTATAAATATAAATTATAATAATATACATAAAAAAATTCAAATTTTATATATATACAAAATTAAAATTCAATTGTGAGACATGTTCTACAATAATTAATAGTCTACAGATTTTGAATCACATAGCATAAATCTTCTTTGTCTCATTAGTTTAGTTTCAAATTTTAAGTTTAAAATATTAAAATCTATTAGTGAATGCACTAATATGCTAGTTGCGTATGATAATCCGATATATTTGAATGCAATTAACCAAATTACCATATTACCTTCTGTGTAAGGTCACTGGTGGTTGATACGGACACAAAAGCCATGGTAGATAGCCGGTCATCTTAATATGTTTCACAGATCTTAACTGTTGATTGAGTAAAAAATGACGGTAATAAAAAAAATGAAGTACAAAAAAAAATCTCTTTATATTTTAATATAGTAATTTTTTAAAAGTAGAATACTAGTATCCAAGAAAGACTTTTCTATTTGGAAAAAAGAACTATTTGGATAGTTAATTAAATAAAATTTTGATTGATTTGTCATTTGCTAGGTGTTAGGTATTCTGGTATATTTTCTCAAAGAAATTAAGTTGAACGGAGAAACATAAGTTGAGCTTCATCGATCAAACTGGAAGGTATGTACTTTTATTCATTTTATATTTTTTTGCATGTTTTTCTTGTGAGACTCAAATATTTGCTAACTGCTTCATAAAATTCTAGTTTAATAGTTTATATTTGCTAGTTGTTCATGAATTTTCAGTTTAATAGTTTATATTTACTAGTTGCTTCATAAATTTTCAATTTAATAGTTTATATTTACTAGTTGTTTCATGAATTTTTATTGAAGTATATCTAAAGAGTTTGAGAAAGCCTCACAAGTTCGTTGAGCAAGGTTCTTTATTGAGCACAAATCCAACTACTAAAATAGGTAGCGTCGATTTAGGATCACAATACTGGGAGGTTCAAATAAATGTTCTAATAGAGCCTAACGAGCCGTTTCTAAGATCATATGGGGGTTTTTAAACAATTGGAGATGCTGTGGGAGCAACTGTTGCTTGGTCATTTACATTTGTATAAGACTTATAATTTTATCTTTAAATTGATTTTATCTTCTATATAGACTATTGATTCGTTAAAACTAACTCTTAATGTATTCTTTTTTTACAGGTTCAACGCAAGTAATGATAAATTTGGAGTTCAAGAAGATTTAAATTATTTTATGCTATTTTGTTATGTTCGCAAACTACTTTATGTTATGTGATTATTTGTATTTGGATGCGTTATTTGTGTACGCATTAGTACTTTTGTATTTAGAAAAATTTGGTGGTGTTTTGTTGCTTTTTTGGATGTTGAATGGACTACAAGGCTTTAACTTGTTTGTTTAATTGGAAATGAGCTTATTAAGTAATTTTTGTTAGTTTGTTATGTATGAACTATGTTACTTACCACATGAAAATACTGAAATTACATATTATTTAATAAAATTATATTTTAAAAATATTTTAGAAAAAAATTATTATTATATAACAGTACAAATTATTATTTATATTATATTTATCTGTTTAAAAGCATAATTTTAAAAATATTTATTTTTGCAAAATAATTTAGAATTGCCAGCATTTATTAATGCTGGAATCAATAATAGATTACCAGCATTTATATAATATTACAAATTAAATTATAATTACCGGTATTTATTACTGCCGGAGATATTTAAAAAATACTGGCATTTAAATAATGTCGCTAATAGCCTAATCTACAGCGGCATTTGTTTAATGTTACTAATTACTTAATATTAACGACAATCAATTTAAATGCCGGTGGAAGATTCACCAACACGAGAAAAAGCGGCATTAAAATCTTAATGCCGCTAATAGTTTTTACGGCAATTTTTGGACTTTACGCGGCAATAACTGAATGCCGCTAAATCACAATTTTTTTGTAGTGGCAGCAGTTGGAATAACGTCCAAATTGATCGCAGTTCCAACCGCAGCAGTTAGAGAGAGTAACTTTAAACAAAAGATAAGCTTACCTTCTTAATTATTTTTTAAGCAAAAAATAAAAAAAAATTACATTGGATACCGGTAATCTCACCATCATGTATATAAAATAATAAAATTTTAAAAATAATTTTTTAACTACATGCAACCAAATAAATTATTTGTAGTTGCAGCGCTTTCTACTACATCCAACTAAACAGGATGCATGTATTTTTAATTGCTGTATTTTTAACTGTATGCATCACTAACTATACTGTATTTGTAATTATATCTAACCAAACGGTTCCTAAAATCTTTGCTTAAAAGTTAATGGCTAGTTCTTTAGGTATCGTTTGGTTCGGGGATAAGCAAAAAGTGACTATTCCAGGAATAGATATAAATTGAGGTATAAGCGGGGATTAAATCAATTTTGCGTTTGGATGAAAAGTAGATTTTTCTCGGGAATAAGGAAAATAGTGTTTGGATGGTTTGATTGGAATTGCGAGGATAAGAATAATTATAATTTTAAACAATAATATTTTATCTAATTAATTAAGACGAAATATTAATTAAGTAATAATTTAACTTATTTAATCTACTAAATAATTATGAATATTGCTAAAAACCCTTAATATTAATAAATTAATTAATTGGTAATTAATAATTTAATTAATTACAAATAATTTAATAAATTAATAAATTAATAAATAAATTAGTTAATAATAGTCAGATGATTAATTAAGAAAATAATTAAATTACTCAAAATATTAATTAATTAAACAATATAATTAATTATTTAATTAGTAATTAATTAATTACTCAAAAAAGTAATTAAATATTTATTAAAGTAATAAATTAAATAGTTAATTAATTATCTAGTTAATTAGTAAAGAAATTAATATATAAATTATTAATTAAATAATAATTTATTATAAATCTAGCTTGGATATTTTTTATTTTATTATTAATTAAATATATTATGTTTATATAATTTATGTTTAACTAAATTTATAATCTTAATTAAATTTAGAATGAAGCTTGGAATAGCGCTATTCCGTCAAAACGATGGAATAGTTTATCCCAGCTATTCCGGAATAACCGAGAATAACGAAGTTTGACCGGGATAAAATATCCCGGCCAAAATTCGTTTTGTTTGGCGGAATAGCGGGGATAACTTTAGTTATCCCCGCTTATCCTGCCAACCAAACATAGCCTTAATGTCGCGGTGCACCAAATCCAGGCAACAGTTTCCACCAAATTGAGGAGCGAAGTTTCTTCAGCGTACATGACGTGCACGGGGAGACAAACGCCGAACGTCGAGTACGGCCCCACCTGTCAGAGGCACAACCGTGACATGCACCGGTTACACACGAGTCCTTCCCCCTTCTCGCTCCCGCACAAGCGCCAGTGCTGGTAACAATTGTGCGGGGATCGAGGCATTGTAGATGCGGGAGAGTGCATAGGCCCGCGCGCCGTGCATGACGTGTATCGCCGAACCCCACCCAGGTGGTCCCCACCAGGGGGGGACACCCCCCACCATTTGACCCCGACACGTGGGTTTCCCCTCCCCCACCCAGACCTTTTATTATTATGAAGATAAAAATAAAAATATACGCAGGAACCCCCTCATCTGTAGCTCATCTGAAATGGACTCCTCGATATTAATTCTTTTAGCAATATTTTAAAGGGATAACTTTAAAAATTACCCCTATAATTTCGTGCTTTCTCACTTTAGTATCATGTGGTTTAAAGTGTATCATTTTAGTGTCCCGTAGTTTCGTTATTCTTTTTTTTCGTTATTTTTCGTTATTTTTCGTTAGTTTTTTCGTTAAATTATATAGAAAAAATTTTAAATACTCCACCTATGGTTTATCGAATATTCACTTTACTATTCTGTGGTTTTAACTTTCTCACTAATTTAACGAAAAAACTAACGAAAAGATAACAAAAAGAGAATAACGAAACCACAGGACATTAAAGTGATACACTTTAAACCACATGGTACTAAAGTGAGAAAGTATGAAATCACAGGGGTGGTTTTTGAAGTTATCCCTATTTTAAAAGTAAAAGCGTAAGCCCAATCAACTACGCTTTTTTGTCAGTTTGAGATCTCAATTTTTAATTTTATAAATTCAATAATTTATAGGGAATAAAATTAAATATAAAATTTTTTTGTGACCCTCCGCTTCTGGCGAGTCATTCATTCTAGAACTAAAGCATATTTAACCTTCTTAACCTGTTATGTCTAATCACCGTCAATAATGCTATAACTAAATTAAGAGATTTAGCCTAATTTTATTCTATATATAAGACTATTTTAAATCTTTGAGGTACTACATCCCTCTTCTTTTAAGTCCTGATATTTTTGTCAGGCTCAAACACACATACAAGTATCAAATGATGTGAAACTCATCTCGCAAATCTTAGTCAACCTTCTGAGTAGCAGTGCTCTACCCATAACGATCTCATAAGTATCAGGCAATGTGAGACTCGTTTCGCTAGCCTTAACAGATCTTGTGGTGAGTCGTGCTCCACCCATAATGATCTCACAAGCATCAGACGATGTGAGACTCGTTTCGTTAGTCTTAGCCGACCTTATGAAAAGTCGTGCTCTACCCACAACGATCTCGCAAGCACCAGGTGATGTGAGACTCGTCCCGCTAATCTTAACCGACCTTATGGAGAGTCGTGCTCCACCTATAACGATCGTTAGTCGGAGAGCCGTGCTCTTCCCACTGTATGACCCTAGCTCAGCTACAACGATTGTTAGTCGGAGAGTCGCGCTTTTACCGTCGTATGACCCTAGTTCAATCGAGACTCATCTCAGAGTTCTATCTGTCTTGTAAGGAGTTGTGGGTCATCCACAACGATTGTTAGCCGAAGAACCGTACTCTTCTCGCTGGACAGACCTAGCATACATTTTTATCTTCATTATTTAATATTCACCCCTCAAACAGCCAACACCATTTTCAAAGGGCCCCACGTGTCGGCCTGTTGCATCTCCACGCCACGTGTCCCAAACGAGGCTTCACTTTTTTCAAATGATGACGTCAGTCGTGTGAACGCCGTCGGGACGAGAAAAGATCGGTGGGACCCAACCGAAGAAAAAATTTAGAATGCATCAGATATATTGGTGACGTGATATTTTAAACTAATTAAATATATTTTTTTAAAAATATATGTTTCATCATGATTATAAAAAAATATTTTTATTATATTTTTTATTGAAAAGAAGAGATGTGATTGATTTATTATTGATGACGTGGTTCAAGCGTGACACAATAGACTTCTTCCAACGGAAGACGACCGCATAAAAGAAAGCGTGAGTACGCAGACCTACGTGGGAGATGGGCGGCGGATTCTCTCTCTCCCGCACGGGACATCTCCTGCGGTTATTCGTAGGGAAGACGTTTCACGCTGTTGGTGGGTGGAGGCACCGAATGGACGGACGAGATCGGTTGTGACGTCAAAATTACCGCCGAGCAGTGATGGCTTTGGATGTTATTAGCTCAGGTGCGTTCAGAAGCTGACACGTGGAGCCAGTAATATGGGGCCCACTGTCCGGCTTAACAGTCACGGCCAAGGACTGCTACAGTATAGAAATTTCGTAAAAATATACGGAGAAACCTAACTTTTATTTATTTTTTTTAGATAAATTATATTTTTATCCCTCAAATTATGCCACAGGTAATATTTTCATTCTCAAACTATAATTTATATTAATTTTTTGCCTGAAAAATATTGTTACAATAAAATTTTATAAATAAATTATATATTAAATACTGACGTGTCATTAATATAGAGTGAATGCTGATGTGTTACTAATATAAGTGAATGCTGATGTTTCGTTAATATAGAAATAGTACGACAGTATTACAATTAATTATACAATAATAATTAAGATACGATATCACTTTAATATTAGTCAACTAAATTAATATGTAAGGTTATTGTAATAATTTAGAAAATTTAAACAAAAAATACTATAGATAAAAATTTGAGGAAGGACAAAAAGTGTAATTTATCGTCTTTTCTTTTGAAAAATGCTATTCATATAATACTATTATTATTATTTATATGTCATTATAAAACTAAGTAATTTTTGTCAAGTAGATTATTATTTTATTAATAAATATTTATAATTTTTATTCATTTATAGCAAATAAAATTGATTAATTAAAAATTAATATTAATTTAAAAAGTAAAGTTGAAGAGCTTATTTCAAAAATGTCCTGTAGTCGTGGGGCTCTTTTTGGACGGCCCAAGTAGGGCCCACTTAGTCGGGCCCACACAGTGCGACAATGACCGCCAATATGGACGTGATCGGACGGCAGAGATGAGGTGGGCCCGACCGAAAGGGACGGCTCAGGACAGCCCCCGCGTCTCCAAAGCCGCACATGGGCCCCGCACGAAACTTGCAAGCGGTGGCAACTGAGTTAACTCACGAATCGGTTCGTGTTTCGTCCTCTCTTTTCCTAATAAATCAATATTCTGGCTAAATTGCAGTAACCCCCCTAAAGATGCCAATCGTTTGCATTTCACCCTCCTCAACATCATAAAATGTTAAGAGTACCCTAAATTATTATCAAACTAAAAAATTTATCAGCTATTAATCTTTTTGTGTGAAAACACCTTTATGGTGTGTGCGTAGAAGCGAGGAGCTTCTAATAATAATAATTAGCAAAATGTCGTCGTGTAGTGGGGCATTATTAAACACCACGGGCCGTGTACTTGTCTCAGTGGTGGGCTCCCACATAAATAAGCCCAATGTCTCTCTCTCTCTTATTTTCTCTTTTTTTGTAGTGTCCTCTCTTTCTCAGGGAGGTGTAGTTCACATGGTTGTGCTCAACTGGATTAGGCAAAAGCCAATAGAGGAAGTCACTTTCTACATGAAACCGAAAGAGAGGGTTTCTCTCTCTCCCTACTCAACTCCTTTTTAAGTGTGTTTTATCCCACAAGGAAAGAAATAAAAAAAGAGGGTGAGGTATATATACATGCAAAGGTTTCGAGGTCAATTTTGATTACTCGCTTTGAGTACCTCTCTTTCACATTGGCGATGCAAGTGAAAGATCACTGGTCTCGACAATGCGTCAGAAATTTTGGCCATTATCTAGCGTTGCACTGCAAAAATACTGTTTCAGTAAATCTACTTGAAATATAAATGAATAAAATACTTGTCTCTCTCTCTACACAACTCTTTTTTTAGTGTTTTTAATCTACAAGAAAAGAAATGAAAAAAAGGGTGAACTATATATGCAAAGGTTTCGAGGTCAATTTTGATTACTCGCTTTGAGTACCTCTCTTTCACATTGGCAATGCAAGTGAAAGATCACTGGTCTCGACAATGCGTCGGAAATTTTGGCCTTTATCTAGCGTTGCACTGCAAAAATACTGTTTCAGTAAATCTACTTGAAATATAAATGAATAAAATACTTGTCTCTCTCTCTACACAACTCTTTTTTTAGTGCTTTTAATCTACAAGAAAAGAAATGAAAAAAAGGGTGAACTATATATGCAAAGGTTTCGAGGTCAATTTTGATTACTCGCTTTGAGTACCTCTCTTTCACATTGGCAATGCAAGTGAAAGATCACTGGTCTCGACAATGCGTCGGAAATTTTGGCCTTTATCTAGCGTTGCACTGCAAAAATACTGTTTCAGTAAATCTACTTGAAATATAAATGAATAAAATACTTGTCTCTCTCTCTACACAACTCTTTTTTTAGTGCTTTTAATCTACAAGAAAAGAAATGAAAAAAAGGGTGAACTATATATGCAAAGGTTTCGAGGTCAATTTTGATTACTCGCTTTGAGTACATTCCTTTTGCATTAGTAATGCAAGTGAAAGGTCATTGATATCGACAATGCGTCAGAAATTTTGACAGTTATCTAGCGTTGCATAGCAAAAGTACCGTTTCAGTAAATCTATTTAAAATGTAAATGAATAAAATACTTGTCTCTCTCTCTACACAACTCTTTTTTTAGTGCTTTTAATCTACAAGAAAAGAAATGAAAAAAAGGGTGAACTATATATGCAAAGGTTTCGAGGTCAATTTTGATTACTCGCTTTGAGTACATTCCTTTTGCATTAGTAATGCAAGTGAAAGGTCATTGATATCGACAATGCGTCAGAAATTTTGACAGTTATCTAGCGTTGCATAGCAAAAGTACCGTTTCAGTAAATCTATTTAAAATGTAAATGAATAAAATAAAGCTTCTGCTATTTTCTCTCTCCCTCTCTCTACACAACTCTCTTTTTAGTGTGTTTTTATCTATGTATCACGGACACTTCTATAAGCCTCGCGTGTCCGTGTCGGACACGTGTCCGATGTGGACGCTCCTTGGACGCGCGTTTAATACCGATCCACATCGCAAACAATTAAAAAGATATATACATATTTTTATTTTACTTTTTTTATGCATATATAATGTAAGATGATAAATATTTTAGCTTTTTGATGAATGCATACAAATTTTTTTTGACAAAAATAAATAAATTATGTACGGTGGAGAATTTTTTTTTATAAAATATATGAACTATCAATGATAATTTTACTAACTTTCATTCGTATGAGAAATATAACAATATTTTACCAAAATTAAGATTTTATATATAATAAATATATATTATTATATTAATAATATTATATTTTATTAGCGGTGTCGATACCGTGTCCGTGTCCTAATTTTTTGAAAGCTGTCGAGTCGCCGTGTCCGAGTCGTGTCATGTCCTGTGTCCCGTGTCAGTGTCCGTGACGCCTAAATTTTTATTCTACAAGGAAAAGAAAAAAAAAAGGTGAAGTATATAAAATTGACTCGCTTCGAGTACATCTCTTTCACTATTGGCGATGCAAGTGAAAGGTCGTTGATATCGACATTGCATTGGAAATTTTGGCCATTATCTAGCGTTGCACTGCAAAAGTACTGTTTCAGTAAATCTATTTGAAATGTAAATGAATAAAATAAAGCTTCTCTTATTTTGTCTCTCTCTCTCTCTCTACACAACTTTTTTTTTAGTCTGTTTTTAATCTACAAGGAAAGAAATAAAAAAAAAGAGGGTGAAGTATATATGCAAAGGTTTTGAGCTCAATTTAATTTACTCGCTTTGAGTACATCTAGATCTTTCACATCGGCGATGCAAGTGAAAGGTCGTTGATCTCAACAATGCATCGAAAAT
Organism: Puya raimondii; assembly: GCA_016920855.1. Classification (NCBI taxonomy): domain Eukaryota; kingdom Viridiplantae; phylum Streptophyta; class Magnoliopsida; order Poales; family Bromeliaceae; genus Puya; species Puya raimondii. Next base: position 139,994,276 of record JABWPP010000050.1, read on the forward strand.
TTTGCCATTATCTAACGTTGCACTGCAAAAGTACTGTTTCAGTAAATTTATTTGAAATGTAAATGAATAAAATAAAGCTTATGCTATTTTGTCTCTCTCTCTCTCTCTCTACACCAACTCTTTTTTAGTGTGTTTTTTTAATCTAAAAGAAAAGAAATAAAAAAAAGAGGGTGAAGTATATATATATGCAAAGGTTTCGAGGTCAATTTTAATTTCTCGCTTTGAGTACATCTCTTTCACATTGGCGATGCAAGTGAAAGATCACTGATCGCAACAAAGTTTTGGCCATTATCTAGCGTTGTACTGCAAAAATACCGTTTCAGTAAATCTATTTGAAATGTAAATGAACAAAATAAAGCTTATGCTACTTTGTCTCTCTCTCTCTCTACACAACTCTTTTTTTAAGTGTATTTTTAATCTACAAGAAAAGAAATGAAAAAAAGGGTGAGATATAAATGCAAAGGTTTCGGGGTCAATTTTGATTACTCGCTTTGAGTACATCCCTTTCACATTAGCAATGCAAGTGAAAGCTCATTGATCTAGACAATGCGTTGGAAATTTTGGCTATTATCTAGCGTTGCACAACAGAACTATTGTTTCAGTAAATCCATTTGAAATGTAAATGAATAAAATAAAGCTTCTGCTATTTCATCACTCTCTCTCTCTACCCAACTCTTTTTTAGTGTATTTAATCTACAAGAAAAGATATAAAAAACAAGGGCGAGATATATTTGAATCGGGTACATCCCTTTCACATCAGCAATACAAGTGAAAGGTCATTGATCTCGACAATGCGCCGAAAATTTGGATCATTATCTAGCGTTGCAGTGCAAGAGTATTATTTCAGTAAATCTATTTGAAATAAAAATGAATAAATAAAGCTTCTGCTATGGCTGGAAACTGTTATTTTTTATTTTTAAAAAATTAAAAATATAAAATATTTATGTTTTCAACTCGATACTCCGAATACCAATCATTCAGTCCTAAGCCAACAGAACTAGGTGCCGTCAGTGGCTAGTACTATAACTCTTGATTATACAGCTCGAAAAGCATTTCATAAGCTGGCAATGTACTCTCTAGTAGAGTCAAATAAGTTTAAAATCCTTTTGTATTTTTCAAATAAAGTGATTTGTCGCAGTTCTAAATTAAATTTTTTTTATATTTGGAGTCCAAAATGTCACAATCATCCACCTCAAAACTTTTATTAGGAAATGGCTTTTTAAGCCTTACTGGGTGGAGAAGCTGCTGTGGACGTTTACGTGCTTTTGTTTCCTCCCTCTCTCTCTCTAACCCACTCGACCAACCTTTTCGCTTTCTTGTTTCCCTCCGCTTCGGCCTTTTGTTTGTATTCGGCTAAAATCAGGCCAATAGATTTGAATTTTCGTTTAAGCTTATCTATCGTTTTCTATAATATTATTTTTTTCTTTTTTTTGCGATCTAGTCTACAGTTATCTAGATCTTCGTCTCCCTCTTGCTTCGTTCTTTCGTTGTCGAAACTTTTTTCTCTTTTAATCTGTTAGGCGGCACCGATTTCATGCCTATCTTTCGTGCTAGAACTTAACAGACTTAGCGAAAGGAACGCTCTGATGTGAGTTGAAGTACGAAAGTTGGATTAGAGATACACTCTAGATGATTTTTTTTGTATATATTATTTATTATAGTTTTCTATATTATGAGCTTAGCGTACATATGTTAGTCGTAAGAGGTCAACATTCTGTCCTGTGGTGGAAGGTCAGGTTTGGCTAACTCACGTTCGAAATGGCGGGAGGTTGGTTTGGGCCGAGTCACAATCAAGACCCGTGGACGTTATGTATGTACGCTTTAAGTGAATTGGTTGGATCTTTCTAACAGCTCGATCTAACAGCTTGAGCTCTTGGGATTAATGATTCGCGCCAACGATCCAACAAATATGATTTAAGCTATTTAACTTTTCTGAGAATCCAACTTTATAATTTTCGACATCATTTGCTTAGCGTTCAAAAAATTCCAAAGTTAATAATTTTCTATGACCGATATAAAATAAATTTCAAATCACTTGATCACTAAGTAAGTGATATTAAGAAAACTGATTTTCATGAAGTTCAAATAATTTAGATGTTCAGATAATGTTTAATAATATAAATCATCAATTCAAATGTCTCATCCCCGAAAAAGATCGAGAACTATTCTAATTTTACTTTTCTAGCAAATAAATTTATATGTTATTGCATTAGCATTGTAAATATTCTATTTTAAGCTTGCGCTTGTAACTTTATCCACAGCATTTTATGGATTTATGATAAGTCACTTCCAATTTTCTTTTATTCACTTAATTTGAACAACTTCTGAAAAAAAAAAAAAAAAATTTGATGAAAATGAACGGTAGATATTGTACAAGTTAAAATATATTTTTTGTTTTGTAAATTAATATTATGTCTATTGTATTAACTATTAAGTATTAACTACTTAATAGTTAATACTTTGTTCATACTTAGAGAAGTATTAACTACTTTGTTCATACTTAGAGATGTCCTGTGAACGGATCTGATTCGGGACAGATTTGAAAAAAATTCGAACTCGAACTCGACTACGAAACTCGAAATCCAAGCCCGAATCCGAATTCGACGGATTTTGAAAATCTATATCCGAACTCGAACCTCATCAAAAATCCGAAATTTGAATTCGAATCCAAAAACTTGAACCCGAAACAATCATTTCTCTTTACTATATATCAAAATATATTATATTGAAATCTAAATTTTAAAATTACCAAATATAATATCAAACATTTCATTTATATTATATAAAATAAAATTAATTCGGGTTCGGATGAAATTCGGATAAATTAGTTCGGTTCAAATTTGGATCCTGATAAAATTTTGGATTTTTGTATCCATTGGCATATCTATTCATCCTCTTATGAAAAAAAAATCCTATGCACATTCCAATTTACGAAAATACCCACAATGGGAATGCACAATAAGTTATTGTGGCCGCAAAATAAATAATTAACTAAAAGATAATAAATTGGTGTTTTGGCATGAAAAAGTAATAAAGTAATAAATTAAAGGTAATAAAATAAAACTTTCCATGTTTATTTGACAAATAAGACAAAGTAGTAAGAGATTGACGTAGATTACGTAATTAAAGATGTAGTTTGGTGTGACAGTTAAAGGATTAATTATTCTAACCCCATGACTTTTTTGTATGTTGATTTAGCCCTTAAGTTTTTACCATTTGCTTTTAACGACCCAATTTTTTACTTAAATAATTGTTTTATTGTAAGTAGTTATAACTGCACTTCAGTTGTAAATGCTTGCAGAACCAATTTGATATTGGTTTAATATTTTTGTATCTTACTGCTGCAATTCGATATATAGTTTGATATATTTGAATCTAACTGCTGCAGTTGAAACTGCACAAGGGGATTCACTCGATAAAACTTCAGTGAGGAGCTCCCTATGATGCCTCGTTGGGGAGCCTCCAATCCGCTGTCACGTGTAAAGTTTGTCTTCATCCAGTGGCTCGTTGGATGATTTCTTAATACTAAAATTCAAGAAGTACTTTTAAATCATAGAGAAAAAAAATTATAATCTTTAGACAGAGATAAAAATGACACATGACGATAAATTGGGGCTCTCCTAATTAGGCGTTGTCAGGGAGCTCCCTAAAGTTTTTTCGAAATTCACCTCCGGCAGTTGAAGTTATATCCAAATTAGCCACAATATAATAGTTGGAGATAGAACGAGTAAATTTAAAAAATAGTACACTTACCTCTCCAATTATTTATTATATAAATTTTGTTTTTCTATTTTAGGAATAATCTTACCATCCTACATATAAAATGATAAAATTTTATAAGCACACTTCTCCAACTACATACAATTAAATAAATTATTTATAATTATAATATTTTTTATTAATTATACCTAATTAAATAAGAAGTATAATGTTGTAACTGTTGCATTTTCTACTATGTACATTTTTAAATTTACTGTATTTACCATGTGAACGATATATGCATATAATGACATAGATTGAGCTTTCCGAGCCTATTTCATCGAACAATTATATTGTAGGACTCGATTACAATAATGTAAAAACTTCCAATGGATAGAAATTAAAACCGGAGGACCAAAGTGTCGTGCCCCTTATAATTTGTGGACCAAAAGTGTAGTTTATCCTAATAATAAAATGGCTTAGCTTAGCCCAAAAGGCCTAGCCCAAATTGTAGAAATGGGCCTGGGTCTCCACTCTTGAGTATTTAGTGCATGTGATACCTCTTTATTTTGCTTATTGGGCCTAATAGTTTTTGGGATTCAAATTTAAACTCCTATAAAATTAACCATGTTTTTTTAAAAGGGATAATTACCTATATACCCCTCATAACTTCGGAAATATCTCATTTATTCCTACTTCATATGTTTCTCCGTTATTCAAAAAGACCCCTGCAGTTACCACCCGTTAAGTTAATTTGGGTTAAACGTGAGTTAAATATCTACCAGAGTTAAAAAAAAATTAAAATACCTCTTTTTTCCTTAACTTAAGGGCAAATAAGAAATATTGATGATGATAGAAGGGTATATTTGAAAAGACTAAAAATCAAATACTTCTTGTGCCCCTAACTTAAGGGCAAATAAGAAAAGTCGGTGATGGTAGAAGGGTATATTTGAAAGGGTAAAATAGTAATTTTATAGAGAGAACAACTATTGCTAACAGTTCACTAACAAAATTTAACTCTAGGGCCCCGTTTGGTTCGGGGGTTAAAGCGGGGATAACGAAGTTATCCCCGCTATTCCGCCAAACGAAACGAAGTTTGGCCGGAATATTTTATCCCGGTCAAACTTCGTTATTCTCGGTTATTCCGGAATAGCTGGGATAAACTATTCCATCGTTTTGACGGAATAGCGCTATTCCAAGCTTAATTCTAAATTTAATTAAGATTATAAATTTATTTAAACATAAATTATATAAACATAATATATTTAATTAATAATAAAAGAATAAAATATCCAAGCTAGATTTATAATAAATATTATTTAATTAATAATTTATATATTAATTTATTTACTAATTAACTAGATAATTAATTAACTATTTAATTTATTACTTTAATAAATATTTAATTAATTTTTTGAGTAATTAATTCATTATTTTAATTAATTTACTAATTAAATAATTAATTATATTGTTTAATTAATTAATATTTTGAGTAATTTAATTATTTTTTTTAATTAATCATCTGACTATTATTAACTAATTTATTTATTAATTTATTATTTTATTAAATTATTTGTAATTAATTAAATTATTAATTACCAATTAATTTATTTATTAATATTAAGGGTTTTTAGCAATATTCATAATTATTTAGTAGATTAAATAAGTTAAATTATTACTTAATTAATATTTCGTCTTAATTAATTAGATAAAATATTATTGTTTAAAATTATAATTATTCTTATCCTCACAATTCCAATCAAACCATCCAAACACTATTTTCCTTATTCCCGAGAAAAATCTACTTTTCATCCAAACGCAAAATTGATTTAATCCCCGCTTATACCTCAATTTATACCTATCCCTGGAATAGTCACTTTTTGCTTATCCCCGAACCAAACGATACCTAGGGGTATATTTGAAATAGGTTGGAATGTAAAAAGGATATTTTTAATATTAGCCTTCTAAGAGGAGTAAATCAGAAAGTCGGAAACTTTTCAGGGGTATGTAAGCAATTGCCCCTTTTTAAAAAATTAACCTTGTTTATTTAGTGTATCAGCTATGGACCTAATTACGGGATTTAGTCGTAGAGGCATTATTCTATGGTTCAATACATAAAACTATTACTCTGTAAAAGCTTAAGCTATTAGAAAAGGATTCAAGTCGAGCAGCTATGGCTCCATTCGAGTCGATCTCATCAACTTAGGGCATGTTTGTTTGGGTGGAAGTGGGGTGGAAGTGGAGATGGGGGAAGTCGTTTTCGCCAAAAATGACCACTTCCGTCGTTTGGTTCGCCGTAAAAAAGTTACGGTCGAAACTCGAGTTAACCCGAAACGGCGTAATTGACTTCGGCCCACCGTGAGCCGAAGTCAATTACGGTGAAGAGAGGTGAAGAAAAAATATTATTTTTAATTATATTAAAATATAATTATATAATTATATTATTTTTAATTATATATTTAAAATATTATATAATATAATTAAATTTTAATTATATAATTAAATTTTATATGATTAAATTTTATTTATATAATGAAAATATATTATATAAAAATATAATTATATAATTAAATAATATTATATAATTAAATTTTTTTAATTATATAAAAAAATATTATATAATTAAATTATTTATTATATAATTCAATTTTAATTATATAAAAAAATTATATAATTATTTATTATATAAAAAATATTATATAATTAAATTTTAATTATATAAAAGTATAATTATATTATTTTTATTTATTAAATTATTTATTATTTATACATAAATAATAATTTTACATCATACACTTCCTACCAAACAAACAACAGAACTAATGAAACTTCACTTCCATAACTACGAAACAAACAGTGGAAAAGAAGTAGTTTTCACCGAACTCCACTTCAACCTAAAGTCCACTTCAACCCAAAGTCCAGTTTCGGCGAAACAAACATGCCCTTAGCTAGCGAAACAAAATTGAGTAATTCTTAGAACCCATCATCCAAAACATTAAACTCACATAGATTCAGTTATACAACAAATAATTAAAAAAAAAGATAAAAAGATTTAGTATTTGGTGTCACCTTCTTAGGGCAATAAGAATGTCTAAAAACATTGCGACTAAAGCGTCCACATACAAATTTACATGATCTCCTCTTCTCTCTATACAGAAACCGCTAACAATATATATCGATAGTTAACGTGACCTGATCTATCAATAGTAGACTTTAAACAACGGGCGAGAGAAACAGGAGATCTAAACCTTTCAGAACTTCAGCGCAAGCTGAGATTGTCATCCGAACTTTTCAAACAACACAAGATTACAAAAAATACACTTCTGCCGACGGTTTTAATCTGTATTCAAAATTCAAGTAGGTGATCTCAAATTGCGCTAAAATTCTCTCTCTCTCTCTCTCTCTCATGAAACCCTTTTGATACATTGTCAATTGTGTCATGTAACTTTGTGAACTTTGATGGGTAAACCCTTTTGGAAATCAACAAAGGGGAGTGCAAAGGCCTGATCAGGCTCAGCTAACTCCCACCTGAAGTTCAGCACCAGATGGTGCAGGAAAATTGCCATCTCCAGTTTCGCCAGCTCGGATCCCGCGCACAGGCGCGGGCCGCCGCCATATGGCATGAAGCTATTGGCCGTCGCCGCGCCACTTGAGGTACTACTCTGCAAGGGATTGGGAGTGTATATATATATGCTTGAGTTCTAAGTTCTCATTCATCAATTCAAATCATGGAATAAGTTGGTTTTCATTGTTAAAACACTTTAGTGGTGAACTTAATTGTGTTTCTTTCACTTAGCTCTATTTAAATGATATTTTTAATATTTTTTAAAATGATGAATCGGTGAATCAGTGAGATACTAATAATTTATAGACAAAAATATATAGAACTTATCTGAACTAGAAACCATTTTGAATTGACTATCTAACTTTTCAAAATTTTAATTTTACTGCTCAATATTTCAATTTGTTTGATTTGAACCAGCCAACGGTACTTTCACTTTAAAATTTAAACTAATTGCTTACTTTAATGAACATACTAACTAAATCTATAAAAATAGATAACGAATTCAAATTTTGAATTTAAAATACCGCTAACTGATTCAAATCAAACAAATTGAAAGGTTGCGTAGCAGATTCGAAATGGTCCATACTTCAGATAGGCTCTGTATGTTTCTACCTCCTTTATATCATGACCATCCCACACCCTATTCATGTGTCTTATCACGCATTGAGACACTAACAATGAATATATGTAGCTTCGTTTCTCACAATCCTATTCATAGTCTCTCTATCTGTGACTCGTATTTGTTCCTATCTGTTCCTCTTTAAGAATATAGATCCGAACACCGAAGCGGGAAAAAAAAGCGGGATTAATCTCAACTAATGAATCTCACTAGTTAGATCGTCGCTATTGATTGAGATCAATCCCGCCTTTCGAATCCACAATAAATACACTATAACCTTATTATAAGAAGTCACTTATTAGGCCCCAAAGATTAATCATTTTCTCAACACTTAGCAAAGGACTAAAAATTGACTAGGAGTGTGACAAGTGAGTATAAATGCATGAATGTGTCACAATCTCTCCATCAAAATCTAAGAACATACACGTGTGAGAGGGCATTCCATTTTCAAGTTAACATCAAATTCATTGGTATGGTAAGCCAATTTGTTCTTTTCTAACATGACTAGTCACATGTTTCAAGGAAAAATACAAAAAAACACTACATTGACTTGTACTGTTTTTCGCAATAATATCTGCAAATTTATATATAGATTATGAATATATATTTTGATTTTTTTAAAAAAATTATATTTATTCGCTATTTCTAAAAATTAAATAAAAAACTCTTGAATAGCAGGGTGTAAAATTTACAGCCAATAATAAAATGTATGGATAGCATTTTTCTTCTATTTAATAGGTGGTTTTTTTTACTAAATTACAGAACACCCCTTATAAATATCTAATTTTTTTATTTTTCCTCTCTAGCTTTCAAAAATCTATATTTTACCTCCTCATCATTTTAAGTTGTTGCATTTACTCCCCCGCCTCTCCCGGGTTTCATTACTATTCTGTCCATTTCTTATAATTTATACCGAAAATATCCTTCAAAAGGATAAAAATATATTAAAAAAATTATTTTTTATAGAAAAAATAAGTGCAATTTGGTCATTCTGCCCTCTCCATTAACGTCGTACCCTTCTAAAAATATTTCTAAAATTTTAAGCGGACAAAATATAGGTTCTTGAAAATTAGGAGGAGAAAGTAAAAAAACGAATATTTACAGAAAGATTTTCTGTAATTTAGCCTTTTTTTTTATTTAAAGGGTGGTTGAGTGGTCATACTCGTTTCAAATACTTTTATTGCGAAAGCAACAAGAGAAGATACAAATTTTGTCTCATTAAGATTAACAAAATATCACAGTTAAAAAATTATAGATTTTTTTCTTAAAAAAAAAAGAAACTTAAAAGTGAGACAAAATGGAATCTTGATGCCAAAAGGACCACAAGGATCTCAAGAGGAAAAAAAGAATTTGTATTATAAATCGATTAGTCAAAATTACATAAGGCAGTTAATTTTACGAATGGCAAAAATGAATAGTAATTAATTTTTCTAAACACTTATTTTAAACCTGCATGCGATTTGCATGCACCAATTTTACTAAAGGTCTGTTTGGTATTGAGATTCATCTAATACTAATAAATAAAATGAAGTCGAAAAAAAATAGATAGGGATATGTTTTTATGTTTTCCGATGTGACCGAAGAAAATATACCGTAACTGAGTCATTGCGATATCCAGAACGTAACCCGCAATCTTATAGAGTGATTCTCATGATCCCTTATAGGGTGTGTTTGATTTTCCAAAAAATATCGCAGAAAATAGTTTTCTGACAGCAAAATTATTTATTTAGTTTTCTAGAATTTTTGTTAGAATTTCATGAAAAAAATATATTATCATTTTGATTTGAAAAACGAAAATCGTGAAAACTAATATTTGCCATTAAAAAAATTTCAAAAAATATATTTTTTTCCATGTTTTTCCGAAGAACCAAACACCCCATTAAACTCTCATTTTACATTCTAGAAATAATTATAGTAAAAATTAAACTCTTTATTAGGAAGTGGAGAGCATGCACTATAAATAATTAATCAATGTTAATTAATGGATATATATAAGATGGGAGTGTCATAAATAATAATTAATGGAGATGAATTAATTAATTATTAATTAATTATTACCTGCCACCTCCAAGGATTGAACTTTTGAGGATCTTCATGCAAGGTTGAATCCAAGTGCACGGCATCAAACACAGGGAGAATTTTCCATCCACAAGGAATGTCGTACCCTTCCAAAAATATAAATTCTCAATTGTTTTAGCCCCTTAATTAATTACCAAATCCTTTTTCAAAATAAGTAAAATGTAAAAGCGTTATCGAATTAACTTATCTGAACTATCAGCTATTTGGATTTAGCTACGCAATCTTTCAAAATTTTGAATTTACTGTCCAAACTTTCATGATTTGAGTCATTAATTCGATCAACAGTATTTTGACTCTAAAATTTAATCTAATTGCTTATTTTAAATAAATTTATTATTGTGAAAATTGTATATATGTTAACTAGATCCGTAAAGATAAATAACACACTCAAATTTTAAAGTCAATGTGTCGTTGACTGACTCAAATCAAACAAATTGAATGAATGGATAGTAAAATCAAAATTCTGAAAGGTTGAGTAGTCAAATCCAAATTGTCCCAAATAGTCTATAGTTTAGGTAAGTTTCATACATTTTTACTTAAGTAACTACGAGGGTGCTCTGGAAAAAAGATCTTTCTGAAACGCTACTATATATATATTGACATTTTCATATAATAAGTTAAATTAGTGTTACACTGTTTTATATATATTTATATATATATATATATATATAGTATCACTATCACTCATCAACAGCATTTATTGGATATTTCTAAGGGCACACCTAGCAACACTTTTAAACCACCTAAAATGAGAGTAATTGTCGCACCGGCGTGGTCCCTCACATCATCCATCCACGGCAAAGCAGATGCAACACCATGAACAAAAAATTTGTGTCCACGGATTAATCTCGCTCGCTCGTAGTAAAAATATTTCGTGTGCAAAAATTTTCGGTACACAAGAAAAATAACCTAGCACCTAACTCCTAACTGTTGGCTTAAATGGGTCAGCATCCTGCCCTGTGACGGGAGGCCATGCGGGGCCAAACCATGTTCGAAGTGGCGTGAGGCTAGGTGGGCCGAGTCATGTTCGAAGTGGCGTGAGACTGGTGGGGCCGAGTCACAATCGAGACCCGTGGACGCTGTATCTGTACGCTTTAAGTGAATTGATTGCGTATTTCTAACAGCTCGAGCTTTTGAGATTAATGGTTAGCGCCAACGATCCGATACTAACAACTTAGTAATGTTTATATACATTTTTATATGTATCAAGTAATAAAAGGTCTAAACAGTTTCTCTTTTATGCATCTAAAATGGTCCGCATATATTCCTTTTCCTTTTCTTGGTATATTTGTACATAGAGTGAGAAAGAGAGAGAGAGAAACAAAAAAAGGAGTTTAAAAAAAAAAGAAAAAAAGAAAAGAAAAGAGATTCTACGTACCTTTGTATCGTACATGCTTGATTACTTTTCGGTGCAAGAATCTAACCACGTTTCCCAGCCGCAGTGTCTCATTTATTACCTTAATGAACCAATGAATATATAGTGTCACATATGTAATTAATGGATAATCCAAACTATATATATATATATATATACACATATCTAAGCATTATTATATGTACACACTTTTGCTTCACTTTTGCTTATTATTAATTTTCATGCATGTACCAACTTTGTAAGAAACCATATTTTCAAGCAATATATATATATATATATATATATATGTGTGTGTATCATGAAAAACTAGATTTTGTAAAGAATATATATCTATACATATAAATTAATAAATTTTGCAGTAATATGTTCACTTATTAATTACTAAATGAACTAGCAAGCAAAGTTTAGAGGAGAAAGCTTAAATAATTACACATTGAGTGAACTCCATCTGCCTATAATCTTCCCAGCTCAATCTACACTCTCCTCTCTTCTTCTTCGTCGCGGCGATTTCAAAGTGCTCTTCCTAAAAAAAATCAATAATAAAGAACGAATCATCATTGACCATATCAGATTTATAGAATCTTATCAAGTTTGTCATCATTTGAATATATTTTGACCAGATTCGATACATTTACTCTATTGTTTTAGTATTTATCGTCGAAAAAGTGTGCTCTAAAGATAAGATCATTTTGAAGTTTTCTAAGTACCCTCAATTTCCGAACTGCTTCGGGACACCCTTCGAGGAAGAAGATGGCTAAGGCTAAGGCCATCGACGAGGTCTCGTGGCCGGCGAAGAGCAAGCTGAGTAAGAGATCGAGAATTTGTTCTTTCGAAAGATTAGATTGCTTCAAAGCCCATCCGAGGAGATCGTCGTCGTCTTTAACTCCTTCGCAACTCTCTCTCGTGGTTTTCTTTATCCTCTCTTCCATTTTCCTCTCTATCGCCGAAAGTATTGTTGTTCGCGACTGCATAAGAGAAAGAGAGAGAATATACATCACTAAATTGGAAAAAAAAAAAAGAGTGATATATTTTGCAAACCAAAAGAAAGAGGGGAAATATATATCAAATTAAATTCCTTCTTAAAAAAAAAGAGGTAAATGAAACAAAAAGACTTATATACTTTTCTTAAGGCACACATGCTTTTGGCCTTATTTAAAATTATCATTTGTTAACATGTTTGACATGACATAGTTTTTTTCAGCACAATAATATATATATATATATATATATATATATATATATATAATTATTTAGCTTTATTTAAAATTATCATTTGTTAATAAACTTGTTTGACATGACATACTTAATTGGTTTTTGTTTTTTTTAGCACAATAAAAGACACTAAGATAGCAACTAATCTCATTTTAACAAAATTGTTTATATGCAAACAAATGATGATTTAGCATTTTGGCTAAACTAACTTTCCTTGCATGTTGTATCATATAAAGTAAAATCAATGATGAAACCCTTCACAATCATGTACAATAATTATGAGGTGGGCCATCTAAACCTTTCCATTTATAAAATTAGATTCTCAGCATAAATAAGAGGCAGCTGGAGCAATAAATCATTGAATGTGACCTCACACTTAAGTAGCTTAAATTAAGTTGAAATATTCTATCTAGCTACTCTACTCTTTAAAAAGTCTTTTAAGTATTTAAACCAGTACTCTAACACTTAGTTAATATATAATTCAGTACGCAAATTTTGAATTATTGGGAGAAATTCTAACCCATTAATAAGTATTTAAACTTGTTATTCTTGCAACTTATTCAATAAAATATGGAATTGAATCATTCATTTATACATGTGCACCATGAAAAATTCATGAATAATATTCTGAATTTTGGTGACAGAGATCTAACAAACAATTAACTATATAAGGTTTATATATATAGATATGCTAATTAAAATAAAACATCATGAGTATATAGTTATTTAATTTGATTAGAAAGATTAATTAGTTATAAGATGTATTTTACATGCCTTTAGAGCCTTCGAGTATGGAGTTCCAGGGAAATTGAGAGGAGGAGATACTACTCCTTTCATGAAGGTTATGTATTCGCGCCGCAGCTTCTCGGTCTCGGCCTCCCCCGGATCCATGCTCATTATGTTCTTCGCCATCAAGTTAAATGTAAACTGCAAAAGAAGGAATATATTAAGCTAGGGTTTTTAGCTAAGGCTATTCTTATCAAACTTAGCATCACATAACACCTACTTAATTAACTACTAAACATAAAAATTAGATGTTTTTGTTATAGGTAAAAGTTGAAACAAGTTTTCCTAGGAGTACTACTTTGAACATTTTTACTTAAACATAGTTACTTCTAGAAGCAGCATTATTTCGGAGCAGTTTTACTGAAATATCACTTCTGTAGATATACTTGATCAAATACGAACCTTCTTCACTTCCTCTTGAGCCGAGAAAGGCGAGCCCTCCCTCCAAGAGCCGAGCACGAGGAGCGCGTGGCGCTCCACTTCGGGAAGGAGGAGGGCTCGCAGCCTGCTGCTGCTCATAAAGTTCATGGCGATCATCCTCATCTCCCTATGCATCTCTCCTACGAGGACCAACATCGACCACTTCCCCAAAATCCCTCCGATGCTCCTCGGGTAGCTGCACTCGAACAACCTCCCCTCGTTCTGCAACACGAACCGGTTCAGCTCCGCATCCGCCGACACTATCGTAGGCTCGCCGAATAAGTTCGACCGGTAGATCTTCCCGTACCTACGAACGAAACCGACATGACACAACACTCTACACTTCGTCGACATCTCTATACGATACTTCGAAAGCTGTAAATTTGGAACTTGGTTAGTTACCTAGAGATGTGATGCTCCATGAATCGGCCGATCGAGGTGGCGACATGAGGCTCGAGGTATGCGAATGTTTCGCCGATGAAAGGCCATCCGACGCGGCCCGGGGGAAGGTTATACTTGCTCTTCTTTCTCTTCCATTTGGTGAGATAGGTGTAGAGGAGAAGAGCTAAGAGAACAAGAGAGAGGAAGAGGAGAAGCTCTTTGAGTGCTTGAGAGAGAAAGGAACAAGGGCACCTCATTGGTCTTTAGGTGATCTATAGAAAATATTAAGAGGGAATGAATGATATATATATATTGGTTTAAAAGGGCAACTCTTTTATATACAGCAAAAAGGGAATAAGAGAGAGAAAGAGAGAGATGGATATGGAATTGGTTGGAAAGGGCCAATCCCCCTTTTATATACATAGAGGGAGAGAGAAGGATTAGTATATTTTTATAAGTACGAAAATTTTCATACTCATAAGTTATTTTCGATTATAGAACTTCTGAAACGGCGACCCACACCGTTAAGCATGTTCTAAAGCACTTGAAACTTTTAGAAAACGAATTTCATAATTTTTCGATATTATTTACCTCATGATCAAAAAAAGTCTAAAATTAATAATTTTTAACGGCTGGTATATGATACTTGCTAATTTGATAGTATAAAAGAATTGAAATCAGAATCAGAACGAAATTAAGGAGGTTGTTTGAGTACAAAGTCGATCGTATTTATAAGAATATAGTAACTCTTTCTCTCTCTCTCTCTATATATATATACATATAGTTGTTATAGTTATACTACACTTGTGGATGATTATTAGTTCTTATATATTATGCAAATGGCCAAAATAAAAAGTTTTAGGAATAAGAAATATATTCATGCTTTAATTTTGGTGCGGCTAGTGGGACCCTAGAGAGAAAGAGAGAGAGAGAGAGAGAGAGAGAGAGCTTTGGTAGTGTTGGACAAACCGTCATGGTCTTTGTTTTTTCTACATGACTTTTTTTTTAATTTTTTTTTTTTCCGAGAAGATGCTAACTTAGGAAATATGTATATTATGTCACACAAGATTAATTTACATATATTAAAGTGATCATTTGAGTGAAATTATGGATTCACGTGAGATAGCGAAGAGTCTAATAACAAGTGAGCTAGTAATTTTATGCGAAAATAATGTTCTTTTTTTTAGAGAAATATGCGAAAATAATGTTGAATAAATATAAAATATGTTGGTCTTGTATTTATGGATTATTTATTTTTTATATGAAATAGCTATTAGATACAATGCAACTAAAGTTCTACGTACTCATATTCAAATTTTATTTACCCATATTTTATTCAATAAAATCTGATATCTAATAAATATAAATTAATGCAAGTTTGACATGAAGCTCATAGTAAAATAAATAAAAAATATGATAAAAAAACTATCTTATCTCCCTATAATATATATATTAATATCTCCCTTATCTCATAGGAGTGAAACGGTAAAAAATAATCGAATTTTTGACGAAATCATATGCATATCAGTATCTTTTTCGGATGCAAATTCGAACACAAATATGTATCAAATAGTAAATTATAATATTCATATTCAAATCTTATTGAATTTGGTGTAGGATTCGATCAGAATTTATCCTAAATATTACACTTATTTAGCCTTCAAAAAATTAAATGAAGCTCTATGCCCTTTATTATTATTATACGGCGTCCCAGTCACGTGACGGGCCATGATTGGCTGGTCATAGATATCTTTATCTACCAATCCATATCTTTGCGGACCAACAAAAATGCCCTAAAAATATTAAAAATGTATAAAATTTGACTCAGCTATTATTTATTTTGATCTGACTATCTAATCTTTAAAAATTTTAATTTTACTATCAAATTAATCTTTAAATTTATTTGATCTGAGCCAGTTAATAACTATTAAATTTTAAATTTTAAATACATCGTTTACATCTACAGGTGTAATCAGTATATTTTATGCCATCCACGCAACTATAGATTTGCTAATATTCAGTAAATATCCGTTTTTTCACTTTCCTTCCTAACTTTCAAAAAGCTATATTTTTTTAAAAAAAATTAAAAATTATTTCAGAAGGGTACAGCTTTAATAGAGAGGATAAAATGATCAAATTGTCCTTACTTCTTTTATAAGAAAAAATAATTTTTAATATATTTATATAATTTGAAGGATATTTTCGGTATAAATTATAAAAAAATGGATGAAATACTGATGGAACCCTTATGAGGGAGGCTAAATGCTATAACTTAAAATATTGAGGGGGTAAAATATAGGTTTTGAAAGTTATGAAGGAAAAGTAAAAAAACAGATATTTATAAGAAAATTTTTAGTAATTTAGCTTTTATATTTTCAAGATTAAAATTCAACTATTGAGTTGTACCGCTCGTAAAATATTAAAAAAACTTTTTATAAATAAAATTATTTGTTATGAATAAATATTAAATTTTAGTGGAGAAGTAACATTTTTCTGGCTCTTTTGAGTATTCAGAGGCGCGCAACAATTTCCCGTGGGCGTCCTCTCACGGATCGACACGTGTCACGTCAATGATTGCCTGCTCGTGATGCACGTGGGGACCCCAATCGATGCCCGCGCACACGTGCGCCGGACTGGTTGTTCCAATGCGGGCCCCACCACTGTGCATCATAAGGGTGGCTATCCAGCTCGCTGTTCGCGCGCCAGCTCGTGTTCGGCTCGAAATGAGCTCGAGATCGAACCGCTCGTTTAGTAAACGAGCCGAACACGAGTCGAATTTTTCAGCTCGTTTAATAAATAAGCCGAACACGAGCTGGAGTCAGCTCGCTAGTTTTCGGCTCGATAACGACTCGAATACATATATTTAATATTTATATTATTTATATAATTTATATTTATTTATAAATAAATAATTATATATAAATATAAATTTTTATTATTTGATTTTTAGTCCAATCTAAATATAAAGCTCAACTCAACTATAAAAAATTATTTTATATGTAAAATTTCAACCGTTAGATCAAAGTTTAATGGGTAAAATCTCATAAATTTATTTTCTCTATATATATCTTTTCTAATCATTTTAACTTGTTGTTCGTGAACCAGCTCGTTTTCGGCTCGTTTATGAAACGAGCCGAACACGAGCCCGGCCCCAGCTCGCTCGTGTTCGGCTCGTTGACACCCCTAGTGCATCAGGTAAAATTCCACTTCTACCCTTTCTTTCCATCTCCAATCGTTTTCGCTCCCCCCCCCCTCTCTCTCTCTCTTTTAACTATATAGATATACCTAAAATTTTATCTAAATTTAAATCCGAATGAGACGGATTTACTCTATCCTGTACAGATATAATATCAGTTACGGATATATAATAAATAAAAACGTGATGAATTAGAATGCGGGTATGGATTTGGTCTGTGTCTTATATGTTTGATATTATATTTGAATTTGTATTTTAAAATTTTAGATTTAATGTAATATGTTTTGAAATATGGTAAGAGAAATAGTTGTTTCGGGTTTGGATTTAAGTTCAAGTTTGGATATGGATTTTTAAAATCTGTTGGATTCGGGTTCGGATTCGGATTCAGATTCAGGTTTGAGGTTTGGGGTTTGGTAGTCGAGGTTCGGGTTCGGGTTTTTAAAAAACATGCCTTGAATTCGACCTGTTGAAATAAACCTTTGTTAGGGTTTCGCGAAGTTTTAGTAGTTCTTTCGCTTTCAGGATAAATTCTCCTACTTGTGCCTCATAAAAAGAACTAGCATGTTGGTGAAATCCCTAACTATACAGTAGCCAACTGTCTCTAGTGCAGATAATAAAAAAAAAAATTGGTAATGAGATTTCAAATTCGAAATTTAATTACTTCACATTTTTAACTAATTTTATTTCAAAGAAAAGGAGTGATGCATGTAGCATGATAACTTTCTCTCTCTCAAAAAAAAGGGAAAAATTGTACAACCTAATTTAGGTGACTAATATCGACGTAGAAAAGTGATGTAATATTTTAATTATTGATGCATCATCAATCATAACACTACTGTATCACTTCTACATTAATGCTACATTAGTATTTAATCAACCAAATTGGGTTTTAGGACTTGATTGCAACAAGTTTAAAAATACTGAGTCAGCAATTATAACAAATTAAAGTTTGAGGATCAAAATGTCACCGGTCTTATAATTTGAGGACCAAATGTGCAATTTACCCTACATGTTATTATATGGTGTACATCTTCTTCCACTGCTTTATTGAATAAAAAATTAACCTAAAAATACGTGCTGATAGTAAGAACGGCACCCATCGCACTTAATAGCTCAGTCATAGCGTTCACGGGCTTCGACCTGATTTAACCCAAGTGAACGATAGATCTATTATTGGGTTTCTTGCTATTAGCTCTATTGTCGATCGCAACCCAATTCAACTTATTGAACTCACTCAACTCAACTTATTATTCTTTTGGTCCTTTCGCCACGGAGCAGGAAGTTGAACCCGTTTCAGCCAACACTAACAACTTAATTTTAATTCATAAAATTATTCAACAACTCCAAGCCAGCTATATCAGGTGTAAAATTTTGGCCCAAAGCTCACTCAATTTCTAAACTTTGGTTGATCACTCAATTTTTTAACTTGTTAGTGTAAAATCTCTAAACTTTTGTATTAACCAAAGTTGCTTTTTTTTTTTTTTTTTCCTTTTTCTTCTCTCTCTCTCTCTCTCTCTCTCTCTCTCTCTCTCTCTTAAAAAACTATATCGAGAGCCAAGCCAAAAGGTCACTTCGTTATAGATTCCTTTTGTCAATAAATTAAAATTTCTTTTTAAAATTTTCTTTGACCTAACAAACATTAGATATATGGGCTAGAGTTGTGGTATGGGCTTGATGCCAATTGCTTAGGACCATGTAGATATAGCAAATATTTATTGCAATCTCACTTGCTTGAGATTGGACTCAAACTCTTGTATTTTAGTTGTAACCGACGACCCCCACACCTTTTAATTCATATCCACAATTTAATTAATATGTAGTTATATCTCCTCATGATTGAAAGATATAAGCAAAAAGGATCTATTTAATGAGAAACAGTTCGATTGAGAGATATTATCCAAAGATCGATTTAATAATATGAAACAGTTCTGAATTGAATAGTCTCGACACTTTCATTCGTGCGCATGCCAGTGATCATTTGAACTGTAAACAAAAGAGATAATGTATAGAGTATGTGGGAATTAAAGTGATCGGGATCTTCTAACTTAGTTAGCCGAAAAGCCGCCCTTGTTACTGAAATACAACAATATTACAAATCAAAACTTGAATGTAAAAGATTTGTTGACGGGGTTAACTCAATATATCAAAATCTAGAGCAGATGAAGTTAATTAAGGCTAACTCTGATACCATATTATCGAAAAGACCAACTTAGCGCTCAAAACCTATAAAAATAATCTTAACTTTTAGAGAGGGAGAGAGAGATCATCACTACTGATAATATTATAAATACCATGATAATATTGTAAAATAGAAGAGAATACAAATGAGAAACAGAGCTCTCTAATCTATATGTCTTTATTAATGTCTTGTACATATATTTATATAGCAATAGAGAATAAACAATGTATACATAATAAGAAATATCAAATAAGGTACATAATTAACGGAGATAGTTAGGAAAGAATTAAGTAATTGATTACAAGAGTCAATTAGCCCTTAATATTAGCCATTCTCCAATACTTTCCTTTCACATCCCCCCTCAAATTGATGCTGGGAATCAGCAAGCATCAATTTGTTAACCAAATAAGCATGGCGAGATGAAGACATAGATTTAGTGAATAGATCTGCAATTTGGTCATGAGAGGGCACGTGAGAGAGGGCAATAATTTTCTCTTGTACAAGTTCCCGAATATAATGGCAGTCCACCTCAATGTGCTTAGTTCTTTCATGAAGTACAGGGTTGGTTGCAATACGAATAGCACTTGTATTATCTGCATGCAGAGTTGTTGATTGTGGACAAGTCACACCTAATTCCACGAGAAGTCGGCGAAGCCAAACAATTTCAGAACTGACGGATGACATAGATCGATATTCGGCTTCTGTGGAGGATTTGGCAACTCTGTCTTGCTTCTTACATTTCCATGAGATGGGTGAAGAACCTAAGAAAATACACCAACCAGTGGTTGATCGTCTAGTGTCAAGACAACCAGCATAGTCAGCATCAGCGAAAGCAGTAAGAGCAAGAGAAGAATTTGATGGAAAAAATAAGCCACGACCAAGTGTTCCTTTAAGATATCGAATGATGCGATGAAGCGCAGAAAGATGTAGACGTCGTGGATCAGAAACGAATTGGCTCACTACTTGAACTGGAAATGAAATATCTGGTCGAGTGATAGTAAGGTAGATAAGACTCCCCACAAGACGCCGATACAAATTTGAATCCGAAACAGGCTGCCCAGCATCGCGCTGTAGTTTGACATTAAGTTCCATTGGCGTAGCAGATATTTTGTTATCTGTGAGATTAGCTAACTTAATCAAGTCGGTAGTGTATTTCTGTTGATTAAGAAATAATCCATTTGCTGAATGAGAAACCTCCAACCCAAGAAAATAATTAAGTGAACCAAGATCTTTCATACGAAAGGAATCATGAAGAAATTTCTTTAACTCAACAATGCCGCTAGTATCATCCCCTGTTATAACCATGGTCATCAACATAAAGCAAAAGAGCTATTATCCCATCAGTAGAATGACGAGTGAATAAGGAGTAATCATTAGAGCTTTGTTTGAAACCAATAGAACAAATAGTGGAGCAAAACTTTTCAAACCATGCACGGGGAGCTTGCTTTAGACCGTACAACGATTTGCGAAGTTTGCACACCAAATTAGGAGAGGACAGAGAATATCCAGGGGGAGGTTCCATATGCACAGTCTCTTTTATATGCCCATGAAGAAAGGCATTCTTTACATCCATTTGATATAAAGACCATGTCTTAGCCGAAGCCACGGCAAGTAGTGAGCGAACCGTGGTCATTTTAGCTACAGGAGAAAATGTTTCTTCGTAGTCAATGCCATATTCCTGTTTGTAACCCTGCGCAACGAGTCGAGCTTTGTACCGATCAAGCATGCCATCTGGCTTCAATTTGATAGTATACACCCATTTACTACCAATTACAGATTCATTACTTGGGCGAGGGACTAAGTCCCAAGTGTGATTGTCCTCAAGAGCTTGAAGCTCCTCAACCATTGCTTTTTTTTCCAACATTCATGCTTTATCGCTTGTTTATAGGATGAAGGAATCGAAACAGAATCGACGGAAGTAAAGAAAGAAGTAGAAAAACCATACCGGTCAGGTGAATATCCAAGGCGTTTGGGAGGTTGACCAAAGTTGGAACGAGTTGAACGTCGAAGTGGTGGTGGGCTCATACTTGGAGTAGATGTGGGAGAATTTGCGGATTGAGACTGACGATGGTTGGAGATGGCTACAGGACCTTCATGAGCATGATCTGAGAGGGGCATAATTGAATTTTGTAGTGTTAAATCTGGACCGGCATCTTCTAGACCAAATGAATCTTGAGATCCTAAAGAAAAATCTTGTAAAAATGAAATAGGTTCACGAGGCTTATGTGATTCAGTGGATTTGTAATAGTAAGAATTTTCAAAGAAAGTGACATGGCGAGATATGTGCATGCGTTTATTATGCGGATCAAAACAAAGATAGCCTTTTTGTTTATCACTATATCCAAGAAACACGCATTTTGCAGCTTTAGAAGATAATTTATTTCGTTCATGTGGGGGAAGTAACGCAAAGCAAATACATCCAAAGACTCTTAATCGAGAATAGTCCGGATGTTTATTGTAAAGACAGAACCATGGGGATTTATTCTTTAGAATAGGCGTAGGTTGTCGATTAATGAGATAGACTGCTGTATGAATAGCTTCTAGCCAAAAAGTAGATGGAATATCGGCCTCAAGTAAGAGAGTTCGGGCTATTTCAAGTACATGACGATTTTTTCGTTCCACTATCCCATTTTGCTCAGGTGTTTGAGGGCAAGATTGTTGTGCTAAAATTCCCTTTTCATGGAAAAAAGAAGTGAGTGCTGAAGAGGAAAACTCCCCTCCCAAGTCTGAACGAAATATTTTTATTATTTTTCCAAACTGTGTTTCTATCATAGTAATAAAAGATTTGGCTATATTTGTGAGCTCCGACTTTGCACGCAAGAAATAAATCCAAGTGAAACGTGTATGTTGATCAATGAACAAAACAAAATATCGATATCCAAGCCTAGAGGAAATTGGTGATGGACCCCATAAATCACTATGTATTATATCGAATGGGCTATCAACTTCTGAAGAGCTAGATGAAAAAGGTAATTTGGAAGCTTTGCCAAAAACACAACTTTGACAATTTTTATCTAAAGAAATAGATTTGACATTAAGCTTTTCTGGAAGAAAATTAGATTGAAACATATGGTCAAGTCAATTTGTATGAGGATGTCCAAGACGACGATGCCAAAGACACCACTTCTTATTAGCAAGAAAATTTTTAAAAGAAGGAGATGCTGAAAGACAGAATGAAGATGGTTTTTCTTTCAAGTCTAAGTAGAAGAGACGCCCTCGCTTATGCCCCTTCTCTATCACTTTCCCAGTTTGAAGGTCCTGCACATGACAACCATGAGGAGAAAATTTTACTAAACAATTTTGATCAACTAATTGGCCAATAGAAATTAAATTTGCAGCCAGATTCGGAACATAGAAAGTATTAGGAAGAGAGAAAGTTTTCTTTGATTTATTTGTTAAGCAAACAGTACCAACACCTTTAATAGGTAATTCCTGTCCATTAGCTGTAATGACAGAAGTACTGGATTTATATGGCTGAAGGGTGGAAAAGATATGTTTTTGTCCGGACATATGATTAAAGGCAGCGGAATCAAGAAACCAAGGAGACATTTCGATTCCTTTACCTGATAAACCAGCAGCGGAAAAAGCAGAAGAAATAGCACCTGGTAGAGTTGATTGTAAAGTACTTTGTATCATTTGTTGGATAGCTTCTTGAGAAAGATAATTATCAGATGAGCTCGACACGTTTTGATCTCCAGCAGAGGTGTAGAGTACTGGCTGATATTGCTTGTTCTTTTGCAGAAATCGACATTCTGAAATTATATGACCTGTTTTCTTACAATAGTTGCAAGTGTTTCGCTTTTTACAGTGAGACTGCACATGCCCAATTTCATTACAGTATCTACACTGAATGTTGCTTCGATCGCCATTCTTTTGCTTTACTTGATTCCTGCCACGAGAAGTAAGAAAAGCAGCATCGATAGAATTATTTTTGGCATCTAATGTAGCTTGTGTATTTAGTCGAGTTTCTTCCCGAACAAGGTCAGCAAGAACATTATCAAGGCCTTTGATACTTCGATTTATTATGTTGGCCCTGACATTTTCGAATTCCGGTCTTAGTTTCATAAGAAATTGCAGCACCCTACTTTGATCCCTTTCCTGTTTGAGCTCTAAATAAGCAGGACTTGTAATAAGACTAGTTGAGATCATATCTTGCTCGGTCCATAATTTCAAAAGCTCGACATAGAAGCTCCGAATATCTCTTCCTTCCTGATTCAACTTAGCAATTTCATATTCAATCTCAAATTGCCTAGCTTGATTGGTTTGTGAGTAGATTTTTAGCAAATGTTTCCACATCTCATTGGCAGTTTTGAAAGATCTCAAGCTTAGAGCAATGTCAGTCTCAATAGAATTCAAGATCCAAGTGATGACTCTAGCATTTTTAATTTTCCATGAACCTTTTTCTTTGATATCAGTAGGTTCAAGGATAGATCCATCAAGAATTTCAAAGAGATCCTTACCTTCAACAAATGTTCGAAAATGAAATTCCCACAGAGCATAATTTTTCCCATTAAGCTTTACAGAAATAGTATCTGATTTTTCAAAGTCCATCCTAATAAGATATCAAGCAAAGTTTCTGAAAAACAAAATAGATCACACCTGATAGTTGAGCGTGAAGGTAGTGCAAGAACTCGAATGGCCACAGGATGATTGACAAAGACAGCCGTAACTGTCACTAATCCTCAAGAGGATCAACAAAATTTTCTAATTAGAAAACCTTTCTCTGATACCATGATAATATTATAAATACCATGATAATATTGTAAAATAGAAGAGAATACAAATGAGAAACAGAGCTCTCTAATCTATATGTCTTTATTAATGTCTTGTACATATATTTATATAGCAATAGAGAATAAACAATGTATACATAATAAGAAATATCAAATAAGGTACATAATTAACGGAGATAGTTAGGAAAGAATTAAGTAATTGATTACAAGAGTCAATTAGCCCTTAATATTAGCCATTCTCCAATACTTTCCTTTCACAACTACCACCTGGCTCAATTCTCACTTAACATTTTTGTTTTTTTTGAGAGAGATGAGTCAAAGTAGGGCTACAATAGGTATGGAGAAACATCTTATCTGCGTGTTCTCAAGATAAGGATAGATGACATTTGTAGAGCTTTAAATTAGGTGAGATATTGACTCCTCATATGAAACATAACTGTAGCTAGATACATGATGCATGTACAAAGTTTTGAGCCAAGTGGATGGAGAAAATTTTAGTTATAACAAGCTTTGAATATTTGATCAATAGATTGGGTCAAAAATGAAGTTAATTAATTTCTCGATTGAAAGCGATTGAAACAAGAAGAAGTGCGAAAGCCCTACCGGATTTTCGTGGTTTGGTTTGGATGCAACACAGGCGCATACGTAGTTTTACCGGAAGACTACGGGCGGTGGCAACTTAGATTGGCTGATCGTGTTCGTATTCGTGTTCAACAATATATAAATTATTTAATTAGGCCAACTTTGGAATTATAATTTTATATTTGTAACAATTATATATATCACATGTCACGCATTTTCAGCTTGCATTTCGTACCATGTTTGACTCGCGCTGTGATTCAGAAACAACCATTTTGTTTTTTGGAAAAAAAAGTGGGGGTTTTGCCTATTTTTCTTCGTGAAGTACTGTAATTATTTTGGATGCTCTATTTTAGGTGCATGTTTTCCATATGCAAAACGTACGTAACGCATCAAAAGCACAGGTCACGTATTTTTGATTTGATAAGGACATAAAGCTTCTGCACAAATGAAAAAAAAAAAACTCAGATTATGGAATCTTATGTCTTTTATTTCTTAGTTCCTTAGATTCTTTTCCTGTTGTTTTTTTCCTTTTTCTTTTCGAAAACAAATAAAACGAGCTTCATTTATTGCTTCAGAATCCAAGGACCCTCCTCTCTTGTAGCTATCATTTGCTTTGTTCCTCGTGAGTGGATAGGGCCATATATATATTATTACATGCTTATTTTTCTTTAGCATATTGATAAAAACATTCTCCGCGTGCTTTATAAGCAATAATTTTTGTTTTCTCAGAAAGAGAAATGTAACATGTTACGTACCCATTTCGTTCATATCTTAAGAAAATAAACTTAACTAAAAATGTAAAGCAATTAAGTTTCAAATTTAGAATCTCGAGTATCAACTATTAACTTCTTTGTCACTTGTGCTAAAGATGATCAGTCGTTATAAGTCTAAGTTTTTATGTGTGGTTTTGTAGTAGTCCAACTAGAAATTAAGAGAGAGAGAGAGAGAACAAAATAATGATCAACTTAGTACACAAATAGTTAGGTGTGCATCTAACTACTTGACCAATCACTCTTTCTAAGTTGGCTGAAAAGAATAGTCCACTACAAAAAAAGTTACATTTAAGAACACTTTTTTTTATAGTTAACGATACTTAAAAGCGTCCCAATATAATCTAGTGTCGCATTTGAAAGCGTCGGTCAAAGCATCAGTAAATGAAGAGTCGCTAGATATATACCGACGCTTATGCCAAGCGTCGGTAAAATATATTTTGACACTTTAAAGCGTCAGGATTTTTTAGAATCCTGACGCTTTAAAGCGTCGAAAAATTAAAAATGGTAGTAAAGTTTTTATCATTTAATAAATTAGTTTAATACAATATAGGACTCATATGACGACGCTTTTTGAAGCGTCAGTATTTACTACATTATAGAAATGTTTGGGGACGCTTACCCCAAGCGTTGTCTAAAAAGCGTCCTTATATTGCGATTTTCTTGTAGTGGCCTCTTCTTTCCTTTTCTTAATTAAGATCTGTTTGGCTCTACTATAAGACATATTGTTATAAATTATCGGCTCTACTATATATAAGGTATACGTGTTGTCCGCATGCAGTAGAATTAGAAAAGCTAAACTCGAGTATTTGATTTGAATGTTTGGCATCATATATATATCTGCTTTTTGATGCAGTAAAAGTATAGAATCTTTCGTTTTATCAAAAATTCTATGTTATAATTTTTATTTTTATTTTTTGTTGCTAAAAACAGAAGCAGAAACATGGCCTAGGGGCCCTTAATTAGTTTCAATCATGACACTGATCAGGTCATAGCAGCTCACAGTGCCATGCGTGGGAAAGTAATTAAAGAAGATCTCAAAAAAAAAAAAAAAAAAAAGGAAAAGAAAAAAGAGGAAAAGGAGATTGACTCTACAAATGGCACCACACACATCATTGTTCATGGCTCAGTGAAGGCAATCTCAAGTATAAGTGGGCCATGGGGCATGCATGTGGAGAGAGGGGAACCCCACAATGATAGCTTTGAACAACCCCATCACATCTTTTGACTAGGTTTTGATTCATATATAATATGTGACTCTTTAGCCATTTGGGTCCAAGTTGCACCCAAACTAATTGGAGCCTTACCCAACTTGAGATGGACTCACACCTAATAAGAAAAAGTGGCTTTAGCCAAAAAGATGTGCATAAGTGGGTTGACCAAGTAATTAAATCTAAAACACTACTAAGGAGAGGTACTTGATACATATATATATATATATCTTTTTTACTGCGGTTTTCAGTTGTAAGTATCTACAGCAGCAGGCCTAGCAAATAGAGAAGTCCAGGATTTTGAGTTCTGTTGTCGGAGAAAGCTGAAATGAGATTTGATCACTAAGATCTTGTGCTTGTACTGTTGAGAAAAGATTTACACTTCACAAGCTGAAATGAGATAACCTATTAAAGTTTAGCAGCAAATTTACACTTCACAAACTTTGGAAAAGAATATCTAATTAAGACCATAGTGACCATTAATCGAGTGCTAGGGCTAGCTCCTAACTATTCTTAGATAGTTAGGTGACTAGTTCCAGATCTTTTCTAAGGATGCTCAAACAAAATTAATCTACAAGAGTGAAGCATTTAAATTAGTAGAGGTTGAATAGAGTGAGATTCATGTCGAATTTGTTTCAAATTATTCTAAACCCTTTCAGAGACGTTCGTTAATTTCATCACTTTGTAACATTAAATAAATGTTGTATACACCTATTCTAAATGGCGAGGTTATCGACATCCATATATCACTTAACAGCAGAAACTAAACTTATAGAATTTGAAGTAATAAATTTATACCGCACAAACCCTATCTTGAAACCCTAGTGACCAATCCACTATATATGGTTCCTAATTATTGTTAGATAGTTAGTGATTAGCTCCATTGTTGGATCTTTTGTAACCATGGTTAGAGAAGCACTAAACTTTGCCCCCTCTACAGAACTTCTAATGATCATTAGTAATTTTTTATCCCAACAAGAAGATGAAGTGTCACCATCATGCAGGAACAAAGGCCATGCAACAAAAGTGGAATGTAACAAGAAATGCTCCATTAGCTTTGCTTTATTACCTGAGTTGGAAGCACATATGTTCTTTGTGTCTGGGTTTAAACAGGCAAAAGGATTCTATTTTAGAGCCATATAGGAGTAGATATAGAGAGAGAGTGAGAGAAAAAGCCCCATGAGTTATGATTGTGAAACCAATCTTATTGAATTAAAAAGCTTTGGGTGAATATATGAATGAAGAGAAAAGGTGGTGTTTTTTGGTGTTGGTTTTGGATGTGACCTCAAATTGCAAATCAAGAAATGGGTGCAATCTTTCCTAACTAGGTAAAAGTGTGTTAGGGTTATCAACTTTTTAGGTAAAAACATATTGATCTCATCTGAACTATCGATCATTTTGATTTGGTTATTCAATTTTTAAAAAATTTGATTTTACTACCTAACCTTTCAATTTGTGTGATTTGAATCGGTCAACGGCACTTTGACTTCAAAATTGAATATGTCATTTATCCTTACATGTTTAGTTAATATATTTTATACAATTCTCGTAACTTTAAATTAATTAAAGTAATTAGCGCAAATTTAAAGTCAAAGTATTATTAACTAACTGAAATCAAACAAATTGAAATGTTGAGTAGTAAAATAAAAATTTTGAAAGATTGAATAGCCAAATCAAAATAGTCTATAGTTCATATAAGTTTTATACGTTTTTACCAACTATTTATTACCTAGTAAAATTTCATTCTTCGCATTATGAATCTTTTTGTTTTGAAAGAGTGGTTTTAACAGCTCTATTTAAATAGTATTTTTGAAAAAATTAACATCGAAGCCAATGTAAATTAACCATAAATATCTTCAATCAATAGCACACAATTCCTGGGAAGGAGCAATTGTGATTAGAACCTAACTATATATAGATTGAGACTTTGAAAAAGATAAGGATAAGATATGAAAGGATTGGTTTAGGTAATAGTCATTTCTGAATCTCTTGAATTGAGAAACAAAAAAAAGAAAAAGAAAATTCTATCTTAGATTTTATTAGAATTAGGTAGTGACGTGTCAACTTATGCTCCTTAATTAGTATGGTAGGCGTACATAGACCAAATAATCTTTTTCAAGAACTCTAAATTATTAAGTATAAATATCACTGTTTTAGGGGTGTCACAAACTCCCTCCGTTTAGGTCCTGACGTCATCGTCAGCCCTAAACACACATACAGCAAGCGATGTGAGACTTGTCTCGCTAGCCTTTATCATTCCGATCCTGACTTATTCTGTCATTCACCGACCCTGGCTTAATCTGTCACTACGACCCTTACTCAACCAAGACTCATCTCACACTTTCAACTGGTGAACCGGCTCTGATACCAAATGTAACGACCCGACCCGCTAGCAATAATAACTCGTTGGGCCCAGACCACCGGCCCAAAATGCTTAAGCACAGTTATTATTACTAGGGTGGAGTTCTCTTATATACCCAATGACAACTCCATTTTCATCCGATGTGGAACTATTGAGATGCCACCTTAGAGAGAAAGATTAAAGTTTATGAAATTATGGCCAAAATATGGTTTGTTTTACCTGATTGAAGCTTTTATTGAAAATAAAATTAGAACTACTCGAAAAATACAAAACAGCATTTTGCAGCTACTAGATGCAGAATCTATGAACTAAGAAAAAAAAAAGAAAAGGTGCAAAGATAGTATTTCATGATAATGATAATAACATGACCAATTAAAAGTTAGAAACTTACATATGAGGATAATTTGATGTTACATAAAAAAGTAGAGAAGTACATATAAGCATGTGAGTCAAACTACTATACTATAGATAGTAGAGAAATAGTATTTATAATCAACTTTTTATTCATTCGACCCATAATAGTACCATCACGAAATAGTAAATTCTAGACATCCAAGGGCTGATAAGTTAATAGTAAATACTATTCTTCTATTATCAATAGTATAGTAGCTCAGGTTCAAACATATAGTCATAACTAGTGCGACATGAGTTGGTTTGCTTAAAAAATATGTGTCGTAAATTGCACGCGGCGCTAAAGATCCGGCCCAGGCCGAGCCCTAAGTTTTGATTCACCTCAAGTTTGATCCAAAATTACAACGGCCCGGCTTTATTCGGGCATAGATTAATTTTTGATGGGCTTTAGCCTTAGATTTAGAGTTAAAGAATGAATCGGCCGTGGGCCGGGCTCGGCCCATCACAAATAACACATTGTAATCGTGACAATTTCGAAATTTAGTTGCAAAATTTCCCGCTCAACCACCACCGGTAGTCCAGTTGGATGGTATCTTTCATTTCATGTTCGAATATAACCACGAGCAAAAATGAGTGAATGAGTATGCTCGTAAGTGAAATTAGGTTTTTGTTTTTTCGTAATTTAATGTTATAAACTTTCGTTTTTGCGAGAATCATCGAATAAGTATTACATCAGTGGCTATGAATAACTTATTCCCATTAATAACAATTTTAATCAGAAGAACTAGAGCTTTTTACCAAGCTTTATTTTAACCCTCGAACTTTTTAAGTTCGACGTTAGTGATCCCTAAACTCTTAAAAGAGTTTCACCTACTTTAGTTACTATGAATATTTACTGTTAGATGGTAAACTATTACCAACACCCAATGGCATCGGATTGACCGACGGAATCCTAGATGAAATAAAAAATATTCGATACATATTATAAAAAAATAAATAATTATAATTAACAAACTAATAATAAATCGGAACAAATCAAATTTAAAAAATAAATTAATTAAACAATAGACTCATGCCATCAATAACTATTTTAATTTAAAATATAAACATAAATTTTATTTTTATATAAAAATATATATTTAAATTTAAATTAATTAGTAAATGTGACGTGCATTGCACGTGCACTATATATATATATATATATATATATATATATATATATATATATATATATATATATATATATATATATATATATATATATATATATATATATATATATATATATACATCAATTGTTTTTTATTATTTGAATTAAAAGTTGATGACAAATTAAAAATTGATGATATGTGGTGTATGAATATATAGATAAACTAGATGCAAGTAATAAAGTTTTACACTAAGTTAAGGACTTAAATAAAATGTTTTTAAAAAGTTTAGGACGAAGTTTGAAACCTTATTTAAAGTTCAGAATCTCAAAGGCCGAGATCAAAAGTTCGAGGACCAAAATGAAACTCGACTCAAAGTTGAGGGACTAGTAAGTAGTAATAATGCAATTTAAATCTCCTAGCTGTTATATATATACCTTCCATACCCTTGCATGCTTTTTTTTGTTTTTTTTCGCTCCTCAGCGTTCGTTGGCACGTCACTGCTGACGTGGACGTTTTAGCCACAGCTGATTGGGTACTAGCATGCCACGTCACCCCACCATCCAATCTCTTTGTGGGAATGAAATTAATAATTAATAATAAAGCAAATGGATCCACAAGAGTTCTCATTGGCCACTCCTTGGATTTGAATCATTTATTAGAAGCAACTCTCTCTCTCTCTCTCTCTCTCACTTGATTGATTGGTCTCTCTCTAAGCTTTGATCTACATAACTAGTGTAGTGCTCGCGCTTTGCTGCGAATAGATAGTATTTCAATTTATTTCAAATTATCAAAAAAATGAGGGTATCTTTATTTTGTTAAAATTAATTGCAGTGAGAAGATACTATTACATGCAATTGGTATATATGAATATCCTATACTCCGCAACTTATATTAGATGACAATATTGTACTATTAAATTTTAATTAAATATATATCTGATTTATAAAATTTAATAGTTAAAATTTATCTTTTATTTATACTTTAAAATTAGTTTCCGGTACACCGGCAGCATCCAATATTTTTCTTTAGACATAGCAAAATGTATCTTGTAGGTACATTTTAGAATTATTTATCGTGCACCGGGTGCGTCCAAAATTTTCTCTAGACACATGGCCCTCTCTAATTGGCTAGGGTCCAAAGTGGTGACGTGGCATGTTGAGGGATTGAGGAGATGATGTGATGGTTTTGAGGAATAATAGATTTATATAGATATAGATATATAGATGCTAGTTTAGAACATTTTAGAAATGTCGTATACGTTATAACAATTGATATTATCAGAACAATATTTATTATTGTCAAAATAAAAAGATTTAAAATCTGATTCGATATAATGTATTTACCCTTACTTCACCTTCGATCGGAACTCAAACGCTTTGCCGAAGTCAATTATGAAAAAGAAAATGACAAAAATAAAATATCAACCTATCTCTGATACGTTCAATTTTTACGTCATTTACTTTCTGCTAAACATATTTCGAAAGTGAAAAAATTTCAGTTTCGCAGCCATACAAACTATTAAATTATATGAAACAGTCGTTTTCTCTAAAAGCTTAAGCTTTTGGAAATAGCGGTTGTTTCGCATTATTTAACAGGTCGAGTCCCGCGTCAGTCTCCTAGCGCAATTTATTTTCTCCTATTTAATTCAAGTTCACGTAATGAAGCTATCAAAAAGTCTCAAGTCCAAAGAAAAGAGAGAGTGTTCAATATAAAAATGTTTAAACACTGTTCTTTACTAGCTTAAGTTATGGAAATAACAGTTATTTCGTATTATTTAATACAAACAAACTGCGAAAAAAAATAATTTTTACATGAATTTTAATTCATCATAAATCTACTTTTATCTAAACTTCACCTTGTAACACAAACATATATGTCCCTCAAATTAATGTTTTTGTGCTTAGTTGGAAAGAATCAAGTTGCTATCAAATGGTTTTCTAGCCCCCTCAAATTAATGCTTTTTTATTTGTATAGATTTGTGTAGTTATCATATATACTGTGTAGATAATTGAGAAAGGTATTTAGGATTTATTAATATATATATATATATATATATATTCATACCTACATTAATATATATTCATAAATCACACTACTTCTTATAAGACTTGTTATATGTAACTAGAATATTATTATTATGCCATGTATGTTGAAAAAGAGTTTAATCTAAATTAATATGACAATTTTATAATTTCTTTTGTTATTATATTTATATGTAATATAAAAAAATTTAATTAAATATTATCATACCTACATGGAATAATTGTCACAAAGAGTCATAGAAATTAATGTGATCATTTGAGACAACTTAAATCAAAAATTAAATGCCCATCAATTTCCCTTGAAAACTGTAGTGGCAATAATTGGTGCAGTTGAAATGGACAAAAGAGTAAGTGCCACTGCTAAGCAAAGCCATTATTTATCAAAGAAAAAAAAAATTGATTTGCGTGCTTAAGAATACAACTTTTTAGGGAAAATTTCATTTACTCCTCATGTGATTTATTTTTTTTCTATTTTAATACTCTGTGATTTTAGCTGTATCACTTAAGTATTCTATAATTTTTATTTTTCGTTACACCCTTCGTTAATTTTTTTCGTTAAGATAGTCACGTGCCTTTAGGGACTCACAAAGAACGATCAAAATTAAACCTTAAGGGGTCTCTAGCCGTTTTCAAGATGTCTCATGCTTTTTTTATCGATATCTATAGGACCGATGCACGTGTACGGCACATAACGGGTTTAACTGACAAGTTAATGGAAGATATAACAGAAAATAAAAAATATAATCTATAGGATAATTAAGTTATATAGTTAAAATCACACGATATTAAAATAAAATAAACGATAAACCACAAAAAAATATCTAAAGCTTTATCTTATTTTTATATGATGATATATAATATTTTCAGATTGTGTGCGTATAAATTAATCAAAACTCTTTATATTATGACAAACTTCCGAAGACTGGTAAAATGGAGAATATTCTCCAGAATTTTTGTGCAGTGTGGAGTTGCAGATATAAGTCATTGAGATAACATAGAAAATTTTAATTGATTCACACGCGCAATCTAAAAGTGTTCGATGGCATGTATATATATACCCGCACACTAATAATTTACACGGTAATATTAAGGTGATCAAAGCACGTATTTCGCTCCTAAAGTAATTTAGTTATCACTATCAATACAGCTAACCTGTATTGTTAAACTAATCAGTATATAACATATCAACATGTCAGCACATCAATAATTCATATAAAAACAAAAAACAAAAACATTTTAGCATAGCTTTTGCAATACGCATATATTAAGCTACCTACCTATGCATTTACTAATCTAATTATTTATTTTTATTATTTTTATTTATTTATTTATATATATATATAGCTATTCAAAAGCACACATAAAAACATACATATACTAATATTTTCCTTAGAGAGAGGGGGTGTAGGTAACTTAGGGCGCTTCTCCCGGAAGCGCTTGTCGGAGACGTGTTCTTTTCCTTCCTAAGATTCTCACCACAGCAGCAGCAGCAGCAGCAGCAGAAGAAGGAGAAGCCGACGCCGACTTCTATACTACCTTCCCCGAGTCGTCGCCGACTTTGACGACGACCTGTCACAATTACCGAATCACCCTCCAACTATTACTATTCCTCTCCTCCGTGTAGTATAACAACACCACGCAAAGCAAAAGAGAGAGAATCTCCAAACCCTCTCTCTCTCTCTCTCTCTCTCTAAAATGGTGGGAAAGAGGGGGCTTCTTGTGATCTTGGTGTTCTTCGAGGGCTTCTTCTATGCAAGTAAGCTTCTATTTACCCCCTCTCCTCTCTCTCTCTCTCTCTCTCTCTCTCTCTCTCTCTCTCTCTCTCTCACAATTTCTCAATTAATTGTATCAAAGATGCAATTTTTATGGGTTTTTGTTTATGAGAGGCCAAATTTTTCATAAAAGAAAACAATTTTTGGATCAAAAATGTGATTTTTGAATAAGAATTTGATCAATTTTGTAGCAGTTTTTATGCGAAATCGAAAAGAATTTCAATGTTTGGCATGGGTTTTCTTTTTAAAAAAAAAAAATAATTAGTTTTTTTTTTTTTTTGTGTTCTTGAGTCTCTTTCAATGCCATGAGAGAGAAAAAGAAAGGAATAAAGCTCGGGTAATTTCAAATTTTTTAAATAAAAGGTTACTACTATATTACTCTGCAAACCTAATTGAATATAGTCCCTGTACTATTTCTGTATTACAATTTGGTCCCTGGCCTTATTATTATAATTTCTGAAATTTAAGCTTTTAAAAAAATAATATATAGCTATTATTTTTCTTAGACCTGTTTGAAGCGAACTTGGGTAAGAAATAAAATAATTATTTTCTAAAAAAAATTAGGCTTGTTTGATGATTAAGAATTAAACTGTAATATAAGCAAAAGCTAAGGAGCTAGAGTGTCAATATAGTCACCAAAATTGCAATATAGGGATAGTGCAAGGACCAAAATATAAAAAAATTTCTAGAAATTATTGCCTGCACCCGGTTTACACGTATATTTTATGCACCGCAATCAATATTCAATATTTGATGATTAATAACTTAAAATCAGAATTTAATTTAATAAATATAATTTATATCATTTAAAAAGTCTATATATAACATAGGCGTAAAGTAATCCTAAGTATTAGTCGTAGAAATAAAAAAATATTATATAATTGGTAAAAAAAAATCAATACCTAAATTTTATAAATTTATATACAGATGTTGAGATAATGCCTTGTCTAGCCTCCTTAGAAAAAAAAAAAATCATCTAGCCTTCTTTTAAAAAATATTTCCAACATAGCCTCATTTTTGTAGATTAGGAAAAAAGATATAAGTTAATAACTTTTATATAGATTTATATGTTAATTGGGTGAGAGATTATGTTTTTCTCTCTCCTCTCCTATTTTTAAAGACCTTTCTCTCACTCTCTTTCTCTCTCTCCTCCCCAACCACACCTCTCTCTCTCTCTCTATATATATTTTGGTATACTCTATATTTGTTGTGGAGAAAAAAGAAAAATAATTATTTCTCTTTACAATATTTCAAAACATAATACATTAAATTTAAATTTTAAAATATAAATTCAAATATAACATCAAACATTATATAATGTAAAATCAATTCGGATTCAGGTCGGATTCGGGTTCGGGTCCGGAGAGAGAGAAAGAGAGTGAGAGAAAGGTCTTGAAAAATGGGAGAGGAGAGAGAAAAACAATCTCTCATTTAATTAACATATAAATCAATATAAAAATTATTAATTTATCTTTTTTTTTCTAATCTACAAAAATGAAGCTAGATTGGATTATTTTTTAAAAGAAGACTAGATGGAGAATTTTTTTTTCTAAGGAGGCTAGACTTATATATCACGAATATGTCCAAAGAGTCAATCTCTAAATCGTAACCTTTTTGACTATTAGACGAATCCGTTTTGTAAGCAGAAATTGGGCTGAATTTTGCAACTCTTAGTGACTTGGTTTTTAGCGAGAAGTAGAATTATCAATTTTTTCTACGATTTTTTCTTTTTATTTTTATTTGTCTTTGTTGTTTTGGTTGCCTTCAATATTCTTCGAGGCCGTGTTGTCTCAACCCCTGTAGCTAAATTCATTTGCTAAATAAATGAAGCGGGTAGCGTGCTACATTTTTCTCAAAAAAAAAAACATTTTAGACGTAGTTTGGATTTGTGTTTATCAAAATCATATACTCTTATATTTTGAAATATCCAAAAAATAAAAATAAAAGAGCTTTCAATATTTCCTTCTTTAATATTATAAAATTATATCGAATCTTTCAAAATATAAAAGTAGATACTTTTAAACACAACAATTCGAAATTTGGTTAATCCCTCTCTTAGATCTA
Source organism: Puya raimondii (assembly GCA_016920855.1). Taxonomy (NCBI): domain Eukaryota; kingdom Viridiplantae; phylum Streptophyta; class Magnoliopsida; order Poales; family Bromeliaceae; genus Puya; species Puya raimondii. The sequence goes on from JABWPP010000050.1 coordinate 140,030,825, forward strand.
GTTTAATACTGATAAAAAATTTAAAAGTACTTTCAATCTTTCCTCCCGGCAATCGCGGCGATTGCAACCGCAACTTTACAATATTAAGGAAAGAAAATTATAAGCGCTTTTAAATTTGTTGAGCCTGTCATAGTAAGTGTTTCTGCTGAGTTGCGCGCGATTTTTGTGGCACACAATTGCAGCGGCCCGTTTAAAATGTGGGGTTGCATCCATAGTTTCACTCACAACAATACGATTATACGTTTTCGAGAAAGTCTGTAGTGGAGCTTCCTCAAGTAGACATGCCGGGCCAAATAGTATAAAAATAATATTTTTAACTATCGCATTACTAAAAAAATTAAAAAATGCTTTTAGTCAATCGTAGTGATTGCAACTGTAATTTTATAATATTAAATGAGAGAAAATTGTAAGCGCTTTTGAATTTGCTGAACCTTTTAGGGCATGCTTGGTTCACCTATTTTAGACTATGGAATCGAAATGTGATTAATTAATTCTGATAGTTGTTGTGGAATCGGATTCGGATTGGATTCCGATTTCTATTCCACTCTCGAATAGGAATGACCAAATTCATTTATGACCCAATCCAGTTTTAAATTCCGGATTGGCCCATTTCAAAGTAAACTACTCAAAATTATCTTTCACAAACATCTCTCCTAATCAAAACCCTCCCTCATAATTTTAGATTCTCATTCTGATTTTTATTTCAACAATGAACCAAACATTTTAGAATGATCCGTCATTTCATTTTTCATTCCGAAGCAATTCAATTTTATTTTTTATTTCTATTCCAATCATGAACCAAACATGCCCTTATAGTAGGCGTTCGGCAGCTGCCTTACACACAGATCATACGGCGCTGCTACCAAGTTTGCGCACAGCTATCAACGACCCCGTTTAAAATGTACAATTGTGTGTGCGGTTCCACACACAACCGCACAATATTTGAAGATTAATAACTTAAAATCAGAATTTAATCTAATAAATATAATTTATATCATTTAAAAAGTCTATATATAACATAGGCATAAAATAATCCTAAGTATTAGTTGTAGAAATAAAAAACTTATTATATAATTGGTAAAAAAAATCAATACCTAAATTTTATAAATTTATATACAGACTTTTTATATATCACGAATATCTCCAAAGAGTCGATCTCTAAATCGTAAATGTTTTAGACGTAGTTTGGATTTGTGTTATCAAAATCATATACTCTTATATTTTGAAATGTCCAAAAAATAAAATAAAAGAGCTTTCAATATTTTCTTCTTTAATATTATAAAATTATATCGAATCTTCCAAAATATAAAAGTAGATACTTTTAAACACAACAATTCGAAATTTGGTTTATCCCTCTCTTAGATCTAGTTTAGTACTGTAGTAGCTAAAAATATTATTTTTATATTATAAAAATTTTAAAAAAATTTAAAAGTACTTTCAATTTTTTCTTCCGGCAACCGCGGCGATTGCAACCGCAACTTTACAATATTAAGGAAAGAAAATTATAAGCGCTTTTGAATTTATTGAGTCTGTCATAATAAGTGTTTCTGCTGAGCTGCGCGCGGTTTTTGTGGCACGCAATTGCAGCGGCCCGTTTAAAATGTGGGATTGATTATCCGTTTTCGAGAAAGTTCTCTACTTCCTCAAGTAGAAGTGATAGACCAAACAGTATAAAAATAATATTTTTAGCTACTGCATTACTAAAAAAATTTAAAAATACTTTTAATCAACTGTGGTGATTGCAACTGTAATTTTACAATATTAAATGAGAGAAGATTGTAAGCGCTTTTCAATTTGCTGAGACTTTTATAGTAGGCGCGCAGCTCTTTGTGGCACGCAACTGCAGCGGCCCGTTTACAATGTGCGGTTGCGTGTGCAGTTCCACGCGCGCGCAATCGCACAATTGCATGTTTTTGAGAAAGCTCTGAAATGATAGTGCAGTTTCAATTACAGTATAAAAATAATACTTTTAGCGACCACATTACCAAACTAAGCCAGAGCGGCGGAGTAGGGTCGAATCTGACCTTTTTTTGGGGTGGGGTGCAGGAAGTCAGGCGGTGATCGGGGTGAACTACGGGGCGATGGCGGACAACCTGCCGGAGCCGTCGGCGACGGCGCGGCTGCTGGCGTCGACGACGATCTCGCGGCTGCGGCTCTACACGCCCGACGCGGCGCTCATGTCGGCCGTCGCCGCCGCGGCCCCGAACGTCTCCCTCCTCGTCGGCGTCCCCAACTCCGACGTCCCCCTCCTCGCCTCCTCCCCGTCCGCCGCCCTCTCCTACGCCTCCGCCCACCTCCTCCCCTTCCTCCCCTCCCTCTCCGCCGTCTCCGTCGGCAACGAAGCCCTCTCCCTCGACCCCTCCTCCCTCGACCCCTCCCTCCTCCTCCCCGCCATGGAGAACCTCCTCTCCTCCCTCCCCTCACCTTCCTCGGTTAAGATCTCCACCGTCCACTCCATGGCCATCCTCGCCCAATCCGACCCCCCCTCGTCGGGGGCCTTCCACCCCGACCTCGCCGGAACCCTAGACCCGATCCTCGCCTTCCTCAGCCGCACGGGGGCGCCGCTCATGATCAACCCCTACCCCTGGTTCGCCTACGGCGCCGACCCCACCCCGGAAACCCTAGCCTTCTGCCTCTTCGAGCCCAACCCGGGCCGCACCGACCCGGGCTCGGGGCTCGCCTACGCCAACATGTTCGACGCGCAGGTCGACGCGGTGCGCGCCGCGCTCGCGGGGCGCGGGTTCGGGGACGTGGACGTGGTCGTGGCGGAGACGGGGTGGCCCTACAGGGGGGACCCGGACGAGGCGGGGGCCACCGTGGACAACGCGAGGGCCTACGCCGGGAACCTCGTGGCCCACCTCAGGTCGCTCGCGGGCACGCCACGTGTCCCCGGGAGGTCCGTGGACACGTACCTCTTCGCGCTCTACGACGAGGACCTCAAACCGGGGCCCACCTCCGAGCGCTCGTTCGGGCTCTACCGACCCGACCTCACCCCGAACTACGACGCGGGCCTCGGAGCCGGGCCCACCAATCCGACCCCGGCCCCCGGATTGGCCCAGGTGCGTTGAGATTCGTGCGGGCGGGTTTTAGTTAGATTCCTTTGCGGCCGTTTGATTTGATTGGGGGTATATATAACATTGTGCAGGGTAGCCCGAGGGGGGCGGCGGCAGGGTCGTGCGTCACGGCGGCGGCGGTTCCGGGGAGCGGCGGCGGTCAGGGCGGTGCGATCCAGCCGGTGAGCGACTGCTACGTGCCCAGCGCCGTCGGATCGCGGCGGCGCGGAGATTATTACTACTACTACTACTATTGTGTGTGGTTTGGGACTCTGCTTTTGCTGCAACAAGTTTCTGCCTGGGGGGTTTAGATCTGACCGTACAGTGTAAGATTGCTTTGTGATGTGTGCTACTACTGCTATACTTCTGCTGTGTATAGAAGTTGGGGTTTATAAAGGACGGTGCAATTTAAAAAACAAACATTTTCCGAATCATTGAGCTTCTGCTTTGCTGCTTTAAAAAAATTATAAAACTAAAGCTTTAAATTAGAACTTCTATTATGGTTACTAACCGAACATACCAAATCAATTCTGAGCGCGAACCGAACAAACCCTAGGTAGCAGAACCCCTGTTCCAGTTGCACACCGAAGGAACCAAACATACACCGAATCGATGATTCCAGGTGCGAACCAAACATACCCTTGGAGTGAATCACACACTACTCAACAACAGGCATTTCTCATTGACCATTCGCCGAACGTTAGTGGATGCAAAAAATTACATGGATGCAGATTCAGGGAACTCGAATCTCAGAGAAATTAATCTGAAAACTCGTCAGAGATCGGTGTTCTCGACATTAAATTGGGGCACCGCTATGCTCTATACTTTGTAATCCTTGTTAACAGTGTTCATCTGGCCCAAAATTTCTCCTGGAAATTTCTTTTTCACTTTTTTTTTTCCTTTTTTTTTTTTTTCAGGGAGATCGATCATGTTATACATTTCGAGGACGACAATCACCTTGTAATCACAACTCAAAATTGCATGGATTTATCATGTCTGAAGCTTGTTCCAGAGGTACGATGCTCGTCGGATGATGGGATCCGCGGAGAAGCCTTCTGCATATGCTCCGATAGCACGCAGCAGGGCTATGAATTTCTCTCCAGTATCCTAAAGCAAATTCATCGGAAAAAGAGAGTAAAAACTCTTTCTAAGCTCTTGCATAAAAGATCAAATAGAAAAACGAATACGTACCTGAGGCTTACGAAACACAAAGTCGTGCGTTTTGAAAGGAACCATATAAGACGGAAGATCCGACCGTAGTGTTGCCTGTTACAGATTACATGAACTTGCACGAATAAGAGAAAGAAGATCGAAGGGACGAGAAATGTTAAGCGACATATGTAACCAACAATTGTTAGTATAAGCAAATTGATATTTTTTCTCAGCTAAGTAGGCCCGCACGCAAACCAATTTATAGATAGATTTATGTTAAAGCAAGTAATGCGTCGCTTTGGATCAGGAGGTATCCATCACAATCTTTGTACAATAGAGGTTTTTATTATTTGTTAAAAGAAGTAAAAAGCAGTTTAGTACCAAGTTCTTGCAAAGGAGGGCTTGATCAGCATTTGATATCAAAGCCTGTAAAACACCAGAACGAATCACATGTTTGATCAGAAATTAAGGGAGAAATTTTAAAAAAAAAACAAGGATAGATTTACACAAATGGCAGGAAAAAAAAAAATCAGAAACTTCATTAAACATGCTTTAAAACAATTAATTGCACCTGTTTAATCCGTTCCTCCTCAACTTGATCCACAGATCGCAATAGATTCTCCAAGGAACCTAGCAATAAGACGGAAATGCAATTTCAGTTTCATTAATATATACATGTAGGCGAAGTTTGCAAATTCCATGATTGATGCTGCTGAGCGAATGGAGAAGGACATAATACTAAACCACATAACAGCAAAAACAGGAAAATCGTACCAAACTTAGTAATCAGTTTTACGGCACCTATATCTCCAATGCCTTCAACTCCTGGAATATTGTCCAAAACATTCAAACCAACAAAGAACATCAGTAAGAAATATATAACTATTCAGGTTTATGAGACTATGAATTAGTTGCAGGATTAATGAAAGAGTTGGTGCCTGGAATATTGTCGGATTTGTCACCGGCAAGCGCAACCACATCAACGAATTGAGAGGGTTTTAGAGCCCCGTATCTCCTGGCAAAATCTTCCACCCCGAATGAGACCATCCTACATGTCAATTCCATCAATATCATCAGCTTCAAATCTTTCGGACCAAAAAAAAACAAAAAGCAAAAGCAAAAGCGAAACAGGAAACATAGACAACAGTGAAAACTTGATATTATTAGAATACAAGAGATTTTCCAGAACCTCCAGTCAAGCAACTCAAAAAAAAAAGTACATAAATCTGCAAAAAATGGAGAGGAAGGATAAAGAATTCCACACCAATGAATTGCTAGTTGAATTTTATTGTATCATAATTAATTGGAAGAATGATTTGCCAATTTAGACGAATTAGAAGCAGTCGAAAGCTTTACTAACCCAGGTCCGCGTGGAGCAATTCGCAACAAACGTAATGAAGGCGATAATATCTGGAAAAAATCCTTATCTGGGGAGACAACTCTCACCTGTGAATTGGGACAAATTGTTAGGTTAACAATTCAACAGCTAAATACGAGGGAACAAGAATACAGAAAACACATTTCCTCCTGGCCATTAGCAACTTTATGCAACATTAAAAGAAGTGCTTCATCAAACAAAGAATACCTCATGCAAGACTATTGTAACGTAAAATTTCTATGAAGAAAACTAATACAATTTATTGATTTTACACCTTTGATCCTCTTGTTCCTTGAATTTTGGACCAATCCCCATAGTTGTAAAAGCAAACAAAAAGAGTGAAAGTTGATAAAATCAAAAAACAAGTGGACTGTTTTGGAAAAATGGCCAGATATCTGAATAGTGCCCGCTTTTCACTGACGAAAGTTTTTTAAAAGTTTCACAAATTGCAAAGGATGTAAAGGATAATTTCAGCACATAAGGAAATGACCTTGTAGCCCACAGAAACACTATTGACGGCCAAAGTCCCAATAACATCATCAGCTTCAACTCCTGGAACCTGCATCAATGACTTAATACATACAAATGCCAAAATAATGCTGTACGTCAAATGTGCAAATCTCCAGATTTTACCTCAATTACTTTGATCGACATTGCTTTAATGGATGCTTTCAAATACTGCAGGCCCTGAACAACAGTGTCTGGTGTTGGGATGCGGTTGCTCTTATAAGATGGGCATAACATGTGACGAAATGTCAAACCTTCAGATTGGGGGGAAAAATGTTTAAAAGCCCAGAAAATGTGCCAGAATGTCAAACAAAACAGGGACCTCTAAAATCATGCAAAATCATCTATTCATACATACCCCTTTGAAAGAGCAAATTCTTATGAAAATTCTGGAACATATCCTTAAGTTGGGAACCAGGAAGTCATCCAAATCATCGGGGAGGTTGGTTTGATATTAGAAAAATGTTTCAAAGAGGGGCATTTTTCAAGCATACACGCAAGAAATCAAGTTAAAAAGTAGGTAACTCCATAGGAACAGCATGAGCAATAATATTCTCGAACAACCACTCAAAACATCACTTTCAAGGAATTCAATGAGTCATAAAGCTTTCAAACTGATGAACAACATGATATATCAAGAGAAAATCACCTATTGGAAGTAATTATCTACAGCATGATGAGTATTGGCAAAGATGGTAACTATAAATTCCAAAGGGTTTTTCATTTATTCTATGCCCATTTAGTATTCACATCCCTATATAGAAGCTTAGGCAAACATATGTAAATATTTGCCACATTTTCTCGGACTGACTCACAGAATGTTGAGAATTGGCTATTGACGATTTATATTTTATATATTGCTCCGCCACTATCAGATTTTAGTGAAAGGCATATCTTACCTTTTGCCATGTAACATTCTTTGGATGGCATAGCAGTACTTTGACCATATGGAACTCCTGAAAAGAAAAGTTTGCTCACTCATGTGTCACTTATTTCAAAAGCTTTCAAATTACAGGTTTGAAAATTTTTACAATTAAGAATTTGCAGTCTTCAAACAACTAACAACCCTAGAAGGGGTAATATTATACTTTATTACTGTAATGATGTTCAACACATAATGCAACAGTACGCCATAAATCATCCACTCATAGATAGGCAATCGATAACTCAGTCAACAGCAAAACCAATCAAGCATATCTAATTTCCTAATTTAACAGCATTAGAGCAAGAAATGATACTCAATGGACATCAACGACATATACATTTTCTCACCATCATGGTCAAACACCACCTGCATGAAGAGATTTCATGTATCAATACACTGGAAGAAAAAACTACAGAAAGTTGAGGAAAGAAAGTATAAGACAGTATTAAAAATCAAGAACGCAGAAAGTATAAGGAGACGTAGCCCTGTAGTTACATAGATTTGGTTCAAAAGAAGCAAGCACTTGATATGTGCCCACGTTAGCTTTAGAGTTTTGGGACATAAAGCACCCGAAACCTACTAAGTATCAGGCACTATAGGGGCCGCTACGGCCAATAAAGTGGCCTCGACAATTCCAGTTCACTAAATAGCATTGTATAGCAGTTATGCACTGATAACACTGTAGTGGCTGTGATACCAGTCATAGCGGCTCCTATTTAGAACACTATATGATATTTCTGTTTTCATGAAAGTACAATATTGCGACAAAATGATACTGCAGTATTGCGAAGAGACCTAAATCTATTCAACTATTGCCAGCATCTACCAATACAAGAATCATGCAAGAGGATCGTAAAGTTGGTCGAACATAATATTAGAGTAGAAGGTAAGTTCATTGAAAATTTTAGCCAGAGTTTAGAAGGACAGAAGAACATACCGCTACATGAGATGGAATGTATTCCAAAACGTCAAACAGCTGCAAAAAAATAAATTAGATGTCAAAATTTCATTAAGAAATGAAGTGAGAAAATACTTGATAAAATACTACTACAACCAAAGTAAGGTTAGACTACATGAATCTGTCTCTCTTCAGTTATATATTGGAACATGTAGTTCAAGCCATCCCAGAAGAATTCTATTAATGTGAATCCAAATTTCCCAGCATATGAAATTCAATTGTGATTTATCTTGTCCTGCCAATCAGAAGCAACAATTTTTCGCTTCTTCAGATGAGATGAAGGCTCTTACTAATTTAGACACGAGAATAAAAGCATCTAATACTCATGATGGATTCACTTTTCTTGAACTCTTCATGTTTTGTAGTTTGATTCTTCAAGATGTAGAATTGAAGATCTAAGAACCAAGTACCAAATAAGGCCTTAATTACTAAATTATTAAGGGAACGAAAATGAAAAAAAAAAAAAACTACAAAAATTAGGATGCAGTCACAGAAAGGTTAACATTGAGAAATAAAGAGATCAAACTGACCACCATATCATTGAGTCAATACAAGAGAGAGTAGCTTACGAGAGATAGAGCCGTGAATATGGTTAGAACCCAATCTCCATTCCCATCAGCATGCTCCAACATACCATGTTGCAATTTTGCTATATCCATGCAAGCAATGAAATTGCCCATCATTATATGAGAAAGTACATCGTGACATAAGCAAGTGCAGAAGTAGAAGCAGTCAAACAGAGAGTAGAAAAGGAATCCAAATTTAACTTCGTCTCAGCATTTGGTTATGCAAAACAAAGTAATGTTAATTTAGAGCTGCTGAGTTGGAAAAACTTGATGATAAAATGCTTGAACAAAGATGTGGACATAGTGAAGAAACATGGCTGCATTTCCTGTCAAATGAGTGAAGCAAAGAGAATTAACAACCTAGAAGCTTGTAATAAGATCTGTACATAATCGCAGTTCCATCAACGAGCATCACTCTGTTATTTGAAGGATCCACATGAGTGTCATTCTCTCTAGGCTTTGAAGAATCAGTTGGTATGGTCTGAATCGCCCTCTTGTCGTACAATGGAATTCGTGAAACATCTGACGAATCTGACTTCTGTAAGGTTGATGACTTCGAATAACCCTGATAAATGAGCATTAATTAAGCAACTGCTAATAATCCGTACGAATTTTGTGAAAATTTTTTAGAAAAAGAATTGCTTAATAGAAAATCAGGAAGGAGACAACAACTAAGAACGAGATCATGGTTAGAAAACCTCAATTTTCAACAAAATTTTACTTCTAGCCGTCAAGCTACTTAAAACAACCCTCCTCCTTTATCAGAATTGCTTTGCTTCAGATGCATATCGATGTTAATTATCTTCTTCTGAAGTTCATTAGTTGTGTTACAACATTACCCTCCCATGCTAACACTACGGAAATAATCGAAACTTGATTACTTGGGTCTCATCAGTGAATCATGACCAAGCACATTCCTTCCACATCCCTTGCATAAACTTTCACTAGATCCAGTACACTTTTTTCCAATCGTGTCGCTACTTATTTCATACTATTAACATACAAGAAATACATCTTCTAGGGTTTCTAACAACAACAGAATACATGTAGTACTAATGAATATACTTAAACTAGGGTTTCTAAATGCACCAAAATCATGCATTTACCAATCAAAAGGAAAACTTTTCAGCATATGTACGATAATTGAGCTAAAAAACAAGGATCTCATTTAAGAAACCCTAAAAGCAAGGACCTTTTTGCTGAGGGTAACTGAACCACAACGAACCCCCGTCGCTCTCGCACGAAACAAGCCTCCTCCTAGAGAGGAAACCTCCCTCCAAAACGAGTAGATGTGAGGGTGGTGCGACAAGCGACAACACGCCATGGCCACAAGCCCTCTCACTTCGCACTCGCCATTACTAGGGCAAACCCATCTCCCTGCTTGAACTGAAACCCTAAACAAAACATTCATCAATTTGAGCGCGAAAAAAATGGGAAAAATCACCAAAAAAGCCGGGAAAAAAAAGAAAAAAAGAAGGAAAAAATTACCGATCGAAGCAGTCCACGGAGATTGGCGGAGAACTAAAAGAAGAAAAAATAAAAAAATAAAAAAAGAAGATGGAATTGGGGATGCGAGAACGAAGATGGTGGTGGGAGAAGAGGATGAGGAAGAAGGTGTTCGATGTATTTCCCCAACGAGAGCAGGGTATAAGATTTGGTAAATTGCACCATTACCCCCTCGACTTTTCACTATTTACACTTTAGTCGTCCAACTTTTAAGCTCGATATTTTAAACTTTTAACGTTTGAAATTGTTTAGTTTCGTCCTAAGGTAAACTTCAATTTTTGTTTGGCCACCTAGTTCAAAATTGCACTTTGGTCCCTGTGGTTTAACCTATTTTTACTTTAATTGTTCGTGATTCAGAAAGTTATTTAAATTCTTTTTTGTTAACAAAAATATAGTGCATGATTATTATATTAGTCAAAATTCATAAGTCAAAGAAGTATATATATGTGCATAAAATGGAAGAACTAAAAAATGGTAACTCGGCAAATCAAATTAAATTTTTGACCGAAAATATTTCAAAAAAAAAATCAACCTCCCTACTATAATTAAGTCACGCAATTGCTTAAAAATTTAAATTTTTTTTTTTTAAAAAAAAGGACATTGATCGAAATTTTGTCGTGTAAGAAAAAAGCAAAATGTGCTAATGTAATTTAATGTATAATTAAAATTAATTTGAATTAAAATTCAAAATCCATTGTCGTCTAGTCCGGTTAGGATACCTGGCTTTCACCCAGGCGACCCGGGTTCAAATCCCGGCAATGGAAAATTACTTCTTTTTTTCTCAATTTTTTAAAAAATTGAGTTCCAAAATTTTGCACCCTTTGCCCCTACTGGTTGGTTTTTTTTTTCTTTTCCTCATCGATTCAACTAATAAATTTACTATACATTAAAAAAAGAAAAAAAATTGAGCAAAATATGAACAATCATTCGTTAAACACATTTGAAAATCAAGCACAAAGTCATTGGTGCTATTAGATTTTCGGCCCTTGGATGAAAAGATGTGCAGATAGGATGATAGTGGTCGCCCTAGGGTTGAATGTGCTATTAGGTTTCGGCCCTTAGATGAAAGGATGTGCAGTTAGGATGATAGTGGTCGCCCTAGGGTTGAATGGGCTATTAGGTTTTCGGCCTTTGGATGAAATGATGTGCAGTTTGGATGATAGTGGTCGCCCTAGGATTGAATGGGCTATTAAGTTTTCGACCCTTGGATGAAATGATGTGCAGTTAGGATGATAGTGGTCGCCCTAGGATTGAATAGGCTATTAGGTTTTCGGCCCTTGGATGAAAGGATGTGCAGTTATGATGATAGTGGTCGCCCTAGGATTGAATGGGCTATTAGGTTTTCGGCCCTTGGATGAAATGATGTGTAGTTAGGATGATAGTGGTCGCCCTAGGATTGAATGTGCTATTAGATTTTCGGCCTTTGGATGAAAGGATGTGCAGTTAGGATGATAGTGGTCGCCCTAGGGTTGAATGTGTTATTAGATTTTCGGCCCTTGGTTGAAAGGATGTGCAGTTAGGATGATAGCGGTCGCTCTAGGGTTGAATGGGCTATTAGGTTTTCGGCTCTTAGATGAAAGGATGTACAGTTAGGATGAGAGTGGTCCCCTTAGGGTTGAATGGATAGTTGGTTGAATAATATAATCTAACATGTGAAAATGGTGAAAGAGATGGATCTAACAGCGAAAAACTCGATAGTACCAAGCGTTTGGTGCTATCGATAGTATAGTAGCTGAACTCGAGAATCAATTCCTAATGTTTTATATATAAACACCAGAATGTAAAACCAGTAAGGCCCCGTTTGGATGGACCTAAAAACGTAGCATAGTTAAACTATGCTACGCCCGTAGGAAAATTTTCCTACGAAGCGTTTGGAAACAAAAAAAAATAGAGTAATTTTTGGAGTATAGTTAGACTATACTCCAAAAAATGGAGTAAACTTATAATCCAATCCAATCCAAAGGAAAAAAATTCCATCATTATTGGACTAGCTCTCTCACCCCAAAAATGTATTAAGTTTTAAATTTCAAAATTTAAAATTTAAATTTTAAATATCAAAAATTTAAATTTTTAAATTTTAAATTAAATGTCAAATTTTAAATTTTAATTTTTTGATTTTAATTTAAATTTTTAAATTCAAATTCTGAATTTTGAAATTCAAATTTCAAATTTCAAATTTTTAATTTTTAATTTTTAATTTTTAATTTTTAATTTTTAATTAAAAAATTAATATTCAAAATTCAAATTTTAAATTTTAAATTTTAAATTTATATTTCAAATTTTAAATATTAAATATTAAATTTTAAATTTTAAATTTTAAATTTTAAATTTTTTTTAAAATTTTAAATTTTAAATTTAAATTTTAAATTTTAAATTTAAATTTTAAATTTAAATTTTATAATTCAAATTCAAATTTTAAATTTTGAATTTTAAATTTAAATTTTAAATTTAAATTTTAAATTTAAATTTTAAATTTTAAATTTTATAATTCAAATTCAAATTTTAAATTTTGAATTTTAAATTTCAAATTTTAAAATTTAAAATTTGGAATTATAATTTTTAATTTTTTAAATTTTAGATTTAATTTTTGAATTTAAATTTAATATTTAAAATTTCAAATTTAAAATTTAAAATTTCAAATTTCCAATTTCAAATTTGAAATTTCAAATTTTAAAATTTGGAATTATAACTTTTAATTTTTTAAATTTTAGATTTAATTTTTGAATTTAAAATTTAAAATCTAAAATTTTAAATTTTAAATTTTAAATTTTAAATTTTTTATTTCAAATTTCAAATTTCAAATTTTAAATTTCAAATTTTAAATTTCAAATTTTAAATTTCAAATTTTAAATTTCAAATTTTAAATTTCAAATTTTAAATTTTAAATTTTAAATTTTAAATTTTAAATTTCAAAGCTTTTGAATTCGTACTATGTGATTCCAAATAGCTAATAATTTAAATTTAACGTTTCTAATAGCTAATTTTTTAAAGATATTGAGAAATTCTATGAAATTGTATAATTTGTATCCAAACGGCTTTTAAAATGAACCCATGAATTTTTTTGAAGTTACAGGATTCCACATTTCATCCGAAGCAATACTATGGTATTTAGACTCTATAAAATTTTTTTACTGCGCATCCAAACAGGGCCTAACTGTTTCCCAAATCTTGAAATAAACACAAAGAAGCCAACTTATCTATGATAGATTACTTTGCGCAACAGTGCAAACAAAAATTTGGGCTTCAACAAAAAGCTGGAAACATATATATATATATATATATATATATTTGGGGTGCCACTGTTACATAAAGAGCTCGCCGCAAAAATAGTTCACCAAAACCTGCAACAGCTCATGCCACATTGATCCCACTATGACCCTCATAAGATTACACCAATTAATGGAGTTAAACACATCTAAATGATAATAATATTCCCCTCATCATGGGCAATCAACTACAAGTTTGTATCTATATTTGACAAAAACCCAGAAGAGGTAATTATGCAGGATTTTGTTAACTGCTGAGCGAAGAGAGTACGCTGCCGCCGCTTTTAGTAGGTATCACTACTTCCCAGCCAGGCCCTTTCAAGGGGAGAGTGTTGATTGTGGCAGAATCGCGGCCGCCGTTGGCGAGTTGGATCAGGTCGCTGCGATCTAATACCCGCAAAAGATCTTCCTCGCTGATGGTCGTCTGGATCAGCTTATCCTCCTCGTCCTTCTCGTCTTGAAGCAGCGCCAGTAGTTCAGCTTCCTGAAGATTTTCGATAAAAGGCATGTGTAACATTTGTTCAAAGCAACACACAACAAACTATATCGCCTCAAGTGATTATTGGAGAAAACTGTCCCGAATAAAATATAACATAAAACATAGGGTTCCATGATGTAGCAAGAGTTTGCGGAATTCACATAACACGAGATCAAAGAAACTGTTACTCATTAACTGCAAAAAGGAAAAGAAAAGGGGAAAACATACTAACCTCCAATGCATTGTTTTTTACTCTGTCTTGCTGGAATTGTCCTTTCGCAATAACCACATGTTCCAGCTTCAACTTTCCAAAAGCTTTCTTTATCATGCGACCCTGTAAACACGATAGCTCTAAGAACTTCCATTAGCAAATGTAAATCAAATGCCGCAAACAGCAATTTACTCTAAAATCGGAATTAGCAAACATGTCATTCGGAAACTTAATTTCTTATTTGTATATGCTTCCACATTCAATAGTACTACTCCTTTTGAAAGAGAAATTTCCACCAATAAAGCAACTTCCACCATGAGTTTGATTGTTCCGTAAGGATATTTTCGCCACAAGCTACACTTTCAACATATACTTTGAAATTGAGAGTTTACAGTGGAAGATCGAGCGAAAATATATGATGCCAAACAAGAAATAGATAAACAAATCCTATTACCTCCACAGAATGTGCTGTTGCCAGCCTATATACGTGTACAGGCCGGGTCTGCCCAATCCTGTGGCATCGATCCATAGCCTGCAGATCCATTTGAGGATTCTGCATATAAAGTGTAAGTTAGTTGCAATAAACAAAAGTTGTAGGAAATCTAAAAAATTGTTTAAAAGAGGGTAAAAGCTATTTACCCAGTCACTATCATATAAAATGCAGGTATCGGCAGCAGTGAGATTAATACCAAGACCACCGGCTCGAGTGCTGAGAAGAAATACGTTGACACTGCTGTTCAAATTATTAAATTCTTCTATCTGCAGGAAGAACAAGACTGCGCAAGTAATGCACAAGTACGAATTGCAACAATGAAAACAAATTTGAGAGCAGTTTGAGTGAAAATTGGAAGATAGATCGAAGAAAATAAAGATTGTGTATACACGATGAAACGCTAGATATATTTCAGAGTTGAGTTAGCATAAAATCTGGAAAACTGAATAAACAACAACCAAGAAAAGCGCCATCATATATGGAAAAAGCTTTATCCGCTCCATTCAAGAGAATCAATAAGCTTTAGTTTCGACAAAAAGATACTTGCATGGGATTTCAGAAGATTACAACTACTTACCTTCGATTTTAGTTTATGTCATGATGAAGTGTAATAAAGTGTGAGATCATGGTATCATGATTCATGATTCATGTCATGATCAAGTATAATGAAGTGCGAGGAGTTTGAATTGCATTGTCCATTTCAAAACAATAAATTGACAAACTTAGATCCAATCCAACAGCAACTCAATTAAATAAGATCATCGCCTAATCCGCTCTAATATAAAATAAAACTCCATCCAAACAAACTCCGCACACAGATAAAAGCAGACACCATGTGACATACTACCAAATGATAATTACATATGCATTCACTAAAAGCATTCTTTTACATAAATGATTTTCTTTTCTTTTTTTCGTTTTTTACCTGTCTCCTCCTTTCATCCAGTCTAACATGACCATCAATTCTGCAAACCTCAAGTCCTTTCTCGCTCAAGTAATAATCAAGTATGTCCAAAAGTTTGGTAAACTGAGAGAAAATCAGAACCTAGAAAATCCCAAAAATATTCCATTAACAATACATGAAGAGAGCAATATTCCATAAAGGACAAAAAGAACTGAAATATTAAATAAAAAGCATACTTTGTGCTTTCGAGCAAGTAATAGAGTCAGCAACCTGTCAAGCAGCTGAAATTTGCCGCACTGTTCTACTAGCTGATTGATAGGTGGATAAAGAACTGTACAAATAAAGAAACTTATCATCTAAATTATATGAAGCTGATTTTTAATTACTCAGATAAACTGCACCACTAATACCTGAACTCCTGTCAAATGTCACTTTGGCCCTCAAGCTTTTGTGTTGGACATTTGATACCCCAAACATTGGGAAGTATTTTCTCTGCAGTCCTTGGGGGAAATCATTGCCTGCATCTGATGCATCAGTTTATCCATGCACCACGAATCCATCGGCTCTTTTTTCATCTTATACTTTCAATCCAACAGTCCAATTTCAAACTAAAGAAAGGTCGCAACTCAGCAAGTGGTATGGATTGAAACATGAGAGGAGATCAAGGGCTGATGGCTGGTTGGTGCATGGATGTAGAGATGCGAAAGCACTAATCTCTTTCCTCACAGTAAATAAGGACGAGGATTGGAATGAAATGCTTTCAAAATTTCAGGTAGTCGGATGTCCAGCTTAAAAGCTTAAGAACCAAAGTGAAACTTAGCTAAAAGTTCAGGAACTAGTGGCGCGATACACGCTAGTAAAATACATACAAGAATCGTTGAAAGCAGATTCCAAAAGATCAGGGTGGTTGCAATTCTTACGAAGCTGCATTACCAAATTATTCAGCTTTCTCTTCATTCCAGGTTTAAAAGACACTGCATGGTATCGCAAACATTAGCATTTGTCACACACATTCTTCAGAAAATATGAAAAACTTCCTACAGATATTTACTTACATAGCCCTGCAACATATTCTTTAATTATTGGAAAATGATCACATATGCCTTCCAAAAACTTAATATCTTAAAGATAAATCATTGTACTTTCAAATTCCATTGCATTACAAAAGTTTTTTCGAATAGAATACCAGATTTTCCACTTGAATGGGATGACCTCCCAACTTGACAAAAGAATTTATCTTAGATAAAACTGCACTTTCAAAAGGACTATGAAAATTCACGTTTCTACAGGGATAAATGTAAAAGCCCCAATTCAAAATAGTTAACCAGTTGCACGAAAAAATCTAACCATTTTCTGCTTTCTCTATTAAAAAGTTCTCAAGTGTTCTGTTGACTAAGTGATCCTGGATTTCCTTCTGATGCTCAGTAATATTAGCATATAGAATGATCTCCTTCTTTCTCGGAAGCATTTTCTCTACATCTTCCTTCATTCGTCTTAAGAGGAAAGGGCGTAATATTGAATGGAGCGTAGATATCACCTGAATATAAAGAAACTCATCAGAGATCAGAGCAGAAGAAGAACGCAAAATTCTATCTTCTAACAAATATATCCCTAGAAAATCTGAGTTTCCAAATATGCTCTTAGCCCTTTAGAAACTTAATTTCTCTGATACAAACATGCCCCCCACTTCAAAGACTTTTTAGTAATGCAAAACCATGCCCATGAATTGGATGACTGTCCAAACCAAAGATGACAGATTGTTGAAACATATGAAAATTGATATTTACATGGGTGCATAGATGATAGGTGATTATGTAGGGATATAAATGTAAAAGCCCCAAGTATGAATGAAAAGACAACATTACCTGAACCCTTCTCTTTTCTTCATTCTCTTCCTGTTGGTTCTCGTTGTTGCCTCTTCCGGACAGATTAAACCTTATACGAGAAAATGTTTGTCAAATACAAGTCAAGGACTAATATATAGGCAGAGATAAATATGCTTATATAAACATTTCGCTTAACAAACATACTGTTACAATATCCAGGTTGGATTAGAATCTGGGGTGATCATAACACATGCTTTTACTTGTTATAGGCGGTTAGTGCACCTCAAAGACAAAAGCTTTTGAGTTTCTGTTGTAAACCTCTATGAAAGGTCAAAGGCTTCTAGATATGACAACTCTTAGATTGTTAATTATGCGTAAGAGCACAAGCAAAGGTAACAAAGAAATAAAGAGGTTGATAGGAGAATTTCAACCATAATCATAGGGGAACACAAGAATAAAGTGACAAGCATAAGACATTATGATTAAACAGACAAACAGATACCCTTGTTATCAGAACATGCAATTATTCAAAAAATTTAAGAGAAAAACCCAAAGTGTTACATGGTAAAGATATTTTTGCATTTCATTAAAAAACAAACTAGAGCGCATGCAGCATTGTATTGTCATACTCATGAATTTTTTGAAGCATTCGGCTGTGAATGCATAATTACCATGACTCAAACTCTTGATGGGATGAGAATATGTCAGGCAAAATAAAGTTCAGCAGTGACCACAGTTCAGCCAAATTGTTCTGCAGAGGTGTTCCAGTTAAAAGAAGCTTATTCTCAATTTGCAAGCGTCTCAATTCCCTCAACAATATGCATTTTGAGTTCTTCAATCGATGACCCTATGCACATGACAAAAAAAAAAATGAATAAAAGAGTAAGATGTGAGAAAATGAAAGCACTATTATTGGATAAAAAGTTTTACTAGAATAATTTTACTCAAAAGCATTACCTCGTCTACCACCACATACTTCCATTTATAATGAGAAAGAAGTTTTGCATCATTGAGCGCAACCTCGTACGAAGTGACTATAATCGGGAACTTAGGGCTAATTTGTTTAGGCATATATTTCCTCCTTATCTCTGCCCTCTCTTTCCTTGTTCCATGGTAAATAATAGCACTCAGAGAAGGAGCAAATCTGAAACCAAAACCCTCATGTAAGAACACCAATATCTAAATGGCATTAAATAACAAGGATTGATCGATAGCTTTACCTTGAGACCTCATTGACCCAGTTTGAGAGAGTAGAAAGAGGAGCTATAACCATGTAAGGCCCATCCAAACCCTTCCCTTTAAGATGCGCAAGAAAACCAATTGTTTGGATTGTTTTGCCGAGACCCATTTGATCCGCTAAGATTCCGTTAAGCCCGTTTTGCCAAAGTGATATCAACCACTTCACACCCTTAATTTGATAGGACTTCAATTTTCCACCAGTCATTAACGGGACAAGTTCCGCCTGCTCTTTCGCAGCTCTCTCCTCCTCCGTAAGGCTGGCATCTTCCAGAGAGACAGCTTCACGAGATCTTGTAAGCATGGCGGCTACAGCAGTCTTAGCTTTTCTCTATAGAAAACCATAATACAGCTTCAGTTGGACTCACCACACTCGATTTTCCAGAGTTACATAAGACGACATAGGCGATAAATTATCTACAAAATTCAAATCAAAACACAGCAGAAGAACAAAGACCGGTAACTCACGGTGTTGTATTGCGAGGCGGCCTTCCGCTTCCGACCCCGACCTTTCTTTTTCACTTTTTCTTCGGCCTCCTCTTCTTCAGCTTTACTCTCCGCCCCATTCTACAAACCCAAAAAACCATATAAAGACGACGCTCTCGACTATAGACCGACCATATTCAATTGAATTGAGAAGCAGATAAAACTATTTAGTTCAATCAAACACACAACGAAATCCCTGATTCGACGGAAAACTATTTAGTCGAGGTGCGTGTGCGCGTCAACAGTGGAAATTAAAATTGGGCCGATAATTGAGAATTCCTACATACATTTGAACAAAAATTACAAGAAAGATTTGAAACCATAAGGGAAGAGGCCATTACCAACGAGATATCGTCCATCTTTTCTAAAAGGAACTCCGAGTAAAGCTGCGTCTGCGTCAAAAGCTCGTCAAGCTTGCTGAATCTGACGTCGGGATCGTGCGCTTGTTCGGAAGCTTCCTTCTTAACTTTGAATTCCTCCCCCTCCTCCTCCTTGATCCGAGCTCCAAGAAGCTTCTCCTCCTCTTCCGCCATGGCTTCGGAGATGAGCGACGCGTCCCCGTTCTTCGCCGCGAGATCGAGCGGCAGAGACGACGAATCGTCTTCAATCCCGTTCTCATTCTTGATCACTTTGGCATCGGACATCTCCTAATTTCACCAAGAAATACGAATGAAAATTCCATTTTCTTTTCAAAATGAAGGTTAAGAAAATGGAAACCCTAACCCTAAACCCTAAAATTAAGGGTTTTGAACCCAAATTAAACAAAAAAATCTCAAAAAATACAAGAAAAATTGCGGATTAACGATGAATCGAAAGGAAAAAATAAAATAAAAAAATAACCTCATCTTCCAACACCGAGGTTGGGGAATCCGCGGCTCCATCGCTCTTCGCCCCATTATTCGTCGTCCCCGCCGCCTCCTCCATTCCCTCTTTGCTCATTAAACCAAGCGACGGATCGTTTTTAAACTATGAACTAAAATGGTGAAAAAAAACAAAACAAAATAATCACACAAAAAATCAGGCGATAGCACAAAACAATCATCGATCTCCCAAAAAAGTACCAATTTTTTGCTGCAAAAACCAAATAAATAGCTTAAAAAGCACAAAATTAGCTCCAAAAATCATCCTTTTATCGAAAAAAATGAAGTAAAAAATGGGAAATCGTATGAAACCATACCAAATCGGCGAAGAGAGAGAAAGCGAGAGAGAGAGAGAGAGAGAGAGGGAGAGGATTTGATCGATCGAAGGGTTTCTAAAAGAAGGGTTTTGGGCGGGAAAATGGGAGAGGAGTGGAGAGAGGGATAAATAATACAAAGCGCTTAAAGTTGCCGTGTATTTACGCTAATACCCCTTACCCCTTTTTTCAGTTCAGTCCATAATCTTTAAGTTTTTATAATTCAGTCCTAAATTCTGGTCCCTATATGGTGATTATTCAATAAATACATTAATATTCTATTCCAGATAAATTTTTGGGATAACTTCAAATATCACTCCTGTGATTTTGTGCTTTCTCGCTTTAGTATCCTGTGGTAAAATGTATCACTTTAGTATATTGTGGTTTGGTTATTCTTTTTTTTTGTTATTTTTTCGTTAATTATTTCGTTAAATTATACAGAAAAATTTCAAATATCTCACCTATAGTTTATCGAATATTCACTTTACTATCATGTAGTTTTAACTTTCTCATTAATTTAACCAAAAATATAACGAAAAGATAACAAAAAGAGAATAACCAAACCACATGGTACTAAAATGATACGTTTTAAACCATAGGGCAGTAAAGTGAGAAAGTACGAAATCACAGGGATGGTATTTAAAGTTATCACTAAATTTTTTTATTATGATTAGAAACTAAATGTGTTGTTAAGTATCTCGAATAGAATAATATATTAGATATTCTAATTATAGTTCAATATAAGTAAATTATTTTGTAGGTAAAATATGTAATCCTATCAAATCATAAATATCACGACTTGTTATGTCCAATAAATTATTATCAGATAACTTATTCTGACACCTAAATATAGTCTAAATTATCTCTACGTGAAATATGCTATTTTAACAAATTATAAATTCTGAGGTCGTTAAAGAAATAAAAATTAAATTTAAAATTTCTAGTTATACGAAAAAAATTTATACTGAATAAACTTATTTTAGCGTCCAAACAATAGCATCATGTGAGCAAAATTGTGGCATCACATTTTTCTCTTATTAATTAACAATTTAGCTTTATTTTTATTTTTTCATAATAAATATTGCAAGTAGGTAGTTTGGCAAATAGAAAATATTTAATGTTGTGATGTAGAAAAAAAAATGAAAATGAGATTCTAAAGTTTTAAAAAAGAGAAGCGATGAAAAATAAAATATTATTATAATAATTATCTTTAAAGGCACTATTCAAGTAACACTTTATTTATTATCACTCAAAATGGCTTTTTATTGAATAGATTAATTAATACAGCTAATAAGCTTTAGGGACCCAATTAAAAAAAAATAAAAAAATAATAAATAATAATCAGGGGTATTTTCGTAAATCTACTAAGTAGCATTCAGAACGGGGCCACTGTCTTCGTGCACGTCACGTGCGACGTGGCGCACTGGGATTGGAGCAGACATGTGGGACCCACGTTTCATAGCCGTGATTGTCGACGTTACACTGTAGAAGATGGGCCGGTGTCATGGGCCTTGAGTTTCGGCCCAATTACGCGGCCAGCGGGACCCGCGTGTCAGAGGTTTCCAACCAATGAGACGTTGCCGTTCAAATTTTCAAAAACGTTGGAGTTCGATCCCAAGTAGGTATGGGTTAAACTGTAATTAAATAAAAAATAAAAAAAAATAACTTCAAATATCACTCATAGAATTTCGTGCTTTTTCATTTTAGTGCCATGTGATTTAAAATGTATTACTTTAGTACCATGTGGTTTGATTATTCTCTTTTTATTATCTTTTCGTTAATTTTTTCGTTAAATTAATGAGAAAGTTAAAACTACATGATAGTAAAGTGAATATTCGATAAATTATAGTCGGATATTTGAAGTTTTTCTGAATAATTTAACGAAAAAATTAACGAAAAGATAATAAAAAAAAAATAACCAAATCACATGGTACTAAAGTGAGAAAGTACGAAACCACATGATTGGTATTTAAAGTTATTCCTTTAAAAAAAATGTAAAGGAACCTGGCACGAAATTTGATGAACCCGGAGTTTGATTTGGACGATCTTTCAACGGTCCATTGTTTGAATTGTCCCCAACAAAACAAAAATGGGGTGAAACTCAAGATCCATCATTTTTAATGTTTATTTTCGTGTGAGTCAAAAAAAATAGCGCAACTCAAGTTACGTTAAACCTTCATTTCATCTGCTCTTAACTTTTCCTTTCAGAGTGCTGAACTGAAGTTTCACCACACTCAACCTTCTCTAAAAAATAAATTAAATATTAAAATCTAAACTTTACTTCTTTTACAATAAGTTAGAATTACCTCCTTTACAATGTGCTAGGATTACCTTTAAATAATATTGGAGAATTTAATTATTTAATATGTTGAATTTTGTGGGAGTAAGTTTATCACTATATTTAAAAGGCAAAGGAATTTATTTACTTACATCAAAAGAAACGCCAGAACTTAAAAACTCAATTACACTAGCATCAAATTACTCCAAAATAAATAAATAAATACTTAAATTTAATTTTCAGGATGTATGAGTTACATCAAAACAAGCAACGAAAAAATAACTACATTTCAGAAAAACTCCAGCATCACTATACTTGAGTTACATTGAATCTAAAGATTCGTCAATCCAAACGTCGTAGAAGTCTAGTCAAGAACTTGCGAGTTTGTGTAACTCTAAGGGCCCGTTTGGATTGACGAATTTCTAGATCCAACGTAACTCGAGTGCAGAGGTGTTTGAGTTTTTCTGAAGTGTGATTATTTTTCTGTTGTTTGTTTTGACGTAAATTATATAGTCTGGAAGTTAAATTCAGTCACTTCTTTTGTTTATTTTGGGGTAACTTGATGCTGGTGAAATTAATTTTTTTAGTTCCATTGTTTGTTTTGATGTAAGCAAGTGGATCCCGTTATCTCCTGAATATAATAGTAAACTTATTCTATAAAATTCAACCTATTAAATAATTAAAAAAATTATTATTTTTTAAAGATAATGCTAATTTACTATAAATAAAGTAATTTTAACTCATTATAAAGGAAGTAGAGTTTATGTTATACTATTTAATAAATTTTTTAGAGAATGTTGAGTGTGGTAGAAGTCGAGTTCGGCATTTTAGAGGTGAAAGTCGAGAATAGGTGAAGTGAAAGTCTAATGTAACTTGAATTACACTATTTTTTTGACTTACATCAAAACAAACATCCAAAGTGATCGAACTTGAGTTCCACTCTCCCACTTACACCAATCCAAACGGGCCACTATCTAACCTTTCAATTTATTTGATATAAATAGGTCAACAATTCTTTAATTTCAAAATGTGAATATATAGTTTATTTTTAAAAATTTAGTTAATATATACTTTTCGTAACTATAAATTTATTAAAATAAATAATTAACTTAAATTGTAAAATCAAAGTGGTGCTGACTGACTTTAATCAAATAAATTCACAATATTGATAACAAAGTCAAAATTTTGAAAGATTGAATGGCCGACTCAGAATGATCTATAATTCAAATAAATTTTTATACGTTTTTACATAAAACATTTGATGACGAGATAAAACTAAAACTTATGCTGCAACAAAAGGCAAAAATAAGATACTTTAAAGTTTAAACCTCAAAAACAAAAATTTCTATTCATTGTTTCTAATTAGGCTGCAAAATTTTATTAAGGGCATTTCAATATTAGCAATTCCATAATGGGAATCACATGGCTCATTTATTATGGTAGGTATAGCAATGTTCTTAATTTAATACCCCTAAAGAAAGGAAAAAAAAATCTAAAAATAGCAATAAATTAAGATCATAGAACAAGCATGAGCAATAGATATTGAATATGCAAACTCCTCCAATAATTTTACAAAAGGTTTAAAACAAATATGCAGCTTAATTTTAAGATGCAACTACTAACTAAAAGATAAACCAACACTACCCCATCCACATCCTTAACAAATTCTGAAAAGAAGAAGAAAATAAAAATAAAAATAAAAATAAAAAAAACCCTAAGATCTTTTAAACACTAAAACCCAAGAAATCATGGGTAAACCTAGAAGGCTATGAGATGATTAGCCAGTAGAGAGAGTGAGTTTTACACAGTAACCAATTCCTACTATTTAAGTCAAAATAAAAGGGCACAAAATGAGTTAAAAGATAGATGGCTTTTTTTCACCAGATTGTTCCCTATACAAAGATCAAATATTGTGCCCTACATGTTTCCCGAAGTCGCGAAAGGATCGACGATCGTTCCGCACCGCGATGAGCTCCAGTACCTATATTGCCATGATATCAATTGTTAGTCCATTAAAACCTTAGATTATAAGAACATTTTATTTACTAATTTTAATTGTATCCCTTTGTCAGAGTTTTAACCTCTAAATTTGGTAAGCATACGAAGTTTAAAAGAATTGAACATTAGGCAAAAGGATGTGTTATATGATGCGCAAAGAGGGGACATCATGAAAGAACAGGTGAAATTAAGAGAACGAAAAGTTATCCTTTGATATAATCACATGTTTCCCAAACAAACAGAATCCATACATTATTTCTTATATATGCGAAAGTTTCGACTCAGTAAAGAGAGTCGATGGCCTATAACACAAATAGCCAAGATTTTCCTATTTGGTCATCACGCTTCCTCATGCCCACATTTTAATTGCAACAATCCTCTCACAAAGAATCGCCAATAAGAATGCTTTCATAACCAATCTGCGAGAAAAATTCTACTCTTGGTATATTTAGACTTCCTCCTAGAGTACAAAAAATTCACAAATAACGGCGTACGAATGATGGTCTACAAATTCATACAGATGGTAACAACTCAGACTCATTCTTGACATAACATGCATGCGAAAATAAGAGTAAAGCTGCCGCTAGTCATTCCTGTTTCACTCTTTACTGTCAGAGTTATTTGTACGGCATGCCATGGAGTCTAACAAAAAATAGGTATCAGGAAACTAGTCGCCAATTTGCAGGAGAAATTCATCGACCTAAATTTAGCAAAGAGGCTTCTATACATATACCCGTAAAATCATCCATTCACATCAGCTCTCCTAGGAAGTGCAGTTTCTTAAGAAATCGCCAATTTTAAGATGGGTGGTCAACCAATTCATGAAGAGAAGTCGATTCTGTAAGAAGTTTTCTCTAAGAAGGGGAAAATTTGTGGTACAGCTGTACCTATATAATTTTTTTTTTTTTCTTTCCGAAATGCATGTATACGTTCAGACCTTGCATGGTTACTTATAGTAGTCTATTATCTAATGTATTTGTAAATAGGCAAGTTGGTAGCGTTATGTATGTAACTATCTCAAAGAGAAACTACTGAAAGTCACATAACAGATATACAAGATATGCGCAAGTTGGATACAATAGTAATTAGTTAGCAACACACTAAGCACAATTTAACATCAGCTTCTCAAAAACTCAAATGTAAGGCCAATAGATAAAAAGCTACCTGATAAAGGCAATGGGAATGGATAGCATGTGAATTTACAAAATAGCTTCGCAGGTCGCCTTATTGTGTCCTGTCATTTTGCACCTGCTGCAGAGCCGCAGTAGGTTAGTCTTTCTATGATAGTTCATTCGCCTTCTTCTTGGTTTGCCAGGTGGGCGCTGACAGGGTGGGGGGTACGAATTTGAACCAAAGTTAAAGTCGATTTTCTCTATATCGGGTATCGGGTGGACCGAATCAGAATAAGTCAAGTGATAGCAATCAATTTTGAAATATCCCATACAATAGTCATAAACAGATCTACCAATCCGATTGAAGACGGCAACAGCGTGCATACAGGGAATACCAGATAATTGCCACCTTCTACACGTGCATTCGCTATTTCCAATATTTACCACATAAATGGTATTTCCCCGCACTTCAAACACAGTATCAGAAGAGCACAACACATTGAGCTTTCCGGCCTTTGATGCTTCTCTCTCCAACTTTTGCTCCATAGAGGGCGTTAAACTCCCAAACCACGCACTAGAAACTTCTCGCCTTGATTCTATCATCTCCATTAGTTTACCACGAATTGAATCTATTATCTGCACTATGGATGACTCCCTTTTAATTGGTATCCAAGTACTGAAGAAGTCGAGAATGTTTGAGGAATAGTGGTCGTACCGTGAACCCTTAAAAAGGGCATCCGACCAGTTTTCAGGATTGCTTGCCATAACCCAATTGGCAGCTTCATTTGAAATGTTTCTTATGCTGTCGATTGATGCATTAAATTCTTCTAAACTGCATGCTTGGGCTGCGCGAGTGAAATCACCGACCATTGCCTCCCTTACTTGTTGCGACCATGGTCCTCTGCTTAATTCCCCTTTGAATTCCTCTAAGAGATTATGTAAACAATAACTATGGGGACTTTCTACAAAAACCTGCGGAACAGCCTCAGCCAAGCCCTTATGTCTACTGGAGATAAAGGTGATAGTGCGAGAAGGCGTAACAGCATATTTCAGCTGCATTAAGAACCAAAGCCAACTATCGTAAGTCTCATCCTCGACTATAGCAAAGGCAAGGGGAAATATAGCATCGTCTCCGTCCACAGCAGCAGCCGCCAGCAACTTAAATTCATTGCTTGCCTTTAATGGAATCCTATCGAGAAAAAGGAGGGGGCGACAACCACGTTCAAATCCATTAAGCGAGGCATGAAATGCAACAAAAAAACGGCGGAATTTCGAGTCCATGGATGCTGATAGTATAGCCACACTTCCTGGGTTAGTTTCCAATATTCTTTCGCAGAACCAAGGCAATTGGCTGTATGTCTCCTTAAGAGTTTGGTAGAGCTCCTTCTTGGCATCTTCCATTCCTCTCCACACCTGCGAATAGCTCAAAATCACCCCGCAGTCTACATGAAGTTCTTTTACGAGGTCTTTGGCCTTACACTGAGGGTTAGAATGCAATTTATCCTTAATAATACTCGTAAGCCATTGTCTTGTCGGTCGTCTCCGACCATCGCCGCCATTTCCCCCTCCACATGTGTGAACATTATTTATTTTCTTAATGATGAATTTGTGGTTATGAGATGACTCAGAAGCATGGACCCTCCAAGGGCAGTTCTCCCCTTTGCATTTGGCAGTGACTCGAGTAGTTTCATTTTTAACGAATTTGTAAACAAACCCTTTCCCGATGGCGTATTTGCACAATTGGGCACGGAAGTCCTTCACATTGTCGAATTCTTGCCCAACGCCTGTGATTATATTGTCCCAGATAGTGCAAGAGTTAAGAGGTTGGACATTCTCCGGAGTGACCAGAGTGGCCATGAATGGGGTGAGGGATTCGTCCATAATGCTCTTTGCGACCCTACAAGACCAATATTTTTTTCTTGCCATTTGTGACAACTGCACTCCAGAGTAGAGCATCACATAACATAAAATTACTATGGGCCCATTGGCCTACCTGAAGCTTCTGCAGAAGTGCTCTTCGAATAGAGCTATTAACAAAAGTAGCGAAAGCTTCTTTATTAAAATTCTCAAGGCAGCTTCCTACTTGAGAAGAAGCAGAAGCTCCGAATTGGAGTTGCTTCTTTTGTGGGCCCGAAAGCTTATTTCAGCTTTGTACCACAGTAGAAACTTCAGATTTGCCAAAATCTTGGCTGTTGCTTCTTGAAGTGGAGAAGCTGAGATAGAAGCCAGGCCAACAAGTCCTACATGATGATTAAACATATACCTTCCGTCCACCTGCTCCACAATGCTTAACTTTTGCTGCTTCATATTAATGGGTGTGGCAGTAAAAGCGGTAACAACACCATTTCCAAAGTCAGCAGCCCTAGTTCCACTATTAACATAAGATTAGTTAGGTGAAGGTAAAAATTAGCAAATCCCAATCAAAATTTAGAAAGCAGTAAAGACAAATGGAGTAATACAAAGTGGGAACGATAGAGATAATCAAAGAGAAGAAAATTTCTTTCACGAATTTTGATTTTTCTCAGTATCACAGTAAAAGAGTGAAATTGGTACAGAAAGCAAATGGTAAGTAATCAACAAAATGCATCAAAATGTTTACTGTCAAGTATTTGTAATTTTGTTGGTTAAAGGAGAAAAGGGTTGTGCATGCAGGGAGGGGGGTGGGCGCTGTAATAACAAATGAGTTTGAGTCACTCAGAAAATAAAAAGATAGCCGCCTCTCCACCAGAATAATGATAACATATGTAACTTTAATCTTGTACAAAAAAGCAAGTAGAAAGATCAAATCAGAAGAATCTTCTAACATGTACCTGTCATCAACATTTAGAGCAAAGGCTGGCCTCTTTTGTCTAGCGTTGTTATTATTGTCCTCGATGATATTGGTGGTAGTACTCAGCTTACGAGCGTCAGACTCGGCCAGGCGAGTCTTACTTCTAGTTGCCCTAAAAATACATTTTCCTTGTTATTCACAGTAACTGAGAAACTATGCATTAACTAGATAACAGCTTTTTACATATGAAAACCCCTGTAAATATGCATCTAACTAGTCAGGCGAGTCTTCACCTTAGGTTGGGAAGTTCTCAGCTCATGGGGGATAAGTTGGTTTTATATTAGAAAAAGTTCAATAAAAGAGTGCCATTTCCTTTGTAATTATGGAGGCATGCATGCAAGGAATTAATTTTTCAAGGGCATATATGAAAATTCAGATTTTCCAGGGATATGTAAATGGATAACTCCATAAGACTATATATGTAAACACGACAATCAATACATGGCCAAAAAGTACCTGTTACCGGAAGGTAACCTCTTCCTCTTATTACCACGAGCATCAGCAGCTATGGAAGTTCCAGAATGAGCCACAGTGCTCCTAGCCCTGCAAGAGTTATTTTCCATTATAAATTTCTACTTAGCTACGTTACCGACTACCAACGAGTTGATTTAGGGCAAAGTTTATACAAAAGATACCTGTTCTCAGCCTTACTTAAGATATAAACCTCTGTTGTTAAGGCATCAGAACTGAAATCAACCATTCTACGCAAGTCTTTGTCATTAGATATCGTGATGAGAGTTCTCCTATTGTTTGGAAGAAAGTACTTGAGGAACATAAAACTGAGGTCAACATTGAACATAGTGGAGAGTTCTGCCTTAAAATCCTCAAGAAGCATTTCGTTTCCGACTTCGATAGCATGAGCTTCTCCTCCAGAATAGGATAGAGAGCCATCACTATTAGTAATAAATTCACCGCCATATTGACAAATGGCAACAATATTCCTCCCAGCCATCCCGTGCTAAGATCACCTGGCAAAAGTTAAAGGGTAGGTGATTAACAAAGGATCACCAAAATTACTACTTTAAGACAGCATGTTTAATTGCATACCTAGGATACAAGAACTGGAATTGCTATTGCAAGCTAGGAGAAAAATTCCTACGAAAAGCTGTAATTGGTAACTTTCTAACAGAATATTAGAAATAAAGAAACAACGTTTAGTGATTTCTTAAAGATTGCCAGCAGAGCAATAACGACATAAAGACCATGATTAATTCACTAAAACTTGAGTAGCACCTCAGGTATTTTGTATATTTTCTTTTGTTTTATAACAGTTTAATCCTGATCTATTAATATAAATTCGATGAAGCGGTTTATTGATTATAATATCACCCCTATGGTGTTAAAATTCACATATCAAACTTCATCTCCATTGTTAGAAATATAAGTCTAATATTAATCCACAAGAACATTTGCTAGCGATGGAAAAGTTCGCAAATAAAATACCACATTACCACTATAGAGAGGTGTGTCAAACTGTCAATTGATACAAATCACAAACAGTTGTCAAGCTCTAACATCAATAATTCACAAAAATTTCAGTCCGACTTGCAAATATTGGGAAATATTTTATAACAGTTTTTTCACCTCCAGTAATACAATTTCCAAGTTGAAAAGATCCATAGATTATGTTTATGATATTTAAAACCACTTATCAAACTAAGTCCCTACGATTAGAAATACTCGTCTAATTTTATAATCCACATTAAAAAAAAAAGTGCACTACTGATGGAAAATTCCACAAAACAAGGCCACAATAAATGTGACACAGTGTCGGTTTATACAAGCAATTCTCAAGCCCTAACTTCCTTAGTTTATTCAAACAATTCTTAACCTATAAACTGTATTAGTTCATAAAGTTAACATTTAAGGAAAAAAAAGTGAAAATTTACAACTGACCCTAAGAATAACGTCAAGTATATTTATTTATCAACAAATCTATGTAAGCTACAGCAGCATCTTTTTCACCCTAGAGAAGCAATGATACATAAAAAAGTGACTAAATTTACTAATGCCGTTTCCTCCCCCACGATCATCATTGCATGGCATCCGCTTTTATAACCTTAAAAAAGAGGGTAAATAGCGCAACTGATCCCCGAACTTATGCCCGAGTATTACTTTGGTCCTCAAGATTCTGAATTCGACATTTAAGATCCTAAACCCTTGAAAGTGTTCAAC
Source organism: Puya raimondii (assembly GCA_016920855.1). Classification (NCBI taxonomy): domain Eukaryota; kingdom Viridiplantae; phylum Streptophyta; class Magnoliopsida; order Poales; family Bromeliaceae; genus Puya; species Puya raimondii. Next base: position 140,061,337 of record JABWPP010000050.1, read on the forward strand.
TTTAGTCCTTATGCTTATTTACTATATCAGGACAAATTATTTCCGGCATGCACTAAATTTCTACATTCAAATGCATCATGCAACTATCGATCCTTGATCTCTCCCATCCCATACTTCGATCCTACAACCCATTTAGTTGCAGTTTCTAAACCACAGGATTAAAAATATGATTTTTTTTTTAGACGGGTGGAGGGCCATTAACATCGTGGCGCATAGACATCCGAATGAACTACAAGCATAATAAGTTCTGTTCTAAAGCAAGGATTAAAGTAATTATGAGAGTTCGGGCATCGTACATCGGACTTTAAAAGTTCGAGGACCAAAATAGAATTTGACTAATAGTTCAGGGACTAGCAGTGCATTTTACCTACAAAAGAAGAAAGAACTTCCGGAAATAAACAATGCATGAGATTGCATGATTATCATCGCATAAAAGCCAAATATTAGATTATACTTAAACAAGATGACGAAAAAAACCCTAAAAATTCGATTTTGGAGCCGTAGATATCACCATAACAAGAAAATCAGCGAAAAGAAGCAACTTTATTCTGTGATTAACAAAATAAAGCAAGGAGATGAGAGGAAAAATCTACAGTAATGCAACAGAGCATATGATCGCCACATTGCGAAAACTAATCAAAACAAAACAAAACCTAGATAAACACACCGAACAAAATGAAACCCTAAACAATCCGATCTTGAACCCGTAGATCTCGCCACAACGACGAGATCAACGAGGATAAGCGACAGAACACGCCGATTCCACCGAAGTACAAGAAATCGACGGGAAAAAAAGAGGAGAAACTCGTTACCGAGAGGGATCGGATCGCGGGGGTCGATGGAGGGGGGATCGCAGCGAGCTTTAGCGCGGCGGAGGAGGCGGAGGCATGCGGCGGAGGTGGAGGAGGGGATGGGAACGGGGTCTAGGGTTTCGGCTTCCACGGGGGCCGCAAGGGACCGGGTTCGGGAGGGGGACGAGATTTTTTGCGAGGAGGTCCTTATACAATAAGTTAGGGCAAAATATTGCGATTTGGACCCCGACCTTGGGAGTTTTACAATTTACTCCCGTACATTTATTTATATTACTTTTTAGTCCTTGTAGGTTCTGTTTTCGAAGTCCATCATACATAGGGGGGTTATTTTTTAAGATAGAGATTAGAGAGGTAATCTTTCGCGGATAAGGTCTAAAAGTAAAAAACCCGATCCGAAACCAAGCAAATGAAAATTATTATTGATTATTAATATACTAGTCACTTATATAAAAATATAATGTAAGAGTCAATCGATTTAATTATTATAGTATCTAGTATTCAAATTTATTTTTTAAATAATTTGTTTTAATAAAATGTATATATAAACATAAAATAATTTGACTATATGCCTAGCTATTTAGATTATTATCCACTAATTAAATATTATCAAATTTAGTAAATTTGATCTGTTCGTACTAAATATGTAGTCATTAATGACAATATTAACATATCTAAAATTAAATATTGATTGAATCTTTTGATTATAGAATTATTATTTTGATATATCCTAGGCTTTCATGCATGTGACAATATTAACATATCTAAAATTACTATTAATATAATTATTTGATCATTTTAGATCTTCTAATTCTTAAACCACGCCTCAAAATTATTCTTAAAATATATAACTTAGACTCAATCAAATTCTCCTAGGATAAGGAGAAATATCTTTGTTTGAGAGTTATTATTTGCGTGCATATATTTGCAAAATAATAAAATTATATATATTTTATTGTCACATAATTTTAGTTATAAAATATGTTTCTCCAGAAAAAAAAATCTAAAAATATATCCTACAAAATTTGAATATTATCTAATAATATGGCCCTTCTCTTTGCTTTTTTTTTAATGTGTTAGATCATTTATTATGGTGATAAATGCACTAATGTTAAAGTAATAATGGATGATGGATTAAGGGGTTGTTTGGTAATTGAAAAGTACAAATTTTGCATGAACTTCACTCTTTTGGATTGCAAGTTATGAAACTAGAGTTTCTGATTTTTTTTTTTTTTTTTTTTTTTGAAGAAAGATAGAAAATCTATTTTGTTTTGATGTTGAAGTAAAATGATGTTGAATGGCCCAAAATGCTTGAGCGTGTGAGACCTCATATATTTTAATCAGAATTATCAGGTAATGTGAAGATTCTAGAGGTGGCTCCTACAGGTGGTAGCATTTTGTCCCGTATAGTACTTAGCTCTCACACTTCCGGCTGGTATTTGGCTCTGATACCAATTGCAACGATCCGACCCGCTAACAATAATAACTTGTTTGGCCCACACCATCGGCTCAGAATGCTTAAGCCCAGTTATTGTTACTAGCATGTGAGGTCTCATATATTCTAATCAAAATTTTATTTTTCATCCGATGTAGGACTATTGGAGTGTTACATTGAATTGAATGGATTTTGAAAGTGCACTTTATTTGAAAGTAATGCCGAAGTCGTCATTTCCGAATGAAGTTCAGTTCATAGCTCTCACTTCACTCCAAACAAAGAGCCTCTTAAAGCTTTTGTGGCTCCGCTTATAATTTTTGGAAAAACTTCAAATACCATCCCTGTAGTTTCGCACTTTCTTATTTTAGTACCATGTAGTTTAAAGTGTATCACTTTAGTACCCTGTAGTTTCGTTTTTATCTTTTCGTTGTTTTTTTTATAAATTTTTTTGTTAAATCAGTAAGAAAGTTAAAACCACAAAGTACTAAAAAAAATATTCGATAAACCAGATGTGTGTTATCTGAAGTTTTTTCTATATGATTTAACGAAAAACTTAACGAAAGGAACAAGAAAAAGAGAAAAACGAAATCACAGGGTATTAATTAAAGTGATACACTTTAAACCATAGGGTACCAAAGTTAGAACGTGCGAAACTACAGAGGTAATATTTGAAGTTTTTTCATAATTTTTTATTCATCCTCCATCTACACACAGTCAAAACTCTTCAAAACTTTTTCCGAAACGTATACCAGGGTTCGGGTCATTTTTTTTTTTTTCAGACTCAAATTTGGATTTGGATTCAATATTCTTCTTTGGATTCGGATTATCCAAATCCAAAACTCGTTGATTTTACTATATTTTTAATAAGTAACATTCCCATTTGGCCTTATATTTTTAAGAGATAACTTTAAATACTATTCCTGTGGTTTCGTATTTTTTCACTTTAGTGCCTTGTGGTTTAAAACGTATCACTTTAGTATCCTGTGGTTTGGTTATTCTTTTTTTTTGTTATCTTTTCGTTAATTTGTTCGTTAAATTATACAAAAAAAACTTCAAATATCCCACCTATGGTTTATCGAATATTCACTTTACTATCCTGTAGTTTTAACTTTCTAATTAATTTAACGAAAAAATTAACGAAAAGAGAACAAGAAGAGAACAACCAAACCACATGGTACTAAAGTGATACGTTTTAAACCACATTGTACTAAAGTGAGAAAGTACGAAACTACAGGATGGTATTTGAAGTTATCCTATTTTTAATTCTCAATTTTTTTTTTATATAATCGATATCCAAATTCGGAGCCGAATGCTATGTAAAAATATGAATATAAAAATAAATAAATCGTGCGCTACAAGATTCATATATGCTCCATTTTTCATCGCTAACTTCAAAGGGCGGTGGTGGTGGTGTGTCATGCTTTAAAACTCGAGCCGGGGAGTTGCATCGATTTTCGCGCCATTAACCCTTCAAACCGCGGGAAAAGCCATTTCCCGCCAAACAGTTCCCACCAAATTTCCCGTTCCCAACTCATATAAAATCAAAAACCCTCCTTTTCCTTTTTCCTATATATTTTTTTTTTCCTTCTTTTTTTTTTTTTTTTTTTTTTTTCAAATTTTCCTTCTCCTTCCCCAACCACCCCACCACACAAACCCTAGAAACATGGGGAGCGTAGTAGGAGACGAAGCGGAACGCGTCGGGGTCGAAGAGCCCTCTCCGAAGCGCCAAAGGCTCGACAATGGCGGCGTCGCCTCCCCTACCCACCACCGCGTCCCCCTCGTCCTCCTCCGCATCAAGAAGCTCTCCGAGAACGCCGTGATCCCCTCCCGCGCCTCGCCCCTCTCCGCGGGCTACGATCTCTCCAGGTATTATTACTATTAGCCCCAAAATTTTAGCAACAATTCGACGAAGAAGAGTGAAAAGGAGCCACTTTTCATCTTCGTTGTGCATAAAAATCTCATTTTTTGTTCGTCACGGCGTCGCAGTGCGGTGGATACCAAAGTCCCCGCCCGTGGCAAAGCGCTCGTCGCCACCGACCTCGGCGTCGCCGTCCCCGAAGGAACCTACGCTCGCATCGGTGAGCGCTTCTCCTCTCCTCTTCTCACTCTCTCTCTCTCTCTCCATGCACTCTTACTGTTTGATGAAATGCTTGAGCCAATTTAGTTTAATTTTGGGCTGTAGTTTTAATTGTGTTAATTATAATTATCATTTTGGTCCCCAACCTTTACATGGTTTCTCAACTTGGTCCTTCCTTTTTCTTTTGCCATAGATTTTTTAACTTTAGCATTAATTGCATTACTGGTCCCTAAACTTTATCTATTTTTTTTATTTTGGTTCCTAACTTTTTTCTCCCATATACCCATATATATGGGGAAACTTAATTTCACCATCCTCAGTATCGTTCTTCATGTTTATGACCATTTCGACCTCGCATATAATGTCTACAGGCTTTTTTAGAGCACTTGGTACTCTCGGCATCGATCTGGACGTACTACCAAGTTCTTACAGAATTTTTTTTTTAAAAAAATTCGGTACCGAAATTGACGATAAGTTATCGGATTATTCTCGTTGCCTATTTGAGCTAGTGTGATTTTATTCGAGCTTTTGTCCCAATTGAAACAAAATATACAGATTTATAGGGACGAAAGCGAAAAAATGGGTAAAGCTAGGGACTGAGCTTCAATTTTGAAAATTTAGTTATTGAAGTTTGTTCTGCGTAATAATCAAGATCATTTACTAATTTAGATTTGAATATGTATTATTTATTAAAAAAAAGAAAGAAACTGTGAGAATGGAACTAAGATCAGGATAAAAGTTTTAGGGTTTAAATTGTTATAGAAAAAATAACACAACTTTGAGGATGAAATTGAATCGAATCGAATCGAATTTGGGGGATTAATTTGGTACAATTTGAACTCATTGAGACTAGAACCAAAATCTGGGGTTGAAGAAACCTAGTCCTACTGATGCTATGAGGTTTGCAGCGCCGAGATCGGGGCTGGCGTGGAAGCACTCGATCGACGTCGGTGCGGGCGTGATCGACGCCGACTACCGCGGGCCGGTCGAGGTCGTCCTCTTCAACTTCTCCGATGTCGACTTTGAAGTGAAGCGCGGGGATCGGATCGCGCAGATGATCGTGGAGAGGATCATGACGCCAGAGGTTGCGGAGGTCGACGATCTCGACGCCACCAAGAGGGGCGTCGGTGGGTTCGGGTCCACCGGCGTTTGATCGCCGCCTCGCTCTCGATCTCGATCCTCTTTGTTTTGTTGGTTTGGAAAATATTAGAGTAGAGCTCTTGAATTTGCAACTTTCGTATAACTTTGCTATAGAAAATCGTTTCTTTGATTTGTATGAGCAACTTAATCTGTCGCTCATTGATCTGAATGTTTATTCAGGCACATAACAGATCCGCCATATACACAAAATAATTTATAAACTCTTTTCAAGTTATAAAATACCAAATAAGTGTGATGAAAAAATATGGGTTGTCACAAAATTTTTGATGTAATTTAACACAACTTATTCAGCCCTTTTGAGTTATAATACTTTTATTAATATATGTACCACTTTTTAAAATTTCTCTGTAGTTTGAATTTGAAATTTCAACTTCAAATTTATCTCAAAAATTAGTTAACACAAGACAAATTCTAACACCTTTTGTTTTCAAATAATACAAAATAACATATAAAGATATTTTATTTTTATTTGACCATTATTTGATTTTTGATTTGACATCATAAGTGGGGCCATCAACAAATAGTATGTTCTCAGAGGAATAAATTGTTACTTTAGTAATATATAATAGTAGCCTATAAACTCCAATACAAAATCTAAATATAATTCAAAATTAAGGATTATAATTTGAGAGCACAAATGTGCTTTTTTGGCTTCGTTTTTAACATGTCTTTTATTTCAAAAAGTCATATTAGTTAGATATTTGACAAATAAAAAATGACAAGCGCTTTTGCTCTAGCTTGTTTTCGATGGGTAATAGATTCTATTTGAAGCTCGTATATTTTTCTATTTGACGGTGATTGCTAATGAACTATTGAAGAATTTGCCTGTTTAAATCGCTTTCAATAATGTGCTTTCTCAAATTGTTTTTTTTTTTGAGAGAGAAAGGAAACACGCTACCTGCTTCGTTTATTTCTAAAGTTTAGAAATAAACTTAGCGAGAAATGTGAATCAACTATGATTCAAACTCGGGACCTCGGGTACCAACCACCAAGTCCTTTGCCACTTGCGCTAGGAACGGTCGGTCCTCTCTCAAATTGTTCCACGTCAATAATTTAGAGTTTTTATTAACTCGACAGAAGATTTTTTTCAAAAATTATTTTAGTACAGTTGTTTGAAAAAGCACTATCAATATCTTTCGGTTAAAGCAGAATTTCATAAGAACGAAAACTTCAACTTTTCGTTGCAGCGAAATGAAGAGAAGATATCCCAGGTTAGATAGCAACACAGACGGTGTCGGGAACTCAATATTTTTATTTTAAAAATACTAAAAGTGTGATGAAAAAATATTTAATATGTTATTGTATTAACTTCGTTAAGATGTAATTTTGGAGATTCCACTAGAAAACATAGAAGCAATATATGAACGCTTGCGCTCCAACTTTTTTTTCGTCCAAAAATATTAGGTGACTCTCAATACCAAACAGGTCCTTAATCAGCCGTTGTTCAGCTAATTGTTAATTAATTTGATTTACTAAATTAAATCTAGCTTCATTTCCGCGAACGATGCGACGAATTGCAAATGAAATAATGTCAATATTGAGGATACCATCAAGTACGCAAGGCAGAAGATTAGTACCAGATGCGTTTGATACTAATGAGAAAGGGTTAGATGAGAGATACATAGCATGCTTGTCAGAATATGTGGATCAAAGGCGCTAACCATTACTAATTCTAAAAACTCGAGCTGATAGAAAATGCACAGCTTACTCACTTAACGTGTGTGTATATATATAGCGTTCACGAATTTCGACTGTGATGCGGTCTAATCCGGTATCCGGCATAGGGCAGGATGTTGGCTTATTTAAGCCAACAACCCCTCTTCTCCTCAACACCTATGTACATACGCAGCATGCGAAAATCGAATCTGCGCTACCGACTTTGATACCGCTTATGGATTGAAGACGTTACCCACCAATTTCAAAAGCTAGAGCTGATAGAAAGGATACAATTCATTCACTTAAAGTATATAAAAGCGTCAATAGACTTCGGTTATGACTTGATTGAATCTGACCTCCGCTATAGGACAAGATACTTACTCATTTAAGCCAACAGAATTCACTAAAAGAGTGGTCGAGATTTTTAAACATCCCACGCATCCTTCATTAGGCTCCATCTAATAGAGAGTAATATCCGACGCATCACATACTTTTTTTTTCCCCTCGATATAACCCGCGAGGAGGGTTTGCAGAGATAGTTGTGCTACTTTTCACAAAAATGAAACGGCATGTTGAAACGTAATGAGCAGACCAGCGTGCCGTCGAGCCAAATAAGCCTCTAAGATCCGTTTAGTATTGAAAACTTTCTAATACGTAATATTTTAAAGAAAACACATACAGAATTAAATACTAAGTATGATTCACACAAAGTGCTATTTCTTAGCTTAGAACGTATACTTCTGACAATCTCAAATAAAGCCTAAAGCGGCCATAGTATTTTTCCATATCCAATGTGAGATTCTAGATAGTTCTATATATAAGATATAATAGGGTTAGAACTCTTAATCCGGCTTAAGCGTGCTAGGACGGGAGTAGTCCTAGGATAGGTGACTTCCTAAAAAGTTGGGACGTCATAGTTGGTATTATAGCTAATTATCAGCCGGAAGTGTGAGATGAGTCTTGGTTGAGCCATGGACGGAATGACAAGACTAGCGAGACGTCTCACATCGTCTGTACTTGTGAGTCTTAAACTAACGAGAACATTAGGACTTAAAAGCGGAGAGATTGTGAGACCTCAGATAATTCTATATATAAGATATAATAGGGCTATGAACTCTTAACCCGGCTTAAGTGTGCTAGAGCGAGAGTAGTCCTAAAATGAGTGACCCTTTGAAAAGTTGGAGCGTCTCATCCAATTTAAATAACATTATTCAAAAATGCATTTATCATTAAAAATAAAATGTGAGATTGTTTCAAAATCTTGTTATAATAGTAGACGAATAGTAGACAAAAGCAGAAGTAAAAACGAGAGCAAAATTTTCCAAAAGGCGAAACATGCAATGTGTTTTGCTCACGTAATAATGTAGATTAAAATTATAACTAATTAAAGTAACAATCTAAGTTACACGAAATTTCTCATTGATAAATGATGATAAATGACTTGAGGTAAAGTTAAATATGTTGTTCTTTGCGACAACACGTAAATGACTACTACTATGTTCGAGTGATCAATACAACACAATGGCATGTCACTCAATGATGCCGTGAAATCAAATACATTTGGCAATAATGAAGAATCGTAAGGGCGCGAACTTATTCCACAATTTCGCCGACTCCTTTTGTGCTCGCGGTCGTTGAAGTCGCTTGGCCGAAAGAAGTGAAACTCTTCGGAAGCGTGACGAGCGGTTTGTCGTCGTGGATTCTGCCCTGGAAGGCTAGCCCTAGTGCATATCCTAGAGCCCTCGCGACGGGGACTGCGACAGCATTTCCGACTTGTATATACCTGATATAGAAAATAAATGAAAAGATATCTTTAAGCGTTTGAATCGACGATCAAGACCTTTAAATGCAATTTATTCTATTTGAACTTCCATAAATATCACCAGTGACAGCAAAAGGGTTTTCGCCGGTGCCACACGAAAATTAAATGCAGCAACAAAATCAGCACTTGCCAAATAAGGTGTCAGCAAGAACACTTCACAAAATAAAGGACTCAGTGCAGCTTCCTAAAAGAGTACTACCATGACATCTCAATAGTACTACATCGAATAATATGGAAGAGTGTGATGAGTTTATAAATAACGAACACATTAGTAATAATAACTGGATTTAAGTATTTTAAGTTTGTAATTTAAACTCAATGAGTTATTATTGCTAGCGAGTTGGATCGTTTCATTTGATATCAGATCTTGATAACCAGCCGGAAGTGTGAGATGAATCTCACATCGCCTGATGAATCTAGAGCTATGTAAATGATTGGGCCGGACTGACGAGGGTTTCATTTGATATCAGATCTTGATAACCAGCCGGAAGTGTGAGATGGATCTCACATAACCCGGTGAATCTAGGGTTGTGTATGATTGGGCCGGACTGACGAGGATGTCAGGATATAAATAATAGTTTCACATTGAATAATGTGGGAGAGTGTGATGAGTTTATAAGTGACAGACACACTAATAATAATAACTAATCTTAAACATTTTGAGCTGGTGATTTGGATATAACGAATTATTATTGCTAGCGGGTCGGATCATTACAATTACGACTCGAAAAACAATAGCTGGGAATTCGACTTATAGAATATCTAAAACTTTTATTGCGATGAGAAATAGAAATAAAATAACGGACTTTAAATTAGTTTTAAGACAGTCCAAACAGGCTACAAGTAAAATAAGTTAAAAACCTTGTGATAATAACATTTCAGCCATGAGAAAATGCAATGAATTAAAATGAAACTAACAAAAAAACAAACAAAATCCTATAATAATACCTCTGTTTAATAGGGCCACAAAGCTTGTAGTAATCTGGAAAACCTTGGAGCCTTGCATTCTCCCTGATTGTTAGGACTCTATCTTGCTCCGGATGCAAAATGATCTGTCCACATTTTCAATTGCATAGCAACACCAAAAAAAGTTTCTTTTCACATAAAACAATCTGAAATACTATCGATAGTAAATTAATAGTGTTTATTATCTATTTTTTAGTTCTTGAATCAAATACTATAATATATAAGCACCGCTAAACTCAAAAAAACCCTGAGGCTGAAAATTAAATTGCAAACACTATTACTCTCCTATTAATAGCATATATATTACCTTTAATATCAATATTTATATATTATGTTCGTATCGTACCTGATTGTGGGGTTCAGCTCGAGTCACAACCGTAGGCACAGTTTCGTCCCACCATAAGCGCCCAAAAGGCCTGCAACAAATGGTTTCCAAAAGAAAGAAAAGAAAGAGAGAGAGAGAGAGAGAGAGAGAGAGAGAGAGAGAAATTGTTATAATAAAAGCACTATTTGTGGGGGGGAAAAAAGGAAAATTCGGAAATGGAATGAATAATCTTACTTTGGAGATTTCCCCTTAATGAATGACATGGCATAGTCCGGTACCTGTGGCCAAAAAGAAAATAAATTATTTTTTTGGGTACTTTTTTTTGGTTTTTGAAGCTTCCACTAAGGCTGCTAACCCTGCGACCACCCCCAGAAACCTATATACTGTATACTATCTGAGAAGCCAAGACTCAAAACCCCCTATTTTTACAATGAGTTCCTTAGATAACATTAAAGTACCCTGCGGTCCTGTTTGAATATTAGAATAAATTATTCAATAATTTCTTAATCAGTATGAACTTTTTTTTTGTGATTCGAAGTTACTGAGTTTAATTTTTCACTTTTTGAAATATCTTAGCATATTCATAATTGATAAGATAGTATATTTCACTGCTAAAAAAATACTTTTTAACATGTATAAATAACTTAAAATGTTGAATATCATATATCATACGACACATTTGATCTCACTTGTTATCTACAATATACTATAAATTCTTTTACATAATTAAAAAAAATACAGTAAACAAAATATTTAACAGAGCTAACTTATTTGTGTATCTGTGTAACAAGGATGGCTAAAAATCAGAGATTTCTGCATATAAGATCTATTGTTTTTGTTTTTGTTTTTATATTTCTGACTTGTCAAATCTAGTTTTATTTCTAGAAGTTTCTACAACTTTCTGCCAAAGAATCTTTCATCCCATCATAAGTGGGCTGGGGGCATGTCAGTGAATACAGTGGCAAAAAGAGTGGATGGAAATAGTAAAAATCAAGCAAGAGTGGGATCATAATTTTAAGGGAAAAAGAAAAAAGAAAATATAGAATATATTACCAGAGGTTTTCCTGAGGGCAGTAGCACCCGTTCAACTTCGGGGTCCCACTCTACAACATTGTCAGGACCAACCCTAACTCCCGGGAGGTCACGAAAGTTGGCTCCCTATAACAGAAAAGAGCAGACAAATAAGAAAATTCTAGGAATACTGCAGTAAGTGTGTGTTAACAATGGCTTCTAGAGCAGTTTTTTTGTTTCAAAAAATGAGTAAATATCAAAAACATTTTGATGCAAGAAAAAATTAAAAGGAACTTTCGCTCATTTTAAGCTTCAATTTGGACACCCATTTTGCTCTTACTTTTACTTCTGCTTTCAACTTCGCACACCTTTTACGAGAGTGTTTAGCAAGTAGAAAAGTTTCGAACTTCTATTGTAGCAAAATGAAGTTCGAGTTGTAGCTTCTGATTCTACTATAGAAAATTATTAGGGGAATTTGATGAAAACTTGTTAGTGATCCTACCGCACCATCTTAGCCTGCATTTTATCAAATAACAATACACCATACAGCCTAAAGAAACAAGTCTACTTATATTATCAAGGAGATTGGATTCAAAGATCAACTAATTCTACAAGACAATGTTTTTTAAGAACCAAAAGCAATATGTAGATGGGGCCTTTTTTGAAAAGCAAATGCATTGCATCCTAGAGAAAATATAACAACGTAAATTATAGAATAGGAAACCAAAAAAAAAAAAAATCATAAAGAAATTATCTAAAGACATGCTTGCATATATCAATACATTGTGACACTATCATGTCACATTTCGCATAAATTATTTTTTGAGAAAATTATTTCACGTAAATTATTACAATAAAATATTTCTAACATAAAATTTCACTAGTTAAAAAAAAGAATTATATATTAAATTTGACGAATTAAGGTATATGACTAGCCATATGCGAATATGATCTATTCAAGGCAGTAGTGCGACTGTATCTGCTTCGCAGGCAGATATATAAGATGATACACCAAATTTTAAAATTGTATTAAGCAACACTTTTGTGGAAGCATTAGCCGAGCTGAAAGTGGTGTTAGAAAAAACTACCAAAATAATATGATTTTCACAATGATAACGAACCTTTCTCTTGGGAATTCGACAGACTCGACCGTAATCATCATCGTTTAACTTTAGAGGTCTATGGTCGAACAATTTACCCTTCGCGGCAGTTCTTTCGTCGCCAAACGAAAAGTCCAACATATCTATTCAAAAATCAAGAGGAAAAAAGAAAAATTAGAGAACTTTTGCCTCACTGTATTGAAATCTTTCTTTAACATGAAAGTGATACCAAAACCAACATCTTGAGCAAATATAAAGTAGGATAAAATCAGTTGAGAACACAATTAATGCGAGTAAAAGCTAGAAAGTTGCACAAGAAATCTGTATGGCAAGCATTGTGCTGTCTGTCAAAAATAATTTCTCTAATCAACTTGCAACCTTCAAAAGAGAACCAAAATCTAACTAAAACCAGTCTCCAAAGCATTGAAGATTTGAAGCTCATCCACCCAAAGTAGAAGTAAACCCTTTTAAGCAAACTAACAATAGAAGAAGCAAACCACAAGGAAAAAGGTTGAATGAATACTCAGTAAGCTACTTTTACATAGCCCAAAAAAATGCCCAAATGATTCGAAGAGTTTCCCTTTGTAATGTTTCACCGCAAGGCCTAGTAGAAGGGGACTGGTAGCAACCATATTTTTCTAACTTCAGGGCAAGATCTTCAAGAATGGCGTTGAAGTACGCAGCAAAATTTAAGCCCGAGAAACCTCTTTGTTCCTTTATTCTCTCCAAAATGAAAACCAAAACAAACCCTAAAGAGAAGATAAGATAACCGCCAATGGAAAATTACTTTTCCATTAAAAACTGCTTTTTGGTAATAGAAGAGTGACAACCCAAAGTAAACAACTATGGCCTAAATGAGTGATTTAGAATCACCCATTGAACTTTTATAAAAAACTTTAGAGCAATTCAAAACCCCAAAATATAGGAAATTTATCTAGTCCACAACAAAACAATTTTACCTGCTCGACTACGCCGAATAAAGCGCTGAAATTCTGTTCGTGGCGGGCCAGCATAGGGCAACTCATCATGCTCTTCATCATTTTCAACCTACAAAATAAAAGAATAAACTAAGAATAAAAGAAACACGGATGATGGATGTAATGATAAAATATGAAAGCATAGAGAAAATGTTTGTATGAAATCAGTTGAAGAAAAAGAAAAGCATAAGGGAAAATGCATCTACCGGTGGCAAATCTGATATAGCGTCCGCAAGTAGCAATGCTTTCTTCAGATCCCTATCTTGTGTTTCGTCGTATGCGACAATATTTTGCTACAAAAATATCAACCCATCAGAACCCAATATTTGATGGAAAAGAAGTAATGTATTACTTTGCATACCTCAAACTCATTTGGTGCGCCACCCCGAACAACAACATCATGTGTGGGTAGTGGAAATTGAGGCAAAATCTGCACATTACATAAAATGATTAGACGACTTTAGGGAAAGCTAGATGTATATTTATAGTAAGTTTAACTATTTGATGTTGATAGCAGCAAACTATCCCAAAATAGTTGTGTTGGCGTTGCATAGATAGCAACTAACAAACCTCTGTTGGAAGTGCGCCCCAAAGGAAAACACGCATTCGGAATTGTGGAAGACCATAGCACCCTGCAACCATCATGCCTAACCGAGCTTGATAATTCATCGCCACGAATCTGCTTAATGCATATCTTCCAAGAAACCCTTTTGCGAACTTCAATATGTCAACCACATTCTCCATAAGAACATATCTCGGCTTAAGATACTCCACAATATCCATAAAAACAACCATCTGTTGATTCTTCTCATCCTCAAGTGGAGCTGTATTTTTCCTAAACCTGTTGAATCCACTGATCCCTTGACATGGTGGCCCACCACAGATGACATCAACAGTGCCCTAAAATAGTAGAATGAGCAAAATAACAAGAAATAATGGATAAATAATGGTTTTATCAGCAGTATTCCTACAACACTAATTGAAGGTAGAAAAATTACAAAAGGGAGATAAGCTTACAGGTAGAGGTAATATATTTTTCTTGTACCCATTTCTCACAAAGCTTTCAATCTTCTCTTGACATTTGCTAATAACAGAATAGGAAAAAAGAATTATAAGAAAACAGCAAGTAGTGACATATAGGAACACTACGAAAAAAAATATATTTAACCAAAGACAAATAAAGGTAAAAACTACCTTAATCCCTCCATAGGTTCCCAAGTATCATCACTAGGTCCGTAACCTTTCCATCGTACCTAATTAGGAATCATGGAATATTTAGTTAGAAAGGCTTGTTTAGTGGAGTGCTAATTGAGTAATGCTGTTAGGGTAAGAATTGATAGCTTCTTTACAGAAACTTTTCGGCAGCTTCTCTGATAAAAAAAGAGCAATAACTCTAATTGGAGCTCCCGCTTTTGGGTCTAAAAAATTTCCTGCTGAAGCAGTATTTTCTAAACTTTTCTGATGTTCAATAAATTTGATAAAAGGAAGTTCAGGTGCGAAGAACCACAACGATCATCATGTATCAGTAGTCTTTTTTGTCTCTTCTAAAAGTGAAGCGAAGTTACCTTGAACTTCAAACCAACTTTCCCAATGTTATGGGGATCACCATAGCATATACCGACAAGCTTTCCAACTTCAAATTCACCCTTAGGGACTTCAGAAGAATCATCCGCCTCATCATCGTCGGAGCAACAATGTTCACCATTTTCTGATGCAGCAACTTTATATTTTTTACATAATTTCTCCCACTCCTTGAGAAGGGCTAGGAAGTCTTCTGCTTTCTCGTTCCTCACCTAAAAACAGAACACAACCATTAGGGTGAACTTACTTTTAAATTAGTAAACAGGATTATTTTGTTTTTTGACATAATACCTCTGTTCGTGGATGATTAAGTTTGAGACTTTCGCATGCATAGCTATTTATATCAACTGCCCAGCGCTAAAAAAATGACAACAGAGAAAAATTTAAATTGAAGGACATTAGTTCTTAAGATAATTAAGATTATTAAGTTTTTCAACTATAAACTCACTGTTTGAAGATTTAAGCCAGATAAAGCAGCACCCAAGCATAAACCTGTAGACATAGCACCACAACCCGAATAAAGGTCCAGTAGTGATATCACATTCTTTTCCCCTGAGGATGCTTCCTCGGAATCAGAATGTGATTTTGCTTTCGAAGTATTTGGTGCTTCTTCAGAAGAAATTGTTGATGACGTCTCACTACCCGCTCTCTTCTTTTCTGTAAAAACAAGGATCAACATTTCCTTATAGAATTCACAACATTCTGATCCATCTCTAAAGCAAAGAAGGAAAAGAATTGCTTAACAAACTGTATAATGATATTGTCAGTGATTACCTGGTGGCAAATTCGTGAACATTGAATATGCCAACGTATAAGACATATCATAGTAAAGATCACAGTCTGGAATTGCTTTCTTTTTTGCATCCAAATCAATCTAGGAAAGGAAAAACAAGATATATTAGCAACACAAAAGAGAATTCACATGGAGAAAAGTGTGGGTCCAATCAAGCAGATGACAAGCTGAAATTTCATTCTTACATTTGGAGCAACACGGACAATTCTGATTTTAGACACGATGCAATCAAGAATATTATCATTTTTCTCTTCTGACAAGAAAACTCTCTTTGGATCATGAATGCTGGCATGAGTTTTGATGACCTGCAACATACACAGCACTAGTAAAACTGTCCATAATTACATTCTAGTTTCTGCAAAGGCTATTCTGAACATAATTCTACATACTGTGTCTTCCGCTCTGAAGAACCATTGCGCTGTGAAGTACAATGTGTGATCCCTCCCTTCAAAAAACTCTATTATCCGCCCAATGTAATCAGGCTCCCCATCTCCAGCCTAACATAGTAAGTGTAGTAAATAGCATATAAGTTCATTCTAAGCAACCTTTAAAAAAAATGAAAAAGCTGCTTCAAAGCAGCATATGATCACAAATTAAAGTCAAATTGTAAGAACTGATCCAGCATGTTAAACAGTGAACAAAGAATCCAACTTATTGACCGCCAAAACTATTAGTAAGAGTTTATTACTTGAATCAAGGCACGAACCTCTTAATAGTTATTTAAACTAACATAGATTTTGTTAATAGAATCTTTTCTGAGTGCTTAACTGCTTCAGTGTACTATTAATTGGTGCATGAACTTGCTTTCTATAGACGCATATGTGGAATTAGTTACTTAACTGCGATGCATTATCCACAAAAGGCCTTAAACACCATAGATTATTATTGCGGTGAGCAAAATGACTTTCACAAATACCGAACAGGAAAATGCGACATGGATAATGCATATATGTGACGCAAAATGCAACACGGGCTTGGATCTTGTTCATGGGGAAAAGAATATCACGTTATAAATGCATTCAAAATTTCTCCGCTCGATCCCAAAAATACGGAGTGAGCATATAAGATTGGAAAATGCGCATATCATCACCGCAATCGACATCAATTTCTTACAACTACGAACTACAGAAACAAGGATTAGTACAATAGACAAAGAATGATCTTGCGATGAAACAGAACCGATTGAAAAATACCACAGCTGATTTAATCGACTCACCTTGACGTATACATCGTCCCCGAGGTCATAAACAATGCCATCAACCTTCGCTTTCAAATAATGGCAACTTGCCTTCAAATCTTCCTCTTCATCAACCCTACAACAACGTACAAAACCCATCTTCGAACATAACAGTTAGAAAATGAAAAATTTAAACCAAATTGCATCTCAGCTGAAACAGCATTGTTCCTTCTTTTTCTCCAAAGTTTTACCTTTTATTGACGACAAAAGTGCTCCACACCTATTAACAACGAGAAAACATAGATTTAGGAACCATACATGATTCATCTCCAACATAGATACATACAAAGGTGGCTCTTTTGCTGTTTACCTTCTTCTTATATCTCTCCGGCCACCGCTCCTTCGCTTCCGCATCCGGCATCGGATCCCCAACAAAGCACACTTCCGAATCCTCGTCGCCGTCGTCCGATCTATGCCTCCTAGGTTGCGCCACCCTCTTCTTCGGTGCCTCGCTCCGCTCCTCCTCTCGTGGCTCCTCCTCCTCCTCCATCTCCTCCTCATCTAACTCCTCCGCGCACTCATCGTCGCCAACCGCCTCCTTCTTCGCCGGCGCCTTCCGCCTCCTCTTCCCCGATCTGCGTTTCGATCCCGCATCGATCCCCACCTCCTCCGCATCAGGATCGGCCTCTTCGGCCTCCGCCGTCGCCGGATCGGCGGCGGACGCGGCCCCCGGCTCCTCCCGCTTGCGGCGGCGCCGCGCCCGCTGCTCCGCCGCCGCCGTGGTCATCTCCGGCGAGGTCGTCGGCGGGGGGAATCGGGGGATTTGGATTAGGAAGGGGAGGAGGGGGCCAGGGTTTCGGTGGGTGGGGCGGGGGAGAGAGCTAGGGTTTTGGTGGGGGAACGAGTTTTGAATCGTATAAGGTGGGGTTGTTCTCTTTATGGGTTTTGGGGGGGGGGGGTGATTTTTGAACGTGGGGGGGATCGAGCGGGAAACGGAATTAACGGGAAAATTTAACCGGATTTGAATGTAATGTTTTTGCGGGCGTTGAAGTCCGACGATTCGGTTCGACCAATCGGAAGAGAGAGTCGCCATGTCGGAGATTTTTTTTTTTAATTTTACTTTTTGGGAGAACCCGGTGTATCCGAACACTGCATACACCGTACACTCATTGTACTATAGTAAGTTGTTGTTGCACTATTTAAGAAAAATATTATACTATCCATTGTTGCACTATTATAAGTCATTTTTAACGGACAAAAATTTTATGGGCATCGTTTCCAAACTATTTAGTTTGGGGACGATGTCGATGGGCGCCGCGTGGCCCATCCGACGGCGCCAATGGAAGGAAAAAAAAAGAAACTGAATTTTTATATGTAAAGAGAGAAAGCAACAGAGGGAGAGAGGAGGGGCCGCCGTCGGATGCGCCACGCGGAGCGCATCAGTATCGTCCCCAAACTAATAGTTTGGGGGTGATGCCCACAAAATTTTTGTCCATTTTTAACTGTCACATTTTTTCTCTCTCCGTGATATGGGTAATGTGCCTAACGAAAGGATTTCATATGTATATTGTATACATAGTCTGGACAGAAGGATAAATTGGTTAGATTTCTAAAAAAAACATAGTGAATTTGCATAATTCTAAAAAGTGGAGTAAATTTGCAAAATTAATAATTTTTTATGCAAAAAGGCCAAAGCCATTGTCTAACAAATATGTTCAAATCTTTTTAGTTTTGATATAAATAGTTGTTGCAGGCTCAAAGCATACCTAATATTTTCAATAGATGCATGTAATATTTTCTCCTGAGAAAAACTATATGGAGAGCAAATCAGCTATGCGGCATTTCGAAATATTTTCCTATTTGTCGAAAAAGAACAAAAAAGAAACTTTTATTGATCAAAAGCAAGTAAGTTACAACAGATGGAGATCCAAATTATTCGGCTTGGGTTCTCTGCTGTGATTTGACCTTCTTAAAGCATACTATATTCGGTTGCTTGGCTTTGACGAAACTTAAACAGATGGATTCGGTTAGCCTTTGACTTGAATTAAAGAACTCTAAACAGCTAAGTTTTCAACCTAAACCTCCAGATGACCGAAATATCACTCCTTCACTAATGCTACTTTCAGCTGCTTGAATTGGGTTTAACTTGAACTATTGGATTCAAGTGGTCTCTAGGCTGAAGATGAAAAACTCTATAATCCTAAGATCTTAGCCCGAGTGTACAGATAGGCTGAAATATCCGAGCAATGTGGTGAATTCTATTCCTACTATTATCGAAGTTACTCCTACTTTCAGCTGAATTGAGAAATACCTAAATTAAACTGTTTTTCTCTTGGTTGAAACGAAAAAACACCTAAAAGAAAGTCGTGTTTTTGTTCGTATGTGCGATATTTATAGCATTATTACTATAAATCAGAATCCAACTTTCCTAATAACCTCAAATCTTATTTGAAAACTACATCACCATAATTTCGGCCCGAAATCCCATATGTTAATTGAATTTAATAACCTCGACTGAATTCCGAAAGTTAAACGTTTATCTCTTTCCAAACAGGATTCGCTCATTAGATGTCCGAGATCTTTCATCATTATTCCTATTCATCGGACGACTAAAATATCACACAAACACCCAGCCCCTTAACTATAATATTTTGTTTTATTTGAGTTAGTTCGATCAACTAAGTCGAAAGGCTAATTAAATTTCAAAATTATGCGATATATTAGCCATTAATTACTCTAATTTTATTTATTAACAATAATTAAAATTATCAAATTGTTTTAAGCACTATTGAATGTAATAAAACTTCTACTTTAAATTTTAAATCAACCAATTCACAAAAAAAAAAGTTGAAGTAGTCTCAATAAAAAAAAAAATTAATTAATTATTTGAGGGAGCAATTTCAGAAAGTCCTATAGTTAAGATGCCTCCGTACATTTTTACCTCTCTGGTGGTGTGGGTCGTGGACCCGGTGCATGCAATAATTTGTTCCAGCGCGGGACCGACATTTTCAAATTTTAGATTGTGTTGAGTTCGATTACTTTTCAAGTGTTTTTTTTTTTTTTTTTTTTTTTTTTTTTTTGGCTAAAATACACAAAATTTTTCTGCAAAGGACAATTGCTTATATACATACTCCTGAAAAATTTCAAAGGCAAAAATTCGGTACGGATATAATACGTATAAAATTCGTCTCCTAATTTTTAAATTTGTTGAAAAATTCGGCTTAAAAAACGAATTCAATAATTATTATATAATATGGCATATAAATAATCAAATAAGAAATAGATTAAAATAGCCCATAATTAATTATAAAATATATAAATATTTTTTTTGAGGGCGAATGAACAAAAAACTCATATTTAAATATAAAATATAAAATAATCTACATTTAAACATAAAAATTATAAGTTTTTTATTCAAATTTTTAATAATTCGGGAATAATTCGCGAATAGTTCGCGAATAATTCGGTTGGCTCCAAAAATTCACGAATAATTCTGTATTTTTGCAAAAAATTCGTAAACGGACCGTTTAATTCGGATTTTTAATAATTCGCGAATTAACTAACTATGGCTTATACGGCTAATATAAAAAATATTCTTTTAACGTGTAAGTTTTTTCAAGTATATCCTTAAAGTTAAATTATGTTAGTAAACGGTTAAGAATAATCACCAATTTTTTTATTTGTCCTTAATTTTGGGACAAAAGAGATATTTTGACTTTTTGCCTTTTTAAATATTTCCTTCTACGGCCACAAACTTTTCTTATTTGCTCTTAATTTTGGGACAAAAGAGGTGTTTTGACTTTTTTGTAACTATGATAGAAATTTAATTCGGATTTAATCCGAAATGACTTAACGGGTACTAATAGCGAAATTATTTTTGAATGAATAACGTGTTGGCTTAAATGTGTCAGCATTCTGCCCTGTGACGGAAAGCCATGTTGGGCCGAGTCATGTTTGAAATGGCGTGAGGCTGGGTTGGCCGAGTCATGTTCGAAGTGACGTGAGGCTGGTTGAGCCGAGTCATACCCGTGGGCGCTGTATCTGTACGCTTTAAGTGAATTGGTTGCATATTTCTAACAGCACGTGCTTTTGGGATAGTTGGTTAGCGCTTACGATCCGACAAGTGGTATCAGAATCAGAGGTCGCGGGTTTGATTCCCGCATGCTGCGATTGTGTGCAGGTGCTGGAGGGGGGATTGTTGGCTTAAGTGGCTCGAGCTTTTGGGATTAATGGTTAGCGCCAACGATCCGACATAACGAAAAAATATACGACGGGTATATTTGAAATAAAAAAAGTAAGGGTATATAAGATATTTTTATAAGGTTTGAGGGGTATATAGGTAATTATCCCTTTTATTTTTTAAGTACTAAAGGGCATATAATATATTGGATAGATACAAAATTTATCAACATCAACATTAGAATATCAATTGTCGCTTTGGCCGAGTGGTTAAGGCGTGTGCCTGCTAAGTACATGGGGTTTCCCCGCGAGAGTTCGAATCTCTCAGGCGACGTTTGAAATTGTTATTTTTTAAATTTTAGTTTTTTTTTTTTTTTTGGCTTAAATATGCTGATGAGAGAAAAATATAGGGTGTGTTTGGTTTCATGTAAAACTATACCGAAATTTTTTTTTCGGTTGAAAAGTAGAATTCGAGTGTTTATTTGCTTGTAAAAAAAGATTTCAGAAATTTTTTTTTACGGATTCTGTGAAAAAGCTAGTTTTCGTTTTCCGCTCTCACAAAGCGGAAAACGAAACCCTCGCGGAAAAAAGCTAGTTTTCGTTATAAATAGTTTTTTATTTATAACTTTTTGCTCTCTCTTTTTTTTCTCCCAACCAAACAACCGTAATGAAAAATTACTTTTTATTTTCCTACAAATTTAATATTAGAGAGCGTAAAATTTATTTTCCTCCGAAAAAAAAATTTTCACCGAATTTTTTTTCCAGAGTTTTACGTGGAACCAAACACACCCATAGTTCTTGAGCAAGTTGCACAAATTAATTTTTCCAAAATAATAATTAGATAAGGAAATAGAAGTTTCTGACTCTGGGGTAAGTTACTTGCACAACTTCACAATTCTTTTCCACTCTTTTTTTTTTCCAGTAAAATAAAATGGGTTCATAATTTCATGTTTCTCCTGCTTTGAAAAACAAAATTAGATCCCTACATTTTTCTACATTAGTCATCACAACCTTATCATTGCTTTAATCAAATTAAACTATGAAATTTCAAAATTTTCAGCAAGTAAATATGTAAATATCTCAAAATTAAACCAATTCATACTTTTAAGAAGCATGATTCATGTAAGGTAAAAACGTACAGAACTTACCTGACGACTATCCAATCTTTTAAAATTTTAATTTTTCTATCCAACTTTTCAATTTGTATGATTTTGAGCCAGTTAACGGTACTTCAACTTCAAAGTTTGAATACGGCGTTTATTTTATTTTTCAAATTTTAGTTAGTATACTTCATACAATTCTTACAGCTATAAATTCATTAGAATAAACAATTAATTTAAATTTTGAAGTCAGTCAAATCAAACAAATTGAAAGATTAGATAATAAAACTAAAATTTTAAAAGGTTGGGTAGTCGATTCAAAATGATTAATAATTCAGATAAGTTCGGTACGTCCGTATAATCACCTTATAACGGTCCGGAATCAAATGAGAAATCATTACGCAAGATTCATATGCAAGCATGCACCAACCATATTTATTAGTGGCATGGAACTGAAAAAAGAAGCACTCAAAAATTGTATTTGCCTTTTTAACAACAGAAAGAAAGCTTTGTTACCACTTGTTGCAGAAATGAAAAATCATTATTTCTGATATCTCAATACAGCAAGGTAGAAGTTAGGCTCATCGACGAATTCCGTTATCTGGTACGAATTCTCGGTTGCCGCCTTCTCGAGAAGAGCTTTGTCAGGCAAGTCGGCGGTTACCATGTCGGGATACTGTTGCCGATGTTGTTCGACGACCTGCCTCCCTTGATCAAAGCAGATGACTACTCTCGCACCTTAACAGTAGCATAAAAAATCGTCAAAAGCCAAAAAAAAAGAAGTATAATTGAGTTGAAAGAGATACGATTGAAGTTCGGCAGTTCTATAATCGTATTGTGCCTCATAAACTGAAAAGCTAACACTGGTTAATTTACTTTAGAAGTAGTTATTAGTGATATCACCCGAAAAATTTGATATAGAATTCAAAGGCTTCTCATTGCTGAATCAAGCCACTTGCACTTTAGTCATATAGCAAGAAAAATACGATTGAAGTTCGGCAGTTCTATAATCGTATCGTGCCTCATAAACTGAAAAGCTAACATTGGTTAATTTACTTTAGAAGTAGTTATTAGTGATAACACCCGAAAAATTTGATATAGAATTCAAAGG
Source organism: Puya raimondii (assembly GCA_016920855.1). Taxonomy (NCBI): domain Eukaryota; kingdom Viridiplantae; phylum Streptophyta; class Magnoliopsida; order Poales; family Bromeliaceae; genus Puya; species Puya raimondii. The sequence goes on from JABWPP010000050.1 coordinate 140,084,617, forward strand.
CTTCTCACTGCTGAATCAAGCCACTTGCACTTTAGTCATATAGCAAGAAAAATACGATTGAAGTTCGGCAGTTCTATAATCGTATCGTGCCTCATAAACTGAAAAGCTAACTCTGGTTAATTTACTTTAGAAGTAGTTATTAGTGATATCACCAGAAAAATTTGATATAGAATTCAAAGGCTTCTCATTGCTGAATCAAGCCACTTGCACTTTAGTCATATAGCAAGAAAAATACGATTGAAGTTCGGCAGTTCTATAATCGTATCGTGCCTCATAAACTGAAAAGCTAACTCTGGTTAATTTACTTTAGAAGTCATTAGTGATATCACCCGAAAAATTTGATATAGAATTCAAAGGCTTCTCTCAAAGTTATTTGAGGGCAAATACTTTCAATTTTTAATCCATTAGATGAACATCGCCAATCGCAGGCACAAGCAAGAATCTCAAAGCCCGCACAAGAAATCGATCCGTAATCGACGCGTCCGTGAATTGCAATGCGCATCCAACAGATAAAAGGTCAAAATTATTGCCCTGAAATACTCTCAACATTAGCCTAAGTCCTCTCCGAGTACACGCATACATTCACAATTAAAGAGGAAGAGATAGATAAAGGTGCTTCCCGAAGTATCAAACCCTAAGTACTTCCATTTCAAAACCAATGCTTTTGAGTCGATGATCCATGCCCTCTTGCTGTTCCGGTTTTTCTCCTTTTTACTCCTCTTACTATTCTCTTCCCAGAAAAAGGAACATCAATCTCGCAAATGATATCTCGTTACAGGATTCTTTATCCCTACCACTACCAACATTCAATAATTAACCACGTATATTTTACTCCGCCCGCAATAACAATCGCCTACAAGATCACTGTTTTCTACAACCGAAGACTCCTCCCATTACAATTAACTTGAACTAACACTCATTTACTTGCTAAACGAACAAGGGGTTCTTGAAACCCTCTATGTCAAAATGGCTGCACCTCCGAAAGGCACTACTGCGCAACTCCATCATGAAAGAGAGGTCTATAATAAGTGGTTCAAGGAGGATCGAACTGCTCGGCCGGTAAACAAGCAACCCGATCCGATTTCGGTTTTGAATACGTTGTCTATCCAGTTTGTAAGTTTTCGTTGCATTCTAATTCTAACAATATGAACTAAAGAAACCAACTTCAAAGGAGTTAAAAGTAGAGCTATTCGAAAAAGCACAATAATTTTTTTTTCTAAAACTTTTCGGGCCAGAAGCTTCTGGCCACAACCTAAATTCTTAAAGTAGATAAGTTGTTGCAGAAGCTAGGATAAACAAGCCCTGCTTAAGGGTGTAGTGGTGTTTGAATAGAAAAGTGTTATACTAAAGTTCCTCTAATATAATCTCTCCTAAAGTAGTAGAACTGTAGAAGCACAAAATTGATGATTCTATGTTTGGATCTCAGAATCTCAGCTTTAATTCCCAGTACAGCAGAAGTATCAGACAATTTTGTTCACCAAAAGCTCGAATAGATGATGCTGTTGCTAAAAGCAGAAGCAGTTTTAACAAGAGGAAGAATCAAAACCTGGAGAACACCGCGGAGCGAGAGATCCCAAGAGGTCCCCGATCGAAAGCCCCATCCCGGGGAAGTAGCAAACGAACACGGCGTCGAACGGGGATAACTTCTCCGGCACGGCGGCGGCGCCGCCCTGCCAACAGCGGACCCGATCGTGGGCCTCCTTGATCATCGCGAGCGCGAAGAGCGACTCGTGGACGGCGACGAGGAGCTCGCAGGGGCCCGCGGACGCCACCAGGGCGTCGACGAACCCCGCGGCGGGCATGGCGACGAGGAGCCGCGACTCCGGCGGGAGCTCGCCGGCGGCGGCGACGGCGCGGCGGGCCGCGGCGGCGGGGTCCGGGGGGTCGAGGAAGGACCAGTCGCGCTCGACGAGGTCCTCGACGGGGATGGAGGAGGAGGTGGCGGCGGAGAGAAGGGGGAGAGGGGAGGAGGAGGAGGGGGAGGAGAGGGAGAGAGGGCGTGGGCGGAGTAGGTGTTTGAATCGGAGGCGACGGGGAAGAGAGTGGGTCGGGGTTAGGGTTAGGGTTAGGGTTAGGGTTTTGGGAAGGGTGGGAATGGAGGAGGAGGAGAGCGAAGAGACAGAGAGAGGAGGAGACATGGCGAAAGAGAGAGAGAGAGAGAGAGCTTGGTATGAACAGGGAAGAGCTACATTTAATGTATTTTTAAATAAAAATAAAAATAAAAATAAAAATTATTATTATTATTTTGGTAAAAATACATGCCCTTCAACTGTAGGCCATTCAGAATAGACCCCTGGCCTTTTATTTTTTTTGATTAATAGCCCTGAAATTCTAATATTTTTTTGTTTGAATTTTCGTACTTAATTTTGTTAGAAATTTTATAAAATTTAATTACTCTAAAACTAATTGTTAGTCGGTATAAATTTTATTATTAAAGAAAAATTAAAATTATTACACGTGATATGAACATAATGAATTTGAAAAAAAGTTTCTCTTTTTTAAACTAAAATTATTTGATTTTAAAAAAAGCAGTTGAGCTTATGTGAATTAAAAAAAAAAAACAGTCAAAGGGCCTATTCTCAAATGGCATATACTTGAGGGGGTCTTCATACATTTTTGCGAAGGATAATTTAGTAAATATCAAAAGGTTGCTGTAGCTACATGATCTCATCTCAAAAGTTAAACAACTCAAACTGATTCTATATATATATATATAGAGTTAGGCTAGAATACTTGTGGAAGTACCGGGGCTCCGGTACTTCCACGTCGTTTTCGATGTTGGGACTTCCGAATCGACGATCGGCTCCGTTAAACTTGATCTAGAGTATTTGAAGTATCTAGAAAATAAATTTCGCGATTTTTCGATATCATTTACCTAGTGATCGAAAGGGCTCAAAATCAATGGCTGAAAATAAAAATCTCACAAAATGTGATAATATGACTCTAAAATTTTAGATCAAAGATATTGATCTTGTTTTATATAGTATAAAGAATTTTCTATCAAAATTTTACGTAATTTGGATATTTCTACACCGTTAAACTTGCAAACGGCTCACCACGACCATTGAAATTGCTGATTTTGAGCCCTTTCGATCACCAGGCAAATGATATCGAAAAATCGCGAAATTTATTTTCTAGATACTTCAAATACTCTAGATCAAGTTTAACGGAGCCGATCGTCGATTCGGAAGTCCCAACATCGAAAACGACGTGGAAGTACCGGAGCCCCGGTACTTCCACAAGTATTCTAGCCTAACTCTATATATATATATATATATATAGGCTCTTATGACTTATGAGTATAAACTCTTTTGTACTCATAAGTTTTCGGCCGTTGGATGAAGGGATGTGCGGTTAGAATGATAGTGATCCCCGGTTAGGATGATAGTGGTCCCCTAGGGTTGAGTGGGTGGTTGGTTAAATAGGATGATCTAACAGATAGAAATGGTCAATGGGGTAGATCTTCCGGCCGAAAACTTATGAGTATAAAAGGATCTATACTCATAAGAGTATAGTAGCCGGACTCTATATATATATATATATATATACATAAAATCATTCACATGAAAATATAAAAGAATAAAAAAAAACAAAAGATATATCTTAACAGGAATAAAATTAGTGAATTAAGATTTGATCCTTCTCTCAATGATGCTGAATCACTTCAAATATGCAACATTTATACTCCACTTAGCAGCTCAAAAAGAAGAAACTAATTAACACTATGCAGTAGATGCCGCGAAAGAACAAAGGAACATCAAGCATTGGATATACAAGTGCATCCTACACATCCTAACCTAAAAATTGCTCTGTACAAGCCCTTATTTTCTTGTTAGAACTGTTTAAATCCAGGGATTATGTGATTAAAAGCAGGCGAAGTTACTCAGTTTCGTGTCGCGCTGTCTCGAGGTTCGGAGGGAGGAGGAGGGTGAGCCTTTCTCTGTACCTCTCGATCCGTAGTCGGCGCTCTTTGCTCAACCTGCAGAACCATAGATTGGAACTCATTATACTCGATTTGTAGTTTGCAGTTTCATAGGTGTTACTCAATCCCTTCTTTTATGATTGAGATTAATAATCTGATATAAACAAACATAACAAGCAAAAGAAGAGTCTTAGAAAATAAAATTGTTTCTTCAAAAATCAAGTTTATAATTATTAATGGCATACTTTTTCTTATTGACTCGGTTTGTTTACAGTTCGATAAATAACTATACCGAAGAAAGAAACTGGAACTCACCGAGCACGAATCTTTCTACCACGCTTTATGTGCTCATTTAATAAATCGCGCGTGGATAACTCTTTGGCAGAGCCTACATGCTGCAAGAGGAAATAAAATAATCACACATTTCACATATATGACCCGAATAATACACAAATTTAGAAAACATTAGTATCTTATAGAATTGTCGTCGTATACGAAGAAAAGATGAGATTACTACAATGAAATAATCTATTATCTTCGTGCCCGTCGACATACGATGAAATGAAAACAAGATATGTTGTATTCGTATCATTTAAATGGCAAATCAATATTGAAAATGAACCTCTTACATTGCTTTCGTCATCCTTATCGCCATTTGCATCGTCCCTCAATATGCTAGTGTCAATCATAGAAGCAGGCAAGGGCTTTGGAAGCTCGACACTGTTTCCAATATTTGGCTGAAAATGAACAAACGAATTAGTCACAAATAGAATGGAAAACAAAACGATAAGAGAGGCGTCAGTCTTCAAAAACGGAACTAAAATTAAACACAAAGTAACAAATTATGTGAAGTTAGGAAAGACAGTTGACTTTATTGACTCGGATTGAAGCGAAGACCATGCAAAATACACGAAGGTGGGAAGAGCTGTATAGTAATACGTCCAGGCCACTGATAATAATTGCCGATAAAGTTGACTCCATTTATGACCGGATGTACAGGTTAAAAAAGCAGATGAGTGAATGTGGTAGGGAGGGGAGTTGTGCTGGTGAACATGGGCAAGAGCTTGGTATTTCAGTTGAAGGATGCACGCGAGAAGAATAAGGCTTTGATGGGAGAGTGTTTCATGTACTCTGTAGCTAATACAACGAAAGCGAGTAGGGATTACGACACCACAAGCTCGTTCACGTTCAGGCCAAAAACTCAAAGCCAAACTGAGGAAGACAAAAATATCTGTATTAATATGTAGAATGCAGTCAAAAGAGAATCAAATTCCAGACAGGCCAAACAACTGCATTAGGCAAGTAATGACATCAGAAATGACAATTCGAAGCAGTTTCGGATCGATTATTTCATGAATTAGCTCAGCACCTTTGTCAAGTCAATAAAATCCTTCAAAAAATCAACTACTCCTATCATGCTTGGCTCCCAATAAAGGAAACAAAGGATAGTCAACAGTTATTATCCACTTAAACGGGGGCTTATATGGGCTTCAAATATACATATGCTTTATTATAAACTACAAGAATCAATAGAGATGTCCGTCATAGATGTGAAAGGAATTCACTGTTGCTGTGCTCAGCAACAATTTGTCTTAAATAATTGAATTTTCCGATCCCACATCCTCTACTACTGGCAACATTTTTCAGAACTACTTGTTCAATTCTCTTGCTGTTTTGACCGTTTATTGTTCCTCAACTAAACAAACATAATAATTGATTTATCTGATCTCACATCCTCAGTTACTAATAAGATTTTTCCAATCTTTGCAATTTTCTATTTCTTTCGTTGATCTGATGAGAAAATAAATATTGTAAAAACAATATAAAATACTATTTTATGAAGTAGTATATACAGCTGGTTTCAAATCTCAGAAGGCAAGTAACCAAGCAATACATACGGACGGTGCAGAATAATTCTTACTGACAGTGGACATATGGTTCAGACTTGGGGTGATTCTAGCTTGAAAGTAAATAGAACTTTAACATTTTTCAGAAATAGCAAATAGCACCTGCAATACCAAGATTTTACTGAAACAGAAAGATGGAATGCAGGAACAACAAGAGTTCAACAGAAGTTTGGTCCTTGACATGGTAACCAAGTCTCATCTACGAAAAAGGCATGTACGAACCTGACTCTCATGTGGAACACTATTTCGTACCCAAGCTCGACAGAGGGAATATAAGGAGGATGACTCACTATCCAAAATCCGGACCTTCAAAACAGCAATAAAATTATGAAGTATAAACAACAAAAAGTATCAATAAAGAACATTTTGACATATTTGACAAGAGAAGTTTCCTTAAGAGTTAGCCAACAAATGAAGTGTACACACACAAGTTTTATTTTCTCACAGGCAAGTAAATTGACTTGATTAAAATAATAGATTTCATATGACAAGGTGCAACATTAAATGCTTGTAATGTAAAGTATGTCATGTGAGCATTTTCAGTGAAAAACTTCATTTGAAGATGAAAAAAAAAGTAACATTCTTGTCAGCTAGCATGGATAATTAATTGTGAAAGGTAATGGCTAAACATCCTTGCCTTGTACGACAGAAAAATATCTATACGATGTTGTCACAAAAGTAGGCTCTGGTTTGGTCAACCAGGAGAGTATGATAGAGTAGCACAACAGGACATGGTCTTTATCACACGTTTTATACTGTATATAGTTCTATGCTTGTTCATAATATCCCTGAAAGCATAACCATTAGTACAATGGCTTAAAACACCCTTCAACCACTATCTATTTCAAAATAAAACAAGAATCTACTGAAAGGTATAGTTTAAGACTTATATCAGGCAGTTTGAGTCAACATATCTTTCATCCATTAGTGCTGTAAAAAATAAATTGATATAAAGCATGCCCATGCCCTTTCCCATTTCCTCTCTTAACTTGTTTCATTTCTGTTTGACTTCCTTCTCTGGCACTGAACTTTTGCCACCACTTCAGTTTAAATCGCCAGCAAAGTTGTCCCATGCACGACATTCACAACTAATAAAAGCAAGTCCATGAAGACTATAGATATTTCACCATCCTCAACTCCAAATCTGGAATAAAACTAACCCAACCATAACTTGTTTAACATTTACTAATTTCTCTTCCTAAAGTAAATTATATTTCATCATATGATCCAATATTATTGAGAATTCCACCTATTAAAGATTTTAGGCAAATATTCTCCCCTTCATTTAAGATGTTACCATGCATGAAGTTACTAAGCATGTTTCTTCATAAACTTCCAAATTCTCGAACAAACTTCCTCTACGTAAAAATAGGAGTGTCTGCATAGAGAATATCAGGATCCTTCATGATATAGAGGAATAAATCTGTTCATCACTTTCAACCATCTTGAGAACATCTGCCAACTAGTGCCTAGTTTGCGAATACTTCAAATCTGGTTGATTTGATACATGAGAGGACCGACAAAATTTGGAAGCGCAAGTTTCCCTCCTCTGAGGCTAAAAAATGGTGGTGGGAACCGCTATCAGAGAAGCATCCGCCGATGGTGTTTCCCAGTTCCCACCATCGTTTTATAGCATTTGAGGAGGTAAGCTCCGAAGCACTCCTAGACTTTTTGAACCTTTTAAAGCATCAAAGTGCGTGTTGTTTGGCTACTGCATTACCTACTAGGCCTAAATCTGCTGAAACAATTTCCAAGAAGCATAATTAGCTTATTCCATGCATCGTTATCCCAACTCTAACTTTCAAAACTTCGAAAACTTGCAATGATTTACTTACTTTTCGGTTGTGAATCGTCATCAGAGTATCTTCTCCACTCCTATCCCTGCAAGAAGTTTGACATAAATAAGTGCCTATGTCCAATAAGAAAATTCAACAGAGTAGACCAATGTCGGATCTTGCATATTACCTCTCCTTAGAGTTGCCATAATCATGAGTCGAAGATACGATTGGCAATGGGCAAACCTAAGCAAGTTAGACATACAAAAGAATTTATCTCAACAAAATGATCTGTGAAACAAATAAAATGGAAAGGAACAAGACATTGTTAACTTAAACAAAAAAAAAAAAAAAACAAAAGGAAAAAAAACAAACAACCATGCATTATTGAAAACCTAATGTTTTCATTATTTTTCACCCTGCACAAAAGCATATATATCAACTCACCTGGAAAGCATCTAATCCAATAAGGAGAGAAAGTCTACAATTACTTATGTAGAATTGAATCCTATCATAATGAAATACACCGAGAAGTAGTGAAACTTGGGCTTATCATTCCCCTACAAAAGTCCAAATTCCTACGTAAATGAAAATTTGAAAATTTACAAAGAAAGCACATACATTTACCATGATATTGTCCCCTATAAAATTTCATTACCGAAAAACACCTCTCTCCCTTTCCCAACCGAGCAATCTTTAAGAGGATTTGAAGCGCAGAATGAGAAGATACAACAAGATTAACATATGACAGACTCCGCAAATATCTCATTCAAGTTTCAATCTTTATTAGGTGAAAATGTATAAAGCTTACCTCAACTATCACCCACCCTTTGAATTTGACTATCTAATCTTTAAAATTTTGATTTTTACTATCTGACCTTTTAATTTATTTGATTTGAGCAAATTGGTTACTCTTTAACTTCAAATTTTGTATGCATCGTTAATCTTTACGGGTTTACTTAGTATACTTAGTATACTTTATAAAATGTACGTAACTATAAATTTATTAAAGTAAACAATTAGTTTAAATTCTGTATCCGAATAAAACTATCGAATTATTTGGGTACTAAAATCGAAATTTTGAAAGGCTGGGCTCAAAATGGTCTATAGTAGAGATAAGTTTTATTAGTTGAATCTAAAGAAAGAGATAGTTGAAAGAAAAGAAGAGACCTTAGAATGAGCAGCAGCAGGAACGCCCTTCGGAGGCACTGCAAGCGAAACCACGCCGCTGCCGCCTCCTCCAGCGGCCGCGACCGGCCTAGCTATGGCGAGCGGCGGCAGGGGCTGCAGCGCCTGCATCGGCGGCGGCCTCATCGCGTGCGCCGCCGCCGCCGCCGCCGCCGCCGCCGCCGCGGCGTGATCGGGGACGCCGTACACGAAGGGCCGAGCCTGGGCAGCGGCGGCGCCGGGGAGGTTCATGACGGCGGTGGGGCTCACATTGGGGATGTAGCCCGCGGGGTTGGCGACGGTGACGGATTGGTCTAGGGGCGGCGGCGGCGGCGCGCGGGGGGAGGGCTTCGGGGGGAAGCCGACGCCGCCGAGGCCGCGGTGGTGGGAGGCGGCGGCGACGGCGACTGCGACGGGGTAGAGCTGCGGCGGCGGCGGGGGAGGGGGAGGGGGAGGGGGGGAAGGGGAGCTAGGGTTTCGGAGGGAGAGGAGAGGGGAAGGGGAGGGGCGGAGGGGGGAGGGCGAGGGGGAGGAGGAGGAGGAGGAGAGGTAGGGTTTGGGAGGGGGATGAGCGGAGGAGGAGGAGGAGGGAGGGGCGGCGACGGGTTCCGATGGGCCCGCGGAGGTCGACATTGGCACGGAGATTTTTTTTCTTTTTTCTTTTTCTTTTATTTTGTTCGGGGATTTTAAGCGCGGTTTTGAATCGACTTATCACGGTAAAGAAGAAGGTAGGGTTGGCAATCCAGCTCGCTGTTCTCGAGCCGACTCGTGTTCGGGTCGAAATGAGCTCGAGATCGACTCGCTCGTTTAGTAAACGAGCAGAACACGAGCTGAATTTTTCAGCTCGTTTAATAAACCAGCCGAACACGAGCTAAGGTCAGCTCGCTAATATTCGGCTCGATAACAGCTCGAATATATATATATATATATTTAATATTTATATTATTTATATAAATAAATAATTATATATAAATATAATTTTTTATTATTTAATTTTTAGTTCAAATTAAAGTCCAACTTAATTATAAAAAATCAATTTATATATAAAGTTTCAACCATTAGATCAAAAGTCTAATGGATAAGATCTCATAAATTTATTTTCTATGTATATAATTTTTCTAATCATTTTAACTTATTGTTTCTGAGCCAGCTCGTGTTCGGCTTGTTAATAAATGAGCCGAACATGAGCCGAATTTTTTCGCTCGATACTTAAACGAGCCAGCTCGTGTTCGGCTCGTTTATGAAATGAGCCGAACACGAGCCAATCCCAGCTCGCTCTTGTTCGGCTCGTTGACACCCCTAGAAGAAGGGGGTAAATTTGTCCATAGTCCCCAAACCATTTAAAACTATCATTTTGGTCCTCCAAATTTTCATTAATTTTCTTTAGTTCTCTCATATAAAGAACAATTTTTAGATAAAATGTATGAAACTTACCTGAATTATGGATTATTTGGATTTGGTTATTCAATCTTTTAAAATTTTAATTTTATTACTCAATCTTTTTAAATTGTTTGATTTTAGTCGGTCGATGATACTTTGACTCAAAAATTTAAGCTAATTATTTATTTAATAAACTTATAGTTGTAAAAATTGTATAAAATATACTAACTATATATATAAAGATAAACAATGAATTAAAATTTTGAAGCCAAAGTGCTGTTAACTGATTCAAATCAAACAAATTTAAAGATTAGATAGTAAAATTAAAATTTTAAAAGATTGAATAGTCAAATTCAAATGGTCCATAATTTATGTAAATTCCATACATTTCTACTGTGATTTTTATTATGAGAAATGCTAAGCCTACAATTTTTAACCAAAACATCCTCGGGAAGGAAGAGCTCACGCGCTTCACCGTCGACGACAACAACACTATGAACGTCAGAACCATTTTTACCTATCTGAATTATAGACCATTTTGAGTGGACTATCCAATCTTTTAAAATTTTAATTTTACCACCTAACGTTTCAATTTATTTTAAAATCTGAATACGTCGTTTATATTTACAAGTACAGTTAACACACTTCATACAGTTTTTTGCAATCATAAATTTATTAGAGTAAGTAATTACCTTAACTTTTGAGAATAAAAAGGTTAATTTTTTAAATTTTTTGAATAGTAATAAACCTCTAAAATTTAATGGTATCCATATAATTAACTTATTCATAACATCCAAAGAGAACTTAAAGTTCCCCTCTTTTTTCATTAAAAAAAAAAAATACAATTTATCATACACCTTCCAAACAAACATCCGATATTATATATAAATTTTCACACGAAGAATATATGCTCTCTCCTTGAGAACACAATTATATATTTCATTTTACACATATAAATAATTTGTCACACACCTTCGTACTTATTCAACTTATACAAAAAATTTTCGTAAAAAATCCTTCAACTTCCATTTACTTTCCTGCAATTACTTCTAATCTCCCCTTGATTCCCGGTTAAGGGGCTTATATTCCCCATGTTGATCATCGACGTCGCGAACGCGCGAAAGAAGGTGCTCTTGCTACTAGCGAAACTATTTACGATCGGTGCAGTGGTCGACGCCGCGTCCGACGCTGAGAGCAGCTCCTGGTCGGACTGGAGGAGGCCGCGGTTGTTCTCGATGTTGGAGTAGTAGTTTTTATCGAATTTATTGGGCGTGGTCGGGTCGAGATTGTTCAACCCGTTTAGGTTTGCATTTTTAGGGCAACTTTGCTGTAACGTAGCTAGATAGGTCGGGTCCAGGGTCGGGTCGGGTTGGCCCGTGTTGTTGAAGTTGTACAGGCGTTGGTTAAAGAACTGACATTGTGCTCGACCGAATGTGTGGGCACCTGTTAAATTATGGCCCAAAGTAAGATCAGAATTTAATAAGACGGAAAAAAGTGTATGAGTTTGAGATTTTGCTGAGCGACTAACCCGACAAGGCGACAAGATCGGTGTCGTCGAGGCCGACATTGGAGAACTTGGACCGAAGTTTGCTCAGGGGATCGAAGGGGCTCGGAAGGTTCATGGCGCTAGCCAGGTTTGCCGTCGTGCTATCCCTTCTTCCCAACAACACGCTCCACGAAGGACCGCTGGACTGTCGATAATGTTAAGCGTTAGAGGTATTGAACATTAATTTAGGCTAAATTACCAATCACATCTAGCGCAATAGGCTAAGGATTTGAAGCGCATGACACTTTGATCTTAGATTTTAATTTATCTTAATCTCTGAATTGAACTTCTGAAATTATTATAATAAAGTCCCACAACATATTTAGTTGGTTAGACGTTAATGTATCGCTGATGTGATAGTAATATAATATTTTAATTATTATTTTATTATTAATCATAATATTACTATATTACTGTTACATCAGCATTTAGTTAGCTAAATACGGTTATAGACTTAAAAAGTCCTGGGACCAAAAGTGTCGCCAATAATTTATTAAGAATTTTTTTTTGGTAGTAATTGGGTGCTAAAAGTCATTGTTAGAGCCTGTTTGGGTCTACTGTTGGGTACAATAATATTTGATAAATATTGGGTACAATAATATTTGATAAAGTATTATTGCCGGCATTGATTAAAAGAGAAATGATTCGGTACTTTATTTTATAATAAATAAAATAGATTTTAACCGTTGATTAATGAAGGTTAAAAATGTTATTTTATTATGTAGTAGGTTAAAAGGTTATTTCATATGAGGGTATTTTTGTAATTAAACTAGACAAAATTTTTAAGAAAATATTGATTATAATATCTCAAATTTAGCATTAATTTTGCACTAATTTTAGCGTTAATTTAAGATTTAATTGATATCCCAAATTTAGGCATTAATTTTGCGCCTGATATCAATTACTAAAATCATCATATTTTTGCTTCTCGCCACAACGCTCGATTTTTTCTGTTTTTTCTTTTTCTTTTTTCAACCCAGCACTCTACTAGAAATTAAAATTAGGAATAACTTTAAATACCACCCCTGTGGTTTCGTGCTTTCTCACTTTAGTATCCTGTGGTTTGGTTATTCTTTTTTTGTTATTTTTTCGTTAATTTTTTCGTTAAATTAATGAGAAAGTTAAAATGACAAGATAGTAAAGTGAATATTCGATAAACCATAGGTGGGATATTTGAAATTTTTTTGTATAATTTAACGAAAAAATTAACGAAAAGATAACAAAAAAAGAAAGAATAACCAAACCACATGGTACTAAAGTGATACGTTTTAAACCACAAGGTACTAAAGTGAGAAAGCACGAAACCACAGGGGTGGTATTTGAAGTTATCCCTTAAACTTCAAATAATTCTTTTAAATTAATAGTATCAAATAATTAATAGTATCGAATAATTCTTTTAAATTAATTTTAAACTCATCTCTAATAAATTAGTAATACCGTGTTTAAAACATTTAAGATGCATAAAACCTGGTCAATTTTTGACTTGTCAAAGGTATTATTATACACTGGTTTTAAAGTTAGCATTCCATAAGTATTATAAAATTGACTAAGTGAGAAAAGGTGACGTCTAGAAACATTTGTGTTAAATTATTTCTTAAGAAAATTAATTATCACTGAACAGTAATTAAGCATTAATCTTTTGTTCTAATACATGTTTTTTTAATGCATACAAAATTAAAGATTTAATAAGAAATAATAAATTAAATCACTTTGATCATTAAATTATACGTACGTGTTTCATATCTCTTCCATGCATGCAAAATCATGCATCACACCAAGTGTATCTCACGAGATTAAAGCTAGTATTTAAGGAGATGTTGGGTGGCAAAATTCATTGCAATTTTATTTAATTTATTCTCTTAATTTGAAGAGTTAAATTAATGTTGTTTATTTCATATCTAACATGCGAAAAACAAGGTAAGGACTAGCTCATAATAAGATAAAAATGTATAGAATTTAACTAAACTTTTGCCCATTTTGATTTAATTATCCGATATTTTAAAAATTTGGTATCATTTGACGGCTTTTCCAATGCAAATATCAGGCGCATTACTGATTTTAATGAAATTATAATTGCATAACTTATATGAAACATACTAATGATGTAAAAATAAATAATACATTCAAATTTTAAAGTTTAAAAGTCACTGGATTACTCAAATCAAAATTCTTAAAGATTAGATAGTTAGATCAAAATGGGTCGTAGTTCAGATATGTTCCCTTTTCTAATGAAGTGGACGTGCTCTTTGAAAGAATTGGTTTTAGAACTTTTCTTTGTGTAGAGGGGTCAATATATAGGACTTTAAGGAAACACGGGAAAATATCGGAGTGACGGTGCTAGGAGATGGCTTACCAGTTCCACAGAAGCTTCAGATGCAAGGGCGAGGATATCGGCGCACGAGACCACACCGGGGCAAACATTCTCTATCGCCGCCTTGATATTGTCCACCACGGGGAACCCGCGGGCCGAATTGTTGTTCGCAGGCGCGTTCTTCTCGCTCTGTATCGTAGGGCTACTGTCTAACAACAACGATCCATCGCAACCCTGTGAATTTTGTGTTTGATTCGATTTGGTTAGCACAAGAGGAAAAGACCAATAAATACTCGCGAGTTATATAAATGATAGCGATGTTATAAGCAAAGAAGAAATTGTTATATAATAAATTTGACTAGATTCAGTGCATCTGATTTTTATTGACATGCAATATCTGTGCTGCAGGTATCATTATCTCATGCATGAGTCTAAAGATTAATCTACATGCGTATGTAAAAATATGTTGTCGGAAAAGATCGAGTACTTGGACAAAGCAGTCGTGGAAGAAAAGGCGGGTGAGGCTCGCGTAGATCCTAACGTCGGACTGATGTGCCTGCTTGATCACGCTGCTGACGATAGCCGACACATTCGGGCACGTGCTAACATAGAAGGTGGAGCTCAGTTGAGCTTCGGAACCGCGAAGCAGAAGAACAACGAAGATGGTTAGAACTGCTGAAGAAAGAGAAGCAGAAAACTTAGACAACATTTTCTTCTTCCTCTTCTTCTTGTTGTTATATGACTAGTACACTTGTGTGCTTTAGAATGAGGGTTTTTAGAGGCATATTTATATAGTGAAGGGTAAGGGTTTTGGGGGACCCTGCAACTTAAATTGAGGGGGTTGAGCTTGCTTGGTAAGCATTTGAACATTCCAAGTTGGTGTTCTAAAAGCTGTGCAATGACTTTTCCAACACAAATTGGGCAGGGAAATGGTCTCTAAGGAGGAGGGTTCCTTATCATACCCTGTTAAATATAAAATTATATAAATACCGTTCTCTAACAGCTTAAGTTTTTAGAGTACAACGGTTGTTTCACATGGTATCAGAGCAGGAGGTCCTGAGTTCGAGTCACGCCAGGCTCCTAGCAATATTAATTTCCTTCCATTTAATTCAAGTCTCCACGTCATGGGTCTTGCAAAAAGTCTAGAGTTCAGACGTGAGGGGGAGTGTTAAATATAAAATTATATAAACACCGTTCTCTAACAGCTTAAGTTTTTAGAGTACAACGGTTGTTTCACATACCCAGCTCTCTTTTGTAAAAATCTTTCATAGTGAAAAAAAAAAAAAAATTCACCCAAAAGTTTGACTTGAACGCGCACAAGTTTGCCACATGAATAGACACTCCTCTATCCAAGCGGACATAGTCTTTTCTGTACAAAATTTATATTTAAAAATCTCGATTTCTACATTCCTACTATCATGCCAATTGGAAATTAAGGCAACCAACAAAAAGGGACACCACACCAAAAAAAAGAAAAAAAGATTGGGTAATTAGTTCTTGTTTAATTAGTATTATTGTCATATACTTTTCTTTTTCTTTATAGATAAAAACTTTATATGATTGGATATGTCTTTTTATTGTTAGCTACTTTATAATGCAGCTCGGCTAGATGCCAAGAGAGATCATAAAAAACCAAATAAATGCAAAAAAAAAAAGGTGTTGAATAGATGAATTAGTAACACTGTTATTTGACAATTCAAGTTTTTAATAGAGAACAACGATCGTTTCACATTCTTTATTATTGTATCAGAGCAAACGACCAGTATTATTTAGTTTCCTCTCGTTTAATAAGCCCATACACGGGAAGGTGTATTTTGAATATATAAATTGGAAACAACACTATTTTTCTGACAGCTTAAGTTTTTGGAGAACGACGACTGTTTCACATTCTTTAACAAAAAGTTACCACTATATATATATATGCTTTTGTTTTTGTTTACCAAACTATGCTAAGTTTATTACTTGTTGCACTCTCATGCTTCATTGGGTATAATTTGTGTTCGAGCAGATAAAAAAAAAACTGCAACAACAAACAAGGCCTAAAATTGTAAGATAGTCCCTGAACTTATGAAGAATTCCAATTTGCTCTCAATACTATTTAGGTTAGATTTTGTACAACTTTAGTAGGGATTGAAAATTTAGGACAAAACCCAACTTTGTTGAAGTCAAATGTTTAAAATTGAATCATAAATCCCTAAAAAATTTGTGAACAATCCAAACATTTCATGAGTTTTTATCTAAAGAAAAAAAAATCCCCATTTTTCAAAATTAATTAGCAAGCCATTTTGTTTTTATAGAAGTTATGCGAATTATTCCTTTGAATATATTACGCATTTGCATGTAACCCCCAAACTAATACAATTATGCACTTTAGTTACCTCTCTAAATAATACAATAATTGATTCTGGTGTTTACTTTTACAGAAGTTTTGCAAAATGACATGTTGAGTGTAGAACGTAAGTTTTGAGAAAAATAATTTGCTTCGTTGCAGTTATATGTATTATTTGAGGGGCTAAAGTACATATTTTTATATTCGAAAAGGGTTATATATCGAACATGATATATATATTCGGGGCTAAACTGCATTTTATTTTTCCTTTTTTCATTATTTTTTTTAAAAATATGACATATGCATGTTATCTAAAAGATCGATCTATCAAGAAATTAATATATAAGGAGTTGAGGATTTAACTCATTATAAGGTTCAGAATTGGCTTTTATACAGTAATTATTGTCGGATTGTTGACGCTAACCATTAATCCCAAAAGCTCGAGCTGTTAGAAATACGCAACTAATTCACTTAAAAATATATAAGGAGTTGAGGATTTAACTCATTATAAGGTTCAGAATTGGCTTTTATACAGTAATTATTGTCGGATCGTTGGCGCTAACCATTAATCCCAAAAGCTCGAGCTATTAGAAATATGCAACTAATTCACTTAAAGCGTACAGATACAACGCCCACGGGTCTCGATTGTGACTCGGCACCACCAGCCTCACGCCACTTCGAACATGACTCGGCACACCCAGCCTCACGCCATTTCGAACATGACTCGGCCCAATATGACCTCCCGCCACAGGGCAGGATGCTGGCCCATTTAAGCCAACAATTATTACCTAAAAGATCAATTTGTTAGAAAATGGGTGGTTCAAAAATATATATTAATAGTATAAATTAATTAAATTAGAGAAGTAAAGTGTGTTGCCGACAATGCTAGCAATTTTTTTATTAAAAAAAGTTGAAAACAGTGTATTATTATATGCATATGGTTGGCATATGTGTTACAATTAATTGAACTTAAAATGACATAATGCTACTCTCTCTTCATTGCAATAAATTTCTCCTTATCACATGTGCATTCTCCCTGTATACCATTTCCATTATCATCTACATCAAAGCAAACAAGTGAAGGACAATGACTTGGTTTCCCCTGCATAAATGCAAAGATAAGCATTCTTTAGGAATGGGGATATTGATAATACCAACTACCAATCCCTCGATAATCGATGAACAATGCTGTTGAACATGATTTATGGTATGTAAACTTTCTAAAATTTAAAATTCGTGATTTTTCGATATTATTTATCTAATGATTAAGTGGTGAACAATGCTGCTAAATATATTTTTTTTGAGAAAAGGGTAGCACGCTACCTGCTTCATTCATTAAGTAAGTGAACTTAGCTACAAAGAGTGAGGCAGCCAGGGCCTCGAGGAGAGAGGGAGGGAAAAAATAGGAATGGGAAAGAACATCCCGGTAAAGTAAAGAGAAACAACAAAACGAAGGGTGAAACGAATATCAACATCGGCCAGCCCTACAAAAATCGGCCCACTCCTTCGCTAGTATCCGATACGGTGAACTGAAGAGGTAGCGTCCATTGGTATGTTTCGAAAAATAACATTATTTCTTGCTCCCCAAATCGTCCACCACGTGGCCGCCACAATGCTGCTAAATATGATCTATGGTATGTGAACTTTTTTAGAATTCAAAGTTTGTGGTTTTTCTATATTATTTATCTAGCTAGTGATTAATTGGTGATAATGCTACTGAATATAATCTGCAGTATGTGAATTTTCTAAAATTCAAAATTCATGATTTTTTGAAATTATTTACCTAGTGATTAAGTGGTGAATGATACTGCTGAATGAGATCTATTGTATGTGAACTTTTCTAAAATTCAAAATTCGTGATTTTTGGTACTATTTATCTAGTGATTAAGTGGTGAACAATGATGTTGAACATGATTTATGATATGTGAACTTTCTAAAATTTAAAATTCGTGATATTCGGTATTATTTATTTTTAGTGATTAAGTGGTGAATAGTGCTGTTGAACATGATTTATGGTATATGAACTTTTTAAAATGCAAAATTCGTGATTTTTTGACATTATTTATTTAGTAATTAAGTGGTCACAAATCCACCTCATATTTACCGTCGAAAATAGTAAATAATGTAGGAATTGAATTCTAGCTCCGTTTTTGTCGATTTGAATGCCTGATGATCATAAAAAATAATGTGAAAGTATTAATAGTTTTGTACTACTAAAAGTATTTTCTCAACTCTCTCAATAGATTTAATTTTTTTCTACTTAAGTTTTCTTAATTTGGAATTAATGTACTTAGACACTATGATGCTACATTATCAAGATTTGATTGATTATCTATGCTTATCCTAAGAATGTTCATGATATTTTCCAAGTAAGGGCATTAATGTCGAAGAAAACAACTATCTTGGATATTATTTTAGTTATTAGCGACTGATCAGATACATTAAATCTGGTCAAATTTATTATGTAAATGTTGGCTAGGTTTTGTGTACCTATTATTAAAAGATCACACTCACTATAGCTAGTAATTAACTCGGTACTCGAAATTGAGTTACTATTTTAGTTTGTTTTGTACTAGATATTTTAAAGTTCTATTTCAAAGAAAAATGTAGCAATCTAAGTATTATATTTGTCATTATCTAGCTAATACACTCTCCCATCCTATGTAATTAAGTAGGTCCAAAAGAGAAGTTGTATTAAGTTTTTCTTCTCAATATACACCATAATAAGTGAATCCTATACACCATAATAAGTGTATAGAGAATCGCCACGATCTTAACACTAACAAGTAAAATCAGAGCCGACGGTTTGAACACGACTTTACTTACGACTTAAATGAAGGGTTGTGGAAATAGAAGAGATTTGAAATCAGATAAGTATAATGAATTTTGACGAGATTTTTAGAATAAATCTTTCAACTTGTTTTTTTAATATTATAGATTAGGATTCAAAACTATAAGTGCACTAAATAAATCCATTATTTAAAAACTTAAGCTTCTTAAGTAATCTCTGACTACACTCCTAAATTTTTATAATTTTCTCTTCCAAACAAAAAAACAGTTTCGAGAGTAACTAATAATAAAGTTTTTTTCTTTTTAATTTGAATATCGAGATGGATTATCTTGTTAATGAATGAAAATTAAGAAAAAATATTAAGCTAAGTTCCCAACAACAAGATCAATTTGGATGCATTGCACAAGTTGGTATGTTTGATCTAAAAATCATGATCTAGCTATTTGTTAGGTCTAAATCGTGTTGGCAAATTTATTCTAGCAAAGAGAAATTGCAAACAAGATCTAAAGCTCTTGTTTTTATTCCACTCGAAAACTGATAAATAATTTGTCACACTCTTTCCAAACATCCGACACTGTACATAATTTTTCACACAAATATATAATGCTTATCTCGATTTACAGGAGAAGATGAGAATAGAATCTGAACTGACTCATTGTGTTCTCGCTGAGAACACAATTATCTCCATGAACACATGCAAACAATTTCTCAAACACCTTACAACTTATATTCAAGTTAAATAATTACAAAAATTTCCCACACCAATATTTCTTCAGCTATCATTAACCACCCTGCAATTCTCCCTAATCTCCCCTTGATCCTCAGTTAATGGGCTTATATTCCCCATATTGATCATCGACGCCGCGAAGTTGCTAAAGAAGGTGCTCTGGTCACTGGCGAAGCTGTTTACGATCGGGGCAGTAGTTGAAGCCGCATCCGCTGCCGAGAGCAGCTCCTGGTCGGACTGCAGGAGGCCCCGGTTGTTCTCGATGTTGAGGAAGTAGTTGTAGTCGAAAATGTCGGGCGTGGTCGGGTCGAGATTGTTTAATCCATTCGCATTCGCGTTTTGTGGGCAATTCTGCTGTAATTGGACCCGGTAGGCTCCGTTTAGTGTCGGGTCGGGTTGTCCCGTCCCGCTGAAGTTGTATAGACGGCCGCTGAAGAGCCCACATTGTGCTCGACCAAATGTGTGTGCTCCTGTAAGTGTAAAATTTGAAAAAGTTTTTTATATAACAGCTACACTGCATCATCTATGTTCCAGCCAATCACATTTTTCATTTAAAAAAAAGTACAACAAATATAATTTTAGAAAAAATTATGATGTGATGGATAAATTTTAGGAGCCAAATGTGATTGGCCGGAGACGCTGCATCATTTATGTGACTGCTAAATTTTTATTTTTATTTTTCTTTATAAAATTTTGCTGAGCTACTGACCTGATAAGGCGACGAGATCGGTGTCGTTGAGGCCGACGGCGGAGAACTTTGACCGGAGTGCCTGCAGGCTTTCGAAGGGGCTCGGAAGGTTTTGGGCACCGGTCAGGTTTGCCGTGGTGCTGTCCCGTCTTCCCAGCAGCACACACCACGAGGGGCCACCAGACTGTCAGCAATGTTACTTGTAAGTATTGCAGAATATTTACATGTGAATTTCTAACAATTTTTTTTTATTTTATCTTTTGTTAATATATATATATATTACCGGATCTGTTTTCTGTTAAATTGCTTTTTTTGGGTAAAATGGTGTCGGAGCCAATTCTACGTCCCTTCATTCTGTAAGCTTACTTCAATCCCCATTTTTGACTTTTAATAGATTAATTTTTGTAATTATATAATGGGTTAAATCCTCATTTTTTATCTCATCTATTAATTCCACATACCTTTTATATCCATCGTATACGTGAGTGAGAATGTTATTATATATATTTGTTACTATATCTTATTCCATCGTGCACCACGTGCCTGCACGTGTTAATGTATTATATTCTATCATGCACGTGAATGAGGATGTTAACATATATATATATATTAATTTTATATACTTTTCATATCCATCATGCACGTGAGTATACGTTTCCATCATGCACGTGAGTTTTGGGTCTATTTCTCAGCAGATCGTCAAATTATTTGCTTTTGATATCACTTATTTGTGAGTGTTGGCTCATTGCATGCTTAAATATGTCTAAGGACGTCACATATTTAATAAAACTCATCCAATTAAAAAATTTAAGTCTATTAGTTTTGAGAAATGATTCGGTACTTTATTTTATAAAAAATAAAAAAGATTCTAACCGTTGATTGAGTAAGGATAAAACCGTAATTTTATTATGTAGCAGGTTAACATGTTTTTTAATATGAGAACATTTTAGTAATTAAACTAGAAAACATTATAAGAAAGTTTTCATGAATATTTCAATTAATTGATTATCTTAATTTTAGGCATTAATTGTGCATCAATTTAAGCATTAATGAAAGGAAATATGAAATTCTTCCAATTTAGGCATTAATTTAAATTATAGATATTTAGAAATATTAATGTTTTTAAACATGTTGAGTTTAAAAATTTAAATTTAAATTTAAATAAGAAAAATTGTGCAAAATTATTTTAACGAATTTAATGTTCATAATAATAACGAATTGAACATATTTAATATGTTATAATATTTTGTATCACTTTAAATTCAACATATGTAATATTATAATTTTAATATTTTTTTTATATTTTAGAATCAATTTTGTATCACTATTTAAAAAAACTTGTAATATTAGTAATTGTTTAAATACAACTAGTTTTGACATTATTTTTGTATTATTAATTTAAACATATTTGAATGTGGGTGAATATTTGAGGTCAACATATTTAATATATTTAAAAATTTTAATTTTTTTCTAATTTAGACTTTAATTGATTAGGAATATTGGGTATAATTCAATTTATTCTTAGAATAGAATTGTATAGGCTAAAAATTTAAATTCAATGTTAATTTTGTATCACTATTTAAATTCAATGTTAATTTTGTATCACTATTTAAATGTAGATTATTTATACATTTTATCAAGTTAGTCAATCTAGTTGATTTGATTTATTAAGGTGATTTTGACTTTCACCTTTAAAATTTTTCAACTTTTAGTCAATTTTTAAAATGTCAATCCCTTACCTTTTGGTTTGCAATTAGCTTCTTAATTTTTGTTATTTATTGTATAAAAAATTAGTATCAATGATTTAAAAATTAAAATAAAACAGTTGTTTCGACTGATCAAACTAAAATCTATTCTATCAACTTTCTCAGTTCAACTTACTGAGCTGAATAATAAAAATACTTTAAAACCATTAGATGTAATACAAGTTTTAAAAATTTTATCCCTTAGAGATAATAAAACTTTTACACAAAATTTTAAATGAAAATTTAAAAAAGATTAAGATTATTGGTCAAAAAAATAATTAAGGACTCGAATTCGAATCCAACTACCAATTACCTTTTAAAGCCTTGTCAAATAATTTGAAAATATGTGAATATGTGAATATGTGAATACGTATTTTAAAATTTTAAATTGAATTTAATATTTTGAGTTTAGGTTCTATTTCGGGTTAACTTATTACAATTTAATTTAATACAATTTATCTATGGCTAAACAGGATTTAATAATTTAAAATTTTATTCTTATTTCAAAAAAAATTAAACTCATTTCATTAAAGTATTAGGTATGGAAATAAATTTTAATGCATTATAGTTTCCTAAAATTAAACTCGTTTGCACAATTTAAGTAATTAAAAAAAGAAGAAAAAAAAAAATTACCTTTTAAAGCCTTGTCAAATAATTTGAAAATATGTGAATATGTGAATATGTATTTTAAAATTTTAAATTTAATTTAATATTTTGAGTTTAGGTTCTATTTCGATTTAACTTAATACAATTTAATTTAATACAATATATCTATGGCTAAACAGAATTTAATAATTTAATACAATTTAAAATTAATAATTTAAAACAAAGTTACTAATATTGTTTAAATTAAACCTTTGTGGCACAATTTAATACAATTTATTAAATTTTCTCTCTTTATCTATGGCTAAAGAGGAAAGGTAAAGAGAGAAAAAGGAAACACAAAAAGATAAAAAATTTAAAAAAATGAAAAGATAAAATTACTATATTATCCTTATATTAAAAGACTATAATGCCCCTCTGAGAGGTAGCTGGTGACCGGTACCTCTCACAAAGTGACCTGCTATTGCAGGTCACAATTTATGAAAAATTAAATCGTATCCGTTGATTAGAAATGAATGAACGGTGAGAAAAAATTACAAGTATAGAAGCACTACTCATTAGTTTTACGCCCATCACAATATCAACATCTTACTCTCTTATTAAACAACGCGGTTAATTATTCACATGTGAATTATTATTATTATTATATATATATATAGATATAAATAGTGGCTTTAAATTTTAAAATTGCCTCTACAAACTAACACAGTGTTTAAACATCTAATTAAGAAGCATAAACTGGTCAAAAATTTGACTTGTGTCATTATCAAAGGTCTTATTATATACAGGGTTCTAAGGTTAATTAGCAGAGCATCTAACTAAATACTTTAATTAATGATACAAGACAAAAGATAGAATAGGTCACAACCTATAATTAAACATGATTGCAATGTTTCTGGGGAAAAAAAAATTAAAATTTCAAAAAGAATTAAAAAACCTATGATATTTCAATTATATATTAAATTTTAGCTGTGAAAGGGACTGTTAAATTCTTTGTTTGAAGAGTAAAATATGTTAATTATCTCATCTTCAAATTAAAAAGTTTAGGATCTCACTTACAATAAATTAGACTGATTGGAGTCATCTTAAAAGGATGACAAAGTAATTTTTTTTATAAAAAAATCACAAGATAACAAAGTAAATAAAATTTTTAAAAAAATTACGGGATGACAAAGTGAAAAATGCACTAAACCACAGGGTAGTTAAATATAACTTTTCAATTATGGAGCGGCAAAATGAAAAAAATGCTATACCACTGGGGGGCAATTTGAAGTTTAACATAAAAGATTTAAAGTTTCAAATTTAAGTGAGGTTTGAAATTAAGGAAATTAATGCGAGAAAATATCGAATCGATGATACTACCTAGCTACGAAATGGCTCACCAATTCTACAGAAGCTTCAGCTGCGAGGGCGAGGATATCTGCGCACGAGACCACACCGGGGCAAGCATCTTCTAGTGCCTCTTTGATCGCGTCCACCACGGGAAATCCCCGTGCAGAGTTATTGTTCCCAAGCGCGTTCTTCTCGCTCACTATCGTCGAGCTATCGTCCAACAACAATGATCCATCGCAACCCTACAAACTCAGCAATCAATTTTGTCAAATTCGGTAGCATGAAAGGGAAAAGAAATGATAGAGATGTCGATTGAAAAGAACGTATGTACATACACTTGTAAGTTGTGCATTCAGAATAATACTATTAACGGAGTGAAAATAATTATTGACTGAGCAGATGCATTGAATGTAACTACTAGTTGCATAGCAGATTTGACTAGTGAAAATATCCTAAGCCAGAGTCTAAATCTTAAAATGTTGTTTGTAAAGAGGGGAAAGGGGTAGGAGGACGAGGAAGAGGATTACTTGGACGAAGCAATCGTGGAAGTGAAGGCGAGTAAGGCTCGCGTAGATCCGAATGTCGGATTCGTGTGCCTGCTCGATTACACTGCGCACGATATCATACACATCCGGGCACGTGTCATCATAGAAGTCGGAGCTCAGCTGAGCTTCGGTGCCGTGAAGTAGAAGTACAAAGAAGATGACTAGAGTTGTTGAAGAAATAGAAGAAGAATAAGATGACATTTCTTCTTCTTCTTCTTCTTCTTCTTCTTAAGCTTCTTGTGTGTATTCTAATATAGATTCTAAAAGCATTATTTATAGTACAAAATTATTGAAAGGTAGTGCAAAGGCTTTTCCAAGGGTTTCTTATTTGAGTAATGTTTCATAACTTTGCCCTACACTATCATATCAATTAAAGGCAATCAAAAAGGAGGGGACCATCAAAAAAATGATATGTGGGCTAAATTTGTATGGTAATCTCTGGATTTTTGAAAAAAAAAATCCAATTTGGTTTCTATGTTGTTTTGCATTGGACTCTAATTAGCTCACCTAATACTTCTAAGTCCTAGTAAATATTACAAGTTTAAAACAAAAAAAATGTAACTTAATTATGATTAGCACTTTAAAATAGGTAATCTCAGAGATTAAAATCAAATGTGTTTATGGACAATCAATATAGATACATTTTACACAAAATGATATTCCTTTTATGAGGCTTTACTTAGGAAATTAAACTGTGTTTCTCTTTCGATATCAGTTTCTATTCTTTTTTACTATGCTAAACTAGCTAAAGCTATACAAACTCCATAAAAAAAAAAAAAAAATGCGCCGCCGACAATCTAGCAACTGTATCTTTAGAGAGTCAGGTACAAAATGATCCTGTTATGAGGCGTCCCTTAGGAAAACTGTGTCTCTTTCGATACTATAACAAGTCATTTTCCATTCTCTTTTACTATAATAAACTAGTTAAGCTCTACAAACTCCATACAAAAAAGTTATCAAGTGAAGATAATAATTAGGTACGAAATGATCCTATTATGAGGCTTTGCTTAGGAAAACTGTGTCTCTCTTTCGATATGAACGAGTTAGTTTCTATTCTCTTTTATTATGATCAACTAGTTAAGCTCTACAAACTCCATACAAAAAAGCGCGTCGCCGACAATCTAGCAACAGTTATTCAAAAAAGTTGCAAATTATTTGTATCTTTAGAGAGTTAGGTTTTGAGTTGGCCTAATTAATTGAACCAAAAATGACATAATGCTACTCTCTCTCTTTATTGCAACAAGTAGAGCTCATCACATGCATTTTCCCTATCATCTCCATAGTCTACATCAAAGTTATCAAGTGAAGATAATGACTAGAGGTTTCCCATGCATGCATGCATGCATGGAAGGATTAAGACCCTCCCCAAGTGTGATCACCACACGAATTATTGTTCGCGGTTGAGTAAGAATATTGAATCTGATCAAATCTATTATATATGTATAAATTAAAATTTTTATTTATGATATAGTCGTATTGGGTCTCATCTTCGCTATGCATTAATTTGAGAGAAGATTTAATTTTTATATGATTTTTTTTCATTAATATTTTACGGTAAAATGTAGAAATTTTGTTGACAAATTCGTAACTATACAAATAAAACCTCTTGAGTATTTATCCGGCGAGTTTTCTGTCGATTTTTTTCAGTTCTAGGGAGAGAAGAAAAAAGAATCAGGAGGGTTGCTAGAGTTTTTCTGCATTTTAGACTTTTTTCTATTTGTTATATTTCCTAAATAAACATGTTATTAGAGCTAATTTAGCACTCCTATGATTGTGTGAGTATAAAGGTTTTGATTTTCATAGTAAATGCTTGATTAATTCACACTCAAATAGAGGTACATTTTTAATAGTTCAAAACACAATCATTTGCCCTTTTCGTACGTAAATTATAATTTATGTCTCATCTCCATCATTTCTGAGGAGTTGGATTGGGACTGAAACATTAAATCAGTCTCATCCTTCGGTAATTAATTATGAGCAATGCTATTTGTACACTAATATTATTCATATAAATTTTACACCTCAAGTTTTTTGTAGCTGGGATTAATTCACTTTAACAAATTAAATGTGATGATTATGACCAACTTTTCTTATGGAAGTAGGTTTATTTATTTATTTATTTTATTTTGCATCAAGAATCACTTTTCTATATTACTTGCATATTTTTTTTAGCAATAATATCTAATATACTCATCAAAACTTTAAAAATATCTAATATATTTCTGATTGACCAAAATATATTTATTAATTTTTAAAAGTCCCTTCAGATATCACCTAAACCCTAGAATTTACTTATGAAAATTGGAATTCAGATATCACCTAAACCCTAGATCAGTTTCATTAATTTTTCCAAATAGTATGATGATACTCTCTTATCATTAATTGGATGGTTGTTGTGACACCCCAGGTAGTCCTATATATGAGATATAATAGGGCTAAACTCTAAACCCGGCTTAAGCATTATGGGCGGTGGTTAGGCCCAAGAGGTTGAGAGAGTTAAGCGTGCTAGAACGGGAGTAGTCCTCGGATGGGTGACCTCCTGGGAAATTGGGGCGTCACAGTTGGTATCAGAGCCAATTACCAGCCGGAAGTGTGAGATGAGTCTCGGCTGAGCCAAGTTATACAGCGGGAAGAGCGAGGCTCTCATGCTGTTGACTGTTGTGGGTGGAGCGCGGCTCACCACAAGGTCGGTTTAGATTAGCAAGACAAGTCTCACATCGCCTGGTACTTGTGAGTCTGAGCCTGACGCGGACGTCAGGGCTTAAAGGGAGGAGATTGTGACACCCCAGGTAGTCCTATATATGAGATATAATAGGGCTAAACTCTAAACCCGGCTTAAGCATTATGGGCGGTGGCTAGGCCCAAGAGGTTGAGAGAGTTAAGCGTGCTAGAACGGGAGTAGTCCTCGGATGGGTGACCCCCTGGGAAGTGGGGCGTCACAGTTGTGCATGCTTTCATTTTCCAAACAACATGATAAAACTCTCTTTATCATTAATAGGATGGTTGTGCATGTTTTTATTTACCTATAGTTAAAAAAAATCGATCTCGGATAGTTAGAAAAAGAGTTTGTAGGATTCTCCGGCCCGACGACGGCACCCACGAAGTGCTTAAAGAGGAGTAGAACTAAAAATGGTGGAGAGGAAGGGCCGAGGTGTTTATGGAAAGATTGGGAGCTCAAAATTTGTAAACAAAATTTTAATTTGACCACCTAAAAACTAAAATTTATAATATTTTAATTTTAGAGTAAATTGCATGTTTGGTCCTCACTATAAGGTGTGGGTGATACCTAGGTTTTCAAATTTTAATTTATTATAATTTCTAGCTAAAACTTTCAGAATTATTACAGTCAAATTCTATAACCAAATTTAGTTGACTAGATATTGATGTACCGCTAACGTAAAAGTGATGTAATAGTATTGTGATTGATGATGCCTCAATAAATAAAATACTACATCATTTTTACATCAGCGATGCGTCAACAGTTAGTCAACTAAATTGGGTTGTGAGACTTGATTGTAATAATTCTGAAAGCTCGAGTCGAAAATTACAATAAATTAAAGTTTGAGAACTAAAATGTCACCTGCCTCTCGAGTCGAAAATTACAATAAATTAAAGTTTGAGAACTAAAATGTCACCTGCCTCGTAATTTGAAAACCAACCACGATATTTATCTTAAGTTTTATTATAAAGAAACGTATATGTAATTTTTAAACATTGAGGGAGTCATGGTTAGGGGTGGAAACGAGCCGAGCTCGAGCGAGCTTACCTCAGCTCAAGCTTGACTTGAAATTAATTTCGAGCCTAAATTTAGGCTCAAGCTTGGCTTGAAATCAATTCGAGCCGAGCTCGCGCGAGCCTAACTTCGAGTCGAGCGAGCTCGAGCCCTAAACGAGCCGTTTGAAATTCTTAACATCGTGCAATCTATAGTTTAATTTTTATAAAATATTATCTAAAATTCGATGTAAAAAATGTCTAATAATTCAACATACAAAATGAATGCATGAAATACGATATTATAATATTTAAAAAAAATAAGGAAAAGTAATTCTGCGAGCAAGTGAAAAAGAGAGAGAGAGCAATTAGAGTAGAATTTTGCTGGTTTGATTTTGTGGGCCCAATAATCTAAACTCTATATACATATAATTAAAATACAAAATATATATTATATATAATTATATATATAGAGTTCGACTACTATACTCTTATAAGTATAGACCCCTTTATATTCATAAGTTTTCAATCGTTAGATCTACCTTTTGATAATTTTTATCCGTTAAATCATGCACTATTCAACCAACCACCCACTCAATCCTAGGGGACCATTATCATTATAATCGCACATCCCTTCATCCAACGACCGAAAATTTATAAGTATAAAATGGTCTATACTTGTAAGAGTATAATAACCCTAGCATATATATATATATATATATATATAATTAGGCTATTATATTATTAATAGTACCAACTGATTGCTATTAGATTTTCGGTCCTTGGATGAAGGGATGTGCGGTCAGGATGATAGTAGCCCCCTAGGGTTGAGTGGGTGGCTAGTTGAATAGTATGATCTAACGGATGGAAATAGCCAAAGAAGTAGATCTAACGGCAAAAAACTTGATAGCATCAAACGCTTGGTACTATCGATAGTATAATAGCTGAACTCTATATATATAGGTAGATCTAATGGCAGAAAACTCGATAGCACAAAACGCTTGGTATTATCGATAATATATATAGTATAGTAGTCGGATTATATATATATATATATATATATATATATATATATATATATATATATATATATATATATATATATATATATATATATATATATATATATATAGAGTTTTGCTAGAATACTATCGGTAGTAAACCGAGCGATTTACTACCAATTTGTTTTCGATGCTGGAGCTTCCAAATCGACGATCGGCACCGTTGAACATGATCTAGACCATTCAAACTATCTGGAAATCAAATTTCACGCTTTTTCGATATTGTTCTCTTGTCCATCAAGTGAACAGAAAATGAATGGCCGAAAATAAATATCCTATAAAAAGTGATGATAGAAGTCTTGTAATCAAGATCAAGAGTACAGATCTTATTTTAAATAGTTCAAAAAAATTTCTAACAAAAATTTTGTTGATTTGAATTCTTCTATACCGTTAAACGAGCAAACACACCATATCGGCCATTAAAACTACAGATTTTATAACCCTTTGATCGTTCGGTTAATGATATCAAAAAAGCATGAAATTTGATTTCTAGATAGTTTAAATGGTCTAGATCATGTTCAACGGTGCCGATCGTCAATTTGGAAGCTCCAGCATCGAAAACAAATCGGTAGTAAACGGGGCGGTTTACTACCGATAATAGCTCAGTCAAGCTCTATATATATATATATATATATATATATATAGTCCGGCTACTATGCTATCGATAGCACCAAACGCTTGGTACTATCAAAATTTGTGTCGTCAGATATACCCCTTTGACCATTTTCACCTATTAGATCATACTATTCAACTAACCATCCACTCAACCCTAGGGGATCACTATCATTCTAACCGCACATCCCTTCGTCCAAGAATCGAAAACCTAATAGCAAGTGGTTGATACTATTAATAGTATAGTAGTATAATTATATATATATATATATATATATATATATATATATATATATATATATATATTTCGAGCTTTTCGAGCCTAATTCGAGCGAGCCCAGTAATACTCAAGCTTGGCTTGAAATTAATTTCGAGCCTAAATTTAGGCTCAAGCTTGTTTGAAATTAATTCGAGCCGAGCTCGAGCGAGCCGAATATCGAGCCGCACACGAGTCGAACACGAGCCGGCTCGCTCATTTGTCAGCCCTAGTCATGGTCACTGTGAGCATCACAATCGCTCCGTCCCTGATTTTACTGTGCACACTCCTAATTTTCCCTGTAGATATTATGCATGAAGTTATATCCGTTGCACTAAAAGTCACTTTACTTTTTCTTCACTTTTCTCTCTCTTTTTCTCTCTCTTTTGGGACAACTCACATGCACTATCATTTTTTACATTTAAATTTAAGTTTGCATTTGCAAATAACTATGTTGTATTATTTGATATTTAACATTTTTTCTTACGTGTCGTTTCGAGACTTTTTGGTAACCCATATATGACATAGATTTTGAATTAAGTTAGAAGAAATTAAATAGAACTAGACGTAATCTTTCAAAAAAATAAAATCAAAAGTTTTAGTAAATTTTATATTTGATGAGTTAAGTAAATGATTTATGTTCGTATTTAATTTCACCCATGTAAGAGGCTCAAGATGTAAAGACAAATTAATCAAATTCCCCGACATGCATGATATCTTGATTTGAAATGTCTCCATCACAGTTTGTTGGCTACATGCATTAATTTCTGAATGACGAATCAATCACGAGCAAAATTAAATCGATATAATATACCGCTTATTTATAAGATCGATATGACAGAAACAAGTCCTTTAGTTCAACACTATTTAGGTGTGTCGAGAGGATTAAGTATGTAAAATAATACGAAACAATCGTTATTCTTTAAAAGCTCAAGCTTTTAGGCTGCGTTTGGTTCAGATATAAGTAACACTACTTAATTATTTCAGGAATATGTACAAGTTCAGGTATTAACAGGAACTAGACCAATTTTGCGTTTGAAAGAAAATTGTGTTGTTCCTGAGAATAAGATAAATAGTGTTTGAATTGTTAGATTGGAACAAGAAGAATAAGAATTATAATTTTAAATTAAAATTATTTTATCTAATTAATTAACATCAAAATATTAATTAAAAATAATTTAATAAATTAATAAATTTATTAGTTATAAATATTGTATGAGATAATGAAAATATATTAATTAATTAATTAAATATAAAAAATAATTTAATTTTTTAGAATAAATCTTTCAACTTTTTATTTATTTTTATATATTATAGATTAGGATTCAAAACTATAATTGCATTAAATAATTAAGCTTCTTAAGTAATCGCTGACTAGACTCCTAAATTTTTATAATTTTCTCTTCCAAACAAAAAACAGTTTCTAGAGTAACTAATAATAAAGTTTTTTCTTTTTAATTTGAATAAAGAGAGTATATATTACTTTAATCGAGATCGATTATCTTGTTAATGAATGAAACGAAAAATATTAAGCTAAGTTCCCAACAACAAGATCAATGTGGATGCATTGTACAAGTTGGTATGTTTGATCTACAAAATCATGATCTAGCAATTTGTTAGGTCTAAATTGTGCTGGCAAATTTGTTCTAGTACAGAGAAATTGCAAACAAAATTTAAAGCTCTTGTTTTTATTCCACTCGAAAACATACAAATTATTTGTCACACTCTTTACATAATTTCCCACACAAGTAATACTTACCTCGATTCACAGGAGAAGATGAGAATATAATCTAAACTGACACATCGTGTTCTAGTTGAGAACACACTTATCTCCGCAAACACATACAAACAATTTCTCAAACACCTTACAACTTATATTCAACTTAAATAAATACAAAAATTTTCCACACCAATATTTCTTCAGCTATCATTAACCACCCTGCAATTCTCCCTAATCTCCCCTTGATCCCCAGTTAATGGGCTAATATTCCCCATATTGATCATCGACGCCGCGAAGTTGCTAAAGAAGGTGCTCTGGTCGCTGGCGAAGCTGTTTACGATCGGGGCGGTAGTCGATGCCGCCCCCGCCGCCGAGAACAGCTCCTGGTCGGACTGCAGGAGGCCGCGGTTGTTCTCGACGTTGAGGAAGTAGTTGTAGTCAAAAATGTTGGGCGTGGTCGGGTCGAGATTGTTTAATCCGTCCGCGTTCGCGTTTTGCGGGCAATTCTGCTGTAATTGGACCCGGTAGGCACCGCTCAGTGTCGGATCGGGTCGGCCCGTCCCGCTGAAGTTGTATAGACGGCTGCTGAAGAGCCGACAATGTGCTCGACCGAATGTGTGTGCTCCTGTAAGTGTAAAATTTGAGAAAGTTTTCTATATAACAACTATACTGAATTATCTATGTCCCGGTAAATCACACTATTCATTTCGAGAAAAAAATACAATAAAAATATTTTTTTTAAAAATTATGATGCGATGGGCAAATTCTGAAAAGCCAAACGTGACTGGTTGGAGACGCGACATCACTTATGTGACTGTTATATTTTAAATTTTTTTTTTTGTAAAATTTTGCTGAGCAGCTGACCCGACAAGGCAACGAGATCGGTATCGTTGAGGCCGACGGCGGAGAACTTAGACCGGAGTGTCTGCAGACTGTCGGAGGGGCTCGGAATGTTTTTGGCGCCGTTCAGGTCTGCGGTGGTGCTGTCCCGTCTTCCCAGCAGCACACACCACGAGGGGCCACCAGACTGTCAACAACATTACTTGTAAGTATTGCAGAATTGGCATTCCTAAAGCAAATATATATTGACCTGCCACTTATCTAATGAAACTAATTCAATCAAAAAAAAAAAAAGCCTACAGTTATAGAACTATTTACATGTGAATTTTTAATGATTTTTTTAATATATTGTTAATATATATTTTTAGGCACATTTCTTATTAAATTATTTTTTTTAAAAAAATGATAACAGAGTTAATTCTAAATCCTTTCATTCTGTAAGGTTGTGAGTTTAATCTCCATCTTTGATATTTAATGGGTTAAATTTTATAATTATATAATGGATTAAACCCTCATTTCCTTTCTCATCAATCAAATTTACGTGCCTTTTATATCGATCGTGCGCGTGATGCACGTGAGTGAGGGTGTTAATATATATTCCATCGTGCACGTGAGTGGGGATATTAATATATATTTTGTTTTGAGTGCATCAATTATCTGAACTCGACCGCACCACCCGCTTAGACCAGTAACCAGGATCGTCAAATTATTGCTTTTGATATCATTATTAGTGAGTTATGGCCCACCACATGCTTAAATAAGTCTAAGAACGTAATATTTCTAATGAAACTCATCCAATCTAAAACCTTAAAGTATATTAGTTTTACGCCCATCACAATATCAACCTCTTACTCTCTTATTAAAATGATGTGGTTAATTATTTGATATGAAACTATTCACATGCGAATTGCTAACACTGTATTAGCATATCAATTTCTAACTTAACTGTATCATTGTTTTGATTATTAACCTTTTAGGTAGACCTTCTTGGAGAATGCGGGTTTATATTCTGTAATTTTTTTTTAGGGTTAATTACACCATTGGTCCCCAACCTTTGCATCAATTTTCAGTTGAGTCCCCAACCTTTTTTTTTTTTGCAATCAAGTCCCTAATCTCTTGATTTTATTACAATTAAGTCCCAACCGTTAGAAATGTGTTAAAATTGACGAAAAATGCCACGTCAGCACCACGTCAGCGCCACGGAGGCGCCGTGTCAGCGCCACGGAGGCGCTGTGTCAGCGGATTGCAAAAAAAAAAAGGTTGGGGACCAAATTGAAAAACAGTGCAAAGGTTGGGGGCCAATGGTGTAATTAACCCATTAATTTATAAATTCAAAGCAAGATTTTTATTTTAAGATTTAAATTTTAAATTTAAATTTAAATTTTGGATTCAAATTTAAATTCGAATTCAAATTCTGATTTTGTATTTAATTTTAAATTCAAATTCACATTTTGAATTCTAAATTCTAATTTAATTTCAAACTTTGATTTGGAATTTCAAATTCAAAATTTGAATTTGAATTCGAAGTTTAAATTCAAATTTAGAATTGAAATCAAATCTTAAATTCAAATTTAAATTTTGAATTCAAATTTAAAATTTAAGATGAAAATTTTGAATATGATTTTAAATTTAAATTCATATTTTAAATTTAAATTTCAGTTTCAAAATTTTCATTGTAAATGCAAATTGAAATATCAAAATCAAAATCAAAATTTTAAGTTTGAATTCAAAATTTAGATTCAATTTAAAATTCAAATTTAAAAATTGAATTTCAATTCAAAATTTTAATTTAGCTTTAAATCAAAATTGTAGTTTAAATTCAAATTCAAAATTCTAATTTTTGGTTAGTTCAAAATTTTAATTTTTAATACTAATTTCGAATTTAAATTTAAAATTTTGAAATTTTATTTTTGGGGACTAAAGTGAAAAAATGTGAAAAGTTTAGGGATCAAAATTGAAATACAAAAGGAAGCCAAGTAGGCGCTGACGTGGCGATTCCGTTAATTTTAATCCATTTTTTAACGGCCGGGACGTAATTGTAATGAAATCAAAAGATTAGGGACTTGATTGCAAAAAAAAAAAGGTTGGTGACTCAACTGAAAATTGATGCAAAGGTTGGGGACCAATGGTGTAATTAACCCTTTTTTTATATTAATTGTATAGAAAATCACACAGTAAGATACGGTAATTCAAAAAAGAAAAAGAAAAAGAAAAGAATGAAAAAACTCTTCTAGTGTTTATATTCTGTTTGGCGCTTTTAAAAGCACCGTAGCCGAACTATATATATATATATATATATATATATATATATATATATATATATATATTTACACACACGGTGGTTTGAAATTTTTAACTCCTAGTAACTAACACAGTATTTAAACATCCAATTAAGAAGCATAAACTGGTCAAAATTTGACTTGTGTCATTATCAAAGGTGTTTATATGTACAGGTTTTAACGTTAATTAGCTGAGCATATAACTAACTACCTTAATTAAATGATATAAGACGAGATAGAAAAGGTCACAACCTATAATAACTAAACATGATTGCAATGTTTCTGAAAAAAAAAAATATAAATATTAAAATTCCAAAAAGAATTATAAAACCTATGATATTTCAATTACTAAATTTTAGTTGTGAAAGGGATTGTTAAATTCTTTGTTTGAAGAGCAAATTTTTTAATTATTTCACCTTCAAATTTAGAAGTTTAGGATCTCAATAACAATAAATTAGACTGCTAGAAACCATCTTAAAATTGCGATAAAAGAATGGGTAAACTTCAAATTGGCCCCCGTGGTATAATGCAAGTTTACTTTACCATCCTATGGTTCAAAAATTTATATTTTACTTTCCTGCAATTTAATTATTATTTCACTAAACAAATTTATGTCAAATAGGCTGGCAAAGTAAAAAAAATTAGTGACGTTTGAAATTAAAGAAATTAATGCGAGAAAATATCGAATCGATGGTACTAGCTAGCTAGCTAGGAAATGTCTAACCAATTCTACAGAAGCTTCAGCTACGAGGGCGAGGATATCCGCGCACGAGACCACACCAGGACAATCATCCTCTAGTGCCTCTTTGATCGCGTCCACCACGGGAAATCCCCGTGCGGAGTTATTGTTCACAGGCGCGTTCTTCTCGCTCACTATCGTCGAGCTATTGTCCAACAATACTGATCCATCGCAACCCTGCAAACTCAGCAATCAATTTTGTAAATGATAGAGATGTCGATTGAAAAGAACGTACATACACTTGTAAGTTGTGCATTCAGATTAGTAATATTAACGATCCGATCAGCTAGCAATAATAATTTGTTGGGCTCAAACCACCGGCTCAAAATATTTAAGCTCAGTTATTATTACTAGTGTGTCCGTCACTTATAAATCCATCACACTCTCCCACATTATCTTATGTGAGACTATTGGGATGTCACAAACTCCTCTTGCTTAGGCCCTGACGTCCTCGTCACCCCAGCCCAATCACACAGAGTCCTAGATTCACTAGGCATCTCACACTTTCGGCTGGTTATCAGGCTCTGATACCAAATGTAACGACCCGACTCGCTAGCGCCCAAACCACCGGCACAAAATGCGTAAGCCCAATTATTATTATTACTATGTCCGTCACTTATAAACCCATCACACTCTCTCACATTATTCTATGTGGGACTATTAGGATGTCACAAAATAATCATTGACTGAGCAGATATATTGAATCTAATTATTAGCTGTATAGCAGATTAGACCAGTAAAAGTATCCTAAGCCAGAGTCTAAATCTTAAAATGTTGTTCGTAAAGAGGGGGAAAGGGTTGGGAGGACGAGGAAGAGGATCACTTGGACGAAGCAGTCATGGAAATGAAGGCGAGTAAGGCTCGCGTAGATCCGAATGTCAGATTCGTGCGCCTGCTCGATTACGCTGCGCACGATATCGTACACATCCGGGCACGTGTCATCATAGAAGTCAGAGCTCAGCTGAGCTTCGGTACCGCGAAGTAGAAGTGCAAAGAAGATGACTAGAGTTGTCGGAGAAATAGAAGAAGAATAAGATGACATTTCTTCTTCTTCTTCCTCTTCTTCTTCTTCTTAAGCTTCTTGTGTGTATTCTAATAAAGGTTCTAAAAGCATTATTTATAGTACAAAATTATTGAAAGGTGCAAAGGCTTTTCCAAGGGTTTCTATTTGAGTAATATTTTATAACTGTGCTCTGCACTATCATGTCAATTGAAGGCAACAAAAAAGGAGGGGACCATCAAAACAATGTTTCCAAGGGTTTCCAAGGGTTTCCAATTTGGTTTCTATGTTGTTTGTATTACACTTTAATTAGCTCATCTAATAGTAATTACTAAGTCCTAGTAAATATTACAAGCTTAAAACAAAAAAATGTAATTTAATTTTGATTAGCACTTTCAAAGAGGTAATCTCAGAGATTAAAATCAAATGTGTTTATGGACAATCAATGTATACACATTTACACAAAATGATCATTTTATGAGGCTTTACTTAGGGCATGTTTAGTCGTTCAAAAGTGGCTGAAGTGAAAAAAATGACTTTTGCAAAAATAACTTTTACAAAAATGACTTTTCAGTTCGGTTGTTAATTTGGTTTGTTATAAAGTGAAATATAAAAAATTAATGTTTTGTAATTTTGATTCTTTAATTATATATAATGAAGTGAAAATATAAATAAACGACTTATACTCGCAATTTAAATTAAAATTTTAAATTTAAACTTAAAATTAAATCTGATTCGAATTTATAATTAAAATTTATTACATTAAATTTACAATTTGAATTTAAAGTTTAAGTTATAAGTCATAAATAAAATTAAATTTTAAAATAAAAGTTCAACATAAAAATTAGAACATTTATTCAAATTTGAATTCATATTTGAATTTATAATTTGATTCATATTTTAATTTACTCTTTGATCTTAAATTCTGAATTCAAATATGAATTCACAATTTGAATTATTATTTAAATTAAAATTAAATTTGAGTTTAAATCACATTTCAAACTAAACACTTGAATTCATAATTCAAAATCAAAGTTCAAACTGAAAATCATTATTGAGAATGAATGTAAATAGCAAAGTTAAATTTGAATTTGAATTTCAGCTTAGAAATTTAAATTTTAAATTCAAGTTTTAATCAATAATTTAAATTTATAGTTGGAATAATTTGAATTCAAAGTTCAAATTGAAGTTCTTAGCTAAAAATAATTTGATTAAAATTTAAATATAAAATTAAATTAAAATTTAATAGTAAAATTTAAATTTAAATAAAAAATATAAATTCAAAAATATAAATTTATATTTATATTCACAAATTTGAATTTAAAAACTTTACGTTGAATTTGAATTTACAAATAAAATTCAGAATGTGAAATTAAATTCATGATTTTAATTCAAATTTAAAGTGAAATTTAACTATAAAAATAAAATCAAAGATTAAAGTTAAGACTAAATATAACCCTTAAGCTAAACTCTCCACTTTCGGTGACTTCGGAATTTTTTGAGCCGAAGTAAAAAAAAGTGAGATTTAGTTATAACTCACTTTATCAGTCCACTTTTGTAAAGTGACTTTTATATTCACTTTCGCAAACTAAACAACCGATAACATGCCACTTTCTAAAAGTGCCACTTTCGGTGCTTCACTTTCGACAAACCAAATATTTTCTTAGAAAAATTGTGTTTCTCATTCGATACCAATGAGTCTGTTTCTATTCTCTTCTATTCTCTTTTACTATATATGCTAAAATAGCTAAGCTATACAAACTCCATACAAAAAAGCGCGTCGCCGACAATCCAGCAACAGTTATTCAAAGAAGTTGCAAATTATTTGTATCTTTAGAGAGTTAGGTACGAAATGATCCTATTATGAGGCTTTGCTTAGGATAACTGTGTCTCTCTTTCGATATGAACGAGTTAGTTTTTATTCTCTTTTACTATGATAAACTAGTTAAGATATACAAACTCCATACAAAATATCGCGTCGCCGACAATCTAGCAACAGTTATTAAAAAAAGTTGCAAATTATTTGTATCTTTTTAGAGAGTTAGGTTTTGAGTTGGCATAATGCTCCTCTCTATTTATTGCAACAAGTAGAGCTCATCACATGCATTTTCCCTATCATATCTCCATAGTCTACATCAAAGTTATCAAGTGAAATAATGACTAGAGGTTTTCCATGCATGCATGCATGCATGGAAGGATTAAGACCCCACTACAGTACAACATTATCAAAGTGTATGGAGGGGAGGTGACTAGTTATGAAAACTATATCTTGAGAAGGTCAATTTGTTCTCCAAGTGTGGTCACCACCCGAATTATTGTTCGCGGTTGAGTAAGGATATTGAATCTGATCAAATCTATTATATATGTAAATTGAAATTTATTTATGATATACTGATCATTTTGGGTTCGCTATGCATTTGAGAGAAGATTTAATTTTTTAGATGATTTTTTCCATTAATCTTTTAGGCTAAAATATAGAAAATTCTGTTGACATATCCATGACTATACAAATAAAACCTCTTGAGTATTTATCCTGGAAGTTTTCTGTAAATTTTTTCAGTTCTAGGGAGAGAAAAATGAAAAATCAGGAGGGTCGCGAGAGTTTTTTTGCATTTAGACTTTTTTTTTTTCTATTTGTTCTATTTTCTAGATAAACATGTTATATATTAGAGCTAATTTAGCACTCCTGTGATTGTGTGACTTTAAAGATTTGATTTTCATAGTAAATGCTTGATTAGTTCACACTCAAATTAATTAAGGTACATGTTTAATAGTTCAAAACACAATCATTTGTCCTTTTCGTAAATTATAATTTATGTCTTATCCCCATCATTTCTGAGGAGTTGGATCCGGACTGAAACATCAAACCTATCTCATCCTTAATTTGGTTATTAATTAAGACCAATGCTATTTATACATTAATATTATTCATGTAAATTTTACAGCTGAAGTTTTTTGTAGCTAGGATTAATTCACTTATCTTATCGAGAATAAATATTTTTAGTACTTTATTTTAACAAATTAAATGGGATGATTATGACCAACTTTTTTTTTGTGGTAGTAGATTTTTTTTGCACCAAGAATTACTTTTCTATATTACTCGCATATATATTTCTTTTTTAGCAATAATATCTAATGTACTCATCAAAACTTTAAAAATCTCTAATATATTTCTGATTGATCAAAATACGCTTATTGATTTTTAAAAGTCCCTTCAGATATCACCTAAACCCTAGAATTTACTAATGAGAATTGGAATTTAGAATATGGGTATTTTAGAAATAGAGAGGTAAATTAAAAAATTTTGAGTAGCTGTGACAAGTAAATTAGCAAAAACCTCTTCTTTTTTTTTTATTACCTTTTGACCAAATTAGCTAATAAATTGATGGAGTATGAATCTAGGTTGTTAATTATTAAATTTTGTAAGTTTCGATGGTTATAATAAAATTTTTAAAGTTTAAATGGTTATTTACAAATGGGCGAAAGTTTCGATAGTTTTGGTAAATTTAATCCTGAATTTACAAGTGGTTTCTATTTTGTATATATATATATATATATAGAGCTAGGCTGGTATACTATCGGTAGCACGGAGGCTTCTGTGCTACCAAGTGTAGATCAAGTCTAGGCCGGTATACTTTCAATAGTGTAGATCAAGTCTAGCGAAGCCGATCGTCGATTTGGAAGTTGTATTATTGAAAACAACTTGATAGCACGGAGACCTCCGTGCTACCGATAGTATACCAGCTGGACTATATATATATATATATATATATATATATATATATATATATATATATATATATAATCCAGCTACTATCCTTTTAGGAGGATGGGAGCCTTCGTCCTCCTAAATTTTCTACCGTTCGGATGAAAAGATGTGCGGTTAGGATGAGAGTGGTTACGGTTAGGTTGATAGTGGGCCCCCTAGGGTTGAGTGGGTGGTTGGTTGAATAGTATAATCTAACAGTTGAAAATGATTAAAAGTTAGATCTAACGGCCACAAATTTGATAGGACAAAAGCTTCTATCCTAACCGCACATCTTTTCATCCGAACGGTAGAAAATTTAGGAGGACGAAGGCTCCCATCCTCTTAAAAGGATAGTAGCTGGATTCTATATATATATATATATATATATATATATATATATAGAGTTTTGCTAGAATACTATCGGTAGTAAACCGAGCGGTTTAGTACCGATTTGTTTTCGATGCTGGAGCTTCCAAATCGACGATCGGCACCGTTGAACATGATCTAGACCATTCAAACTATCTGAAAATTAAATTTCACGCTTTTTCGATATTGTTCTCTTGTCCATCAAGTGAACAGAAAATGAATGGCTGAAAATGAATATCTTATAAAAAGTGATTGATAGAAGTCTTGTAATCAAGATCAAGAGTACATATCTTATTTTAAATAGTTCAAAAAAATTTCTAACAAAAATTTAGTTGATTTGGATTCTTCTATACCGTTAAACGAGCAAACACACCATATCGGCCATTAAAATTTACAGATTTTGTAACCCTTTGATCGTTCGGTTAATGATATCAAAAAAGCATAAAATTTGATTTCTAGATAGTTTAAATGGTCTAGATCATGTTCAACGGTGCCGATCGTCAATTTGGAAGCTCCAGCATCGAAAACAAATCGGTAGTAAACGGGACGGTTTACTACCGATAGTAGCCCAGTCAAGCTCATATATATATATATATATATATATATAACTCAAATAGAGTTGGGCTAGAATACTAACGGTAGCAAACAGGCTATGTTGCCACCCATTTGTTTTCGATGATGGAGCCTCTAAATCAACGACCGGTGCCGTTGAACATGATCTAACCAGTTGAAGCATCTAGAAACCAAATTTTATGATTTTTCGATATTGTTTACTTGTCCATCAAGTGGACACAAAATGAACGGCTGAAAATGAATATCCTTTAAAAAGTGATGAGAAGAGTCCTCTAATCAAGATCGAGAGTATGGATCTTATTTTAAATAGTTTTTTTAAAAAATTAACAAAAATTTAATTGATTTAGATATCTTTACACCGTTAAACGAGAAAACGTCTCATATCGACAATTAAAATTATAAAATTTAAAACCCTTTGATCATTAGGCTAATGATGTCGAAAAGATTTAAAATTTGGTTTCTAGATACTTTAAATAGTCTAGATCATGTTTAACGGTACCGATCGTCAATTTGGAGGCTCCCTCATCGAAAACAAATGGGTGGCAACGGAGTCCGTTTGCTATCGAGAGCATTCTAGCTCAACTCTCTCTCTCTCTCTTTCTCTCTCTCTCTCTATATATATATATAGAGAGAGAGAGAGAGAAAGAGAGAGTAGAGCTACTATGCTATCAGAAGCACGGAGCCCTCCGTGCTTCCAACTCGTTTTCGATGTTGGGACTTTCGAATCGATGATCGGCTCAGTTAGACTTGATCTAGAGTATTTGAAGTACCTAGAAAATAAATTTCGTAATTTTTCGATATCATTTGCCT
Organism: Puya raimondii; assembly: GCA_016920855.1. Classification (NCBI taxonomy): domain Eukaryota; kingdom Viridiplantae; phylum Streptophyta; class Magnoliopsida; order Poales; family Bromeliaceae; genus Puya; species Puya raimondii. The sequence continues at coordinate 140,127,100 of JABWPP010000050.1, forward strand.
AGTGATCGAAAGGGCTCAAAATCAACGGCTGAAAATAAAAATCTTAAAAAATGTGATGACATGACACTAAAATTTTAGATCAAAGATATTGATCTTGTTTTATATAGTATAAAGAATTTTCTATCAAACTTTCACGTGATTTGGATATTTCTATACCGTTAAACTTGCAAACGGCTCGCCATGACCATTAAAATTATTAATTTTTGAGCTCCTTTGATCGCTAGGCAAATGATATCGAAAAATTACGAAATTTATTTTCTAGATACTTGAAATACTCTAGATCAAGTCTAACGGAGCCGATCGTCGATTCGAAAGTCCCAACATCGAAAACGAGTTGGAAGCACGGAGAGCCCGTGCTTCCGATAGCATAGTAGCTCTACTCATATATATATATATAGAGCTAGTCTCCTATACAATCTATAGTACCGGGGCTCCGGTACTATAGTCGCTTTTTCGATCTTAGGGTGTTCAAATCAACGATCCACACCGTTGAAACTGATCTAGGATATTTGAAGTTCTTAGAAATAAAATTTTATAATTTTTCGACGTAGTTTACTTTGTGATCAAACCGTTTCAAAATTGTCAAATTTCAAGGGTTATTATGGCGAGTTTGTAGTTTAACGGTGGAGAAGAATCTAAATTTATTCAAATTTTAATAGAAAATACTTTAAACTATATAGATGAAGGTCAACATCCTTGATCTTGAATTCGAAACTCCTATACTCAAATTTTAAGGATTATTCAATTTCCACCGTTCATTTTGACATGATTTATTTACTAAGTAAACGATATCGAAAAAAATTAAAATTTTATTCCTAAGAACTTCAAATATCCTAGATCAGTTTCAACGGTGTGGATCGTTGATTTGAACACCCTAAGATCGAAAAAGCGACTATAGTACCGGTGCCCCGATACTATAGATAGTATAGGAGACTAGCTCTATATATATATACATACATACATACATACATATATATACATACATATATATACATACATACATACATACATACATATATATACATACATACATATATATACATACATATATATAGAATGAGGCTACTATACTATCTATAGTACCGGGGCTCCGGTACTATAGTTGCTTTTTCGATCTTAGGGTGTTCAAATCAACGATCCACACCGTTGAAACTGATCTAGAGTATGTGAAGTTCTTAGGAATAAAATTTTAATTTTTTTCGATATCGTTTACTTAGTAAATAAATTATGTCAAAATGAACGGTGGAAATTGAATAATCCTTAAAATTTGAGTATAGGAGTTTTGAATTCAAGATCAAGGATGTTGACCTTCATCTATGTAGTTTAAAATATTTTCTATCAAAATTTGAATAAATTTAGATTCTTCTCCACCGTTAAACTACAAACTCGCCATAATAACCATTGAAATTTGACAATTTTGAAATGGTTTGATCACAAAGTAAACTACGTCGAAAAATTATAAAATTTTATTTCTAAGAACTTCAAATATCCTAGATCAGTTTCAACGGTGTGGATCGTTGATTTGAACACCCTAAAATCGAAAAAGCGACTATAGTACCGGAGCCCCGGTACTATAGATAGTATAGGAGACTAGCTCCATATATATATATATATATACATACATACATACATACATACATATATACATATATATATATATATATATATATACATACATACATATATACATACATATATATAGGGTAGGGCTACTATACTCTTATGAGTATAGGACCCTTCGTACTCATAAGTCGTTTTCGATGATGGAGCTTCCGAATCGACGATCCATACCGTTAAATATGATCTTGAGTATTTAAAACTTCTAGAAAATAAATTTCGTAATTTTTCGAAATCGTTATAAAGTCCATCTAGTGGGCATAAAATGAACGGTCAAAATTGAACGATGTCCTAAAAATGGATGATCGGATTCTTCAATTTAAGATCCGAGTTATTGATCTCAAATTTCCTATCAAAAATTCAACAGATTTCGATTCTTTTACACCGTTAAACGAGCAAGTATCCCATACCGGCCGTTAAAAATTGTCTACTTTGAGATCTTTTGATCATAGGGCAAATGATGTCAAAAAATTATGAAATTTAATTTTTAAAAGTTTTAAATGCTCTAGATAATATTTAACGGTATGGATCGTCGATTCGAAAGCTCCATCATCGAGAAAAACTTATGAGTACGAATGCGATCATACTCATAAGAGTATAGTAGCCGGACCCCATATATATATATATATATATATACATACATACATCTAATTTTTAGGAGAAAACTATATGTCACCTAACTTTAAAGATCCAAAAAAAATATGGCAACTTTTGGTGCAAAATAATATGATAAAACTCTCTTTATCATTAATTGGACTGTTGTGCATGCTTTCATACAATTTTTACCAGAAAACTATATGTCACCTAACTTTAAAGATCCAAAAAACATATGGCAACTTTTGGTGCAAAATAGTATGATAAAACTCTCTTTATCATTAATTGGACGGTTGTGCATGCTTTCATTAATTTTCCAAATAGTATGATGATACTCTCTTATCATTAATTGGATGGTTGTGCATGCTTTCATTTTCCAAACAACATGATAAAACTCTCTCTATCATTAATAGGATGGTTGTGCATGCTTTTATTTACCTATAGTTAAAAGAAATCGATCTCGGATATAGTTAGAAAAAGAGTTTGTAGGATTCTCCGACCCGACGACGGCACCCACGAAGTACTTAAAGAGGAGTAGAACTAGAAATGGTGGAGATCAGGAAGGGCCGAGGGGTTCATGGAAAGATTGGGAGCTCAAAATTTGTAAACAAAATTTTAATTTGACCACCTAAAAACTAAAATTTATAATATTTTAATTTTTAGGGTAAATTGCACGTTTGGTCCTCACACTATATGGTGGGTGATGATACCTTTGTTCTCAAGCTTTAATTTATTGTAATTTCTGGCTAAATTTTTCAAAATTATTACAATCAAATTCTATAACCCAATTTAGTTGACTAAATATTGATGTATCGCTAATGTAAAAGTGATGTAACAATATTGTGATTAATGATGCGTCAATAATTAAGATGATACATCACTTTACATCAGCGATGCGTCAACAGTTAGTCACCTAAATTGGGTTGTGGGACTTTGATTGCAATAATTCTGAAAGCTCGAGTCGAAAATTATAATAAATTAAAGTTTGAGAACTAAAATATCACCTACCTCATAGTTCGAGGACCAAGTGTGCAATTTATCTTAATTTTTATTATAAAAAATATATACGTAATTTTAAACATTGAGGGAGACATGGCCACAGTAAGCCTCACAATCGCTCCGCCCCGATTTTACTGTGCACACTCCTAATTTTCCCTATAGACATTGTGCATGAAGTTCCTATCATATAACCATTGCACTAAGAGACACTTTACTTTTTCTTCACTTTTCTCTCTCTTTTGGGACAATTCACATGCACTATCATTTTTTACATTTAGATTTAAGTTTGCAGTAGTAAATAACTATGTTGTATTATTTGATAGTTAATATTTTCTCTCACGTGTCGCCTCGAGACTTTTTGCTTATCCATATAAGACATAGATTTTGAACTAAGTTCGAAGAAATTAAATTGAACTAGATGTAATCTTTCAATAAAAAAAAATCAATAGTTTTAGTAAATTTTATTTTTAATGATTTAAGTAAATGATTTATGTTAGAGTTCAATTTCACCCATGTAAGGGGCTCAAGATGCAAAGACAAATCAAATTCCCTGACATGCACGATATCTTGATTTGAAATGTCTCCATCACAGTTTGTTGGCTACATGCATTAATTTCTGAATGATGAATCAATCACAAGCAAAATTAAATCGATATAATATATCGCTTACTTATAAGATCGATATGACAGAAACAAGTCTTTTAGTTTAACATTATTCGGGTGTGTCGAGAGGATTAGATATGTTAAATAATACGAAACAATCGTTATTTTCTAAAAATTTTAGCTAGTAGAGAACGGTATTTAATATATTTAACACTTTCCTTCACGTCTGGACTCGAGACTTTTCGTTAGGCCCATGACATGGACTCCTGTCTGATACCATATTAAATAATACGAAACAACCGTTATTCTCTAAAAGCTTAAGTTTTTAGAGTACAATGATTGTTTCATATATTAAATTTGAACAAAAAAAAAGAATAAATTTGTATGTGTTATTAATCAAAGTGGTTCAGAAATAATCCAAAGGGAGAAATAAAAAAGAGTTTGTATGTGTTTATGTGATGTGTGCTTGTGCATGTGAAATTGAAGCTCTACTTCATAATTATAATCTATTTGGGAGAGAGGGAAATATACGTTACATACAGTAAGAAAATAATATGAAAATTAAAATATTATATTTATTTTTGTATAAAATATTCTGTTTTATTGATCGTAATGATTCAATTATAATAAAATTTTCACAATTTCACTAAATAAACTGAGAAGTATATTTTCATGTGTAGAGCTACTTTGCTATCGAAAGCATAAGGGAGTTGGTGCTTCCGACTTTTTGATCCTTGGATCAAGAATTGTACGGTTAGGATGATAGCGGTCCTTCTTAGGGTTGAGTGATTTTTATTGGGTAATAATATTAATCCAAAGGTTAAAAATGATCAAAGGATTGATCTAAGCGCCAAAAAATCGAAAGCACCAACTCCTTTATACTTCTAATAACATAATAGCTCTATCATATTTTCATATGCTTTTATCTTAACTCCTATTAATCTAATAACATTAAATAACTCACAATATCAAAGGGTCCCAACATATATATACTTCCAAGGTTTGGTAGCTTTTTCCGTAAAATCGCTTCAGTCGAAAGGACGATTTTAAGTCACGAGAAGAGAGAATCTTTCTGTAGAACGATGATGGTCGAGTAATGCTATTCGTACATTCTGTGTATATATATAGGTGTAAAATTTATATCCACAGAATATTTACGGTTCATATACTTTTACTTATCTTGTCAATATTATTATTTTCCTAACTAAAATCCGAGAGAGTTTTACCGATCCTTAGATCTAGAGGTATAAGATTTACACCCACATAAGAAAAAAAATTTAAAATGTCACAGTTACACCATGTCATTCATGTAAGATTTATATTTATATTAAAAAAATCTAAAATATCACAATTGTACCATATCATATATCCATGTTCCCAACTAATCAAATTGTGCATCTAAGATTCACCTACATATGTATGAAGCTTGGAATTATGCATGTAAAAGTTGAATGTACAAAAATTGTAATAGATATATAGGTTTACTTTCATGTTCTTGTGATGCTCGTTGTATGCAAAATATATTTGTATTTCAATATAATTTTTTTTTTTATACGCTTCATACTGACGGGAGAATATTCTATCATAATTTTTCAAAAAATATTTTTATCGTACTTTTATATCGAAAGAAAAGACGCGATTAACTTGAGATATAAATAATGTGGTGCAAGTGTGACATAAAACACCACTTTTCTATAAAAGAGTATACGGGAAGTGTTTTTCAAAGAAGATAATCTAATTTCTTTTGCAAAAATGTATGGAAACCCTCTACACGCTATTCTAGAATAGACTCCTCAGCTGTACTATTTTCTGATTGAGAATCCCTCAACTTTTTTATTTTTTTAAAATCGAGAAATGTTAGCTAAATAAATTAAAATTTTTATCAAATTGATTTATAATTCTATTAAATTTAATAGTTTAAACTAATTTTAAACTGATAAAATGGGATTTATTAATTGCTAATAGCTAATTAAGATCTAAAATTTAACAAAATTTTTAACTTAATTACAAAAACTCAATTCAGTAAAAAATTAAAGGTAACATAGGAGTAAGTCAAAAAAAAATTTAAGTTCAGGGGTTTCCTTGCTAATGGCCTCTACATTGATGTGACAAGTACAAACACACATATGTGTTTTTCTCCACTTGGTTGTACTTGTTGTAGTAATTAATTTTGGACACATCAAGTAGATTGGAGAGTATGATCTTGTCAATCAAAATCAAAATTATTCTCTATTTGACTACTGATTCAAAGTTCAAATTCAAATAAACTTGTTATCTCCTGTAGCTATCATTAAAACCTGTTTAGATTTTTTATCAAAAAATAAAATATTATTTCTTCTGTGTTGTAAATCGTAACATAAAAAGTCCACTCAAATCAAGTGATATTATGAATGTTTAAATTTTTTAAAAAAATAAAAATTCAATACACTTGTTCTGACAATAATAAACTTGAAAAGGCCCACTTCTATTATTTTGCATTTATTACACAAAGCATTAGCACACTTCCAAACGTAGCAAACACATAGATATGTATATATATCTAATCTCAACCCTACAAATTAAGCTTCAATTAATTCGCTACCCTACAATTTTTCCTAATTTCTCCATTAGATCCAGTGAGTGGACTTATGTTCCCCATTCTAACCATAGAGTTCATAAAATCACAAAAAAATCTATTACTATCACTGCTATATGTCTCAACCAAGGACTTAGTGGCAGCAATTCCCTCAGAACTGGAGAAGAGTCCCTGGTCTGAGGATAGGAGGCCTCTGTTGCTCAGCAGGTTCTGGAAGTAGTGGTTGTCGAAAACGTCGGTCGAGTTGCGGTCGAGCGCGGTGGTGGTGTTCCCGTCACCGCCCTGGCACAGCGCCTGCAGGTCGGCCGCCATGACGGGGTCCAGAGTCGGGTCGACTGCGCTCGTGCTCGAGAAGTTGAACAGTCGGTTGCTGAATAGCACGCATCGGGCTCGACCGATCGTGTGGGCGCCTAAGTTTAAGTTCGAATTTCAAGTTCAAATTCACATGTAATAACTAGGGGGTTTTATCTCAAACAATAAAAAGTTTGGACCGACTGTCCCTAGCGCAAGTGGCAAAGGGTTTGGTGGTTGGTATCCGAGGTCCCGAGTTCGAATCCTAGTTGATTTACATTTCCAGCTAAGTTTATTTTTAAAAGAAATAAACGAAGCGGGTACCTTTCTCTCCAAAAGAAAAAAAATAAAATAAAAAGTTTGGTGCTGAAGTGAAAAAAATTCAAAACACTTTTTATCAATCATATAAGAAAATCCATCTCTAAATAAGAAACAACTTTAATATGAAGCCCCTGATAATTTGATTAATTATATAGAATATCATAATACTATATTTTATAAATCGTAGAATAATAAAATATATGTGACTAAAATACATAAAACCTACCTATACATAAATACTCATTTTTACTTTTTTTTTTTACTTTTCTCCCACATTTTGCTCTTTTAAAATTTTATAAATACTTTAAGAGGGTTACGCATTAATGGAGAAGGTGAAATAACTAAATTACACTTACTTGTTCGATGAAAAAAATAATTTTTTAATATATTTCTGTCATTTTTAAAAATATTTTCGATATAAATTATAAAAAATACACGGAATGGTGATGGAATCCTGACAGAGGGAGCCTAAATGTATCAACTTAAATTTTTAAGGGAATAAAATATAGAATTTTGAAAGTCAGAAAAGTAAAAAAATAAAAAAAATGAATATTTATAGAAATCAATATATATTTAAGATCTTATGAAGAGATCCTATACTATTTATACTTTCCAAAAAGCTGACGACACAAATTCTGTACTTTTGAGACGTGCAGATAGGAATTCAGACCCTCGATAATCTAGACATATAGATATCTTGAGATAATAATCAGCTGCTCGAAGCAGTGGTGGCTTAAACTGTAATATTTTACTACTCTAGAATTTATTACATACCTGATAATGAGACCACATCAGTGGTGTTGAGTCCAACAGCATTGAACTTGGAAATTATAGTGTCAATTGGATCAAAAGGTGAAGGGAGACCAGAGTTTGCTCCTGATTGGTTGGCCACTAACCCATCTCTCCTTCCCAGCAAAACATTCCATGAACGTCCACCACTCTGCATGAGTCCAAACACAAATTAATGTGACATCTAATAACTACCAAAGTTTACATAAATGTAAGGTTTTTCCATTTTTCATATTATTATTATTAAAATGTTTCATTAGTTTATTCGGTGCGGCACTTTCTTGTTTGAAGATTCAACTTAGAGTTTCTACTTTTCGACTTATATTTTTAATTTTCATTGTGTGGTATAATAGCTTCGGAGTTGTAACTATTGCATGCTGCTGCGCACCAGTACGACGGCTTCTTTTGCGGCGATAGCGAGAATGTCGGCACAGGAGACTGTCGCACTGCACGCGCTCTCAACTGCAGCCTTGATGTCGTCGACGACGTTGAAGCCCCTCGCGGAGTTCTGGTTGGGCACGGCCAGCTTCTCGCTGTCGCTGCCGTCTAACAAAATCGACCCATCACAACCCTAACATGTGTGTGCGTGCACACACACACAAAAAGAAGCACACAAAGTGAATATATATAAAGAGAATTTTTTTTCAAAAAAGAGCAATATTACTGGTACAATCCCAAAGAGGTGTATATCTTACACCTCACCAATTTTGACGGTGATTTACTATTCACCCCCTCAACTCTAGGCTGTTCTGAAATAGCCCTCTCAATTTTTTTTTTAATTAAAACCCATTAACTTCTAATTTTTTTGACTTAAGTTTTAATACTTAGTTAAGTTAAAATTTTTATAAATTTAATTACTTTATTAGTTACTAACTGTTAATTAATCTAGTCTTATTTACTAAAAAAATAATAAAAGCCATTTACTTTGGTGAAATCATCAATGAATTTGATAATATCTCCAATTTTTTTTTGACTAAAATCACTTCATTCGATAAAATTAGAAGTTAAAGCACTCTAACTTAAAGAAAAAAACAACTGAGAGGCCTATTTTAGAAGGAAAAATACTAAGTCTACAACCAAAAGAGATGATAATCTCTACAACCTCTCATTCAAAGATTGTGAAATTTAGCGGCCTCTTTTTACTTTTTAATATAAAGAAACAAAAAAGAGTTATAACACGAGTGGAGAAAAAGATATTTTTGGATGAGAGGAGTTGTACTATTACAATTGAAAGTGGGTTGTAGACCTAGTACGCCTCATTTGGGAATAGACGAGAAAAGATAAGAAAATAAGTACGTACAATAAAATACTAAGAGAAATACTAAGTCTATAACTAAAGAGGGACTGTAATCTCTACAACTCCTCATCCAATATATAGCCTCTAGGGTTTAGCCCATCCTTCTTGGATTTTTGTAAAAAATATTAAAAAAGAGGAGATATAAGATATGCCTTATAAATTTGGCATTTAGATGATCAAGTCGTAGAATTACAATCCAAAATGAGCTGTATACCTAGCATTGTCCCAAATGTTTTACAGGAGAAGAATAAAGGATATTATAACTTATTCTATTTTGTCGGAGAAGAATAAAAGATTTTACACTTTGTTTATATAATTAACTCCTACTATAAAACATTTTTGGCTCATGTTGATCTAAGTATGGTAAGATCAATTGGAACTAAAACTTTTACGAAAACACTAACTTATGCACGCAAAAAAGTACACATACATTAACAAAGCAATCGTGGAAATGAAGTCGCAGAAGCGAAGCCCCCATCCTAAACTCATTCTGCATCGCGGCGAAAACCCTAGCTCTCACCACCTTGAACACATTAGGGCAACTTTGGGCATAGAAATTAGGTGTCAATTGAGATCTCACACTTAGGCTAAAACACAACACAACTAAAGTTGAGAGGAACAAGTTGTAGCTAACACACCTATAAACCTTCATCTTAGCTAAACCTAGTATTTTTTATGAGTGATACAATAACTCTATAGCCTAAGTAGTATCTCAATGATGCTCAATTTATAGCTACAAAGTTGCTTAGTATATATATAGATAATTTGATTAGTCGTAAACTATTGATTATAGTGCTTGCTTTTTACCGAACGACGAGCGATAATGGGCGGCTACTGAAGTGTCACGACGCATTAAACTCGGTGATAAGACTAATCACTTTGGATTAGAGATCACTTCAATAGTGCATGCCCATAAACAAGGGACATGCACAGCTTCTCCTAACATAGTATTGCTCTCACATTAGATTTGTTAGTGGCTTTTAGAAAAAGCACTTTTGCCACTAAAATAGTTGGTGTTTCGTGTGGGAATTGGCCTTAGGAGGATGTAAATGCGTTTGGGTAAAGCTGTGAAGCACAAGGAATTATTTAATTTAGAGATCTTTGCATGTGGCAATTGAGTTGAGTGGGGTGTACGTATATTGGGATCACATTGTTTAGTAGTTTACTTGGAAAGTTCCCTCTACATGGAGAAGCTCTATGAGACCACAATCTCATAGTGATCTCTCCATGCAAAAATATTAAAATGTGTTTGTCTTCAATTTGGTCTTCTCAAAATCAACTTAGAGATATCGCGGCGCAAATTTATTGTATAACTCAGTGCATAGAAAATTCTTGTATAGCTTTTCGAATGACTTACTATGATCGAAAAGTAAAATGCCATTTGTTTGGTAAACAAATAATGTGGACTTTTTAAGTTATAATGGTAAATTGAAATGAGTGGTTAGGTATCAAAAGTAGAAGTTTCAAATTAAAAGTAAAAGTTTTTCTAGCCAACAATTCAATGTAGTTTTAGTCCGAGCTTGAGTATAAGTTGGTCGAACGAGGTCTAGTTTGGGACGCGCACAGAGTGATTGAAGTTTTGAACGTCGGCCTGTCTACGGGTATTTTAAAGGCAAAGTGATCACCACGCCAGTCTTTTCCAACTTAGTCATTTTCTCCAAATAAAATAAACAATTTCGTAGGTAGAATGTTTTTATTCTGAAAAATCATTATAGACAGGATCTTGAAATGTACTAAAAGCAAATTTCTAGGTGACAATCATAATAGAAAATCTTTATAATGCATTAGTTATCCGTGTATAACTCGTTCTAAGATTCAAATATACCTACCACCACTGTCTAGTGTAGTTTGTTGGAATCTTAGTTGCTGATTCTAATGTCGGAGGTTCAATTCCTGCTTTTAGAGCTTCCGGCTTCAAAGAAAAATAATATCTGGTGAGACCAGTAGAGATAGAAGCCCTGATCCAACTTATCCCTACAGATTCGTGGCATCTGCCATCACTATTGGAGCTCTTAAACTCCATAGGAGACTAGATCCAACCTTAACCCTGCGACTCTGTTGCGGATAAAACTTAGTGCGACTCTGTTGCGGATAAAACTTAGTGGGAAGTTCCCCAACGATGCAGCAATGGAAAGTCTCTGTCCACTGCCACGTATTAGTTTTGTCTTCATCCAAAGATTTATTGAGTATTTTTTTAATACTAAAATAAAAAAATCTTTAAACATTACAAGAGAGGAATATCCAAACATTACCAGAGAGGATTAATATATAACAGCGAAACGGGAGCTCCTGAACTAAGCGTCACGGACACTGACACGGGACACGGGATACGATACGACTCGGACACGGCGACTCGGTAGCTTTCAAAAAATTAGGACACGGACACGGCATGGACACCGCTAATAAAATATAATATTATTAATATAATAATATAAATTTATTATATGTAAAATATTAATTTTGGTAAAATATTATTATATTTCTCATACGAATGAAAGTTAGTAAAATTTTTATTGATAATTCATATATTTTAAGAAAAAAAAACTCTGCACCATACATAATTTATTTATATTGTCAAAAAAAAATTATATGCATTCATCAAAAAATTAAAATATTTATCATCTTACATTTATAATGCATAAAAAAGGTAAAATAAAAAATATGTATATCTTTTTTTTCTAATTGTTTGCGCTATGGATCGGCATTAAACGCGCGTCCAAGAAGTGTCGACATCGGACACGTGTCCGACACACGGACACGTGAGGCCACTAATCTGCATATGCCATCATTCTCTATTTGGGCTTTTCGAGCTCTGAGCTTATTGAAAGAATAATATCTAGTGACCACAATCGAAGCGTTCTTCGCTCTACGAGGTAGCACCACAAAAAAAAAAAAAAAAAAAAAAAAAAAAAAAAAAAAAAAAAAAAAAAAAAAAAAAAAAAAAATCCAAATGTACCCAAAAATCTATTTGGGCCATCTTGGGCCAGCCCAATATTTTGGGCCTTGTTCAGGTAGAAGACCAGGCTCAGCCTTATCCTTGCGACTCCGCCGCTGACGCCATAATTCTCTATTGGGACTTTTTGAGCTCCACTACAGGATAATTAACAACTAATAATTAATTAATTAATAGAATCATTAAACTTATAAAAACTAATTTAATTAATTTATATTTTTTAAAATAAAATAAATAATAAATTAATTAAGGAGTGACAGGTGAGGGGATCATGATTACTTTTCAATGCTAGGAAAAGTGTACCAAAACTAGCCAGTAGAAGAGTCAAACGCTTCGATAAGAGTTACAAATATATGTTATACATAAATAATGTTTTTTTTTTAATGTGTGTGTACATATATTATATAAAATTTGGAGTCCGGCTGCTATACTATCGGTAGTTATCAAGTTGTTTTCAATGATGCGGCTTTCAAATCGACGATCGGCTCCGTTAGATTTGATCTATACTATTGAAAGTATTTGAAAATTAAATTTCATAATTTTTCGACATCATTCACCTATCAAACGAATAGTTTAAAAATGAACGACTAAAAATAAAATCTCATAAAATAAACTGATAAAAGACTTGAATTTAAGATCAAAGGTACTGATCTTACTCTAAATAGTGAGAAAAAAAATTATAAAAATTTCATCAGATTTGAATTGTTTTACTCCGTTAAATTCATAAACGAATCAAATCGACCATTAAAATTATCAATTTTGAGACCTTTTGATTACTAGCCAAATATTGTCAAAAAATTATGAAATTTAGTTTTCAAATATTTTCAATAGTGTAGATCAAATATAATGGAGCCAATCGTTGATTTGTAAGCCGCATAATTGAAAACAACTTAATAACACAGAGGCCTCCGTGCTACCGATAATGTCTCTCTATATATATATATATATATATATAATTTGCTTATTTTTTATTTTATTATTATAAAGTACCAATTTGGTTCTAAACCAGGTTGAATCTCTCAACTCTAAAACTTTCTCTCTCCTACACTTTGATGGCCAGTTCGATTGTGCCAATATCATAATTCTTTTTTTCTGTGGGATGAGAAATACAGTAAAATATTATTTTTTACAATAGTGAAAAATACTGTAAAATTTATTTCAGAAAATAATTTTAATTTTTTTATTAATAGACCTGAAAACTATTATAATTACAAAAATAATTTTTTGAAAAAATATTTACAAAATTAGTCTTAAATGGTGAATGAATCATCAATTTCTTAAAAATATTAAAATTGATAAAAGAAATGAATAATTTATCATTCATTCTTAATTATTCACTGTTTAGACTTATTTTTATAAATAAAATTTTTAGTCCTCTATTTTGACAATTAAAAAAATACTGTAGGCTTAGTTGATCAAAACCACGATAATTTCTCCTTCAAACATGCCGTATTCTCGAAGGCAATGTTGTTACCTGCACCAGGTGTATGAGTTGCATCTCATACACCAATATACTAGAAATTTCAAATTAAAATATAATAATATGAAAATAAAGCACTTTGTGACAATCAAAATACCTATATTTTTAAAAAAAGTCATTAGTTTGGAACGTCGTTAATTTTCATATAAATCGAACAATCCTTCTTCTGTATTGTTAATTTTTAAGATTAGTCATTTATCTAAATTTTTTATACATAGATCCTTTATATATTACAGGTAAAATTTGATAAATTAGATTTAATGTAAAATATATTAACTAGGCTAAATTATATTTTTGATGCTCAAACTATAAGGCATATGATACTTTAGTTTCTAAAATTTAATTTAATATAATTTTTAATCCGAACTTTACGATAATTAAATTTTTTTAATCTAATTTAGTTGATATGATATTTTAGTTATTATCATATCAGCAACACATCATCATGCAATCTCGTTCAATCAACTAAACAATGCTGTGGAATTTGATTATAACGGTGAAGAATATTGGAGTGAAAAATTATGACAAATTATAATTCAAGGACTAAATTATGAGGTTCTCATAGTTTGAGGACCAAAAGGAAAAATTAGCCAATGTATGGAACGTACGGATACACCGGGTGCAGGGGCTAATTTATCGGGAACAAAAAAGTACACAACATTACAGATTACGCCGTGTGTATCGCGCGCTCACACGCAATTCGACCCGCACCTTTCTCTCTCTTCACTTTCTCTCTCCTCAATCTCCTCGTCCTCGTCCCCTTCGAAGCCCTAGAATCGGAGTGCTCCGATCCCCTTCCCCTCCCTCTCTCTCGTGCTCGCTAGATCCATCCATGGCTACTCCCGAGGAGGACGGAGAAGAGCGGAGAGCGCTGTTGGAGGATGGGCTCTTAGCCGAGGTTCTCTCTCTCTCTCTCCCCCTCTCTCTCTCACACACACATTTCATTTTTTTAGATCTCGAATGGAGAATCGGATTGGATTGATGATGCTTTTGTAGTAGTTTTGTTGGTGACTAATCAACTTAATTTGTGATTGTTTTGATCTGAATTGAATTGTTTTTCCTAATGTGAAATACTGAGAATTCGTTGAATTGATGGCTCCGTAGCTATGTCCGTTAGAAAGAGAAGAGAAAAATCGTTCAGAGCAGTTAAATTTGACTCGATCATTGTAAGATTTAAGAAAAATGTCTAATTTAATTGATAAAATCAAAAGTTAAATCAAAATTATATTTTGATCTTTCTTTTACTATAACCTGTGTGGAGCTGGTATTAGTTTTGGTTATAGATTGAAGTTCCAGTTGGGGATGCTTGTTTGATAATCTACTCTAATGTCTAACAATATATAGCTAGAAATTGTTTACATAGAAAAGAATATTGTGGATTCATTAACCGTTTTCATGTTGTTTAGAAATTTATGTGAGGATTTTGCGGGGCTTGTTGAAGCATAGTGGGGATTATCTCATCGAAAAGGATTGTGAGTCTCTTTTGATATATTATTCTTATATTAGTTAGTTAAGCAAAAGTATGTTGTAAAAGAGACAAATTTAGAGGACTGGGCCTATGACAAGGATGAGGATCATATTATTATATTTTACAGTTCCGATCACATATATAAGAACATGAATTACTAGCAACAATTTTAAAAAAAAATCGAGAGATACCAATGTGAAACTTGAGATATCATTCTTTACCATTAAAGTGGCTGCAGTAATGCTTATTCTTACTTAAAATCGTTATTCATATGCTGCAACAACGGAAACAGCTGTGAGGTGCATCTACATTGCTTTTTTGCAGGTAGGGGAAGTTTTAGCTTCAGTTATCCAACCAAGAAAATAATGTGTCTGTTTTTAGAGAAATTCAGCGTAGCTGCTAATTATTTATTTCTGATTGTTATTGTTTATTATAGAGGTTAACTTTGCAAAAATTGCAGAGTATATTGCAATTGCTTCACCATTTTATGTTATTGACTAATGCCTCCTTTTGCCTCATTTATTTCCTCAACAGACAACTTAATTAGCCGAACTTCTATCTCTTCATGAGAGCCTTACTATTTGAGTACATATTCTCTAATTGTTGTTCTATAGGATGGGCATAAAGGACCATACACTGGAGATGGATCAGTTGATATTCATGGAAATCCTGTCTTAAAGGACCGGACAGGCAACTGGAGAGCCTGCCCTTTCATTCTAGGTACTAATCAACTTGAGATGGACCATAGCTCCACTATGAAAATATATTAGCTCTATAAGAAATGTTGGTTCTATATAACGTTAGCACTAAATTTTGACGAAAACCTTACAGGGAATGAATGCTGTGAACGATTGGCTTATTATGGTATAGCGACAAACCTTGTTAGTTACCTGACCAAAAATCTACACGAGGGAAATGCATTAGCTGCGAGAAATGTAACAACATGGCAGGGAACCTGCTACCTCGCCCCACTAATTGGGGCCTTATTGGCTGATGCTTATTGGGGACGATATTGGACTATTGCTGTTTTCTCGTCCATATACTTCATTGTAAGTGGCTCGGTGCTCTATATGTTATTATATTTTATGTTCAAGAATTTTTTTCCGTCTTGAAATTTTGATAGTTAGCCCACTCTATTGAGTATTGCCAATTCATTCTTGAGATTTCTACATTGCTCTCTGTGAAATCTGAATTGTCACATATGCCTTTCAAAAAATAACTGCTTCAAATTACACTCTTTTATTTACCAAAAACACTTGCTAAAACTTTTCGAAGGCAAATCCAACTTTCCTCATGAATTGTATGATTCCCGATATTTGACGTAGTTTTGTAACTAATTGTCTTATAGAGAACTATAGGTGGAAATTAAGATTTTACGGTATTATATTGGTAAACAGATGATGTTGTACGGTTATATATGTAAAAGATCCTTTTGTTTTGTTTTGATATGCTACTCAACTTCAAATCACTCTTTACATACTGTGATCTCATTATATTCTTGTTAATTGACAAATATGCACTAAAATTGTCTATATTGTAGGGGATGGGCACTCTGACTCTTTCAGCATCCGTTCCTGCTTTTAGGCCTCCGCCTTGTGATGGATCTATCTGTCCGGAAGCAAGCCCACCCCAATATGCTATTTTCTTTCTCGGTCTCTATCTTATTGCACTAGGAACTGGTGGAATTAAACCTTGTGTCTCATCCTTTGGTGCCGACCAATTTGATGATACCGATTCATCTGAGAGAGTTAAGAAGGGGTCCTTCTTTAATTGGTTTTACTTCTCCATCAACATTGGTGCTCTTATATCGAGTAGCTTCCTAGTTTGGGTGCAGGACAACCTGGGTTGGGGTTTAGGATTTGGCATTCCCACACTCTTTATGGGTTTAGCCATCATAAGCTTTTTCTGCGGCACCCCACTCTATAGGTTTCAAAAACCCGGAGGGAGCCCTTTTGTGAGAATTTGTCAAGTAGTTGTGGCCTCATTGAAAAAATGGAGGATAAATACACCTGAGGACAGTTCTCAGTTATACGAGCTGCCTAACAATGCTTCAGCGATTGAAGGGAGTCGAAAGCTGGAGCATAGTGATGAGCTTCGGTATGCTTATTATCACCTCTAATAAACCTCGCCTAATTTTTTGAGCATTAAAACTTAAGCTATCTCCGTTTCCTTATAATCCTCAGTAATCTAGGTTTCCTAGTTAGTACAACACCAGTGATTATTTAACTGCTTTGAGAAGTTATAAGATGTTCTTGCTTTGTTATTCTAAACTATGAGTGTTGAAAGATGTTCAGTGTCTTTTTAAATTGTATATACTATTCTTCTTGTTTTGATCGAATGCAAGTATCAGTAACCCTTTTCTAGAGGTTTCTATTATTAATCATGCTCTTCCCTATACTTGAAGGTTCCAATTAAACATAAGTTAAAATGTAAGATATGTCGTTCGTGTAATAGAATCTGCTTTTAGCAAAAAGTTAAGCTAGAATAACTTATGCCAATTCTTGAGCTAAGTTACGGGGATAGTTTCAGTTTAAATATATTCTTTGTGCTTTTTTTGCTGAATCAAAGTAACTCTGTTTCATCTTTAAGCTTTATTGAACTTTTACTTACATCATGAATTGCATCTTCTGCAGGTTTCTCGACAAGGCTGCCACAGTCACTGATCTTGACATAAAAAATGATACCTTCTCCGACCCGTGGAGACTCTGCACTGTAACCCAGGTGGAAGAACTTAAAATACTCGTAAGGATGTTTCCCATATGGGCAACAACCATACTATTCTCTGCAGTTTATGCGCAGATTTCCACCATGTTCGTGGAACAAGGAATGGTCCTCGACACCACCGTCTTCTCATTCACCATCCCACCTGCTTCTCTCTCTACCTTTGACGTGATCAGTGTCATTATTTGGGTACCGTTATACGATCGAATTCTTGTGCCTATAGCTAGGAAATTCACCGGCAAGGAGAGGGGCTTTTCAGAACTACAAAGAATGGGCATTGGGCTTTTCATATCTATACTAGCAATGTCATCAGCAGCAGTTTTGGAGATTAAGCGCTTGGCCATCGCAAAAGAGTTGCATTTAGAGGATAAAAATGTGGCTGTCCCATTAAGCATTTTGTGGCAGATACCTCAGTATTTCCTGGTGGGAGCAGCCGAAGTGTTCACATTCATTGGGCAGCTCGAGTACTTCTACGATCAATCTCCCGATGCCATGAGGAGCCTCTGTAGCGCCTTGTCTCTCCTGACCACCGCTTTAGGGAATTACTTAAGCGCGTTTATTCTGACTGTGGTGATGTATTTCTCGACTCGAGGAGGGAATATCGGATGGATCCCGGATAACCTAAACCAAGGCCACTTAGACTACTTTTTCTGGCTTTTGGCGGGGCTCAGCTTCTTGAACCTGCTGGTTTATCTCGGATGCGCCGGGAGGTATAGAAGCAAGAAGGCGTCTTGAATCTGAACTTGGTTTGATGGTTACGAAATTTATATTATGATCACAAACACTTGAATCTGTACCAATGTATCAGTATTTGGCCATTATTCCAGGCCCTTTAGCAATGCATACAAACATACTCCCTACTTAAGATTATATGTTGCTTTTAATTACATAATGTGTAAATAATTCTTGCATTAGGACTGCTAAAGTGATCAGCATTGTATTTGTCATCTTCATTTACAGTATAAGTGATTTATTGTATTTGGACTCTATGTAACACTAAATGGTAATTTCGCGAAAATGGGACAAGAATGAAATAAATCTGGCACCTACTCTTTAGCTATAGCAGGAAGGTGCTTGAATGTCTTTAATCAAGTTGTCAGTGCTTCAAACTCACTCAAGCAGCACTTTCTGCAGAAGCTCAGCAAAAAACAGTCAGCAGAAAAAGAAAAAAAAACTTGTGACAGAAATCAATTCAGTTGCTATAACAGAAATATATGCATCACAACAATTGATTAACCATAAGAAAGCCCAACTATCATCATCCATAATCTACAGAAGCATGTATTCTGCTAAATTTTCAACATTGCGAACCCATAAATCTCAAGAAGCTCTCTTGCATTTATATCTCATGGCGCAATAAATGAAAACCAATAGATTCAACAAGCTGAGCCCAGCTATTAGCCAGAAGAAGCGATCGAGATGGCCCTCGTTTAAGTTATCGGGGATCCATCCCGGCTCCCCTCCTCGAATTGTAAAAGCTGAGACCATCGTCAATATAAACGAGCTTAAATAACTCCCGAGTGACACCGTGAGAAGAGCGAAAGCCGAGCATAAACTCCTCATGGCGTCAGGAGACTCATCGTAGAAGAATTCGACTTGACCAATACAAGTGAAAACCTCGCCTGCACCCACAAAGGCATACTGAGGTATCTGCCACAAAATGCTCATTGGGACTGCGACCTTCTCGTGGATCAAACCCTCGGCTTCTGCTATCTCCAATCGCTTTATCTCGACCAAAGCCGCAGCTATCATTGCGAGAATAGACAAGAAAAGCCCGATTCCGATCCTCTGCAACTCTGAAAAGCCTCTCTCTCTGCCGGTGAATCTTCTCGCTATTGGTACAAGAACTCTATCATACATTGGGACCCATATGATGACACTAATCACATCGAAGGTCGAGAGAGAGGCGGGAGGGATGTCAAAATATCCGACCCGTTTGTTTAGGACCATCCCTTGCTCAATAAACATTGAAGAATTTTGTGCATAGACAGCGGAGAATAGTATACTGGTGGCCCAGATAGGGAACATCCTAACAAGTATCTTCAGTTCCTCCACTTGCGTGACAGTGCAAAGCCTCCAAGGATGAGAAAAATTACCATATTTGGCATCATTAATCCAGACTATTGCAGCCTTATCAAGAAACCTATAGAGAGATGCATTTTAGTATTATACACCAAATAACTTTGATGTAACACAAGTAAATTGATATAACACTATAATCTTGCTGAAGTTATATGTCTGAGGAAGGAGTAGAATAAACAAAAAAAATACTTAAGACCCTTTTTTTTTTCCTAATGGAAAACTCAGTTCTGGTTATGGAGATATACCAATAATAGCTGCTATGCGCGATGATTAGCTCAGAGAGATTGTACATGTATGTTAAAGTTTACTTAATTGTTGAACTTGTTCATTTTCTATGGTATCTTTAACAATTAAGTGTATATTCACTTGAAAAAAAAGTGTATAAGTAAAAAGTAAGTTCATATTCTTATAAAAAAAGAAAAAAAATTCTCAGATCTAACAAAAAATCCATGTGAAATGTGCAAAAGAGTTACTCAACTTTAACATGATTTTCTGCATGCCAAATCATATGAACACATAAAATAAGATCTCAACTTAGAGAAAAGGCATATGAGAGAAGGTAAGGGAAGTACTCGAGTTCGCTAGTATGCTCCAGCTTCCGACTTCCTTCAATAGCCGAGGTCTTACCTGGTAATTCATAGAGAAGAGAGCTATCATGTGGCAAATCTAAGCTCCACTTTCGAACCGCTGCAACAACTACTTGGCACACTCTTGTAATAGGGCTACCTCCTGGTTTTTGAAATCTATAAATTTTCGAACCTATGAAGAAAAATCCGATAGCAATGGCCATGAATACAGTGGGAATTCCAAACCCTATTCCCCATCCATAGTTATCTTGTACATAAACAAGAATAGTCCCTGAGATGAAAGCACCGATATTAATGGCGAGATAGAACCAGTTGAAGAAGGAACCCTTTCTTGTTCTCTCTAGTGGATCGATGTCGTCAAATTGATCGGCTCCAAAGGATGAGACACAAGGTTTGATGCCACCAGCGGCTAAAGCGATCATGTAGAGACCAAGAAAGAAGATGATTTGTTGAGCTAAACTTGCTTCAGGGCAAACTGACCCTGCACAGATGGGAGGCTTGAGAGCTGGGAGCGACGCCGAAAGAGTCAATATTGTCATTCCCTTCAGTAAATAAGGCACGTGATTAGCCAATTTCACTAAAATCTACCGAGAGCTATTTGTTACATCAGAAGCTTCAAATTGAAACTTCTGTTTTTAATGCCCAGAAGCCCACTTCAGCTTTCACTCACATCAAAAGCACCGGGATAATTATTTGCCAAACATCAAACCGCTGCTTCTTGGAGAAGAGAAGCTCACTAGCCAAGCCAGTCAGAAAAGAAGTATCGAACATAATTGTGAGCATAAATAGACAAATAGCTACTGTGATTTATCTATCTATACTACAAAATATACTGGATCTGTATGGTTGGTTGCTATACAAAAAGAACGGTTATGTAGATTTTATTATACGTAGCACTTAATTGATGAAGTCTTAATTTCATTACTCATCTATCAAGGGCAAACCGAAGAAAGGATACTTACAACAAAGTAAATTGTCGAGAAAGCCGCAATTGTCCAGTATTTTCCCCAATAGGAATCAGCCAAGATAGCTCCAATGAGGGGCGTGAGATAGCAAGTACCTTGCCAAGTTGTAACATTTCTTGCTGCAAACACATTTCCTTCGTGGAGCCTTATTGTAAGATAAGTGACCAGATTTTTTGCGATTCCATAGTAGGCTAACCGCTCACAGCATTCAGTCCCTTTAAGATAATACCAACTTTATTACGCAAGGTTTTTATATCGATGATGAAGAAGAAGAGATAGGAAAAATTATATATACCCCTCCGGCAACCCCACAATTTCATAGATATTGTTTTGTTCAAAAATACTCATAATGCCCTTGTAAAGTTCATAAGTCCCTGCAAATGAGATTGTAATTATATATGCTCGAGTTGATTAATACCTAAGATAAAAAAGCACGCTCTCCAATTGCCTGTGTGGTGCTTCAATATAGGATGCCCTTTGATATCGACGGATCCATCACCTGTGTATGGGCTCATATCCTGCACTCAGGTGCCAAAAATACAAATCTCAAAAAATGTGTTCGATATCTCCATAGTGCAAACAAGATTGAAGAAAAGACAACTACAAATGTAGTTATAGAGGGGGGAAAAAAACTTCATATCATGCAAAAGTTTAACTACTTCTGCAAGATGACAAATGAAACTTAAGAGTGCGCAATTCATCTTCTAATCACATATAAATATAAATTGTCGCCCACGGTAAATCTTTTTTTTTTTGGGTTCATGAATGTAACTCTCTCAGTAGCTTAGCCTATCTGAAAATTGTAGCAAATAGCCAAAAGATCTAATTTTTTTTTCATTCTAGCATTAGAATGTTCATAATATATAGAATTATTTGGAGTAAAACCTATAAAAAATCCACAATAATTTGGCCCAACTCCCCCAATCAACAAAATTATGGATCACAATTTCCTCAAGCCAATTACTTCAGCATAAAAATCCCCACAATTCACAACCAAAACCCCAATTTTAGCATCACTTCAAGCCAAAATCCCAAATAGAAAACCTAAATCAACAATCGAACCTTTGGAAACGCATAAATCCACAAATCATACAAACATCAGAATCGCGCAAAGAACATGTAAAAATTAGTCAAATAAATCGATTAAGAACACGAATTGACGAATCAAATTGAAGCAAACAGGGTAGGAGAGGACCTCGGGAAGGGGTTCTTCTTCCACCAGGAGCCTCTCCTCCGCCTCCAATACGGAGGCCATGGATCCCAACCTCTCTCTCTCTCTCTCTCTCTCTCTCTCTCTCTCTCTCTCTATCGTACTATGATTCGATCCGAAGCCCTAGCTAGGGTTTTGAAAGGGACGAAGACGACGACGAGCGAAGCTCGGAAGTGAGGAGTCGTTGACCGTTAATAAATTTATTGTAAATAATAATAATATTGCACGTGGAAATGGACTCATTGTAGTGACTCGGGAGGGGTAAAGAAGTAAATTCGTATGAAAAATAAAAAAAAAAGTTATTGTGATAATTTCATATGTATCCCTATAAAGTTTCATAATTATAAATTATCCTTTTAAGATTTTAATTATCAAATATAACTTTAAAAGGTTTAGAATATTTAAATTTATCTTCAGAGCATGATCCCAAATAGTTGATAGTTAAATCATGCTAAATAAAATTAAAAATAAATTTATTTATGGGTAGAAGGGTTATTTTGTGGAAAAAAGAATTGTTAACTTTAGCTAGTCAACTTACCAAGAGGGATATATTTGCAAATTATACAACTTTAGAGCAAAATATTTCATAACTTTGTAGATAGATGTACAGTTAATGGTTCGTTGAAAAATACAAAAAGTTGAGGGGGCCTTATGCATCTAATCCTAAGTTAGTAGATCAATGCCAAAAATATATGGAGACTCCTAACCCACAGCCTCTTTTTTTTAATTGCGACCCCTAATATTTTTATGTTTTATTTTTAAATTAAGTAAATTTAGTTAAAATATAAAAGTTTTAACAAATTTATTAGTGATTTTACTAAATTTAATGATCTTAATTCTTTTTAATAAATAAAACTTAGACCACTTAATGGTTAATAGCTCATAGAGTTATATATCAACTTGGACATGATTTTTGAAATAGTTCCATATATAAGATGTAATAAGGCTAAGTCTCTTAATCTGACTATAGCATTTTGGACGATAGTTTGGCCCAAGAGGTATTAAGAGAGTTAAACGTGATAGGGCTAGAGTAGTTCTAGGATGGGTGATCTCCTAGAAAGTGGGGCTCAGTTGGTATTAGAGCCAATCGCCAGCCGGAAGTGTGAGATAAGTCTTGACTGCGTCAAGATCATACAGCGAGTAGACTGCAACTCCATGGCTGACGACCGTTGTGGGTGGAATGCGGCTCTCTATAAGGTCAGCTAAGGAGTGCTTGTGAGTGTGATTGAACCTGACGAGAATGTCAGGCTTAAAAGGAGGAGGAATGTGATACTCTTGAGATTTGGAATAGTCATATATATATATGATATAATAGGACTAAGCCTCTTAACCTGATTATAATATTTTAGGCGGTGGCTAGACCCAAGAGGTTAAAAGAGTTAAACTTTTACGATGGGTGACTTTCTGAAAAGTAGAGTGTCATAGCAGTTGTATCCCCGTGGTGTTTCCGCTACCGAGGCGTCACAGGTCAAGCTCATTCTCATCACCTATACGCTGCACTTACAACCACCTCCATTTTGCACACGATATCAACTATCTCTTTTAGAACATTCGGCGCTTAGACATAATTGAGTCGAACATGCCACCAAGCTCTTCTTGAAACTTGAAGTAATTAGTCTAGCTTTGTTATTTTCAAAAAGGCATAATAATTAGGCCAGGGCAAGAATATCATTTAAGTTGCTTATCGTGGTGGATAATCTATGTGAGTACTCAAGCTTCTTTGTCCTTTTTGTTATTTTGTATTATTACGACGAAAATTATGTATATAAGTGCGATTATAGGAGTAACCCTAGACCTCTTCTATAGTTGTCTCATAAAAACTTTCTAAATACATAAGAAAAAAACTAAAATTCTAATTGCTAATAATACTGAAAAAAAGAAATAGTGGGAAAATTCTAGTCAAATTCGGATTTGAATGTATATATTAACATGGCCCAAAAATAACATGAATTGCAAAGTAATTCGACCTAGCTAGGACGTCTCTCTCGAAAAGTTATTTTCGAATTGGAGTTGATGTTCAAAACAACTATTCGAACTAAAAGTTATTACAAGTACCGTTTCACTGAACCCACATTTGGATAATGTCGAATGGGTCTCATGATTTTCTTTTGTAGAGATTTGCTCAAATTCAACTATTGTTTCTCTATATGTCTCAATTAATATCAAACCATCTAAATCACATTATCAACATGTGATCTTAACATGTGGGCATTGCTTTGGTTACACGGATGTGTCACAAATATAATCCATATGGCTTATTTATTTCAGTGGGATTAATGGCATTTGCGAAATGATGTGAAAGTTCACCGACCACACTTAGCTTTTCCTTTGTTGCATAATAATGCTCTCCTCAAGTATAAGCCCTAGAAAAGCTCTCTTATTGTTCAAAGTGTTCTCTCTCGCACTTTGGATTGCTTTTGGTTTTATATGTTAATGTTGCTTTCAAAAAGATTACGACTTGGTTTTTCTCATTTGTAATCTTTCTCCTCATGTAACAATCTTACTTCATATGTAGAATCATCTTTTCCTCAATATTTTTTGAGTGTACTTGCAAAGAGAAATTAATATATATATATATATATATATATATATATATATATATATATATATATTTATATTTATATTTATACTTATATTAGCGGAATATTAAAACTTAGTGGTTTCCTATCATATCGATTTTTTGGATTGCATAAACTTCTATGAAAATGCATTTCTCAGGTAGACCTAAAAATGGTGACATGTTAACCAAATGACACTTCCAAATAAATTATTGAGAAAGAAAAGTAAGCACCACTAGTGCAGGGTGTTTGAACTTTGAAGCACTTTGGAGATGCTTGTATGCATCCAAAGCATGTGTCCCTTTCACTTGAGATATTCCCTTTGCCTCTACCTAATCCCAAAACTTAGCTAGCTTATTAAGAGAATCTTTAAAGGATATATAATTAGTATCTTTGCTTTTGTAAGTTGAGCTGTTTTTCTCTTTTTTTCATTTTTTTTTTTCAGAAAGATTAATTAAGTTAATCAACTCTATTGCTATTTCTGTAGATGTCTACTCTTATTCTTTTCTTTCTTTTTTTTTTGGTGAGAAAACTTCTCTACTTAATTTGAATCTGCTGTTACTATGACTCTTGAATTATATTTAGCTGTTTTATGTCTTAATGAAAGGATTCAAAGCTTGTGGTTCTTACACTGTTGTTGAGACCATATATATATATATATATATATAGCATGATCATCAAGTACTTCAACAAATGATATGATCCCAAACTAAGAAAAACAAAGCATTTGTTGCATTTAATTTGTGATGAATTTATGTAAATATATTTATTAGCTCAACTCTCTCCCTCTTTCTCTCTCTCTGTATATATATATATATATATATATATATAGAATGGGTCAAATAACTAAGCTATAGATTAAATTATATAAGGGATATTTACCTAAAGAGGAATCATTGATCAATTGTAGATGCACTACATAGGTGATTGAATACATGTAGTTAGGTGAGGTAGGTATAATGTTGGCTTGAATTTAGAAACCTGTTCACTTTCACCAGCAGTTCCAACTTATGCCTCAGATTTTTATTAAGTTGGAAGTGTAGAATTACTTGGACATCCAGAAAACCCTACATCCCTAGTACTAGCCCTATAATGAACAACAAGTAGTATTTAATTAAACAATATATGTTGCCTAAAAAGGAAAGTTGTTGTTATTAGATGTGGTATGATAAACAACCTTTTTATATTCTAGAAAAGAATAACATCCAAATTAAGATAGCATGTTACAGAAACATGTTGTTAGAAGAGACTCAAAACTTTATATTAGCTAGATCACATAAATTTGGTAGTGAATTTCTCCCTTAGCAAAGATATTCTTATGATAATTAAATTAGTTATTGCATGAACTACATATACATGCAGCGTGCGTCCATCACGAAATTGGGGTCGCCAAAACTCAAAACTAAATGTAAACTATTAAACATTTTATGACATTTAAAAGATCTATATTTTAAAGAATTATGAATTTGATGAATTTTTCATTCATATAATGAATTAAAGTATATTCTTTTAATCCAATGTTGATTAATTATCTTGCAGCTACTTGATGCCGAAGTAGAACAGTTTTTATAGTTTTGTGTAAAGTTTTAAAAGTCATAAATCATACCTAATCGTTTGTATCACAATTCTAAGATTTCTAGGTTTGAATTTTGGAGACTCCAAAGTGACAGTGGTGCAAGCAACAATTTCTAGAAATTAGTCCATGAATTTTAGGAAACATACTTTCCTAGTTCATACTAGATTTCCTCTCATAGCATATATAGATGGATTTTTCTCAAAAAAAGACAATGTATGAAGGAAATATAAACCTAACAGAAGGAAGATAATTGCATGTTGCTTTATTTCCAAGCATTTTGATCATCTATCATTAATTAAAAAGTGTGTTAGGTTAACGGTTAAAACCGAATTCTAATTTCTTACATTAACACTAAAAAAAATGGTTCCTAAGGAATTTCAAAGCAGTTTTCTTTTTAACCACATTAAAGTAATTAATGCTATTGAACTATTCAAGATATATATATAGGGGCTTTTGGAAGAAAGAAACAAATCCTCTACTCCTAGATTGTAGCTAGACATTTGACAAATAAAGTTTGCAGAGATTTAATTTATTGTGGAAAAATGTTAAGATCATGAGCTATTAACCCCAAAAGTACTAGCACAAATTTTTAGTTATTATTTTTGCTGCAATTTGTGTAATTTATTAAGCTGATTCAAATAGTAACCTTTTGAATTAATAATGAATATTCTAGTTAAAGAATATTTTTGATTTTATATATACAAGCTCTAGGTAAGTGAAAAAAAGTTCAGGAGATTGACAATCAACCATATAAATCAACCAGCAACTTAATTCATTTCTATCGAATTTAATCCATTAATTGCTGTTTATTAAGTATTGTTCCATATACTCTACTATATATTTTCATCAGTGGCCTTAACTTCTATTCATGGTTCTATATATGTGCTAAATACATGTCCATAAGAGCCACCAAATCTATAAACCATTGATTCGGATACAAATTGCCAAAAAGAACGAGAAAAACTGATTCAGCTATAGACGAACAATGCGACTCAGCAAATGGAGCTATATATTTTATGTACAACCCCTAATCTTGATCAGGGTAATGATTTGGGTCTATCAAAGAACCGTCTTTATGGGCTATTGATGTATTAGCAACTAATCCAGTACACAAGATGTCTCTGGACCCTCGATCCCTGTATGAACCAATTAATCAAATGTCTTCATATCGTACGTATATTCCAAATTGATGGACTGTAGCAGTATTCTAAGTTTAAACCTATAAGTTCAGGCACAATATACCGATAGATCTGTATCGGTATGTAAAACAACAATAAAACAAAATACATACCAAAATTTAGATCATCTACAAAATAAAATAACTCACAAAACATCATAGAGAAGAAATTCTTGATCAGTCTGCGGAAGCAAGAAGCTCGGCAGCGATATGAACATTACCAACCGAACTTGGGTAATTTGCATGGTTTCTCCCCCTGTCTCAGGCACTCTCCCCGTATGGTATGAAACATATGGTAATTTTTCACAGAAGATAGCAGGACCACTACCCTTTTATATAAAGTCCAAATTTACTTCTCATCTAAATCTGATTAGGATTCTATTTAATTTAAATAGATGCTAAAGAAATAATTGAAATCCTAACATATATATATATACATATATACAATTAAAGTTGGTCAACTCGAGCACTCTGGCTAGTTTTTCTAGTCTTATTTTATATGGATCTATTCTTCAGTTATTAATTACTTATTACTATCAATTATCAAATACCTACCAATACATGTATTGTGACGCCCCGCACTTCCCAGGGGGGTCATCCATCCTAGGACTACTCCCGTCCTAGCACGCTTAACTCTCTCAACCTCTTCGACCTAGCCATCGCCGAAAATGCTTAAGCCGGGTTGAGAGTTTAGCCCTATTATATCTCATATATAGGACTAATCTGGGGTCTCACAATCTCCCCCCCTTTAAGCCCTGACGTCCTCGTCAAGCTCAGACTCACAAGTACCAGGCGATGTGAGACGTCTCGCTAGCCTGTCATTCAGACCCGGCTCAGCCGAGACCCATCTCACACTTCCGGCTGGTAATTGGCTCTGATACCAACTGTGACGCCCCGCACTTCCCAGGGGGTCACCCATCCTAGGACTACTCCCGTCCTAGCACGCTTAACTCTCTCAATCTCTTCGGCCTAGCCACCGCCGAAAATGCTTAAGCCGGGTTGAGAGTTTAGCCTTATTATATCTCATATATAGGACTAATCTGGGGTCTCACATGTATTAATTAATTAAGCTAATTGTAAAATAGGATTATAATTAGAAGATCTGCATGAACTATATATATATATATATATCTAGCTGGAGTCTTTCACACACAACATTAGTTAATCATGCATAAAGAAACAAATGCAACTCTTATGCAAACAATTAATTATAGCAACAAAATTCCTTGTAAGTACACCTACGATAACAACAACAAACAACAACAACACCACCACATACAACAACAGGAGACCTTTCACTTGACCTTGGACCGCATTTATGTGCCACCAAAGAATAAAGCTTCCACGTGCGTAGCCACCAACATTTTTAGGGCTACTGAGCAGATATTCTCCAGTTTAGGTCTGATAGGCTCAACAAAACTAGAAAAACCCTAGAAGAAGTTTCTCCATAATTTTATGTACTTGTTTATATATTTTCGAAGTTTTTTAAAAAATGTAGAGATAAGATCATCTCAAATGGAATATGTATATAACCTATTTGGTTTGATACTTGATTTTTAATTTAATGAACATTGTTTTTAGTCAAACTAGTAACTTGTCAAACTATATATTGTATTTACATAATAATTATGTCATTCTTCAAATGAATAGAAGTCCTAATTGATTTGATAAGAATCAATTCAAAGTAATTAATAATGAATTAGGAAGTGCCAACAAAAAAAAAAATTGAAGTTCGAGGGCCCTCCATATACATTTTTATTTAGTATTTATTTATTTATTTTACTCATTGACAACTTAATTCATTTATAACTATATACCAAAAGTACGTAGAAAGAAGCCACTTGTGCTCTATTTTGTAGCTAGCTAAGTTTCTTCTGAAGACATCTCCCTCTCTCTCTAAATCTGTAAATATATAAATATATATATATCAAGTATATGTGTATATATATAATATTTTGTGAGCTAGGCTGGTATACTATCGGTAGCACGGAGGCCTCCGTGCTACCAAGTTGTTTTCGATGATGCGGCTTCCAAATCGACGATCGGCTCCGCTAGACTTGATCTACACTATTGAAAGTGTTTGGAAACTAAATTTCATAATTTTTCGATATCATTTACCTATCAAACGAGTAGTCAAAAAATGAACGGCTGAAAATAAAAATCTCATAAAAAATGATGATAAAAGACTTAAATTTAAGATCAGAGATACTGATCTTACTCTAAATAGTTCAAAGAATTTTCTATAAAAATTTCATCAGATTTGGATTGTTTTACACCGTTAAACTCACAAACGTATCTCATCTACCATTGAAATTGTCAATTTTTAGACCCTTTGATCACTAGCCAAATAATGTCGAAAAATTATGAAATTTAGTTTCCAAACACTTTTAATAATGTAGATCAAGTCTAGCGGAGCCGATCGTCGATTTGGAAGCCGCATCATCGAAAACAACTTGGTAGCACGGAGGCCTCCGTGCTACCGATAGTATACCAGTCTAGCTCATATTTTGTCACGTATAATATATACATTTAATAAGAATAATAATATATATATATATACTACATATATATGAGTGAGATGGGTTGGTTATAAGTAGACGTTGTAGGTTAGAAACATCAGAGAGATGTCGAAAGCGGAACGGAATTTAACCCCCACCAAGCAACCCCACCCTCTCTCTCTCTCTCTCTCTCTCTCTCTCTCTCTCTCATGCTTATATAATAATTTTAATATAATATTATACCATTTGTTAGCCCACACATAACATCAAACTCTTGGTGTAACGATCTCCTAACTCTCTATCTTCTCTCTCACTAACGAGAATAAGCTCTTCAAACCTCATCTACCACCCCACAAATCTTTCCTTTATCACTCACTCTTTGTCCTCTTCCCATTATATATGCCTTAATATATATAAGTTACCTTTAATTATCTTTGTTCATGTGTCCTTTCCACCATTAAGGAAAATCTCAAGATATATACAAAGAGCTCCTTGTAATATACCTCTTGGGCCTGTTAATGTTGAGTTAATCCAGTTACAAGAAACCAAAAGAGAGGTTTTATTGGCACATATATATAGTTCTTGTTTTCAAACCCTAGCTGTAGCTGTTGTTTGTATTTAATCATAGGATTAGATGTGCACCAGAGGCCATTGGAGGCCGTCCGAGGACGAGAAGCTCAAGGAGTTGGTCGCGCGCTACGGCCCTCATAATTGGAACGCCATAGCGGAGAAGCTTCAAGGCCGATCAGGTGCGACGACTTGTAATTAATTTCATCTATAATTAATCTTACTGCCTAGTTAATTTGATCTAGCATGCATGTATATATGATAGATATTGTAGTTTTCCTTTTTTTGGTTACATGTTTAAACATAGGATATTGATTCGACACGCATATATATTCATCAGTTGAAGAGAAGTAATTACATATGATATACATTTATGTTGAATTAATATGAGCAGGAAAGAGTTGTAGGCTGAGATGGTTCAATCAACTAGACCCGAGGATCAACCGGAGTCCCTTCACGGAGGAAGAGGAGGAGCGGCTTCTCGCTTCGCACCGAATCTACGGAAATCGGTGGGCAATCATCGCCAGGCTCTTTCCAGGGCGGACGGACAACGCGGTGAAGAACCATTGGCATGTGATCATGGCACGACGATGTCGAGAGAGGTCGAGGCTATCCTCAAAGAAAGCCTCAAGTGGCATTATTGAACATGAAAAACTAAAGCAAGGTTTCGAGGGGAGATTCGACTGGAAGGATCGGGTTTCATCAATTGAGAAGTATCGCGACTTTCAAAATGGAAAGGAGCTCTATTCGAGGATCCACGGCTTTTTCCCTAGCTCTAGTGAAGGTAAAAGCTCTAATTTTATGTACATATTGCGGTGATCATACACAAAGACTATTTTAGTTACTATATATACTGATTTGCCATACTTTTGTTGCAGATACGAATAGCTCAGTTGAGTTTTACGATTTTCTCCAAGTAAACAATGACTCGAGTGATACAAAGAATCATTCGAGCATCGAAGAACAAGAGGAGAATGAAGATAACAGCGGTGGCGGTGTTGCTCCATTCATAGATTTCCTAAAGGTTGGGAATTGCTCTCCAAATTTAGCAGAGAATATATAGTTAAAAAAAGCTTGATATATAGTTTCACACTGATAGTTTCACAGTGCATACATATTAGCCCTAACATCTTGGCACCTCTTAGAGGATGTAAAGAAGCTACTAAGCTTAACTTATAATTGAACATATTGCTGATGAAGAAATTAAGGAATAAGGAGGAAATGAAGATTATTCTCTATGAGAAGTTGACAGTTTACTCCTCATATGATACATATATGTTTATCTCTTTCTGAGTTCTTAATACAGATACATGTATTTGGTCTTAAGATTCAGAATGAATAAGCTTAGAATCTTATAAAGAGTACTATTTTGGCATCTATGAATAAAATTCGAGCACCGACCGTCCTAGCGCAAGTGGCAAAGGTATTTGCGCAAAATTGTGATGTGATATCAGTGAATTGGAAGGAAGGGTTTATTCCTCATATGATACATATATGTTTATCTCTTTCTGAGTTCTTAATACAGATACATGTATTTGGTCTTAAGATTCAGAATGAATAAGCTTAGAATCTTATAAAGAGTACTATTTTGGCATCTATGAATAAAATTCGAGCACCGACCGTCCTAGCGCAAGTGGCAAAGGTATTTGCGCAAAATTGTGATGTGATATCAGTGAATTGGAAGGAAGGGTTTATTCCTCATATGATACATATATGTTTATCTCTTTCTGAGTTCTTAATACAGATACATGTATTTGGTCTTAAGATTCAGAATGAATATGCTTAGAATCTTATAAATTAAGAGTACTATTTTGGCATCTATGAATAAAATTCGAGCACCGACCGTCCTAACGCAAGTGGCAAAGGGCTTGGTGGTTGGTATCCGAGGTTCTGAGTTCGAATCCTAGTTGATTCATATTTTCAGCTAAGTTTATTTCTAAAAAGAAATAACCGAAGCGGGTAGCGTGCTACCTTTCTCTCAAAAAAAAAAATGAATAAAATTCGAGCTCCATTCGCTTTTATAGTTTTATTTGGGTACAACTTTTGCCAAACTGAAGAATGTAAATGTGAGAACTCACTTATCATAAAATTGATGGTCCTATTCTGATTAATAACCAATTTCTTAAAAAAAGGGAACAACTTTTGCAACAAAATTTGAACTTGCTAGAGAATGGTATAATTCGATATATCCGACATTAATTACCCTCACGTATCGAGTGATTTTAATGGAAGAATTTGAAAGCATATGCAAGATCTTTTTCTTCTATATATACTGCAAAATCATTTCTGGCAAAACGTATGATACTAGAGAACAGCCTAACTAAATAACTTAATTTTATTAAAATTCTCTCTTCCTATATTCAACAGTCGCAATCAACAATTTTCGTTGATAATACTTGTGCTACTACTTGCTCGACATCTGGTTTTGCAGTAAACAAGCAATGATGATTTGTACATTAATTAATATATTGTTTATTGTTATCTTTCGTTGTTAGTATCATCAATAGATAATTAAGTATGATGTTTAGCCTCACATCAACTCTTTCTTAATTCCCCTTGAATACCTTTATGTCTAAGACACTACACACAATTTGATGACCAAAACTACAAAAGGAAGAGTAAATATCCTCAGTTGCTGTCGATTGGTCGTTTAACCATTCCACTAAGCAATTCAAAATGTTCTTCACGGTTCTAATTGTAGGGGATAAGCTTTATGGTGGCATATCTATCATCAGATACTTTCACTCACAAAAAGTAATAACGACGCAACGACATACTGAAAAGACGGTTAACAACTACAGCGATTTATATCTATGTTAATTTCTCTAAAGATACCATAGCTAGACATGAAAATTTATTTTGTAGTTCTCGTGTTTACGTCATACGCCAAAAACTTTTTAAGTACCTCATGATGCATTCACAGTTGGTACATACTTTTCACTGTGAACTAGTTAAGTTTTATGCGTATAATATTTTCTGTATTCGAATCAAAATAAAAATGCAAAATCATCTATGAATTTTATGCTCTATGCACTCTTCGAAGAGAATAGGTGTGCCACATCTTTAATCCATGTGGTTTGCGCTCACCCTAGTGTTAAAATATCAAATTGCACATATTCAATCCATTTGGTTTGCGCTCGCCCTAATCTTAAAAATCCATATGGTTTTGCTCACCCTATGCCAAGAGATTTTATACATCAAATCTGTGAAAAGTGATTATAACTTCATATATAATACATAGTGGATGAAGAAAATGAATTCTAATTTATATTGCAAAACTAAAGGTTTTTTTTCTCCCATTGCATTAAATGAGGTAAAATGACAAAGATATCATCAAATAATCACTCTCTCCTTGTCCAAGTTATGATACACGAAAAGCTACTTATTAAGATCTTCAAATGTTTTCTTCAAGTGCATGCACGTGGAAAAAGTTCTAATTAATTAAATGATATATTGATCTATAACAAGTTGATCCTCTTCCTACGCATTCTCTATTGATCCTCTTCCATGATTAAATCCTAACATAGTTTTTGGGGCATAACAATTAAATGTTAATTTCTTTAAGTGTTTCATTCCATGTAAAATACTATTTCACAGAACAACATGGTGTTACCCACTTAAGGGAAAGGGAAAATGCATGCATGGTTTCATCTTCCAGAAATTTTTTTTTTTGACGAAAAACATGAACTTTAAAAAAAAAAAAAAATCTCTATTTCTCATTATAGGGATCAACGCAAATGACAAAGTATTTTTCTTGAAACTTATTTCTTTCCATGGAAAATAATTATTTTAACTGAAACCTGTTTCCATTAATGGGTTTACGTGGGATCGAATATCACCTTAACCTATTGTACATACTTTCAAACAACTTCACCATGTAATTCCAAGTCTCCGGTATGTGTTATGTGGGTGTTTAGCATAGTTTCTGAAAAGTGACTTTCGGTCCAAAAGTGATTTTCGGCTCATATCGATAAGTAAATTTGGGCCTTGTGGCCTACCTTTGGAGAAGTGGTTTCTGCTGAATTTATTTTGATTTGAAGAATTGCTTTTAGTTAAAAGTTGTAAAACATTTGGCTGCGTCCTGCAAAAAAGTGATTTTTTTTAAAGTGATTATGTTAAATAAAGTGATTTTGTAAAATTTTAAAAATTTAAGTTTGAAATTTAAAAGTTATTTAAAATTCAAAATTTCAACTCTAAATTTTAAATTTTGAACTTTGAACTTTGAATTTTGAATTTTGAATTTTAAATTTTGAATTTTGAATTTTGAATTTTAAATTTTGAATTTTGAAATTTAAAATTTGAAATTTAAAATTTAAATCTAAATTTAAAATATAAATTTTGAAATTTAAAATTTTAAACTTTAAATATATTAATTTTGAATTTTAAATATCAATTTGAATTTAAAATTCGAAACCAAGATCAAAAGTTAAATTTCAAATTTGAATGTAAAATCAGAATTAAATTTTAGGAAGCAGATTTTAGCTATTTCTGATTGAAATCTGATTTTAAAAATTAAAATCAAATTTTATAAAACAGATTACCAAACGCTTTATTTTGAGCTAGGCCAAATAACTGAAGGGGGACCGGCCGTGGGGTTACCGAGCACACCTCAAACCCACACAGCACACGAGCGCAGCGGAAACAGGATCTTTCGTAGACGTAAGAGACGAGAACGATCGTAGAAAAATAAGCACGAGGATAACAAAGCAATAAAGAAAACAAGAGAAAACAAGAACACAAGATTTACGTGGTTCGGCCAACCATGAGTCGACCTACGTCCACGGGCAAGACCACCTCAATGCGCTCTTCGATTAATCCACGGCACAAAAGTACAAAGGAGTAAGATTGGATTACAAGAAACTCTCTCTCAGGAGCTCTCTACGTTTTCCTCTCAATTAGGGTATTTTTCAATGAAGCTCATATGAGAAACCTCCAACAATGAGGCTCTTAACTCTAAAGATTAACCACAAGAGTTTATATAGCCCTAAAATCCTAATTCTAGTAGGAAACAATTTTAGCCTTCCATCCAAGTCCGATTCATCTCTAGTCACCATATATCCTCTTAAGAATCCTTTTAGGAATCCTATTAGGAATCCTCTTTAAAGTGATCCTAGAGAATCCCTAATCTTTTAGAACAAGATTAGATCCAATTAGAGTCAAACTCTATATATCGACTCGGAATATGACTTTACATAATCCAACAATTCTCCCACTTAAAGACATGTGCCGAACACCATGAAACAATAGATTGGAAGTCTTGCCAAACTCCCACTCTCCTCACGTAGCTCCAAGACCGAGAGAAATAATGCTCCAATTGAACTTCTCTCGAGTCACTGGCTTCGTCAAAATATCTGCTGGATTTGCATCGGTATGAACTTTTAACAGTGAGATAAGACCCTCATCCACTACGTCTCTTACAAAGTGATAGCGAATGTCAATGTGCTTCGTCCGAGAGTGAAACACCGGATTCTTCGCCAAGTGTATTGCACTTTGACTATCACAATTCACTCCCACCACATCTTGCTTCACCTTCAATTCTCCTAAAAGCCTTTTCAACCAAATAGCCTCCTTATAAGCATGTGCCACTGCTATATACTCCGCCTCTGTCGTCGACAAAGCGACTACCGACTGAAGCTTCGACTCCCAGCTAATAGCACCACCGCCCATAGAGAAAATATAGCCCGTAGTAGACTTTCTCCTGTCTCTATCTCCTGCAAAATCTGAATCCACATATCCGACACACTCCAAACCCGCAGAACCATAACAGAGTGAGAAATCCGCAGTGCCCCTCAAATACCTGAGGATCCACTTCACTGCATTCCAATGTTCACAAACCTGGATTTGCCGTATACCGACTTACTACTCACACTGCTTGAGCAATGTCGGGTCTCGTACACACCATGGCAAACATAAGGCTCCCTACTGCCGATGAATATGGTACTCGAGCCATGTCGGCCTTTTCTGCTTCCGTATCCGGTGATTGCTCGGCCGACAATTTTAAATGAATAGGAAACGGGGTAGAAACTGGCTTTGCGTTCTGCATATTGAAGCGCCGCAGAACCTTCTCCACATAACCCTTTTGTGAAAGCCAAACCTTCCTATTCTTTCTCTCCCGTAGTACCTTCATCCCGAGTATTTGGTTCACGGCTCCTAAGTCCTTCATATTGAACTCACCGGCTAACTGAGTCTTCAGGGTAGATATCCGGCCTTTGCTATTTCCCGCGACCACCATATCGTCGACATATAATAGCAAAATACAGAAGCTCCCGTCATTGTATCCACAGAAATATGCACAATGATCCGCCTCAAGCCTATCAAAGCCCAAACTCACAATGAAGGAATCAAATCGCTTGTACCAACACCTCGGCGCCTGTTTCAAGCCGTACAACGATTTGTTCAACCGACAAACCAAATGCTCCCTGCCTCTTTCGACAAAGCCTTCCGGTTGCGACATATATATCTCTTCCTCCAGGTCACCATGCAAGAATGCCGTTTTTACATCCATCTGCTCGAGCTCTAAATCCATAATCGCCGCGATCGCCAAAACAACTCGAATAGTGGTAAAACGAACCACCGGTGAGAAGATCTCATCGAAGTCGATCCCCGGCTTCTGAGCATAACCCTTCACCACCAACCTCGCCTTGAATCTCTCCACATTCCCATCCATATCCTTTTTCACCTTAAACACCCACCGGCATCCGATCGCGTTCCTTTCCTTCGGCAAATCAACAAGTTCCCAGGTCATGTTCTTCCGAAGTGACTCCATCTCCTCCTCCATCGCGCATTGCCACTTTCCGGCATTGGTCGACTCACAAGCCTCCTTATACGAAGTCGGCTCATCTTCCTCCGCCAAAGCAACATATGCACTAATATAGTTAGCAGAAGGAGTAAATGAATGAAGTAATATAATCATCATACCTCGCAGGAGGTCTAATGACTCTCCTAGGACGCCCGGAATCCGCTAGTGGCTCCACCGGTGAATTTGTATTTTCGGATGATTGCGGAGACTCCAAGTCCGGTTCATTATCAACCACCTCCTCGTCCTCTTGTGCTTGCTCACCTTGCACCTCATCGCGTGCTTCAAAGAGCTCAATTGGAACCATAGCCTCATCATCTTGCTTTTCCTTGGTGCCTTGAAAGGACCCTTCGTTGAAGACAACGTCACGGCTTACGACAATCTTGTGGGTAGTAGGATCCCACAATCGATACCCCTTAACACCTTTCGCGTAGCCGAGAAATATGCACCTCCGAGAGTTCTTATCCAATTTGGACCTCTTCTCCTTCGGTATCCACGCATAAGCGTCGCATCCAAAGACACGAAGATAGGAGTAGTCAACGGGCTTGCCGCTCCAGACTTCTTCAGGAATTTTCAGATCAAGTGATTTTGTCGGCGCTCGATTGATCAAGTAACAAGCCGTGCTTACGGCTTCCGCCCAAAATCTCTTGTCAAGTTTTGAAGTACTCAACATGCTTCGGGTCCTCTCCATGAGTGTTCTATTTAACCTCTCCGCTACACCGTTTTGTTGCGGTGTACCGGGTACCGTGAGGTGCCGCTTAATTCCATGTTCACTACAAAACTCATCAAATTCTCTTAAACAATACTCCTCTCCGTTGCCGACTTCAAAACCGACGTCGCATGCGTGCTGCCTCTCTCCTGCCGTCGTACGGCCACCGGGGCGCCGTGAATTAATTAGCCCGACGACGCTAATTAATTTTCCCACAAACGCACCCTTCACTTGCTGCGTGCCGTACATGCACGAGGCCGCGATCTTTTCGCCGTCGTACGGACTTGCATGGAAGGGAATCAGCCACCTTAATTAATTAGCGTCAGCGCATGCTAATTAATTAAGCCTTCATGCCTCCCCCTCAAGAAGATTTTATTCACCAATGACTTTTCTTCATAGAGATTTTTTAATTTATCCCAAATCTCTTTTGCGGTAGTCTCGGTCTCCACATTGAATAGCACCGAATCATCAAGTGCCAAATATAGGTTTGCCAAAGCCATCTTGTCTTTCTCTTCAAATAGCTTATCCGTCATCCCTTCCGGCTTTTTCTCCTTTCCTTGCAGGGCGATCTCACAAGCATCTTTAATCAAGATTGCTTGCATCTTCAGTTTCCACAACGCGAAATTCGTTCCATCAAATCGAGGAACCTCATACTTCGTCGCCGTAACTTTTCCCGCCATCGTTTCACCGTCAACGTACTACAAAGAACCAAACGCTCTGATACCAATTGAGGGGGGACCGGCCGTGGGGTTACCGAGCACACCTCAAACCCACACAGCACACGAGCGCAGCGGAAACAGGATCTTTCGTAGACGTAAGAGACGAGAACGATCGTAGAAAAATAAGCACGAGGATAACAAAGCAATAAAGAAAACAAGAGAAAACAAGAACACAAGATTTACGTGGTTCGGCCAACCATGAGTCGACCTACGTCCACGGGCAAGACCACCTCAATGCGCTCTTCGATTAATCCACGGCACAAAAGTACAAAGGAGTAAGATTGGATTACAAGAAACTCTCTCTCAGGAGCTCTCTACGTTTTCCTCTCAATTAGGGTATTTTTCAATGAAGCTCATATGAGAAACCTCCAACAATGAGGCTCTTAACTCTAAAGATTAACCACAAGAGTTTATATAGCCCTAAAATCCTAATTCTAGTAGGAAACAATTTTAGCCTTCCATCCAAGTCCGATTCATCTCTAGTCACCATATATCCTCTTAAGAATCCTTTTAGGAATCCTATTAGGAATCCTCTTTAAAGTGATCCTAGAGAATCCCTAATCTTTTAGAACAAGATTAGATCCAATTAGAGTCAAACTCTATATATCGACTCGGAATATGACTTTACATAATCCAACAATAACACCCCCTTTAAAATTGCAATTAGTCTAGTTCCATCATTTTCTTTTCTTTCTTTTCATATGCAAACAACAAGCTCACTTTATTCTTGCTTAAAGCAGAAAAATTGAAGTAGGGTCCCATTGCCCTATGTTAAATATAAAAATATATAAACACCGTTCTCTAACAGTTTAAGTTTTTAGAGTACAACGGTTGTTTCACATGGTATCAGAGCAGGAGGTCCTGAGTTCGAGTCACGCCAGGCTGAGCCCAGACGTGAGAAGGAGTGTTAAATATAAAAATATATAAACAGTTTAAGCTTTTAGAGTACAACGATTGTTCTGGCCATGCACAAGCGTTTGGTTCACATCTCTACAATAATTTTCCCAGTTGCATGGCCCCCCATGGACTTAGACCAAGCCTCTTGAGCCTTACTGAGTGAATATGAGGAGTCTATCAGAGTCTTAACCCTCCCTCCCTCCACCAATTCAACCATAACCTCCAAATCTTCTTTATTGGGTGTCAACATAAAGGGCTTCAGATGCTTCTTAGACCCCATCAATTTTTTCACACCACAACTAAACATAGTTGACACTGAAGGAGTCAGTTCAATAACTCCACCCTCCCAACTCAAGTTAGGCTCAAAATTGGACCATGCCATACCTTCAACACAATTGATCACAAAGTCATATAACTTTCCTGAGGGGCTCTTCAGTGTTTTACCTTCCGGGCTTCTGTAGTCGAGCACTTCGTCAGCGCCCAAACTCGCGACTAGGTTTAAGTTTCGGGCTCCGCAAGTAGCAGTCACATGAAAACTCGCTAACTTCGCTAGCTGCACCGCGAAAAGCCCAACACCGCCTGAAGCTGCGGTGATGAGTATGTTATACGGGCGGCCCGTGCCGTCGAACTTGGCACCTAGTGATTTCAATACTTGAAGAGCAGTGACGCCGGCCACGGGTAGTCCAGCATAATCTTTTGCCCTAGATCCTGTCGGACGGACCGCTGTTAAGCTCGCGAGGGCTACCACGTACTCAGCTAGGCCGCCTCCTTCCTACCATCATATACATAGCAATTTATCTTTGAGTTTAGTGATAGCTCGCATAGACATCTCAATTGCAGTTTAAAAAGGGGGGGGGGGGGGGGGGGGGGGGGGGGGGGGGGGGGGGGGGGGGGGGGGGGGGGGGGGGGGGGGGGGGGGGGGGGGGTGGGGGCAATTTTCAGTTATTATTATTAGGGTGCGCGGCCTCTTATATTTCCAATCAGAATTCCTCCCATTAAATTCATGGTGTAGCTCTTTGTCCCTTATAGCACTCAGCTCTCAGCTCTCACACTTTCGCTGGTTGGTAT
Organism: Puya raimondii; assembly: GCA_016920855.1. Classification (NCBI taxonomy): domain Eukaryota; kingdom Viridiplantae; phylum Streptophyta; class Magnoliopsida; order Poales; family Bromeliaceae; genus Puya; species Puya raimondii. The sequence goes on from JABWPP010000050.1 coordinate 140,168,217, forward strand.
TCGACTTTGATACCAACTATAATGACCCGGCTCACTAGCAATAATAATTCGTTAAGCCCAAAGCACTGACTCAAAATGCTTAAGTTCAGTTATTATTATTATTAGGGTGCGTGGCCTTGGGTGATATTCCGCTCTGATACCAATTATGACGACTCAACCAACTAGCAATAATAATTCGTTGGGCCCAAAGTACCGGCCCAAAATGCTTAAGCTCACTTATTATTATTAGGATACACGGTCTTTTATATTCCCAATCAGAATTCATTTCTCATTCGATTCGATGTGAAACTATTAGGGTGGGATGTTACAATGTATATTTTTTCTGGATTGATCGAAATGCCCTTACTGAAATCTCTTATGCATATAATCCAGAAATTAAGAAAAATATTTTGGTCCAAAAACAAACAAAATGAAATAAAAATAGAGTTGCAAATTTTTTTTTTAAAAAAAAGCATTGCTGCCGCAAACTAAGGCGCAAGCACAGTGATTTGAAATTAATACGTTATTTTCTACTAAATAACCAATGCTTTTTGTTGCATTAGGGAATAATTATATATTAAGGAAAAAAAGCATTAGTTTATTGGTCTTCAGTGCAAACTATCTGATCGTTGGCGCTGATCATTAATTCCAAAAGTTCGATCTGCTAAAAATACGCAACCAATTCATTTAAAGCGTACAGACACAGCGCCCACGAGTCTCGATTATGACTCGACCTAACCAGCCTCACGCCACTTCGAACATGACTCGGCCCAACCCAGCCTCATGTCATTTCGAACGTGACTCGGCTCAACCTGGCCTCCCGCCATAAAGCACGATACTGGCCCCTTTAAGCCAACACAAACTAATTATGCATTAACATTAGATATGATTATATAAGTAGAAATTATAAATCCGAAGAATATATAACATAGATTATACTTACTAGATAGCTGAGATTAGAGACAACTTTGTCTCCTTTTTTAATCGATTTCACCTTGAGACCAACCTCCACAACTTCTCCTGCTACTTCAATACCTGCTTAATTTGGGGAAGGCTCATTAGCAACAACTAAATAATTCCTCCATAATTAATATTTATTTTTCGACTCGATCAGTTAAACAAAGTTAAGGACCATGAAACTTGAATCATTTAACGTTTTTACATGCTTTTGAAGCGCACATAAAAAGCAACAAATGCGCAATTTCAATCCTAAAATGCAACATAATCTGTCTAATTATTTAATGTTACACCATACCAAATTCATCAATGTTTTACAAGTGATCAACCAAGAAATAGATGCAGTGATAAATGAGATTATTGATTATTTCTCTATAACCTATTTATTTGTATAGCATGAAGAATTAGGTAGTAAATGGAATTTTGAAATGTAAATTATCCTTCGAGATGGCGAGTTAACTACAACATATTGTGTGAAAAATCAAACAATTAATATGATTTACTTTGGTGGTTTTGCCAATGGAGAGAAAAATGAAAATTTTGGTTTTTTTTATTTATATGCGAAATGACACTCTCCAGTGTATATAAACTCGAAACCAAATTCGCGAAACAACTAAATGGTTCTACATCCCATTAGTTGGATTTGATAGAAAAAGCTCAGAATATATTTAGCATCTCCACTCACGTACATAATGAATGTTATGAAAATTAAACCTATAAAATGTTAAAGTGGAGATCAAAACATGACTTCACAAAATGATGGCCCTTAGGCCCTTAGGATTGACCCTAATATATACCATCTGACACATTAGATCAATCATTCAGAAAATGATTTAAGAAATATGCATGTACTTCAAAAGTGTTCTATACATATATCATTACTACCATTGGTGATATGGTTGATATATACACACATATATATATATATAGAGTCCAGTTTTTATACTCTTATGAGTATGATCGTCTTCGTATTTACAAGTCGTTTTCAATGATAGAACTTCCGAATCAACAATCCACACCGTTAAATATGATTTAGAGCATTTGAAACTTCTATAAATCAAATTTTATAATTTTTCGACATCATTTACTATACGATCAAAAGATCTCAAAATTGAAAACTTTTAACGGCCGGTATGTGATATTTGCTAGTTTAACGATGTAAAAGAATCAGAATTGGTTGAATTTTGATAGAAAATTCTATTCACTATCTAGATAAAGATCACTAACTCTGATCTTAAATTGATGGATCCGATCATCCATTTTTATAATGTCGTTCAATTTTGACCATTCGTTTTATACCCGCTTGATGGACTTTATTATAATTTTAAAAAATTACGAAATTCATTTGTTAGAAGCTTAAAATACACTAGATCATATTTAACGGTGTGGATCATCAATTCGGAAACTCTATCATTGAAAACAACTTATGAGTACAAAGAGCTCTATACTTATAAGAGTATAATAGTCCTACTCTATATGAGTTGGGCTAGAATACTATATATATATAAAGAGAGGAGAGAGAGAGAGAAAGAGATACGAGTATAGTAGCCTTCGTATTTATAAATTATTTTTCGATGATGGAGCTTTCGAGTTAATAATTTATACCGTTAAATATGATCTTAGAGTATTTAAACTTTTTAGAAAACAAATTTTATAATTTTTTGAATTTATAATAAAGCTCATCAAGTGAGTATAAAATGAATGATCAAAGTTGAACGATCTTCCAAAAATAGAGGGATAGAATTTTTAAATTAAAAATCGGAGTTATTGATCTTAATCTATATAGTGAATATAAAATTTTATTAAAAATTCAACCGATTCCGATTATTCTACATCATTAACTTGAAAACACTCCATACCAGCCGTTAAAAATGTCAATTTTGCGGCCCTTTGATCTTAAGCTATATGATATCAAAAAATTATGAAATTTAATTTCTAGAAAATTTAAATATTTTAAATTATATTTAACGGTATAGATGGTTGATTCAGAAACTCTATCATCGAATACGACTTATAAGTATGGAGACGATCATACCAACAATATAAAAATGGCATTCGAATTTAGAATTAAATATGGAGTCCGGCTACTATACTCTTATGAGTACGATCGTCTTCTTATTCATAAGTTATTTTTGATGATAGAACTTCCGAATCAATGATCGATACCGTTAAACATGATTTAGAATTTTTGAAACTTCGAAAATCAAATTTTATAATTTTTCGACATCATTTACTTTACGATCAAAAGATCTCAAAATTGATAACTTTTAACAGTCGATATGGGATACTTGCTAGTTTAACGGTGTAAAAGAATCGAAATTGGTTGAATTTTTGTTAGAAAATTCTATTCACTATCTAGATAAAGATCAATAACTCCGATCTTAAATTGAAGGATCCAATCATCCATTTTTAATATGTCGTTCAATTTTGACCGTTCATTTTATGCCCTCTTGATGGACTTTATTATAATTTCAAAAAATTATGAAATTTATTTTCTAGAAGTTTCAAATACTCTAGATCATATTTAACAGTGTGGATCGTCGATTCGGAAGCTCCATCATCAAAAATAACTTATAAGTATGAAGAGCTCTATACTTATAAGAGTATGATAGCCCTACTCTTAATATATGTTTACCTGGCGTGAATGGGAATTTGCAATGAACGAAGGGAATTGGTGTTGGCGCGAACTTATTGATGAGAGAGAGCACTTGTTTTGGTAAAATTGGCGTCAACACCCCTTCTTGAATTTTCCAATCAATTGGGTTTAAACTTGCTGCTTCCACTTTTAACAAGATCTCATCCTCCTTTGGTGTTGGGATAGGGACCTCAACATGCTACATAAATGATAAATCAAAAATATTAAAGAGTAAGTTGATTGTGCTGATCACAATTCAGAGATGAGATTAGAGGAACCCCATTTCGCGCACTACTTTCCAAATAAAAAAAATGAGTGTACTACTTAAAGAACAGAGCTATTATACTTTCTGAAGCATAAAAGAATTCGTACTTTTAACTTTTTGACTATTGGATCAACTCCTTTGACCATTTCTGATCTTTGGATTAATATTATTATCCTAGAGGGACCACTCATCCCTAGGGGGCCACTCAACTCTAACGGGGACCACTATCATTCCGATTCTATAATTCTTGATCCAAGGGTCAAAAAGTCGGAAGCACCAACTTCCTTATACTTTCGATAACATAGTAGCTCTACGCTTACTTAAAAACCAACAAAATACAAAAACATCATTATCTGGTAGTTTAAGTTTTTGAAGAATAATGATTGTTTCACATAATTTTATATGGTATCAGAAAAAAAAGGTTCTGAGTTTCTCTGATAGTTAAGTTTTTGGAGAATAATGTCCGTTCCACAGAATTTCATAGAAAGCTCCAAAATTAAATGTTTTAAATTTTTCGATCCTATTGGAATTGGGACCCCAAGGAAACTTGGGCGTAAAAAATTCTTCTAATAATACCGAACCTAATCTCTGCAAAAAATCGTGGTCTTATAGACTATACCAATAGTCTGGACGAATTCTTTTGATTTGACCAGATCGAAAATCTTTTATGTTCAAAACTGGAATTTATAGATCCAATGTCACAAGGGCGTTCTAGTGCGTTGTAGATTCTTATCCAAGACTTGTATCATTTGATGATCCAATCTCCTGGTCCCTGCGGAAAGGAAAAAAAATTCTTCTGACTCTTTTTCAAATTCGATAAATGTTCCCAAGTTTCCTTGGGGTCCCAATTCCAATAGGATCTTTTAAAAATGTAAAAGCTGGCGTCTTATAACGCACTTCCAAATTACAGCTTGCATGTTTCTCCAACAGAAATTCTTACAACCATTGTCTTACTGGCGAAAGAAGACTTTAGAACTCTTACTATTCGAAATCATAAAAATAAATGAGTTTACGAAACACTTTTCCAAATTAGACCTTGATGTGGATCGTAAGCGCTAACCAACTATTTTAAAAGCACGTGCTGATAGAAATGACGCATTTATTGCACTTAAGAACTCAACCACCGTGCTTACGGGATTCAACCTAACTCAATCCATCTGAACGTTAGATTAATTGTTGGGCCTCTTGCTTTTAGGTTTATTATGAACTGTAGTCCCACTCAATCTAGTGGGCTCACCTAATTCAACTTATTAGTCTCCTAAATCTATTGTCATGGAACAAAAAATCGAACCTATTTTAGCCAATAATAAATAACCAACACTTGATGTATTGGTCATCCATGCACCAAATTGCAACACCAGAGAGAGAGAGAGAGAGAGAGAGAGAGAGAGATCGATCTTACTTTAAGAGCTGCAGCTCCACCACCGTAGCCTTGGTACTGAACCGCATGCATCATGGTCAAGAGAGATGCAGAGAGAGATCTAAAGAGAGAGAGAGAGAGAGAGTTGTTGAAGACGATCACAAGCGCATATGGGCTTTATAGTTAAATAAAAGGGTTAATTACACCATTGGTCCCCAACCTTTGCATCTTTCTTCACTTTGGTTTTCGACCTTTTTTTTTTTACAATCAAGTACCCAACATCTTGATTTCATTACAATTAAATCTCAGCCGTCAGAACGGATGTTAAAATTGACGAAAAATGCCACGTCAGCACCATGTCAGCACCAGCTAATTATACAATTTTAATTTTAATTTTATATTATAAATTTAAATTATATTTTGAATTAAATTATAAATTCAAAGCAAAATTGTTTATTTAAGATTTAGATTTAAATTTTTATATTGGAATCAAATTTAAATTCGAATTCGAATTCAAATTTTGATTTTGTACTTAATTTTAAATTCAAATTCACATTTTGAATTTTAATTCTAATTTTATTTCAAACTTTGATTTGAAATTTCAAATTCAAAATGTGAATTTGAATTCGAAGTTTAAATTCAAATTTAGAATTGAGATCAAATCTCAAATTCAAATTTGGAAACTAAAGTAAAAAACGTGCAAAATTTAGGGACCAAAATTGACATGCAAAAGAAAACCATGTAAGCGCTGACATAGCGATTCCATTAATTTTAACCTTTTTTTAACGACTGGGACGTAATTGTAATAAAATAAAAAAAATGGAGACTTGATTGGAAAAAAAAAATTGGGGACTCAAGTGAAAAATGGTGCAAAGTTGGGGGACCAATGATATAATTAACCGTAATAAAATTCATGTGCTTCTATTTGTTTTAGAAAAAGTCAAAGTATCAAGTAAACTATTATTTCCACCTTTGAAATTGAAAAAAAAAAATGCTATTGCTATGTTCTATATATTTTACAAATTTACTATTTAACAAAATATAAATACAAATTTTAGCATCAAATTCGTAGTAAAATAAATGAAGAACACGATAAAAATTCACTTTATCTCTTTATAATATATGTTAACATCTCTCTTTATCTCTTAGTGGTGAAAACGGTTAAATACGGTCAGATTTTAAAAAATATCATATTCGTATCCATATTTTTTTTTCAAATTTAAATTTGAATACGAATATCCTAACTAGCAAATGTTTTCTGTAATTTTCTAGAGTAAAAAAAAGTAATTTTTTTTCCTATGAACACCAGTTGGATCTTCAACTGATGCAGATGAAGGAATCTTCTGCAGCTTGGTAGGTGTGCAATGTGTGTTGTTGGTAGAAGTAGAAACGGACAAAATTTTAGTGCATTATAAAATAATATTTAAAATTTTAAAAAATTAAATTTTAAAGAATGATGCTTTATATTTTTATATTTAGCAAAAAAATAAAAGCAAAAAAATAAAAGTCAACTAGAAAACAAGGAACACTCCGAATACGTAGGTATATGTCAATATCTAGAGGAAGTCTACTGTGTCACGCTTGCACCACGTCATCAATAACAAGCCAATCACATCTCTCCTTTTCAAAAAAAAGTACAATAAAAATATATTTTTATAATTATGATGGAACATATATATCCAAAAAAAATATTTGATTGGTTTGAGACACCACGTCAGCATATGCACCCGTTGCATTTTAGAATTTTTCCAATATCTACGGTATGGTTTCTTGGAATGAGACTAACAAGCTTGTTGAAAAAAAAAAAAAGAAGAAGAGAGAAATAGTCAACTAGTGAGAATTGCCAAGTTTAATCAGACATACCAAATTATAATTATATGAGGGTTTATTTGCACTTTCCACAATTTCTATACTTATTTTTCCTTAGAAATAAAATATCACAAAAAAAAGGGGAAAGAAAGGTAAAAAGAAAAGGACAGCCTACTAGAAAGCAACGAACAACTCCAAATGAGACCTACAAGTTGTTCAAATATGGTGTTTGAACTCTTGTGCTTTTAGAAAAACACTATAAAAAAAATAATCTAAGGATAGTTTTTTCGGTAATTAATGGTGCTTAAAAGCGTGTCAAAATAGTCTAGTATTATATTTAAGAGCGTTAGCAAATAAAGAGTCGCTACGTATGTAGCGACACTTGTGCCAGGTGTCGCTGAAATATATTCCGACACTTTAAAGCGTTAACAAATTTAAAATAATAGTACATTTTATTTATTAGTAAATTGGTTTACTATAATAGACGGTTTATAAAACGGCGCTTTTTAAAATATCGATATTTGCTATATAGTGGGGACACTTAACGATGCTTTTTGAAACATCGATATTCGCCGTATAGTGGGGACACTTAGCGACGATTCTTCTAAGCATCGTTGGAAAAATATCCTTAAAATAAAATTTAAAATTGTCTTGTAGTAAGTATCTGTCAGTATCTATGGATAGGATTCTTGGAATGAGACCAACAAGCATCTAAATTTTGAAAATTTACTTTTTGACATCCAAGTGACAACAGTTAGTCCGAGTTGAGCTGGAATGCTATCGATAGCAAATGGGCTCCGTTGTCATCTATTTATTTTCGATGATGGAGCTTCCAAATCGACGATCAGCATCGTTGGGCATGATCTATACCACTTGAAACATCTAGAAATCAAATTTCATATTTTTTTCGATATTGTTCTCTTGTCCATCAAGTGGACACAAAAATGAACGGCTAAAAATAAATATCTTTTAAAAAGTGATGATAAAAGTCTTGTAATCAAGATTAAGAGTATAGATCTTATTCTAAATAGTTTAAAAAAAAATTTAACTAAAATTCAATTGATTTGGATATTTTTACGTTGTTAGACGAGAAAACGTCTCATATTGGCCATTAATAATACAAATTTTGAAACCCTTTGATTATTAGGCTAGTGCTGTCTAAAAGATTTAAAATTTGGTTTCTAAATACTTCAAGTGTTATAGATCATGGTCAACAATGCCGATTGTTGATTTGGCGGTTCCATCATCGAAAACAAATGGGTGGCACAACAGCCTGTTTGCTAATGATAGCATTACAGCTCAACTCCAGTTAGTCCAACAATCAAGAAACAGTAAAGAATGCATATGGCCCGAAATATAAATTAGTTTTCTTAATTTCAAAAATATTTGGATGGTAAAAATTAAATATCATCATTTTTGTGCTTTATTTGCATAATTCAATAGGTTATTAGAACAAAAGGTTCTAAATTTGAAGCCTGTCAGGCTCCCATTTAGTTCAAATTCTAAGCTCGAAGTCCAGTTATTTTATATTTATAATTGAGTTTTGTTCTTAAAAAAAAATAAACGACACAGATAGCATACTACCTTTCTCTCAAACTTTTTTTTAATTGGGATAACTTCAAATACCACCCCTGTGGTTTCGTGCTTTCTCACTTTAGTACCCTGTGGTTTAAAACGTATCACTTTAATACCCTGTGGTTTGGTTATTCTCTTTTTGTTATCTTTTCGTTAATTTTTTGTTAAATTAATAAGAAAGTTAAAACTACAGGATAGTAAAGTGAATATTCGATAAACCATAGGTGGGATATTTGAAATTTTTTCTGTATAATTTAACGAAAAAATTAACGAAAAGATAACAAAAAAAGAGAATAACCTGACCACAGGTACTAAAATGATACGTTTTAAACCACATGGTACTAAAGTGAGTAATTACGAAACCTCATGAGTGGTATTTGAAGTTATCCCTTTTTAATTTATGGCGTAAACGGGCAGCGATGGCCCGGCAATTACGGATTTGGATTTGTGTTGTGTTATGTTGGACCACCTTTTATGAAAACACGGCCCAGTAGGGCCCCAGCCTTGGACTACTATGGGCCAAGAAATATCGGGTGGGGCCGCAGTCCAAATTCAGTTTTCTATAGTTTTTTTATTTTTAATTTTTTAGTTTTTTTAATTTTTTTTAATTTATAAAATTAGTTTTGTAAAATATAGTTATTCAATAAATAAGTCTTAAACGTCTTTTAATAAAGCTATTCAAAATATTATGAATAATTTGAATTATTTTATAGAAATTTTTTTAAAAAAAATAATAAGAAAAAAAAAAGAAATGCATCTCTATGCCAATAACTAATTTAATAAAAAAATGGTATAATTACCTATATACCCCTCAAAACTTTGAAAATATCTTATTTACTCATACTTTTTTTTTCTTTCCAATATACTTCTCATATGTTCCTCCGTTATTCAAAAATACTCCTGCAGTTACCACCCGTTAAATTAACTTAGGTTAAACGTGAGTTAAGTATCTATTAGGATTAAAAAAAAAAAAATGCCTCTTTTACCCTTAACTTAAGGGCAAATAAAAAAGATTGGTAATGGTAGAAGGGTATATTTGAAAAGACCAAAAATTAAAATACTACCATACAATCGCTATTCATAATGGAAAGGAACATTTACCTATTTATATAACAGATCGTATGGTAGGTCACAAATTGGGAGAATTCGCGCCTACTCTGACTTTCGCGAGACATGCAAGAAACGATAATAAATCTCGTCGTTAAGTTAATTGATCCATGTAAAGAAAAAGGGGTTGGTTTGGGGAAGATCAAAGAAAGAACTTGTTCTTCTTCCGTAAAAAATTCTTCTAATAATACCGAACCTAATCTCTGCAAAAAAGAGCGTACCGTACTCTTATGTTTACGAGCTAAAGTTCTAGCACACGAAAGTCTAAGTATATACTTTATTCGATACAAACTCCGTTTTTCGGAGGATCCACTATGATAATGAGAAAGATTTCTACATATCCGACCAAATCGATCAATAATATCACAATCTGATAAATCGGTCCAGATCGGCTTACTAATAGGATGTCCCGATACGGTACAAAATTTAGCTTTAGACAATGATCCAATGAGAGGAATTGTATCCTTAACTTAAGGGCAAACAAGAAAAGTCGGTGATGGTAGAGGGGTATATTTGAAAGGGCAAAGTAGTAATTTCAAACAGATAACAGCTATTGCTAACAGTTCACTAACAGAATTTAACTCTAGGAATATATTTGAAACAGATTGGAACATAAAAAATGTATTTTCAATATTAACCTTCTAAGAGAGTTAAATCAGAAAGTCGAAAACTTTTCAGGGGTATAAGCAATTGCCCCTAAAAAAAAGAATATGCCATTGTTTGTCGCAAACAAGAAAGGAGAAGTCACAATTATTCCTAATAAACTTTCTTAATGAAAAGCAAAAACTATTCATCACTATTACTTTACCGTATTACAATTCACACAAATAATTCAAGTACTGTTGTTGGAAGAAGCATTTTTTAACTAAAATTCTTTTCAGCAATTTCTATCAAATAAGAAAAGCAGGTGCAACAAATTCGAACCCATTTTAGCCGGATAAAGGTACTAGAAATCTCATTTTACTTCTTAACATGAGGTAGTATTGTACTTTTATTATTTGCCAAATGCTCAGGTAAAAGTGATTGTAGCTAAAATGAAGCGGAATCGATTGGATTGGTAATTGTATATATCTTCTTTATCTTTTAATTCGGGTATGAATTTTGTCTATACTCGATCGAAGCTGAACCCGATCTGAATTCGGATTGATTTTACATTATATAATACCTATAAATATTTGATATTATATTTAAATTTATATTTTAAAAAATTAAATTAAATGTAATATATTTTAAAATATGGTGAAGAAAAATATTATTTTGAATTTGGATTCGAGCTTCGAAAATCCTTACACGTGGTATCGTGAGTTTGCTCCGTACGCGAACCCGCTATTAGGGATGTCAATGGATACGGATACCCGATATTTTATCCGAACCCGAACCCAAAAAAAGTGAATTTATCCGATGCTAAATGAACATAGTTTCGGATATGAATATCAAAAATAAAAATCCGACGGACTTGAATTCGTGTATGGATTTTGATTATACCCGACCCGAACCCGAATTTATTTTACATTATATATAGGCTAAATTACATAAAATCCTCCGGTCAATACCCGCTTTTTCACTTTCCCCCATGTCATTCAAAAACCTACATTTTGCCTCCTTAAAAAATAAAAAAATGTTCACAGGAAGTACGATGTGACAAAATGACCAAAATGCCCTCATCTTCTTCATCTCCTCCTCCCCAATTTTGCTCATCCCGCATACCGCACCTCGCCCACGCCTCCCTTGACCCCAACTCCGACTTCGTGCGAGGGCGAGGCGGCGGAGGGCGAGGCGGCGGCCAAGGGCATATGTGTGGGCATGAATGAGAGTTTCAGGAGTATTTTGGGTATAAAAAATAAGATATAAACGGAACCCTAACGGAACACTGACGGTGGGGGGCGAAATGAATATTTTTTATTTTTTAAGAGGGCAAAATGTAGGTTTTTCAATGACAGGGAAAGTGAAAAAGCGGGTATTGACAGGGAGTTTTCTATAATTTAGCATTATATATAATATGTATATAAATATTTAATATTATATTTAAATTTGTATTTTTTACATTTAATGTAATATATTTTGAAATATTGAAAAGAGGAATAATTATTTCGGGTTCGGACTCGGGTTCGGATTTCAGATTTTTTGTCAGGTTCGGGTTTGGATATGTATTTTTAAAATCTGTCGGATTTGAGTTCGGATTCGGGTTTCGGATTTGGAGTCGGGTTCGGATTTGAATTTTTAAAAATCCGCCCGAATATGACCCGTTGGCATCCTACCCGCTATTGCGTGAAAAGAACATGCACGTGGGGCTCATGTGGGACCCAATGAACTAGCAAATCATGATCATCTCCAAACATTGGTGTTTATGAATCCGTCCCTCCCCCAATGACTTTGTTCTTTCCACCCTTAGCCACACGGACATAATGCCGACTTATTATTATTATGGATTAATTGCATACAGGTCCCTACAAACATAATAAATTACAGATATATTTCTGTAAAATTTAATTTTCATAAGTTATTCTTGTAAAAGTCCTAATCTTATCAGATATGTCCGTGCCGTTAGGATCCATTAGAGAAATTTGATTAATCACAGTTAAAACACTTAACCATGATTAGAATTGACAATTTTACCCTTCTTCCTCCCTCTTCCTCTTCCTCTTCCTCTTCTTCTTTCCCTTCCTCTTCCTCGTCGTCGTGCCCGCGTGGGCCATCGTCACGGGCGCCTCCGACGGCATCGGCCGCGCGGGCGGCATCGTCGGCGGCGTCCTTGATGGGCGATTGCCTCCGCCGCCTTCTCCTTCTTCGTATCCAGCTTTTGGAGTGACATATTTGTAAGGGCAAAAATATCATTTCATGAGTCTACTGTAAAAAAATAAACAGTTCTCTAACGGATCTTAACCAGAGGGACATATTTGCAAACATTAGGACTTTTACAGGAATAATTTATAAAAGTTGAGCTTTGCAGGAATATATCTGTAATTCATCATGTTTGCGGGGACCTGTATGCAATTAACCCTATTATTATTTGCCAATACACTTTTTATTTATAAAGTTATTTTCTTCAATGCCCTTATGAAAATCGGAATTTATAAAACACCCTTTTGAATTTTGAAGTATTATTGGTATACTTATATATATTGAAGGGTTTTTTTTTTTTTTTTTGAGAGAAAGGTAGCATGCTACCCGCTTCGTTTATTTTTTTAAAAAATAAACTTAGCTGGAAATGTGAATCAACTATGATTCGAACTTGGAACCTCGGGTACCAACCATCAAGCCCTTTGCCACTTGCATTAGGGACGGTCGGTATATATATTGAAGGGTTAAGGGTTTAGACTTTGAATTTGGAGCTTAGAGGAATATTTCTGGTACATTTATAATTTTAGAACAATATGAATTATAGATTTATATTTGGGACTAAGTTTTTTAAAATAATTTTAAATAATGCAACATTCACCTCAAAAAATATATTTTTTATTTTATATTATACAATTTAGTCTCAAATAATTTTAAATTATATAATTTTTATCTTAAAGAGTGTAATTTTTATATCAAACAGTACAACTTTCGTATTAAAGAGTAAAATTTCGTCTTAAATAGTACAACTGTTATCTCAAATAGTATAATTTTCCTCTAAAACAGTACAACTTTTTCTAAAAAAAAATAATTTTTTATTTTTTATTTTTATTCTTTTTATTCTTTAATTCTCTGCATTATTTTTCGCTATCTTTGCCTTCTGCCGCAGCCATCGCCCCCGCCCGACGTGCTCTCCTTTTTGGCGCCGTCATCAAATACTGCGACATCCTTGTCGCCGTCATCGTACGCAACCATGCACTTAACCGCAGCCTAATCACCTCCAAAATTTATGCTAAATTCGAGCCAGTATCGGCGAAGGTAAGAGAGCAGAGCACGACATCGATGGAGGTGGTGGAAGAGAAGGAGAAGAGAGAGGAAGCGGGAAGAGAAAGAGAGAAAGAAACAGTCAGAAGAAAGACGAAGCGAGAGAGGAAGGATAAAAATAAACGAGCGAAAAAAGTAGGAAGAAAAAATAAATAATGCTATTTTCGTCGGTTTATTAAAAATTAGGTTCGAATTTGTAAAATCTAAAATAATGGTCTGTTTTTTGCAAAAATACAAAAATGGTCGTAAATTTTTTATGTAAAAAAAAAAATCATAAATTATATTTATTTAAATAGTTTAATTATGTTTTAAATTATTATTATTATTTTCTCCTCGGACACGAATATTTCCGACCGGCCGTGACTCGTCCTCCCCTGTAATCCTGTGTGGCAACAAAATGACGTGGTCGTCGTTGTCGTCCTCGTCGTCCTCCTCCTCCTCCTCATGTCGCCGCTCCTCCCTCCTCCTCCGCCTCCTCCTTCGCCATTAATGGCGTCGAGCTCCACCTCCCTCCTCCGCCTCCTCCGCCTCGAGATCCGTGCCCCAAACCCATAGCGCCTCCTCCGCCGCCGCCGTAGACCGCCGTGGGCTCGCTCCTCCTCCTCCGCGAGATCGGTAACCCTTCGATCTCCTCATCCTCCTTGCTCTCTCTCTCTCTCTCTCTCTCTCTCTCTTATCTCGTTCTTGAGCTCCGATTCGGTTTCGAGGGCTAGGGTTTCGTCCAGCGCTCGAACTTGGGGCGCCAATGGTCGCTGGATTTTGATAATGCTAGGGTTAGGGTTAAGGTTAGGGTTAGGGTTTGTTTATCTAGTCGCATTCCTCTGTATTCTTTTTGTTTACTCAAATCAAAGCTTCATTGAGCTTATACTAGAAGGGATGGGATCGAATACCATGTGAACTTGTCATCTTGGTGTTAATTTGCAGGTTTTCCTGCTTCTTTGCTGTAGCAATTTGGTTCTGTATTCTTGAGAGGAAAGATGGTGGACTCGGTTGATGTGGTTTTGGAGTTCTTGAAAAAGAACCGATTCGCCAAAGCCGAGGCCGCGCTTCGCAGGGAGCTAAACGGCCGATCGGATTTGAACGGGCTACTTCAGAATAACCTTCCGGAAGCAAGGGATTCGAGAGGGAAAGATGTGGACTTGTGGAGCGCGGAGTTCTCGAAAGAGTTCATTGTGAAGGAGATCGAAGTTGGGGGCGTCGAGAATGGGACCGAAGTTAGGAACGGTTTTGGTTGTAGTCAATTTCGAGAGAATCGATCCGGAGACCTGTACCCTTTGAACTTTAATGCAGAGAATAGTAATAGTAATTCGATTTCCTTTTCGAAGGAGAGCAGTAGCATTGCAGAGAAATTCGCGGAAATTTTTATATCAGAGGAGCCCACGCATCGACGCAATTCGTTGATGGTGGAAAAGAGGGATTCTGCCGCTGGAAATGAATCTGGTGGAAGCGGGAAAGGAAAATTGGAGGTTGGAGAAGAACCGGATACGAGCCAAAATTCCAGATCTAGGGTCCATTTTCCAGAAAACCTGTGGTTGGAGCGCAATGAACTGCCGAAGGGGTGTTCGGTGAAGACACTTTTTCCATTTCCTAGCGACAATGCCTCGTGCAGTTACGATGGTTCTATTGGTAATGGAAACGGCAGCGGAGAGATGAAGAGGAATTATGAAACTATTGAAACGAAGGAGCAGCTTTGTGAAAGTGTGGATCTGAAAACTGATAATAAGAGATTTGATTTACCTCCGATTGGTGAGAAACAAAGGGAAGAGCTGCCGAGACTGCCTCCTGTAAGGCTTAGGTTTGAAGAAAAGTTAGTTAATACAAATTGGGAGGAAAAGAGTCATGTATTGGGGGCGAGGATAGCCAACGGAGACGACAGCTGTATGGTTGGGTCTTTTCCTGATGTTCCGGCTGGGCAAGAGATCAGCTCCTCAGGTACGCTGAATCTGTAGAAGTTATTATTTGTTTTGTTTCATGTTTTTATCTATTTATGGAAAATATTAGATACGTCCGGTTTACTGGGCCGCCCGTGGATTAATCCGAAGAGAATGCATCGTTCTGCAGATGCAAGTTGCGCTGTCGTATTTCCTTTTTTCAATTTTTTTCGTTCATTGCTGCCCAATGCATGTTGGTGAGGCCACAATCGACCCGCATTTTGAGTCCTTGTTTTTTCTCGAGGAATCATGTAATGATGGTCTTTTGTATATACTCAGACTTAGTTACATGTTATGACCTAACGATTTGCCCTCAATCACTCTAAAATAAATGAAATTTTCTGCTCTTTTGCTGACTAGCTGTTCCTTCCTTTCATGGGTGATATTCATTATACTGTCAATTAGTCTCGGGGTGCCACTGTTACTCTCTTTTATGGTGCATCATAGTCCTGTTCTTTTTCTTTTCATTTGCATTTATTTTATTTGTATTTTAACCAGAAACCCGATGACTTTAATTGCAGGTGGGAAGAGAACAATTGGAAGTAGTTGGTTTTCTGTTAGCCATGGCATTGCTGAGGATTCTTCTGATCTAGTATCTGGATTTGCTACTTTTGGCGATGACTCGCTCGACTATCCAAATGATTATTGGGATTCTGATGAGTACGATGATGACGATGATGTGGGTTACACACGGCAACCAATTGAGGACGAAGCCTGGTTTCTGGCACACGAGATTGACTACCCTAGTGACAATGAGAAGGGAAATGGTGGACCTGGTCCAGGGAGTGCCCTAGACCAACCAGACCGTCACCCCATGAAGGATGATGATGATGATTATGATCGTTCTTTTGCAGAAGAAGAAGAAGATTCTTGCTTGTCAGGTGACCAATATTTCCAGGCAAAGAATATTGATCGTGTGGCCTCTTCAAAGGGGTCGATGGGACTTAGAACGAGTGAAAACGATTTGATAGCTCAGTACGACGGGGAGCTTATGGATGCTGAAGAGCTAAAATTGATGCGTGGTGAACCAGTTTGGCGGGGTTTCGTCACTCAAAATAATGAACTAGTTATGCTAGGAAATGGCAAAGTGCGACCTGATGAGACCTTTGTAGAAGATGATCATCATGGCTCAGTCAGATCGATTGGTGTGGGAATAAGCAGCGATGCTGCTGATATAGGCAGTGAAGTGCGTGAAAGCTTGGTTGGAGGAAGTAGTGAAGGGGACTTAGAGTATTTTCATGATCGTGATGTTGGTATCATTGCGAAAAGAAATTCAAGTGATAATATGAAGGGAATGAAACCAGATCATAGAAATAACACAATGGCTTTTGAGAAGGCTGGATTTGTTTTTCCATCGCCAATTAGTACTGAAGATGTGATGGAGGCTAGTTCCGGTAGACCTATACGGTCAAACAGGGGCACTACTGTTATTGATGATGATTCTATAGAATATGATAATGGCCTAAAAATTGGTGATGAAAAGAGTTCTGATATTATTAGATCGAGGGACTCAACTGCTTCGTCGGCATCAAACTATAGTTATGCTTTAACAGGGGATATCAACAAGTTAAATGATCATGAAGTAAATAATCAACAAGAAGAAGATCCAGCATCCACTCTAGAGGATGAAGAACTGGCTGCTTTGCAGGAACAAGTGAGACAGATACAAGCTCAGGAAGAGGAGTTCGAGACCTTTGAACTTAAGATTGTGCACAGAAAAAACAGGTATGTTCATTTATATGTATATTTCATTATGGTATGTGTTAACTGATTAATGAATGTACGTGTCAATTGCCTTTTGTGCTGATGTTTTCGTCAATCTGAACCATTAATGTTTGAGATATTATTGTCTCCACCACTCTGTATCTGCCCTCCATCGTATCTCATAGTTTTAATTGGACAATCTAAAAGAAAATAAATTTTCAATTAATTATGGGCTGCAATGCATTGGACAATGGGGACGGAAGTAAGAGAAGAATGGAGTGCTGATCACTGGGCGGCGTACTCGCTTAGGTGGTGCACCTGTTGCACTTGATAATTTCTCCTCATGTCTATGCTAATAACTTTCTCCTGTTTGTTATTTTGTGAAATACATTTTTTGTTATTCATCATTCTTTTTGGAAAATAGTCTTGTTACGATGTCTGATGTTTTAATCCCTCCTCTATTTGTGTGTGTTAACTTAACAGAACTGGCTTTGAGGAAGACAAAAATTTTCACGTCATGCCAAATTCGGTGATAGCTGGACGTTATCATGTCACTGAGTACCTTGGCTCAGCTGCATTCAGCAAGGCCATTCAAGCGCACGACTTGCACACTGGCGTGGATGTATGCATCAAGATAATAAAGAACAACAAAGATTTTTTTGATCAGAGCCTTGATGAGATCAAACTTTTAAAGTATGTGAACAAGCATGATCCTGCGGACAAATATCATATCCTGCGCTTGTACGACTACTTCTACTACCGGGTAAGTTTGAACTTTGATACTAATCCCTTTGGCTAATATTATAAATTTTTATTTCTCTGATTATAGATAATGGTCTATATTGTTTTCTATACTCTTCTCTAGATGGTGCACTTGCCTGATAGTTACTAAGGCCATTCACATATATAAATGGAGGTTGACTACTGTTAGAATAATAATCTAATTAATTTGCTAGTGGAAGGAGTAAACTACCTATTAGGATAGGAACAATATCTTGTTTCAGTATTAGCGCTCATGTTGCAGGGGAAATCTTCTTTCTTACTACCTCTGGTTCCCTCAATTGTTTCTCTAAGCAAACATATGCGATTCCATTAACAACATTCAAAAATAATAAAGAAGTAAAAACCACATGCAGCGAAAGATGCACAGAGATAACTTAAATAAAATGTCAATTCCCAGGGGTTTTGATTACCCTTAAATTGATCTTATGTCAAGAATTTGGTTAAAGTTGTAATGACTCAGCCCACTAGCACTAATAACTCGTTGGGCTATATACCCCGGCCCAAAATGCTTAAGTCTAGTTATTAATACTGTAGTCCCTGGTCCTTATATTTCCAGTCATAATCCCTTTCCCATTCGATGTGAGGACTATTGGGGCGTCACAAAAGTAAATCTAGTGATTAGGAGATGTAAAATATCTTTAGAGCTAGTGCTATTTGGAAGATGAGGTTACAACAGGGAACGTCGAGAGAAAATGATATGAGGGGAATCCCTCCTTGAGTTGTTGTGCTTCTCTCTATCCTTTATACCTGGGGCCAATTTTCTTTGTTACACATTCAAGATTGTTGCTGTTTAATTGATGAAGTTGGCTTTTGCAGGAACACTTACTAATTGTTTGCGAGCTTCTCAAGGCAAATTTATATGAATTTCACAAATTCAATAGAGAATCTGGAGGGGAGGTTTACTTCACAATGCCAAGGTTGCAGGTTGGTTTACACAAACCCTATTGCCTAACTTCATGATTTTATCGCTTAATATGTTTTTGTTGCTTTTACATGTGTATGCCTACAAATCATCAATTTATTTATATGCCCCTGTAAAATCTGAATCTTCATAGAAACCTCCATATTGCATCTCTTACAAAAATACACATCTATGCTGGGTAGTTTGCTACTTTGGAGAAACATATTGGGCTGGTATATTTGTAAATATCCCAATACCTTTCTTCCATGATTAGTGCTTAACTGTTAATTGCTCCTTATATTTCAACTTTGCAGTCAATCACTATTCAGTGTTTGGAAGCACTTCAGTTTCTTCATGGACTTGGTCTTATTCATTGTGATTTAAAGCCG
This sequence comes from Puya raimondii, assembly GCA_016920855.1. Taxonomy (NCBI): domain Eukaryota; kingdom Viridiplantae; phylum Streptophyta; class Magnoliopsida; order Poales; family Bromeliaceae; genus Puya; species Puya raimondii. The sequence continues at coordinate 140,187,494 of JABWPP010000050.1, forward strand.
GAAAATATTTTGGTAAAGAGCTACAGTAGGTGCGAAGTGAAGGTCATCGACCTTGGAAGTAGCTGCTTTGAAACAGATCATTTATGTTCTTATGTACAGTCGCGATCTTATCGTGCACCCGAGGTTATTTTGGGTCTCCCATATGATAAAAAGATCGATATATGGTCACTTGGATGCATTCTGGCTGAACTTTGCACTGGAAATGTAAGTTATTGTTTTTTCTTTTTTATTCTTTCTGTGTAGATTTTTGGAATTTCTTACAAATTTCGGTGCAATTTAGAATAATTATCAAATTGTTTCTAGTGATGTGGTGGGATCCACTTTAATCTGTCACGCCCGGGGCCCATAGCCGAAGCCTCCGGGCACGTGAACAGATCCGCCACATGTGCGAGGACGCTCCCCGCACACACGAAGAGTCTCAATACAAAACCTATAGCAAACAACAGTCCTAAGAGTCTACAACTAATAAGTATCAGAACAAAATATAAAACTAAACCAATCAAACTATCACTGTACATATATCCATACAACCAACAAATTTCAAAACACAAATACAAATAAAAGGCTCTGGCCTCGCCAGTCCCGATCTTCATCAATTTTCTTCGGATCTACAACAATCCCAGCTGCTGAAGTGTGAGTTTTGGCTTCAGAAGGTAGCATTCTTGGGGCATATGCATTGCTCTTTTGATCTGTGTTTTTGAGTCATATTGGTCCAGTGGAAGGTCAGAAGTGGCTCTTTTACTTGATAGAGTAAAAGATCATCCTTCCTGCCACATGCTGACACATGGACAATCTTGTACATGCGAGCTGTAAGAGTGAAGCAATTTGGTGGCATAGACTTGGTTGCGTACTACTTTTAAGAGCACTTCTAGGTGTATACTGCAATTAAAAGAGTGCACCATGAGATCTCTAATTATGCACATAGTATTTGTAATTGCTGGTTGGTTTGTTACTGTATCGCCTTTATTTTATAACATATTTGATGATTTACATTTCTGGACTGCAAAATGTGAATTGGAACTTCCTATACAATAAAACGAGGGTTTCCGTATGCTATATACGAATATATGATCCTATTTAGATTTATGGTTGGTTAGGGCCAGGTCCATAAAATGTTATTAGTAGACCACTAGAACATGACATATAAATTCGATCTTTTCTTACGTGTCCCCTGATTTAGTAGATATTCAAGAAAGTGTAGATTGAGACTTATAGGTCATTTTAGTAAAACGGGGAAATGAGATTATTAAATACTCAAAGCTATTCTTTGATGACTCTTTTAACTCTTTTCCTGCTCTTGACAAATAAGGGTTCTATTACCCAACTCCTCATTTTTCACATTTGTATCAAGCATTTATCTCTGCATATAGTGATGCATCTCCATCTGTAGTGAGGAATGAATGAAATTGCTATGAACTTGCTCTAAACAAAACAAAACAAAACAAAGAAAAGGAAAAATATTTCCTTCAATCCTTCTTTTTTCCAGGGTTTGCAGACGTTACTTCCAACAATGAGACGTCTCTTCAAGGCACAAGTACTTAGCTTTTTTTTGTTGTAGTGGAGGTCAAAATGTTTATTAATGCAAGTTGAGTGCCATTGTACTTTTTTCCATGAAGTGACTAGAAAAGCCTAGGCCCAAAGAAGCAGAAGGACAAGTTGCTCTTCATGTACTTTGAAGTAATTCTTTGTATTTCCCGCAGGTTCTTTTCCAAAATGATTCTCCTGCAACTCTACTGGCACGTGTAATTGGAATCGTAGGCTCCATTGAGCAAGGTATGCTTGCCGAGGGACGAGACACCTACAAATATTTCACGAAGAACCACATTCTGTACGAAAGAAATCAGGTTTGGCCTTTGATATTTTCTGTTTCCCTCGAGCATTTTTATGTTAGATGCGATGGAAGTGCACAGACATGTTCAGTTTGGGCTGAATACAAAGCAGAACTGTTTAGACAGATTAGGCTGACCATACTTTGGATCACTTAGGAGCCTCCAGAATGTTTTTGATTTACTGATCGGTTATCTGTTAATGTGAAACTGTAAGTCTTTGAGAAAACTTTTCTACATTTTCTCATATGCTTCGGTCATTTTGGGAATCTTATTCATTTTTCAAATTCTTCCGTGCCTTTAATAACATTGCCAATGCTGTTCAGACATTTGACTTTCGAGCTTTTGTTTAATTAAGCTAGTGCTGAATGCCATTGCTTTCCGTCAGTTGATCTACTTCGTACTACTGTTAGTCTGAGGTTTTCTTTAGCTGTTATACTGGGAGTGATTTCTTTGGGTTTCTTGTTCTCTCTCTCTCTCTCTCTCTCTCTCTCTCTCTCTCTCTCTCTCTCTCTCTATATATATATATATATATATATATATATATCTACTGTGTTTGGGCACTTTGATCAGTTGCTTAATGTTTTGGGGTAGGTTAAAACTCAAAATATTAAGGGCATGTGTATTAATCATATTTTGGGTGCCGCGCTGTAAATATCTTTCAGTTCATTTACTCTTCCCATTCTCATAAAAAAGAAGAAAAGACTTGTTTCGTGCCTGTTCTCAGTTGGTATGCATAAAGTTTACTTGAACTAATATCTTTTTCAGGAAACGAACAGGCTCGAGTACTTGATACCGAAGAAGACCTCACTACAGCACCGCTTGCCGATGGGTGACCAAGGGTTTGTAGACTTTGTCGCTTACCTTCTCGAGATCAACCCTAAGAAGCGACCGAGTGCATCTGAAGCACTGAAGCATCCGTGGCTCTCCTACCCTTACGAGCCAATATCATCATGAACCACTGTTCCCTGTAGATTATTTAACCCTCCTTGAAGTTTTTCCCCCCCGTTTCTTTTGCACCATGATAAAATGGAATATTCTGGTGCACCTCCATTCTTCTTCTTTTTTTCCCCCACTAATCGACGATTAAGTCCAGTACTGGTGCTTGCTGAAGAAGTTTAGAGTAGTCTCTTCTTGTGGTCTTACTCTCACGTCCGAGTGTAGTTGTTCCCCTCTATTTGCTTGGAATTGTGTTGTAATATTTTTGTTGTTTTATGATGTAATTTGTTATTTCTGCTTTTGCATTTTTTTTTTTGTGTGGGTTTAGGATGTAATTAGAGATGAACTTAGAAGTGTGTTTGTATGGGAGGGGTGAAGGACTATGTCCTTTTGTAAATGATGTGATTATTATTGCGGCCTTAATGTAGTGTTGTTCCATTTTATTTTGCTAACGACCCATTCTAATAGCATACTGTACTTTTCGCCTCTTTCTTCATTGTTTATAGTGGAATGGATATAAAACAGAATTGGTTGCTATTTACATTAAGGAATGGCAGATTTATTGCATCCTACAAAGATTCAGACTTCTTATTCGGTAATTAGTAAAAACAGTCCTGTTTATATCTTTTTTGTTTTTCCTTTTTTCTTTTTCCGTTGTTTTGCTGGGAACAACTGTGCACTAATGCAGCAAGAATTGTTTTTTTTTCTTTTAAATCTTTTTCTTCTTCTTCTTCTTCTTCTTTTTTTTTTTTTTTTGGTTTAAACAACCATCCAAATTCGGATGGGAGGAAGACCCTCACCTGCTCCATTTTACCGAGGGATGAAAATAGGGGAAAACATGCGTGCTTAATTCTAGAGGGTGAGAATCGGCAAAAACACGCCTAATTTCGCCGAAAACGAACTCGTTTTTTGAATTTAACCTCTGGGATTAGTTGGATATGTTTTGAACCACAGTGTGAAGTAATTGTTCAGGATCGAGCACAATTACCTGTGATGCTGATTTTAGTGTTTATCTGCGGTAAATTTTTTATTTTTCGGGAAAGGTTCGTAGGATTATGAATTTTAATTAATTGAGGATCCGAACTTTTACTTACATATAACCTTCTAGCTGAGCTCGTACGCAACTGGATACTGCAATTTTGTTGGGTTAGGAGCCACATTTAAATCAGTAGAAATTAGGTGGACTTGGATCCAACTGGAAACTGCAATTTTGTTGGGTAGGTGGACTTGGATCCGAGTAGTAAAATTAACTTGAAGTGCGATTTTGGACTTGAATCAGACTAATAGGGCTCCGGTAGCTTATTGGATCCGGATGCAGCTTCGAAATTGTACAACCAATACACTGATGAGCTGTTGCCCGGTGCCATCAAACAATAAATTTATTGCTTGGACCATACTTTGCCAGGTACCAGTTTTCCAATTTAATTATAATTTTAAAAAAATTAAAACCTTGTCTGCATATTAAAAGTTTAATAATGCTACAGATACCCCATGTACGTTCACATTATATTGTCGGGGTATTTGGCAACATCATTATTAAATTCTAAATCCCCATTATATTATATACATCATTAAACTCCTAATCCTAATCACAAACCTCTACATATATGCTAACAAATGGACAATATAGTTTGAGACACGTAGTGAAGGGCCCAAATCATTTCTCTTGAATGTTAAAGTATTTTGATAGCCTTCTTAATATATAACGACTAACACCTGCTTTAAAATAATTGTTAAAAAATACGATATTTTGTTTACCAGACTATTTTGATTGCAAATCAGCTCTAATAATTTAATATTTTTTTTATTTTTTTAAAGATTACGAGCTTGATTCTCTACAATTCTATTTAGAGTCCTTCATCTGTGAGATTCAAACCTGTATCTATGATCCCCCATACTCCACCGATATGCGTCTTACCAATTACAATTAGAACACTAATGGTTTGGACATCTAGGATTAAAGACATTGCTGGTTCTCGGGTTGATGTGGTGGACTTGGTCCACGCAAAAATTTCTAACCAAAGAAGTGGAGAATTGCAGCAAAGCATTTGAATTCTATCACTTTTTGTATATCGCTAAAATTACGCCCTAAACCACACAAATAGAGAGAGAGAGAGAGAGATAGAGAGAGGGTATATACCTGGGAGCTTTCCAAGTTGTTCTATAATATGTGATGAAAAGTTTTGAACGTACCAAATCCGAATCTGCAATGGGAGCCTTATAATAGTCCACAGTGCACTGATCCGAACCCTAGGCCTCTTTCACGCACAAGAACGAAGCAAATCAAAACGGAAACGAGAAAAATAGAAAAGGACATGCAATTAATAGACTCATAGATCTCTTACCGTAGCTCGGTTCGCCTCCACATTATCATATCTCATCGAGCAAAAGCTCCGTCGCGTCGTAGATCCCTCCCTCCTCCTCCGCCGTTGAAACCCTAGCCCCCGGATCGTCCGGGAGACGATGGCCGACGAACAATCGATCCGCACGCGAAACCCTAGATCCGCCGAGATCCGAGCCCTCCTCTCCTTCTCGCGGCGGAAGGGGAGGGGCCTGCGATGAGCACCCGAGGGAGCAGCGGCCGATGAGGGAGCAGTCGACGAAGAAGCTGTCGTAGCGGGAGATGTCGTACATCTGGACGATGTAGCAGACCATGTCGTCGGCGCCGGCGCCGGAGGGGATGATCGGGGGATCGGGAGGCGGAGAGGGGTCCGCCGCGGGGCAGAGGAGGGCGCAGTAGGGGGATTCGTCGTCCTCGCACCGGGTGAGGTCGACGAGGACGCGGACGTCGTCGTCGATGATGCGGTAGAGGTAGCACGTGTAGTAGAGGGGAAACGGAGCTGAGGGTGGGGCGCCGCCGCCGGGAACTGCGGCGCCGGAGGCGGCAGCGGCGGCGGCGCCGGAGGAGAGGAGGAGGGAGGAGGAGAAGAGGAGGACGACGACGAGGTAGGAGAGATCCATGAGAGAGAGAGAGAGAGAGAGAGAGAGAGAGAGGGGAATAGGAGGGGAGTGATGGGGGTGTGACCTATATATAGGCGTCTAGAACCTTCGAGTGGGCCGAGGGGTTAGTTACGGAGGAGTAAGGAGTCCGTACTGATTCGTTCGGTATAATTACGGAAATGCCACTGTAAATAAACGGCCTCGTTTTGTTCATTATTGCAGAAATGCCACTGCGCGCGAAATCGACTTGCGTGTGTCTGAGTGCGCGTGGTGTTTTTTGCTTTGGAAATGATCCACCACGTCATCATAGACCGTGTTGCTGAGTTGCTGATTTTTCAGATTTATTTATTTATTTATTTCCATTTAAAAAGTTGATGATCGAAAATAGAGATGGATGAGTGTACATCACTTTGATAATGCACGTGGTGGACATTGGTTGTATTCTACATCTCATATAAATATCTTATAAAATTTTAAAATTATAATCTACTTTTTTAGAAATCTTTATGATATATTTTAAATACTTTTATATAAGAGGATAAATTCTGGAAACTTATGTTTATTTATCAATCAACCAGTGCCTCCTTTAATATTATTGATTTTTTTTTTTGGCACAATTTAATGCTAAAATAATATGATTCTTTAAACTTACAATTTCTTATATAGAGATTCCTCAGATTTTGATTTTGATTTTCGACACACAGATTGTTCTGTTTCAAACCGTATGATCACTTACCCATATTCAGCTAACAGTGTGTAACAGCAAAACAAGACGGGGCCTCACGCTTCCCTCAGAAAATAGATCGAACAAACGGCGATATCGGCGTACGCTCACGAATCTCAAAGCGCATCACCAGATCAATCCCTACCGTTGCCGCCTTATTCAGCCGCCGCCGCCGCCGCCGCCGCAATATCTTCGATTTGGTCGCCGCATCGCCGGAAACGATCGAGGCCTCCACGAGGTTCGATCGGCATCTCGGATGATCGGGGGCCGCGTGGCGCGGGGAGGCTCTCCTTGCAGAGGAGCCTGCAGTAGGGGACGACGGAGCAGTCGACGTAGCGGATGGTGTAGCTCCCGTCGTGGTACAGCTGCATGATGTAGCACTCGCCGGCGGCGCCGCCGTCGCCGACGTCGCCGCGGCGGAGATCGCCGGAGGAGGAGGAGGAGGAGGAGGAGAGGTTGGAGGCGGAGCAGATGAGGTCGCAGAGGGGGAGCTCGACGGGGCACCGCGTGCGCGCGACGGGGTCGCGGCCGCGGCAAACGTAGCAGTAGTAGTAGGAGTCGGAGGTGGCGGCGGAGATGGTGGAGAGGGAGAGGAGGAGGGCGATGGAGGAGGAGATCGCCATTGATGAAGTAATGGAAGCTTCAAGAGAGAGAGAGAGAGAGAGAGAGAGAGAGAGAGAGAGAGAGAGGGGGGGGGGGGGAAGAGAGTAGAGAAGAGAGTGGAAGTGAGGGTCGAGGTTTAAATAGAGCGAGCCTAGAGGTGGGCGACTACGTCCCTGCACCGGGTGCACCACGTCATCACGTGCACCGTAGCAGCTGGAGCTTTGCAAGTATAGTACAGCAATATTTATGACGTGGCGCAGAGGGTACCTACAATTAGTTATCGCGTTCGTTATACAATTATTCTCTCTCGTGAAATTACGGGGATGCCACTGGAAAGTGAACTGCCACGTGGACCAATGAACAAGCAAGCACGCTAGAGAGACCAAAAGAGATTCAATCCTCAGATTCTTTTCTATGCGACCGCCACATTCTCATTTTTTTATCTACTATCGTACGGTTCCCCGTACACAATCCTCCAAACTCAAATAAGGGAATATATATATATATATATATATATATAGTGATACCAACCAATCAATTTTTTTTTTTGAATTATAAAAAAAAAATTCTTTCAAATAGAAAAATATGATTGACTGATTATAGATGATATGGAATGACTGTTACATACTAAAATTTCTTCTCGAATACCACGGAAAAGAAAAGAAAAGAGAGAGAGAGAGAGAGAGAGAGAGAGAGCAAACTACATCTCGTCGTACTCGGCCATCGCCGGGATCGACTCGCCCTCAACAAAGTTCGTATCGTACGAGTCGGCGCCGCACTACGCCGCCTCCACCGACTCGGCCTCTTCTCCTCCTCCTCACAAATCCCAATCGAAGACCTCAAGATCGGGGACGTCGATGGCGAGATCGGTCCAGCTCCGATCCGCCTTCACGATCGCTGGATCCCCGGGGCCGAGGCAGGAGAGGGAGCAGTAGGCGAGGTCGGAGCAGTTGAAGCGGTCGACATGGGAGAGGCCGCCGTCGAAGAATCGGACGAGGAAGCACGAAGAGGAGGCGGAGACGGAAACGGAGGAGGAGAGGGGGGAGGGGAGGTGATGGTGGCGTTGGATGCAGGAGAAGAGGCAGTAGGGCCTCTTGCCGCGGCACTCGTTGCTGTAGACGTTGAGGTGGCCGTCGGAGAAGTCCTCGATGACGACGCATGTCGTGGCGAGAGGAGGAGGAGGAGGAGTGGAGGAGGAGACGAGGAGGAAGAGGAGGAGGAGAATGGGGGTGAAGTAGATGTGAGCGTAGAGGAAAGAGTAAGCCATTGTTGTTGGATGGAGTGGATGTGGGGTGAGGGATTGGGGCGGGATTTATAGGGAGAGTTCGTGCGAGGCGGTTATGAGTTTGTTGCGACCGCCCAGTGTAATTACGAAAGTGCCCCTCAGAACAACTAAAGGTGTTTTTTTTTTGGCGGGAATTACATTTATGCCACTGTGGTTCAATTAATGCGACGTGTTGCATGTTTGGTGGGGTCCGTACGATTCTGTTAATGAGATATTTTTATTTTTATAAAATTGAGTATGTTGGTATGTTAATTTAACGTTGGGAATCATGTTGGTATAAACTTAAATTCATTAACGTCCTACCAATACGGTTTTTATGAACTCAATTAAGCAACTGGTTTGGGTTTTAGTGGGATTAAAAAGTTGTTATGAACTCGAGTTCAGAGCTTGTACTTCACTTGCATCATATTGGCACTTAAGTTTTTCCTCTTTTTTTTTTTTTTTTTGAATGAAAGGTAGTTTAAATTAAAGTTAAAAAAGGGGAAATCATTTTGGTTTTCTCTAGTACTGAGATGCTACGAAATAGCAAAGGGTCTTATGCTTTGTAAGGCTTATAATAATAATAATAATAATAATAATAATAATAATAATAATAATAATAATAATAATAATAATAATAATAATAATAATCTAATAAAGTAAGTACTAGCTCAGATCAAGATCTATTACGTTACTGAAACTAAGTTCCTCATCCACAACTTGTAATTTTTCCACTGCATTTCAAATTCGATTATTACCATATGATTTCCCATCAAAACGGAGCATGATATACTTTTGAATCTCGTACCATCCCACCGTCCATTTCATCCATTTCTTCATTAGGATCGCAAAAAAGGAGGAAAAAGGAGGGGAAAAAAAAAAGAAAAAAAAAAGAGGAGGAGGAGCACGATCGATTTAGCTAGGCATTAGTAGGATAGGTAAGAGATTGTACGTAGATCTCACCTCGTACGCACTACGGAGTGTTGTTGTCGTCGAGAGCGATCGCCGCCTCCCTCGACGGGGCTTCGATCCACCGCATGGCGGCGGCGGCGCCGCAAATCCCGAGGGCCTCCGCCGCCTCCGACGGCGGCAGCGGCGACCCGAGCAGGAGCATGGCCGGCACGTGGGCGAGGAACGGCCGCTCGACGCCATGGACGGCGATCCTCTCGTCGACGATGGCGAGATCGGGCTCCCTGATCCCGAAGAAGCCGCTCCCGGCGCGGATCGCGGCGCCCCCGCACGTGATCGCGACGCGCTCGCGCGGATCGAGCGAGGGGAGCTCCGTCCCCGGCGGCGCGCGGAGGAGGTCGGCGTGGGTGAGGAGGCGATCGGGGACGACGAGGAGGCGGAGGCTCGGGGGCGGCGCGGAGAGGTCGTCGGGGGCGAAGAGCGTCATCCGGCGCAGCTTCGCGAGCTCGTCGACGCGGGAGGCGAGCGACTCCGCGACGGCGCCGTAGCCGCCGCGGCTGCGGAGGAGGGTGATGGCGTGCTCGAGCATCGTCCTCATCGCTGCGGAGATTGCGTTGGGAATGGGCATGGGTTAGAGAGAGAGAGAGAGAGAGAGAGAGAGAGAGAGAGAGAGGAGGCGAAGTGTGGGTGTGTTGGGTTGAAGAGGGGGGAGGGGTGGGTGGGGGTATATATAGTGAGAGGTGGGAGGTAGTTACGAGAAGGTTCGTGGGAGAGTATAATTACGGAAATGCCCCTGAGCAGGAGGAGTTGCTTTTCGTTTTGCGGGAATTACATGATGCCACGGTTGTCGTAAGGGAGAGAAGGGGGGAGTTCGCTGTGGCGATAATAGTGGTGAAATTACAAAATTGCCCTCGGCTGAGCATTGCGCTTTCGTAATGGAGCGTGATATGATTGTAGGGTTGATTAGACTTGACCAGCGAGTTAAAAAGAAATTGTAATCCAACAGTCCCTCGTCTAATAATATTTAGAATTTACTATTTTTTTTAGTTTAAAAAATTAACCTATATATTTGGACCGTAAAAAATCACAATTTATTTTGAATTGTAAATCTAGCATTGCTCTTTCAGTGTTAAAAATGCTAAGTCTACAATGAAAAAATAAAAAAACTATAACTTATCCACGGATATTTTCAATTCACTAATTCTTTTTAATTTTTTAGTTTGTAAAAAAAAATGATCAGACTAGTGAAAAAAGGAGTGTTATAAGATTGCAATCCGTTTTGGATTGTAAAGATAACATTGCGCTTTTACTATTAGTTCTCAATACTCATCAGATTTTTTTTTTTGATTTGTTTATTTTTGGTTTTTTAATTTTAAATTAAAATTTTAATATTTATTAGTGGTTTATATTAACTTTTTATCATCAAAATAGTTTGTTATATTGGATGACAATTACGAGGGAAATCCCGAAGATTCTATTTTTACAAACTTTTGACCAAACTATTTTGTCGACACAAGTTAGTATTTCAAATTATTTAAGTTTGGTGGTCAGTTAAGATCTTCTTGAACAATTTAGTATATCAAACTATGATTTGGAACATTTTTTGTTTTATTTTATGTTTTTAAATTTAATTTTATTGGGTAAAGCTATATGTGATAATGAGATCCGCCTCATTCAATTGTACTTATGTGAATCTTATAATAACTTTTTCAATCGCACGAATATTATGATTTTATGTGAACTTAGCTAAGCATGGGTATAACAAAATTCTTATGATAGTTATTACCAAATCGTTATTTACACTAGAGATTTTTTTTTTTTGTTTTTTAGGAGAAATACACTAGTGATTTAATTGATGTATTTTATTATAGCATATTCAGAAAATAAAAATGCTACTCATACATTCATTTTATAGGTGTAAATCTTACATTTATTATCCAAAAATTTGTACAGCTTTTTTGAATTTATAATATTAAAAAAATTAGAGAGTGATAAAAGTAATGTAAAAAAATTGGCCACCCCAAAAAATATAAGATCTGTAAACAAAAGCATTGCTTTTCACAAAAAAGTTTGTAGAAGTTTTCAGCCAGTAGTGCACTACTTTTAACTAGCATTCGACCACAAACGAATTTTTTTTTTTTTTTTTTTTTTAATAGAGAGTGTCTCTCTGGCACAGATTAAAACAAGGAAAAGAAAATAAAAAAGTCTGTTAATCATGATTAATCACTAATATCATATAATATTAAAAGTTAAAATTTAGGAGAATTGGTTTTAGCTGACATGGTTAACCAGGTCCACGCATTAATTTATGAGAAATGGTATTCAAAATGGATATTGGGTTATAGTTAGCATTGGGGTAAATTGTAAGTTTGGTCCTCAAACTAGGTACCTGACATTTTAGTTCTCAAATTTTAATTCATTATAATTTTTAACTCAAATTTTTAAAATTATTCTAGTCAAGTCTTATAATTTAATTTAGTTAACTAAATTTTAATGCATCGTTGATATAAAAATAATATAATATAATAAATCACAATACTACTATATCATCTCTATATTAGAGATATATTATTATTTAATCAGCTAAATTGGGTTATAGAATTTGATTGTAATAATTTAAAAAACTCAAGTAAAAAATTATAGTAAATTAAAGTTTAAGAACCAAAATGTTACTAGCCATATAGGTTGAGGACCAAACGTGCAATTTAACCCTAGCATTATAATCGATCTTTAGCAACCAAATTAGTAGTAATTACCACTGATATTAGAACGAAAAAGGCCAAAATAGAGAAGAAGAAAAAAAAAAAAAAAAAGAAGGAAATCCCTTACTATTATGACAATTCGACACCGTACTACTAGTTTTGATCAGATCAAGAATTAATCGAGCAAAAAAAGGGGGAAAAAGCAGGGAAAAATCAGGGAAAATAAAGGAAAAAAGACGAGAATAAAACTCTGCGGTAGTACAATTAGGTAGGCGATATAGTGTAGCTAGCAATGTAGAGAGATCGATCTCACCTCAGATCACGTCGACCGTGCGATCTCTGGCCTCGAGCATCAGCCTCGCGCTCCACCGCTTGATCCGACGAAGCTGCAGATCGGCGCCGGCGATGATGACGGCGAGGATGCCCACGATGGCGGCGGCGAAGTAGGTGGATGATCCCAGAGCTCGAACTCCGAGATCGGGAGGTGGACGCCGTGGACGGCGATCCGGGAGTCTAGGACGAGATCGGGGGCCTGGACGCCGACGAAGTTTAGTCGGACGATCTCGGACCCTCCTCTGCCTCCGCCGTTGCTGGTGAGGACGAGGCTCTCCCCGGGATCGAGCGTGGGGAGCTCGGCCCCGATCGGGAGGCGGCGGAGGTCGGCGTGGGTGAGGAGGCGATCGGGGACGACGTGGAGGTGGAATCGGGGCGGGGACTCGTAGTAGAGGGCGTCGGCGATGGATCGGTCGTCGGGGACGAGGATCGTCGTCTTGCGGAGGGGCGCGAGCTCGTCGAGGTGGGCGCGGATCGCCGCCGCGGCCACGATGTAGCGGCCGCTGCGGGCGAGGCTCGCCGCGGCGTCCCCCAGCATCTTCTCCATCTCGTCGGACGCGGCGGCGGCGGCGGCGGCGGCGGCGGAGGGAGCGGGGGCGGCGATGGAGAAGGAGGCGGAGACTCGGAGGTAGGGGATCGCGGCGGCGGCGGAGAAGGACGAGGGGTCCTCCATGGAGTGCTCGCCGGAGATCTCGAAGTTGAAGGACGTAGCGGAGGAGGCGGTGTCGGTGGCGACAGAGGAGGAGATGCGGAGGAGGAGGAGGAGGAGGAGGAGGAAGAAGAAGGGTTTGCAGCGGAGAATCGAAGGTTCCAGAGCCATCGAATCGAATCGAGGAGAGAGAGAGAGAGAGAGAGAGAGAGAGAGAGAGAGAGAGAGAGAGAGGTGACGAGGAGTGGGAGGAAGATAAGAGGTGTTTATATAGAGGAGGAGAGAAGGGGCATTTTCGTCTTTGTGGCTATGGTTGTTAGAGGTGTTACCTAGCTCCGTACATAGGCTTGCACTTGTTAATTACAGAAGTACCACTAGTGAGTGGTGAAGTTGCGGAGCGCGGACACAACTTGGCGGTGTACGTAAAATTACGTTTATACCCTTGAAATTGTTGTGGGGGTTATTTTGTCCTCCGCTTTGACCTTGTAAATCACTTTAATTTTTTTTATTAATTAGATTATAAATTTAAATTTTGTTATATAAATAGTAATGAAAAAAAGAGAATTATTGGGATGGTGTACAATGGACCAATTTATTATTACGTTACAAATTTTCTTATATTTTCTCTTTTAGTTGCCACGAGGGAATTTGAATATTTGTAGGTTTTTTTTTTCAGGTGATGTAATGATAAACTTTGTTAATGGTTGACAACTTACAGCAAGTAGAATTGCTAAAAGTTCGACAAATTTTTACTGTAATTTAAAAGCAAGTAAAATTAAAATAATTAAAATTTAAGAGGGTATCAAATGAAAAAAACTATTGTTGGAGGAACTTGTCTATAGCTGACGAGAGGGTTTAACGATAATGAGAAGCGTCCACGTGTCCTATAAGAAAAACGCTATGCATATACATACAGATTAGATATATAAATATATTTCACATCTCACTTATTCAAAGGTCACCATTTCTCAACTACTACTATTATTATTTTAATAGTAAAAGTTTTAGAAAATTTAATAAATTTTAGTATAAGTGAGGTTTATGATTTACGCATGTATATATATGCGTACAAATAGGATTTTCTATCAAGAAGACGAAGAGAGTCATTTTATGTAGTCACTATTTGCTAGTTAGAGGGGATCAAATTTAACAAATCTCAGCTCCAATCAATAAGACCACCTTACGCGATTTTTTATTTTTTTTTCAGAAAAATGAGCTCGTATATATAATAGTTGGATTGAATGCTGAGGTTGAGATGGACGGCAATTGTTCTTTTCTTAGATAACTCCTATAAGAGGCTCCATGGAGAATTAACGCTCCGCAACATATATTATGCACAATAATAATATGGTTCCACAAATCCTTTTTTTTCTTCTTAAGAATACTCTTTGGGAGGAATTGGCTGCAGGAGATAAATATGGAAATGTTTTTTTTTTAGAGAAAGGTAGTACGCTATCTGCTTCGTTTTATTTAATTTCGTTTAGAAATAAACTCAGCTGGAAATGTGAATCAACTAGGATTCGAACTCGAGACCTCGGATACCAACCACCAAGTCCTTTGCCATTTGCGCTAGGAACGGTCAGTTAAATATGGAAGATGTTCAAACTTCAAACTTGTGGGTACTCGTCAGATAAATAAACCACTCTTTAAACATGTTGAGTTTTCGAAGATGATGATTATGCACGGGAGGGATAAAATGCCCTTGAATATCGTAAACATTATAAACCTGGAGTGGATAAAATAAAATAAAAGTACACATACTTGTTGGAGCAGCTTAGCGCCCGTTTGATGGTAAAGCATATAGAAATTTTTTTTTTTTCATTTCTCGGTGGGACTATGAAAAATATATATTACAACTAAATTATCGCAATATGTAAAACACGTTATTATGTATGAAAATAAATAAGATATTATTTTATCGTACTTTCTCACCACACAGAGCCTCCAATTGAGTTTTAGTGATTTGTGACGGTTGTTGAACTCAAACCAACTGAATTATTCGGTTTGATTTGTTCATAAAAGATAAGATTGTAGTGAAGCTCAAATCAACTCTAGAACCATTTTTTTTTTCTTTTGGTTGCTAATTATATTACAAATTAAATAAACATCCTAATTATATTACAAACTAAATAGATGTAATAAACCTTATTTTGTTGTACATAGTTATAGAATAGCGGGGATAACTAATGTTATCCCCGCTTATCCCGCCAACCAAACATAATTTTATGGACTAGATATATCTTTTATGTGTTTATCAAGGAGAGTGAATAATAATTGATATTATCTAAAATCTAAAACTATTATGTTTGCGCCAATTCACAGCTCTTCTTTAAATGGAACAAGTTTTTGGACTAATATCAGCAACAAATGTCCTATCATTATATTTTGAGACGAACGGCTACGATTGAGCCATCAAACACATAGCCTTTCCCGCCAAAATGCAAAAACAACTACTCAAACAATCATCTCAACATTACCGTACGTAACACCATTTGAGTGCCCCTCAATTTTTTTTTATAAAAAAAAAGAAAAAAAAAAACTGATGACAAAACGATCAAAAACGCATCATTACTATCTTTGAATCTCGAATCAAGTGAATACAAGCAATCATGTTGTTATACTCGAGGAACCCTAGGAACGGACAAAAAACAAAAAGATGAGAACGAAAAGAGAGAGAGAGACGGGGATAGTACGTATCTCGAGCGCATCAGAGGCCGTCATCCATGAAATCGACGGCGAAGGATGCGGAGGGCGGCGCGGCGGGGGGGCCTGCTGCTGCTGCTGCGCCGCCTGCGCCGGCGGCTGCGGCGCACTCGCCGAACGGCGACGACGCGCCGCAGAGGCCGCTCCTCCTGGCCGCGGCCGCCGACGCCGCGGCCTCTCGGGCCCCCTCCTCCGCCGCGGCGAGGTCGGCGAGGTGGAGGTGCGGGAACGGCGCGAGCACGCCGTGGATCGCGACGCGGGAGTTGATCACCGCGTCGGGGACCTTGATCGGGACGTAGTTGATCCGCAGATCCGATCGCGCGGCCCCCGATGGCGATCCGGGGGATGCGGCGGATGCGTGGCTGACGACGAGGTGCTGGCCCCTGACGAGAGTGGGGAGGAGGGTACCGGGAGGGAGGCGGAGGAGATCGGCGTGGGTGAGGAGGCGATCGGGGACGACGTGGAAGCGTACCTCGGTGACGTACGCGTGGCCCCCAGAGAAGATCGCCGGGTCGTCGAGGGCGAACACCGTCATGTTGCTGAGCGCCGAGAGCTCGGCGTACTTGACGCGCATGGCGAGGGCGAGGACGCTGTACCCGCCCTCGCGGAGGCGGACGATGGCGTCGCGGATCATGAGGCGGACGACGGCGGCGGCGCCGATCGGGTCGGCGGAGGCGGGGTTGCTCTCGCTGCGGGGCTCCTGGACGCAGGAGAAGGGGGAGAGCGGGGCGACGAAGCCCTGGAGGCCGTGGATCACGAATCGCCCGTCGTTGAAGAGCTCCGGGCGCGCGATCTCGACGCCGTCGACGAAGATCTTGAGGGCGGCGGCGGAGGAGTTGTCGCCGGAGCGGCGGTGGGGGGCGGTGGAGGTGACGGTGAGGCAGCGGCCGGGGGAGGCGGTGGCGAGCTTGGAGGCGAAGGGGAGGGAGGAGAGGGAGGGGAGGGGGAAGAGGCCCGGGACGAGGTGGTCGCGGAGGAGGCGGAGTGGGGAGCAGGAGGGGCAGGAGCGGAGGGAGTCGTCGGAGGGGGCGAAGAGGGTGAGGGGACCGGACCAGGTGGAGAGGACCGGGGAGGAGAGGGCGGGGACGGCCATGGCGAGCTCCTGGAACCCTAGATTGGAGAGGATCGGGGCGAGGAGGAGCACCTCGTGAGCCTCCTCCGGCGATGACGGCGGCGGCGGCGGCGGCGGCGGCTGGTTGAAGGGAGGAAGGGCGTAGGCGGAGGCGGAGGAGGAGGCGGAGAAGAGGAGGGCGAGGGCGACGAGGAGGAGGAAGGAGATCGCCATTTCTATCGAGATCGAGATCGAGAGAGAGAGAAAGATCGAGAGAGAGAGAGAAAGAGGAGAGAGTGAAGAGGAGAGTGGGTTGAGGTGGTATTTATAGGGAGGGGAGAGGCGGTTGCTGAGGTTGTTACGTCCGTACATACTCCTGGTCGTAATTACCAAAATGCCATTGCCTCGGACAGCTTTAACATGATCGGAATTACGAAATTGCCACTGCAACGAGACGCATGGGCACCAGGAGAACTTGCCACTGCTGCAGCTCCAAATTACAGAAATACCCCTGGGATGACGTGGGCATGGTGGTGTTTATTTATAGTTACATTTAGGGCGCGTTTGTTTCTTGTTTTTTAAAAAAAGTATTTAGTTATTCAATCAAAATAAAAATATATGATAATATTTAATTAAATATACTAAGTAATCTACTCGGTAATTTTAAATATATGTAGGAATGAGATTCATCTGAAAGTACTATTCTTATTCCCTTAAAATATGATAAATATCTCATATTAATTATTTTAGGTAATCTTAAATTTTCTAACCCAATTGAGACCCTCTCCCGATCTCCTCTATACACCATGAGAGATCCTCTCCGATCTCATCTCTTGACCTAGGACACACGTCAATCTTCTCTCGACTTAAGGCACGCACATCAATCTATCTTATTGGTAATCTCAAATAATATAACAGAGGGAACCAAACATCGGAATATCACATTTCTAATAATAGAATGAGCAGTAACCAAAATTTGGGGCATTCTTTCATTCCTAGCGATCTATCATAACGTGAACCAAATGCGTCCTTACCGTTTTGATTTTGTCCAAGCAGCTAGTTTAAACAAACTCTGATTATATAAATTTCTCCACTTTGTTATTTCCAAACATGCCCTTACTCCCTGGCTAAAAATTTTTTATGAGCTTTACTGTGAATTTGAGCTTTACTTTTTGGGCCGGGCCCAGTAACTTGTCCAAATAGGCTAGTTGGGGAGTTTATTGTGTTATTGGACACATAAAACATATATTAAGTCCTCAGAAAAATTGACGCCTATTACATGAAATAGCTAATAAAAATTTTGCATTAACATAAATGGCCATAATTTTAATACATTATAAATTGTCTACTGGATTTAATAGTTTCTATTGCTAACATATTTTATTAGTAATTTTAAGTTGAAGCATAAGTAAATGCTTTTTAGCAAGGCTAAGTGGCTACAACTTGCAATAGGGGGAAATAGAACTGGAAAATTAAATAAATCAATATGATAAAAAATAGAGAATACAACAGCTGCTACACTGGTAACAAGTTTTGTTCCCCACATAAATTACAAGCATATTATAAGATTAACATGGTATGCCACACAACCAAAGCTATTATCATATTCTCCGACCTGTGCTTCGACAATCAATGCTTCGGCAATCATTCGCAAGGGCCAGAGTTAGCATTTCAGTGCAGAACTGGTCATCCGGTTTCAGCCACAGAGCCTGTGAAAATAAGATGGTAGGATTGTGAAACAATAGCTTTTCAACGGCGCAAAAACTCGAACTTAAGAGTGATAAATTTTGCGGGTGTGTAATTTGGAAGCAGTAGAAACAAACTCTTCATTCAAATAATGCGAGAAAGCCAAGAATGGAGTCGGATAGATAGGAAATGACCAAATCCAATGAGTACAAGATTTTCTAGAATGATAAAGATTTGCAGAATGAAAACCAGCTGAGTTTGTAGAAGAATAATTCAGTTTAAATACGCGACAAATTTATTCATGAAATGACCAAATATAACTGCAGCATTATTGTTCATCTTAAACTCACCTTGTGGTAATAAGAGATTGCTGAATCAAACCTATCCTGTAACAGGAAAAAAGAGAAAACAGTGAAGCCCAAAATAGTAAAGAAAATCTGAAAAACAACATAATAAGATTTTTAAAAACGCGGATCAAATGCATGCCTGCTCTTTCGTTCACAATTACATGTTCATGCATGTCTGAAGCATTAGGATTTATTTTCTTTTACCATGCTATAAATTCGTCACTATTTCCCACGGATGTGTTTTTTTCCCACCCCATTCTGAACTTTGTGATTAGCAAATCAGAATGAAACTGAAAGGAAGTTCTATCGAGAAGTCCAACCACGTAAATCAAAAATGGAAAATTACAAGACCTTGATTGATATGAGATTGCGGTGGATATCTATTTTAAAAAGCTGAATAAAAGCAGTTCTAAGATCAATGAATACTTATGGAACTCATTACCACAGATTACAAAATTAATTTGTTGTGAATATGATGTTAATGCAAACTGTGATACTAACTTTGATATTGCATATATCAACGTGAGAAACTGAAATTGTTTTGCTCCAAGTAAGATGAACATAAGGGTTAGCAAAGATACCATTAGATGATAAGTGTATGCGAGTCCTGCAAACGCGCTAAAATCTCGAGTTGAAAGAGACAGAGCCTTTTCATAACGGGATATTGCCCTTTGGTACCTCCTGATGGAGACATTTATTCAGGCATTAGCTTTTCAAGAAAATCGTAAACAAATAAGTAAATCGATATATTAAGTAGAAGTTCATCAAAATAGAGAGAGAATCCTCCATGTGAGGGAACCAACTAATTCGAGCTAAGAGGTACTTAAAGCACTATTTTCTAAAATTTTCAACATGTGATATAAGTATCTAACTTTGTTTTTTTTTCCTATTGTTCAACCTGTCAATTTGCTGCGTATAAACTATTACCAAACTTATAATGTAGATCTCAATCTTAGAGCTTTCATATCAGTTCATAAAAATCCTAAATCTGAATATGGAAAACAACTCAAATTGGTGAAAAAGTTGACATTTCAAAAGAATGGCCATTTGATTTTTTTTTTTTTTATATGCTAAGCCACTTGAAGAATATTCAAACTAGACGTACAACCACAATCAACAGAAATTATCTAGAGTACTTTTGTTGTTACAGTTAGACATACTTCAATTTCCTTAGGGCATGTCCGAGATTCACCAAAGTTGGTTCCCACATTTCGCTTAATGAAGTTGTAATATTATCCAATGTCACCTCGAAAAATTGGACGGCTTTCTGATACCTAAAGCAAAATAAAGAATAAGAATAATCAGATAATTATACTGGAATGAAATTGAGAATTTCTCATCAGTTAAATAGTTAGAATTGCTAGCAAAATAAACATATCAAACAGTTCTCACATATTTAACAGCCATATAACTAAGTTGGAAACGCTTGGCGTGTAGAAAATAGAAGTAATTCACAGTAGCAAGGGTGAAATATTGCAATTCTATATGATCTCTCAAACTCAAACAAACCTGCCCTACAAATGATGTTCAATAAAAAAAACTAAAGAATCCAATTAAAAATATATGCAAGCCACCCAGAAATGATTTACTCACTCCTTCATATGATAAGCAACAACACCCAGTTCGTTGTACACAAGTGGATCAGAAGGGCAAATTGTCTTTGCCTGCAGAAAAAACTGCAGAAAGAAGCACATCAAAATTGTAAAGAGATGGTTTTATTTCAATTACAAAAGTGAAATATAACTTCAATTAACAACGTCTAATTTTGCAACAAATATTAAATGCCCAACGTGCAGATGTGACTGTAATATTGTACCTGTTCTGCAAGTTTGAAATTGTGAGTTCGCATGTATTCCATGCCAATATATAACGTTGGCAAGTGACATCTGAAATAAGAAGAATATGATAAAGTTCAAACAAATGGAAAGAAATTGATTATGAGCATATAACATCTTAATAAGAGGTACCAGCCCAAGTACTATCTACAATGTAAGCCCTGTTTGAATGCGAGGCATGCCTTGACCAGACCTGTTTGGCTTGGTTTCTAGATCAATTGCTCTACTGTAAAAATCGGAAGCTTCCATAACAATGCATTTGAACAAAAATTTTGAAGTTTTTGATATTGTAGTAAAGTGAGCTTTTAGACTCCGAAAGTAGAAGCTTCTGTTTCTATTGCAGTGAGAAGCTATCAAGGAAATTCAATGAATATAGTTATTAGTGCTACCTTGAATAGTTATAGTTAAATAGCACATCACATTAAGGATTTAAGTGTCCATCAGTATGGTCCGTGCTATGCTAACAAAATATCGGCATGATACGATCCCTGTGCACGACTCAAAACCCTCCTTTCTTTGAAATTAGCTAGTAGTTAGTAGTTATCTCAATAAAGTGTAAAAGATTTGATAAAAATATATAATAAGCAATTAGAGTATATTAGTGCCAAAAAAATAAATATTTCATGCCATAATGTCTTGGCACATAGGTATTTACGTGACCAGCACACATTGACACAGCTCGGCACGAACCGTGCCATACCGTAACAGCAAGTTTTCGGCACAACCCCGTGCGACAACACTTAAATCCTTGCTTCAGACCATCAATAATCAAGCTGGAAATTAGAAATCAATGGCATGCTAGTAACCTATTTAGGCACAAATACTATTGCATCAGGTGAAAAACATTAGTAAAGTCTCTTAGAATTGAGAAAGAATGAGGAATGTCAAAAGATTATTACCCAGGGAATAAGCGAGCTGCAGTTCGATATGCAGCCATCGCTTGATCGCTTTCCTCTTGAGCAGCATAAGCATTACCAGTACCTATCCAAGCAGGTGCAAATGCACCATCTAAACCAGTTGCTTTGCTGATAAATAAAAAGATCCAAACATTAGTTCGTGATATATCTCTATTCTAATATAGAGGAGAATTAGATATCAAAACAATTGAACCAGGAGATAAAGCGGAAAAATCATGAATTCGCCTATGTGAAAATGCGACTTTGTTTAGTTACTAAGTATCTACATCATTAGGTAAACAGACCATAGTAGCAGTTTTCAGGTTGTATTATTATAGATGAGACAATATTTCCTGATGTACATGAGGAAAAAGGAAACGAGTACAATATTAAATTAGTTAAGTACAAAAGAATATTCAAATTTAACGGATCCCCAATCATCCTTTTACATGTTCTGCACAGCACTGTATACAGAATTCTTTGTGCATATAATAGAGAAAGCCACTATGTGAATGGAAGAGCTTACAAATTCATGAATTATCATAATAGATGAGACAATATTTCCTGAAGTATATGAGCAGAAAAGTAAGGAGTATAATATTAAATTAGTTAAGTACAAAAGAATATTCAAATTTAATGGATCAGATCCAATCATCCTTTTGCATGTCCTGAACGGCACTGAATACAAAATTCTTTGTGCATATAATAGAGAAAATCACTATGTGAATGGAAGTGCTTATGAATTCGTCGATAGGTTTCTACCCACTAAAGCAGTGAAAAAAGTAACTAAAGTTATAAGGCTAGTCCAACTATTAGCAAGGATCCATAACAGAGCAGCATATAATGTGACTCCAAATACTAGTTATAAATACAACGAGCAGCAGGTGCAAACAGTGATAGAAAAAGAACAATGACCACCTGAAGTATCTTCTTGCTTGGTCATACTTCTTGATGCAGTGGTAATAACACCCAACAGCGAACCACGAAAGAGCTCTAGCAAGCAAAGAAAATAAATACTGTAAGGTTTGGTAGTGGAATCAAAACTTTGAAGTCAGGTACCTACTTCAAAATGCTATTTAAACTTTTAAAAGTTTCAGTACCTGTTCCAAAATGCAACTAGTCCAAGTTTGCACGTTTTAACACAATCTTTATCTAGAAGGCCATAATATCGGGTTTTTACTTACCTTTTCTACATTTCTTATAGCAATATCTAAAATATAGCAATCTACAGATAGGAAAATTGGCAGAAAAGAATCTAAATATCGCAATCTACATATTGGAAAAATTGGTAGAAAAGAACAGCAAAAGCTAAAGATGAAAAATTCTTTTAAAAAAAACGTGGACTTTGCAAATTTCTGACTCAATAAGCTGAAAAAGGGAAAAAGAATCAAAGCTATGACAAGCAGTAATAGGTACTCACTTCTGAGGATAATCCTTCACCAAATTGCAAGCAAAAATATAGAGTTCATTTGAATGGCCAAGCTCCAGTGCAGCTGCCAAATGAACTAATGTGCATTTTAAGTGGAATGGATCTCTTTCTAGTATCCTAAAATAAGCATGGAACCGCATATCTCAAGACACAAATCTATAAACTAAAATTATAATAATGCAAACAATTTTTTATCGCAACTTACGCTGATGTAAGCTCAAAGCACTTCTGGTACTCTCCGCATTGTTGGTAGTATCCAGCTTTACAAGTCAAAAGGTCATTGTTGTTTTTCAGTGTTTGGCTAAAAGGAGAACTCGAAGATGTGATACAAGTCTCTCTTTCAAGCTCTCTGAATTTCGCTTCTACAACATGTTCTTTGTCATGCTAAATGAATTAAAGAAGAAGATTAAAAGCACTATATAGAGCATAAATTAACAGAATTTTTGATGTAGTATCTCTACTCATCATTTGCAACTGTACACAAAAATTTAAAAATTGTTTTGTTACCTTCTTTATCAAACATGAATAGAACGACGATAACCACCCATCATCTTTCCCAAATTGTACAGAAGATAATAAATCTGATTCTGAAATATAAAATTTAAAATCATAGGTTATATCGTCAGATTCACAGACCCAAAAATCAGATTAAAAAGATTACAAAAACGAAGTGCATATTCAAGAATCAAACTGGGACATTTAGAACACATAAACCAAGAAAATTCTCCACTACAGATTTAAGTAGCACTTCTCACAATCCTTTGTCTGTGAAGACCAAATCTATGCGCAAATGACAAGATGCCCTCAATGCCTATTACAACATATGATCGAACTACATTAAATGTAGGAAGTAAAGATACTAAGCCTACAGATTTCTACATCTCCATGTGAGGAGAAGTAAAAATTCAACATATTTTTTAAAATTAAGACCTTCCTCCAGTTATCTCAGTAAAAGGTAATGTTGCAACACTTTTAGGTCAAAGTATTCCAAGCTAAACAAGGTATAAATCGACTAGGAAATAAGCCCCTGATGATCCGGTTCAGTTAAGGTCCATAAGGTCATATTTCACTTTAGCTTAGGACTACTGTGACAGAATATAAATATGCAAACCATGATAGATTTTAACATTGAAAACAGCACATATGAGAAGCAGCAACCAAATTTTAAGGAAATTTTGACATATTGCGTTTACAAAATGTTTAAGAACAAGCTTATCTTTTATCTTGTTATATGGTCCTAAAATATAGTAGAAAAAGATATGATGAAGCACATGGAAGTGAAAACCTAAATAAAGAGTAGAGCGTGAACTAACTTATAGCTGAATGAAGATGAATTCTAAATGGTAAATAAATAATTTCATCAGCTAATTCAACGATAATAAAAACTTGTACCCAACTTTGTCTAAACAAGAGAAATTCCATGCACTGTTCTATATCTCATCATCACATGGTGCTAGTTCCACAAAATTAATTGTACCATCTTTACCACCAATAGTAAGAAAGGATATATAGAAATAAAGATCCATTCATGCTTAATTGTTATATTTTACCTTCCTCACAAGTCAACATGTAGTTATCAACCAAACATTCCAGAGCCTGAAACACAAAGCAATAAAGAATTTGAGTAGAAGAAGCAGTAAATATACAGAAGAAAGAAAATCCTAGGACTATGAACCCTACTTTGTAAATTTAAAGAAAAGTTGTTGGTGCTTTTTCTTAGCGGCTCTACTTAAAAAATACTTCTGCAGAAGTTTCAGCCTAGCCTAACCGGCTCTAAATACACGGCAGCCAAGTATTAGTTTATGCAAAGGTTCTATAGGTTCTTTTGAAGATATTATGCCTGCACAATCCTCAAAAATACGTCTGGATTATCTGAAGTTTCTACATGTTCTTTTGCAAGTAAAAAACATGACAAAATAGAAAGTTTAGAAAATAAAATTTCATCAGTAGATTAATTTACTGCTTAAACATGCTTGCATGAATGGCTAGTTATAAGTCTAGAGCTCTATATTTCCCATTACATGGGAAGGTTTCCATTCTTGCATGTTTGGAGTTTTATTCTCGTTGTTAAATGTACGTTGGGACCAAAGTTATTATGCTCACCTCATAACATAAAGGATCTGCTTTAACAGCTGCTTTGTACCTTAAACACACAATATAAACAAGTCATTAAAGCAAATTTGGGCAACTTTCCCTAAAGCATACATAAAGGCCAAGAGCTGAACAGAATATCCAAACCAAAAAATGAAGTTTCCACTGCATAAGTGCTTTAGAAACTAAAATAGATTTGCAATTCAAGTACAAATAAAGCTGCAAGAAATTTAAAATGCCATCACAACTAAAAAAATGGAAAGAAACATTACTACAATAACTTCAAGTAACAGAAAATTATAACACAAAGTACTGGTCTCAAAATGAAAAAGAAAAAAAATCACCATTCTCGGGCTTGGGAGCGATTGTCCAATGCTTCATATGCCTTTCCACGTAAAAAGCATATAGCTGCTGTTATCTGATGATGCAAAATAGTGCTTGAGTTTAGCATCTTTTAACTTGTTTAAAATTCATTAAGTACGAAGTTGACTATGTTAGCTGAAATTCTTGAAAATTCAAGTTCTAGGAAGACAAGGAACAGACGCACTATACCAAGAAGGAAAAAAAAATCATTAAAATGTCAAGACAGGAACAACAGAGGATTTAGAATGAATAGAAAATCATTATACAAGTGAATATAATGGATTACATATGGCAATAATAGGAATTTTGTGCACCTCCAATTAACAAGACAGAATCAATTGATATAGATCCAACCAAGACAGTTGTCCGTCAAACAAAAGTTCTGCTAACAAGAGACCTCAGTGATATCATCTATCAATGAAAACATAGATGGATCTTAAAGGCCCTAAATAGAGTTGGATAATACAATGCAGATTTCCACAGTCAAGAGTAGTTTTCAAGTACAACATGGATTTCATTGAGTAGCTTTGAATTTACCTGTATTCCACGATGAGATTTTATTTCATACAGCTAATATTGCATATGCTGTCCACAATATGTCAAAACATAGCAAAGCAAATAATAAACTAAACATAAACAAGGAGTTTTTTGCCTTTTACATACATATATCCCTGCAAAATTATCTATGTTTATACTCCTATAAATTCTGAATTGGCATATACATTCCTTGAAAGTGCAAATTGCTATAAAGATCCTGATCTTAAGTTGGGAAATCATCCAGATTATGGGGAGAAGTCGGTGTTTCTACTGGAAAATTTTTTGTAATTGAGGGAAATTTTTGTATGCAAAAGGATACACTTGTAAGAAATTAAAATTTTAAAGTAGAAGACCTGTCAGAATTTGAAAGGATATATTTACACACCCGCGCAAATAAACAATTTTGTAAGGGTATATATTAGAAGATCTGCACAAAAAATTACTCAGAATTTTAATAACACCAAATAGCAATGTAACAATTTCTCTTTCAGAATGTAGAAGAGATCAAGATGTATTAAGCAGAAACCATACATTAATTTCCCGATCTTCGCCATCCTTATCTAAGTACATTGCAGTGCCATCCTGTTGGGAATGAACATTTCCGTGTTCATCCAACTTAGCATCGCCTAGCATCGTCAAACATTGATTCCAATCTTTCAACTCCTCCTAATTGAGATGAAATTTGCCGACAAATAATTAGAATATGTGAAAGAAGAGGTTAACATAGCGAGCAAGACAGCTACAGGAAGGTTTTAAATATGTCAAAGACGTAAAATGCTAAGACTAAGGCCCAGTTTGGACGTCAGAATAAGGAATAAGTCATCCAAGGATAACCTATTCGGCGTGAGAATTTTCTTGTGTAGTTGGAAGCAAAAAGATTGATTCTTTAAAAGGTCTTGGCATTCATGATTTGGTAGGATAGCATATTTCACCTACAATGTGATTAATCTTTTTCCCAAAAAATGAATTGAAGGTGGAATATGGTATCCATTCAAAACATATGATCAAACCCTCATCTACCAAATATTACAAGCATCTTGAGTAAATCAAAGAGATACGTCAAATAAGCAGTTCATGCATCCAAACAGGACCTAAAAGATTCTAGTAAGAATAAGATTAGAATAAATAGTAGTCCTGTGTAACCATCAAAACATCAAATATCAAGTACTTAGACCCCAAGACAGGGTGACAAATCTACTAACCGCCAATTGGAAAGGAAAGATTGGACTTGCAGTGATAACATCTCTAACCGAAATGGCACAATGACTGTGACGTAGATTTCTAAAATAACATGGCTTTGTTGTTTAGAAAGTTTTCTTTATATAATCATATTTCTCGCGTGGGTTGAAATTGATTAAGTACGGTATTATGTAAAATTTAGGCAAAGAACAATGAAAGCATTGTTGAAACATTCAACAATCAAATAAGATAACCTTGACTACACTAACTAGAGATCTAGGTTTACAAGCCTTTTCTTGAGAACATTAACTCTTCTCGAAAAATTAAATAGTATAATATACGGATAGTCCCTGTACTGTCCGAACATTGCGAATTGGTCACTGCACTTATTATTTGAACATTTTAGTCCCTCAGCTTTTCATGTATTGACTTTCTTAAATGAAGTGAAATAACCGTTTATCTCCAAAAGCTTAAGCTATCACAGAACAGTATTTTTAATTTATATGCTGAACAACCTTTACTCCCTGACCATCAAAATCTAATTTTTCTTATACAATTCCCATTTTGCTCCTTCACATCAATATAATTTAAAAGAATACTTAATTTCTTTAATGATGACAAACTAAAGTGAAAATGTAAGAGATAATTCAGAGAGTGAAATGTTCAAGTTAAAAGAACATGATTGAACAGAAACTATCCCTAACTTCACCCAAAATTAATCATTTCAATTCGCATGCTATAGAAGGAAATTAACCGCATTCAAACTGCGCAAATCAGGTGTTCGATGAAATGTCCCAATGAATAATTCTCATTCAAACGGCAGGGAAAAGGGAATTGAATTACGAGGCATTTGGCGGCGAGGTATCGGAAGCGGAGATCGCGGAGGACGATGTGGGAGGAGTTGAGGAGGTGGAGGGCGCGGCGGTAGTGGCGGCCGAGGAAGAGCGCCTGCGCCTGCATGTAGACGTCGGCGGCGTCCCCGGTCGCCGCCGCCACCTTGTCGGCGAAGAAGATCGCCGACGCGTAGAGGTGCTTGCTCACGCAGTCCCTCACCACCCCCCTCAACCGCTCCACCTCCTCCTCCCCCATCCCCTCTCCCCCTCTCTCCTCTTTCTCTCTCTAGATCTCTCAATCTCTACCACCCTCTCCCCTCTCTCTCCTCCCTCTCCTCTCTCTCTCTCTCTCTCTCTCTCTCTCTCTCTCTCTCTCTCTCTCTCTCTCTCTCTCTCTCTCTCTCTTTAGTAGGAGTAGTAGTAGGATTCGAAAGAGGAGAAATGGGAGGGAAACTGAGAAAGAAGAAGAAAGGGCGGTGTAATTTTGTACTAGCTAGGGTTTTAGAGGGTTAAAGTGCACGGAAGCCCCTCACCTATAGACAATTTTTAGATAGACCCTCAAACTTTTTCAGGGGTACATCTTAAAAAAAGAAGAAAATATATTTTTTGTAGGTTTTAAAGCTATCAATAAGGGCCTATTTGTTTGCATGAAAGTGGAGAGGAGTGAAGTCGTTTTCGGCTGTAAATGATCACTTTCGCTGTTTGTTTCGTCGTAATAAAAATACGGTCGAAACTCGAGTTATCCGAAACAACGTAATTGACTTCGGCCTATTCAGGGCCGAAGTCAATTACGGTAAAAAAAAATGAAGAAAAAATAATAAAATAATACATTGAGTGATGCTAGTTATATTTAAATATATTTAATTAGGCTAAATTATATAAAACCTCCCTGTCAATACCCGCTTTTTTACTTCCCCCCCTTTCATTCAAAAACCTACATTGTGCCCTCTTAAAAAATAAAAAATATTCACAGGGGGTACGGTGTGATAAAATGACCAAAATGCCCTCATCTTCTTTATCTCCTCCTCCCCAATCTTGCTCATCCTGCATCCCGCACCCTCGCCCACGCCTCTCTTGACCCCAACTCCGACTTCGTGCGAGGGCGAGAAGGCCGAGGGCATATGTGTGGGCATGGATGAGGGTTTCATGGGTATTTTGGGTATAAAAAATAAGATATAAACGGAACCCTAACGGAACACTGACGGCGGGGGCGAAGTGAACATTTTTCATTTTTTAAGGGGGCAAAGTGTAGGTTTTTGAATGACAGAGGGGAAAGTGAAAAAGCGGATATTGACGGGGGGTTTTCTGTAATTTAGCCATTTAATTATGACACTAATTAGTTTCGAGCTCATATTGGGCTCAAAACTATTCGAGACCGGCCCATGTTTAGTTCGAGCCCGCGACGAGCTTGAAAAGCCCAGGCTGTGATCGGCTTAGAGTTAAACGAGCTGGCTCGTGTTCAGCCCGTTAGCCCGATTTGTTTATCAAACCAAGTAAGCTTATATATCGATCGAAATTTAAATCTACAATGGTTGAAATTCTACTGATAAATAGGCATTTTTATGTTTGAATTAGGCAAAAATCTAAAGAGTTAAAATTTATATTTTACATGCATATTTTATATATAAATATATATATATAATATATAAAGCATAAAGTGTATATATCCGCATTATGTCGAGTCAAGCATGAGTAAATTGATCCAAGCACGTGTTCGACTTATTAAGATGTCAAGCTGAAAAATTCAGTTCATACTCGGCTCGTTTATTAAACAAACAAATTCGATCTCGAGTCAATTTTGAATCAAACACGAGCCGGCTCACGAATAGCGAGCTGGATTGCCAACCCTACCCTGTTACTTCATAATCCCCCTTATCAAGTATCTATATGAATTATTTCAATTCAAAATATTATATATATTAAATTAAAAATTATTGAAATTAATGGTCCAATTATCAACAGCTAACGATTAATAAAATTCACGGTTTAGCCAACTAAAAAAAAAAAACTTATTCCATAAAATTGCTGCTACTTTGATAAAATATTTACAATCAATAAACATAACTTAAATCAACAAAAAAATAAATAAATCAAGTATTAAGAAGGTAAACGAAACAGTTGAGGGTCCATTTCAAAATTGCGTATAGCTAAGGCGTTCCTGTGCATTTTTAATCTTCTTTTAGAATGAGCGGCGAGTTTACCGGGTAGCGCTCGGAAGCACGACATGAGTCCGGCCCGTTAAAGCACGAAATGAATCCGGCCCGTTTACGTTGGCCCAGCTTATATTAGGTCCCTTTTGGGCTCAATCGTGGGCCCACCCATAACTGACCCGGCTAGGTGACCGTTGACTCTGCTTGGACCGAACTGAGTCCGGTCAACGCTCTTACTGGACCGGGCCTTTTGCCCGGATGAGTGACAAATAATCATCTGGACTTGGTCCACCACGTCAGCTGTGGACCGACCACTCGGTTACCTAGTTCTCTACTTCTCTCCCAAGAGGCTTTCCAAGCTCACATTTTTGTGTAAAAACTTCAATTTACCCCTTTTTGATTTAGCACTATGGGGTTTAAAAATTACACTTTTTAGCGATTTTATTTTTATTTTATCGTAAGGATCTATTTTTAAGCAGTGATGCGACTAATTTAGTGTTAGAATTTGTGAAAAAGACGTGATTCAACCAAGTTAGGCCAAAAATTATATTGAGTTCGATAATTTTAACAATTGGTGCAAAAAATCTTTAAACGTGCATAACTTTTCGCCGATTGTCCGATTTCAACGTGCTATCCCAGTTCGAAAAACACTTTTCAAAGTTTACACGTCGAACAACAAAGCCATTACGAATGAATTTGGGATCCAAATTCAACTATTTCGACCTCTATTTTTATATTACTAGGTTGTATTGGAAAAGTTTAATATTTTTTTCCAATTTTTAGTCCGATTATTTGATTATTTCTTATCGGATTAGGTTTAAAGATATATTAGAATTTAATATCTTCAATTATAGCAGATATCACCCTATATATAGACGTGCCGTTTAGTTAATGTAATTAGTATTTAGAGTTGATTAATAATATATTCGTATTTGTCGAAAAATTGTGTTCTTCGTGTATCACTTTTTTCCTTATTATGCTTCTTCTCTCTGTTTAGGCCTGCGTCAAATAGGATTTTAAAATAATATATTTTACTAACAACAAGATAATAAATTACAGATTCTAAAATTATAATATTAATAATATATTTTATTATCAAGTGGTTTATAAATGCTTCATACCATGTACCTTGTTAAACAGTAAACCATAACATTGAAAATTTTAAATTATAAGGTGATAAACCATAGGGGAAAAAAAATAAAGTTTAGTTTATTCTTAAACTTTTTATCAAATTGGCTTAACAAATGGGGATAATTTCTAAAAATAGTTCATCAACACGGTCCAAATCAAGTCCATCATATACTTAATTTAGTCGAATCTGAATCCAATTTGAACGTAGTAATTCATTTGAAGGACAAAATATTTGGTTTGAAAATTTCAAATTGTTTATTCAATTGGAGTTTAAAATAAAGTTTCAATTGTTGGGATGGATTAGATTCTGATTTGGTCCTAACTTTTAAGCTTTACCTCAATTGATTATAAATCGAGCTAAGCAAATTATGTAAAACTTAAATCTCAGAAGGGTAAATAAATCGAAAGATGGTATTGCAAAGAAAATTCATGGACAATTTCATTTAAGTAAAAAAAAAAATCGAGTGATTTGTAATTTATCTAAATTTCAGGACCTATTTGCAAATTTTATAGAAATTTATGTACATTACTAATTTGTTGCATGAAACTTGTTGGTTATTATTATATGGAGTTTTTATATGTTGCCAAAATTTTCCCTTAAACATCTAATTATTTGGGGAAGTATTAAAAGAAATTGTAGATCTCAACTAATAAATATACAATAATAAAAAAAAAAGCAAGTTGGCATTATATCTTTAAGAATCGTACTATAATGTACCATAAATGTACTATATATAATTTTTTGTACAATAAAATATACGATTTATATAAAATAATACTAATTAAAAATTATATATTAGTTTTTGTACAATAAACGTACTATATATGTACTAAAATTTAATTAGATAACACCAAAATGTTTAACAATTGAGCACGAGAAGCAATGTGGTTTTCAAAGTTTTAATTAGAATCGGAGTATTATCATGGACCTCATTAAAGAGAGAGAGAGAGAAAAAAAAAAAAAACTTGTTACTACTGGAGAGGTTTTTGCCTACACTAGGGTAGGGATGTCAACGGATCGGATTCGGAACGAATTTTTTATAATCCGAATTCGACTATCAAATCCGAAATTCGAATCAAAATTTGAATTCGACATATTTTAAAAATTTATATTCAAATCCGAACCCGACCAAAAATTCGATATCTGAGCCTGAGCCCGAATCCGAAAATTCGAATCTAAAATAATTATTTCTCTTTACAATATTTCAAAATATACAATAAATCCAAATTTTTAAAATACAAATTTAAATATAACATCAAATATTTCTATATATATTATATATAATGAAAAATAATTTCGGGTTCCGGTCGTGTTCGGGTTCAGGTCGGATACAATCAAAATCCATATCTGAATCCAAATCCATTGGGTTTTCGTTTTTGGTATCCATATCCGAAACTATATCCATTTGACATCGGATAAATCCACTCCGTTCGGATTCGGATTCGAATAAAATTTTAGGTATCCGTATCCATTGACATCCTTACACTAGGGTGGACATTGGAACTACACAAAACCATGAAACAAATCAAACCGACAATTCCAATTTGGTTTGGTTCAATTTTGATTACAAATAGTTTAAATTTGGTTTAAAAAGATTGAAATTAAAAATTTTGATTTGATTTTGGGTTAAAAATCGAAAGACCAACTACACCAAAATTTCAGTGTGGTTTCGATTTGGTTTTTCACATGACTATTGGTACTGTTTTAATTTTATTTTTATTTTTCTCAAACAAAACAAGATTAATCGCTCGGGCAGTTTCAATTTTTCTACAAACCCAAAGGCCAAGCCTACATCTAGCTAAACGGGATGTATATCTCATACCCCACAGTTTGATGTGTTTTAGATATTTAAAATGTCTATATATATCAAAAATCACAAATTTAGGAGGTTGGTTTCTTATAAGGTAAAAACATATAAAATTTATTTGAATTATGAACCATTTAGAATTAATGAATTGAGCTGAAATACTACTAATAGTATTTGAGCGTTTTTGATATCGAGTTTTTAATCTTTGGATGAAAAATTGTAGGGTTATGATGATAGTAGTCTCCTAAGATTTAGTGGTGCTCCCCTAGGATTGAGTAGGTGGTTGGTTGAATAGTATGATCTAAAGGGTGGAATTGATTAAAGTGTAGATCTAACAGCTAAAAAATTGATAGCAAAAGAGCCCAAATACTATTAATAGTATTCCAGCTCAACTCTAGAATTGATTACCCGACTTTTAATTTTTTTTATTTTACTATCCAATCTTTCAATTTATTATTTGACTTTAAAATTTAAGTTAATTACTTATTTAATAAATTTATAGTTACGAGAATCGCATGAAGTATACTAACGTAAACATAAATGACGCATTCAAATTTTAAAGCCAAAATGCCTGATTCAAATAAAATAAAATAAAAAATTGAGTAGCAAAATTAAAATTTTGAAAAATTAGATAGCTAACTCAAAATGATCCATAATTTTGATAAATTGTATATATTTTTACCTTCTTATAAATCAAATAGTTGTCCATTCTCTCCTGTTAATTTTCTGAACTATTTAATGCCTAAGTGATAAGCTTTCAAATTATCTTATGTTTTATATATAGGATCTTTAAAGTTTCCATCATATTAAATTTTGATTTTTAACATATGGAATGTACTTATACACCAAGAGCAGGAAATAATTTCTCGACCCTATTTAGTCCCTGCAACCTAGTAATTTTCGCATTGTTTAAAAATTGTTGGATCCAACGGAAAAAAAAAAAAAAAAAAACAGATGAATCACTATATATATATATATATATGTAATTATAAAATACATGTAAAATTAAATTCGCTATTTGGTCTGACACATTTGAATTTAACTGCTGCAGTTGGAACTGCGCGAGGAGGCTCAACTATAGACTATAGTAGCTAAAATTATACGCACATTGGTTATAATTCCAACTGCAACAATCTTTTTTCATGTGTATAGAGTAATCTCATCACCTCGTATATAAAATGAGAAATTTTCATAAATGCACTTCACAATCGTGTATAACTAAATAAGTTATTTATAGTTATGATGTTTCTAATTACATCACACTAAATAAGATGCATATAATTATAACCGTTGTATTTTTAACTGTATATATACCTACAACTACAATACATTTATAATTACATAAAATCGATCAAACTACCCCTAAGTGTAAGCATTAACTATTTTAGTGCTTAAATATTTTCTTAGTATACCGATCGTTCCTAGCCTAAGTGGCAAAAGATTCAGTGGTGGGTATCCGAGGTCCCAAGTTCGAATCCTAGTTGATTCACATTTTCAGCTAAGTTTATTTTTTTTAAAAATAAATAAAACAGATAGCATGCTATCTTTTTCTCTAAAAAAAAAAAAGATTTCACTACAACAGAATTAGGTTATAGCGACACATGTTTGGGACACTTTTATGTAAGTGTCCCATTTATGCCAAAATTTTTATAAAAATCTACTAGGACTTAAATATAAAGCCCAATCCAATCAAAAATAAAAAGTTCCTCTACTCAACCAACCCCACCTAGCCCACTCAGCCTGATTACAAATAGAAAAGGAAAAAAAAAAAATAATTGATCACCATCTCCTCTTCTCCTCCTCCGCCGTCGCAACCGACGAGGTAGGGTTCCGGCGGCTGGAGTTCGGCCGCGAGGATCTCGCAGGGATCGTAGAGGGCTATGATCACTACGTGTTCCTCCGCCACAGGTCGCTGGAGGAGTGAGTGCCAAACATCAAGACGGCCCCACATATAGCGACCCCACATATAGCAACACTTTTAAAAAGTGTCGGTAATTTAGCCAGCAGCACTTTTTGATCTGTACCGACATTTAAAAATGTCGCTATACACCGTTTTTGTTGTACTGAAAATCTGAGTACTTTTCACATACAAGAGCACTATAAATACATAGAATCTACGCAAACAAGCATATATTGGAGAAGCAGGGGCT
Source organism: Puya raimondii (assembly GCA_016920855.1). Classification (NCBI taxonomy): domain Eukaryota; kingdom Viridiplantae; phylum Streptophyta; class Magnoliopsida; order Poales; family Bromeliaceae; genus Puya; species Puya raimondii. The sequence continues at coordinate 140,222,572 of JABWPP010000050.1, forward strand.
CTTTCATACACTGCTAACTCCTCCAGAAACAGTATGGGAACAAGAATCCCAGAGGTGTGTTTGAGCTCAGGCTCCTCATCAAAGGCGATGCCGCGCATCGGCATGGGCACGGCGGCGTACCCTTTCGTGTCGTCGGAGGCCACGCGGTCGGCGATATCGCACGCCATCGAGTTAGGGTACCGGCATTTCGACACAGCTGCATTGTATCAGTCCGAGGAGCCGCTTGGCTCAGCGGTGGCTGATGCCGTCCGGTCGGGGGTCATCGGTTCTCGGGGCGAGCTCTTCGTCACCTCCAAGCTGTGGTGCAGCGACGCGCGTTGCGACCGCGTCGCGCCGGCGCTGAGAAAGACTCTTCAGTAAGATCACATTTTAGCATGAGACCATGCATCGATCCTTCTCATTTTTTGCTGTCCTATTTTTTTTTTTTCTCTTTTTCCCCTTAGATATTCTACATAACATAAAGTCCTTCCAAATTTTCCTCTAAAGATTTTTTTTTTTGAGTAAATAGAGTATATCATCCCTGTGTTCTTCTATGATTTTAGCTGTTCAAGATTATATTAGATTGAGCAGTTTTATTGAATAAAAAGTATATTGTTGTCACACAGGTTTAGCTCGTTTTTTACTTTACCACTCTGTGACTGAAAAAGTGTATTTAACTATTATATAATTTTAATTTTATTTTATTGTGAAGATCTATCTATCGTTAAACAGAGTACATTTTGAGATTTTTAAAAATTTTTACTCATTCTATTTCACAGTAAATTTTTTCGTAAAATATAAATAAAATTATAGAATAATTAAGTGTAACTTTTAAACTACATAATAATAACGTAAAACTGCACTAAAACACATGGGACAAATTAAAGTTTACACAAATATTAAAAAACTGTTTTTATATAATTTACTATGATATTAGAGCTTCAATCATGTGAGAGAGAGGATTAGCGAATTACTTAAATTCTCCTTAGAACTTTATAAGGGTACTTTGGTCATGGATGCTGTTTGTTAATACTTGCACTTAATTATTATCCAAAAAATTGATCTAATAAAAAATTGTTCAGAATTAATTTTAACACTCTCGCTCACAGATATTTTGTGTATGGATGAATCATGTGTCACATGCAATGGTTTAGAATTAATATTTAAGTAGGAGTGTAATGTGGGTCGTGTCGGACCGGCACAGTCCACAATAGCTAGGTCGAAACGGGCTAGGGGCCGGCCCGGCTTCAAATCCGGGTTGGGTCGTGCTGGGCTGGAGCTATATACTAAGCCTTCGGGCTGTGCTCCGGACCGGCCCTTTAAAATTTTTATTTTTATTTTTTTTAAAAAAATATAAAATTTAAAAATATGAACAATAAATTATTTCTATTTTAAATTAATATTTTGATAAAAAAATTAAAATTTATAAAAATAATTATAAAATAACAAATATCTAAAATTTTAAAAAATATATATATACATAAATTATTATTTAAAAAAAAATAATTGAGAGAGGGGTTTTGGGCCAATGGATCAAAATTGGACCAAAACCACTCCTCCCAAGGTCTGCAATGGGAGGAGAGCTCCCAGGAGCTCAGACCCCAAGGCCGGCAAGTTGCCTCGGGCGTTGGGGTCCGGGCCACAGGCCTCTCCTTGGCTCGATAGGAATAAACTTATTAATTCGGCTATAACATCTTGAGCGGTAGTTAGGCCCGAGAGGCTAAGAGGGTTAAACGTTTTAGTGTTAGAATAGTTCTACGATGGTGACTCCTTGGGAAATAGAGCTTATAGTATTAGAGTCATTCACCAGCCGGAAATATGAGATGAGTCTCGACTGTGTTAGGGTTATATAATAGGCAAGGACTAGCGAGACGAGTCTCACATTGCCTGATGTTTATGAGTGTGCTTGAGTGTGACGAAGGCGTCATGGCTTAAAGGGAAAAAAAAATGTAACACTCCTAAAATTTTGAATACTCATATATATATAAAATATAATAAGACTAAATCTCTTAATTTGATTATAATATTTTGGACGATGATTACACTCAAAAGATTAAGAGAATTAAGAGTGTTAAGGCTGGAGTTTTAGTTCTAGGATGGATGACCCACTGAAAAGTGGAGCGTCACAGAGTTTATTACTATATTTGATGCCATATTATTTAAAAGATCGATCTTGTAGTATATGGTTCAATATCAATCGCAACAACACTGTACTCAGAAAGGTCTACCATTTCTTTCTTCTTTTTGAAAGGGTTATTATTATTTTTCTTTTCAGAAACCTTGGAATGGAGTACATTGATCTCTACCTCATTCACTGGCCCATGACGGTTAAGCCGGGAAAGTATGAGTTCCCATTTCCCAAGGACGAGATCGAGCCGTTCGACATGAAATCCGTGTGGGAGGCAATGGAGGAGTGCTTGACACTCGGCTTAACAAAAGCCATTGGAGTGAGCAATTTCTCTTCCAAGAAGCTCCAAACATTGCTCTCCACTGCACAAATTCCCCCTGCTGTTAATCAGGTGATTTTTTTTATTTTTTTTATTTTTTTTATTTTTTTTATTTTTTTTTAAAGTGTCACATAGAGAGTATATTTTTCTGCAGTATTAAGGCTAATTTTTGGAATGTCATACTTGTTTAATTAAGGTCCAGTTTGGATGCACATGTATAAAATTATATGGAGTTTATGTTATGTAGTTTTGGTCCCGATGAAATAGAAAATTCTGTCTCTAAAAGTTTTAAGGCTTCAAGTTTTAAACTGTTTGGATACGTATTGTACAATTCTACTGAAATTTTTTGACAGTTGAATTTTTTTTAAAATCTTAAATTTCAAACTTTGAAATTTAAATTTTAAAATTTAAAATTAAAATTTAAAATTTGAAATAGAAAACCTAAATTTAAATTTTAAAATTTGAGATTAGGATATGAAATTTAATGTTTAAAATTTAAACTTAAAATTTTGAAATCCAAAATTAAAATTTAAAATTTAAATTATGAAATCTACAATTTAAAATTTAAGGTTAAAATTTGAAATCTATAATTTTAAAATTTAAAATTTCAAAGTTTAAAAATTTGAAATCTGATATTATAAATTTGAAATTTAGTATTTGGAATTTGAACTTTAAAATTTGAGATGTAAAATTTGAAAATTTAAAATTTATTGAAATTTGAAATTTAAAATTTAAAATTTAAAATTATAAAATGTAAAATTTTAAAATGTAAAATTTTAAAATTTAAAATTTAAAATTTAAAATTTAAAATATATTTATTAAGTCAAGACAAAATATTGGCATGATAAAATCTCCATACTAATGGCATAGTTTAAAATTCTCTTTTTTACAAGTAATTATCTCAATAAAGTACAAAAAAATTTAAATAAAAATATATAAAATAAATAACTAAAATATATTGGCACTAAAGAAAATAAACATTTCATACTATAGCATGTTATTACACATCTGTACAGCATGACATGCCATGCATTGTAATGTATTGTGCCAGTAAATTTTCGGCACGTCCTCAATTGCTATTTAAGTTACGATATCTAAAAAGAATACGCAAGTTTTGATCATAGAATTGAATTCTTTTTCTTTTTCTTTCCCTTATGTTTTGGTCTAAGGTGGAAGTGAATCCTCTTTGGCAACAAAGGAAGCTGAGGGAGTTGTGTGTGGCTAAGGGAATTCAGATATGTGCTTGGTCTCCTTTGGGAGCAAGAGGTGCACTTTGGGGGAGTGATGGGGTGATGGAATGTGCTGTTCTCATGGAGATAGCTGAGGCTAAGGGGAAGACTCTGGCTCAGGTAATCATATGATGCGCCTTCTCTATTTTAAATTCTCAGTAGCTATAGTATTATTTGATAAAGTGCTATTTGACCAGTGTTGTTCAAAAAATATTATAGCAAATTTCTAACTTCTTTCAGAATCACCTTTTCCTATAGGGCTTAATTACGCAGAACTTAATTTGGCAGAAACTCTTTGTAACGCCCCAAATAGTCCCACATCGGATGGGATACTGATTTCGATCGGTTTATATGAGACTCGCACGCTAGTAATAATAACTGGGCTTAAGCATTTTGGGCCAGTGGTTTGGGCCCGACGAGTTATTGTTGCTAGCGGGTCGGGTCGTTACAATTGGTATCAGAGCCGAATACCGGCCGGAAATGTGAGAGCTAAGTGCTATGCGGGACAAAGTGCTACACCAACTGATTTGGTGGGAGCTACCTCTTGAACCCGTAGGAGCCACCTCTAGAATCTCACATCGCCCGATAATTCTGGTCCTGGTCCGTCTGTCTGTGATCTGGTTTGGACCCGACGAGGACGTCAGGGTCTAAACATGGGGAGGACTCGCACGCTAGTAATAATAACCGGGCTTAAGCATTTTGGGCCAGTGGTTTGAGCCCGACGAGTTATTGTTGCTAGCGGGTCGGGTCGTTACACTCTTAATTGAAATTTTTTTGCTTTTGAGACTTAAAATTAATCTTCTTTTGAGCTAGACATTAGATCTTCAATAGATGTTTATAATTAAAAATAGAAGCAACAAAAAAAAAAGTTAGTCAAAAGGGCATGCAATTAATATGGGGTAAATCACATCAATGGTTCTCAAACTTTCCACTCTCAACTATTAATTAATTTTCTAAATTGAATTCTATCCTTCATGTCAAGTCACAATTTATTAAGATGGATGAGAGATGCTCTTTTAAATATCATGCAATGCTGCTTTTTTTGGGGCCTCATTGTCCATTAACCTTGAAATTGCTTTCAATGTTATATTTCCACCTAATTTGATAGAGGAACTATAGAACAAAGTGTTGTTGATAACATGGTTCAACAATTTATCCTACAATTTGTAAATTGTAACATTGTTTACTTTATTTAATCACATAGGGTCTTTACAATGAAACGACGATGAAATAATTTAATCCTGCAGTTTGTAAATTAAAAATTCGCTATGCTATATAAAGGATGGCTAACAAAAGTTTACCCTATAGTTTTTAAGTATTCTATATATATATTTTTTTGATATTATATATATATATATATAGAGAGAGAGTTCAGATAGGATACTATTAATAAAACATACTATCCACTTTGTCACTCTTAGATCACTACTATTATACCAACCACCAACTCAATTCTAGACATTCAATGGTCACAAAATGAATAGTATCATACTATTCATAATATTCTAGCACAACTCTATATATGTATATATGTATATATATATATATATATATATATATATATATATATATATATATATATATATATATATATAGAGAGAGAGAGAGAGAGAGAGAGAGAGAGAGAGAGAGAGAGAGAGAGAGAGAGAGAGAGAGAGAGAGAGAGAGAGAGAGAGAGAGAGAGAGAGAGAGAGTTGAGCTAGAATACTATCGATAGCAAACGGGTATTTTTGCCACCCATTTGTTTTCGATGATAGAGCTTTCAAATCGACAATCGGTACCGTTGAACATGATCTAGAGCATTTAAAGTGTCTAGAAACCAAATTTCATACTTTTTCGATACTGTTTTCTTGCCAGTCAAGTGGACACAAAAATGAATGGTTGAAAATAAATATTCTTTAAAAAGTGATAATAGGAGTTTTGTAATCAAGATCAAGAGTATAGATCTTATTTTAAATAGTTTAAAGAATTTTCTAACAAAACTTCAATTGATTTGGATATCGTTACACCGTTAAACAAGAAAACGTCTCATATCGATCATTAAAATTACAAAATTTGAAATATTTTGATCATTAGGCCAATGATGTCGAAAAAGCATGAAATTTGATTTCTAGATATTTTAAATGCTCTAGATCATGTTCAACGGTGCCGATCGTCGATTTGAAAACTTCATCATCGAAAACAAATGGGTGGCAAAAGTGTTCGTTTGCTATCGATAGTATTCTAGCTCAACTCTCTCTCTATATATATATATATAGAATGAGGCTACTATACTATCTATAGTACCGGGGCTCCGGTACTATAGTTGCTTTTTCAATTTTAGGGTGTTCAAATCAACGATCCACACCGTTGAAACTGATCTAGGGTATGTGAAATTCTTAGAAATAAAATTTTAGTTTTTTTCGATATCGTTTACTTAGTAAATAAATTATGTCAAAATGAACGGTGAAAATTGAATAATCCTTAAAATTTGAGTATAGGAGTTTCAAATTCAAGATCAAGAATGTTGACCTTCATCTATGTAGTTTAAAGTATTTTCTATCAAAATTTGAATAAATTTAGATTCTTCTCCACCGTTAAACTACAAACTCGCCATAATAACCATTGAAATTTGATAATTTTGAAACGGTTTGATCACAAAGTAAACTACGTCGAAAAATTATAAAATTTTATTCCTAAGAACTTCAAATATCCTAGATCAGTTTCAACGGTATGGATCGTTGATTTGAACACCCTAAGATCGAAAAAGCGACTATAGTATCGGAGCCCCGGTACTATAGATAGTATAAGAGACTAGCTCTATATATATATATATGTGTGTGTGTGTGTGTGTGTGTGTGTGTGTGTGTGTGTGTGTGTGTGTGTACATGTACATGTAAAGGAAAATTATTATTTTTCATTCAGATATGTCTAAGGTGGGTGTATGAACAAGGAGATGTGGTGCTGGTGAAGAGCTTCAATGAGAAGAGGATGATGGAGAACTTGGACATACTTGACTGGGAATTGAGTGAAGAGGAGAAGTACAAAATTAGCCAAATCCCACAGTGCAAAGGATATCAAGGATTGGACTTTGTCTCCCCTAATGGGCCTTACAAATCCCTCATGGAGCTTTGGGATGGTGAGATTTGACTCAATTATTGTGGAGAGAGAGAGAGAGAGAGAGAGAGTGCAAACTCACTGTATTAGTTGTGTTGGCCAATAAAAAGCTCAATTAATTACTGTAATAAATAACTAGCTAGGCTAGAATTAATGCTTCTAAAAATAAACAAGTCCATTTATTTCTGTGTCATTTTCAGTAATAAGATATTCGAATCTAAAATTGACACCGTTAAACATGATTTAGAGTCTTTAAGTTTTAAAATTTTAATTTTTGTAATTTTTTGATATTATTTATCTAAAATTGACAACTTTTAAGGGTTTTCTAAGATGAACTTAGCATTGCTGGATCACGAGGTAAACGATATCGAAAAATCATGAATTTGACTAACTTTTAATTTTAAATAGTATAAGCTATATTTAATAAAACCGATTGTTGATTAGGCTGTCCTAACTGAGAATAGTAGCCGGCTTCTGTTTACTTGGAAGTAATCTTGCTTTACTCATAAATATTTTTCAAAGTGTCATTAAATTCTTGCAATTTTTTTCTATATTTTTATTTTGTGATTTGACTCTATACCACAATGGAGACATATTTGTCTTAAAGAAATTGGATTAGAACCTAAAAAACTAAGTTACATAGTCTAGTGAACAAGAACATGAAAGAACTGCTTTTAAAAAATGGTGGAACAAATATTTTAATTTGTAATAGTGAATCGTAATTGATTCATAATTAACTTGCAACAATTGATAGAAAACATAGTTAGACCTAGAGACATTAATAAAAATATCTCACAATTAAAATCTAGTGGAAATAATTACAGTTGTCTAGGGAAATGATTATAGACTGTAATTTTCTTGATTAAATATTTGAGAATAAAAAGGGCAAGAGGAATGAGAAATTTAATATTTTTATACAATAAACTATACAATTTGAGAAGTTGAATAAAGAGTATCTAACAATATATCTTAGTATCAAACAATATAATTTTTAATTTTTGCTAGCCAACTTAGTTTCAAATAGTTTCAAATGGTACAATTTAATCTCAAACTATGATACTTCCAGAATTTGGAATAGTCTTATATATAAAAGTACAATATGACTAAATCTCTTAATCCGGTTATAATATTTTAGGCAGTAGCTAAATCCACAAGGTTAAGAGTGTTAAGCTCGTCCGAGCTAGAGTAGTTCTAGAATGGGCGACCTAACTATCTGGGAAGCGAGGCGTCACAGTTGATATCAGAGTCAATCACCAGTCAGAAGTGTGAGATAATTTTTTCAGAATCTGAATGAGAGGATAAATCAGGATCTGCAAATAACAGGTTAAAATAGGATTCAAATGACAAAACTAGTAAGACGAGTCTCACATCACCTAATGCTTATGAGTGCGCACGAGCCTGACGAGAACGTCATGGCTTGAAAGGAGAGGAACGTGACACCCCCAAAATTTAAAATAGTTTTATATATGAAGGTATAATAGGACTAAATCTCTTAATTCAACCGTAGTATTTTTGGATAGTGGCTAAACTCAGGTAAAGATGGTTAAGCATGTCAGAGTAGTTTTAGGATGGATGATCCTGCGAAGCGGGGCGTCACACAAACAGTGCAATTTCTCTTTTTTTTTTCCTTTTTCTTTCGTCGCATCCTTTTTGCTACGACGCTCTCTCTCTTGCCTTCTGCCGCTGCCGCCTCTTTTTGCTACAGCGCACTCTCTCTTGCCTTTTGTCGCCGCCGTCCTGACGCAGTCTTCCTTCTTTTTTTTTCGTCCTTTGTATTTTTTTTCGCTACTGTACTTTCTTCCTCGCCCTCTGCTCGCCGTCCACGATCAAACCCTCCGCCGCAAGATATTGACTAAAGGGGTTTTTTTATTAAAATAAATCTTCTGCCTATTTGTGGAAGAGACAAAGGAGAGATTGGAGCAAGAGAATTTTTACTCTTCTACTTGCTCACATGCTCTTTTATTGTGGGGGTTGGTGGATGTGGGAGAGCAAAGATATTTCTCTCTCTCTCTCTCTCTCTTTGGTCAAAGAGTCTGGCTTTATGATTTTTTTTTTTGTTTTGGCAATTACTTATATACTATGAAAAGTTTCTGACTTTTATATTTATCTTTCTTTGAAGGTTAATATTAAAAACACCTTTTTAATATTTCAAAATCTTTCAAATATACCTCTAGAGTTAATTTTATGAGTGAACTGTTAGGAATAACCGTTATCTCTGTAAAATTATCATTTCGTCATTTCAAATATACTTTCTATCATCATCAACTTTTCTTATTTGCCCTTAAATTAGAACAAAAAAATATTTTAACTTTTTGTTTTTTCAAATACATCTTTGGACCGTCACCAACTTTTCTTATTTGCTCTTAAGTTAAGAATAAAATAGATATTTTCACTATTTTTTAACTATAACAGAAATTTAATTCAGGTTTAACCCGATATGACTTAATGAGAACTAACAGCATGGATACTTTTGAATAACGAAGAAATATATAAGAGATATATTTGAAAAAAATATATAGAAATAAATGTGATATTTCAGATATTTGATTAAATATTTGAGAATAAAAAGTGCAAGAGGAATGAGAAATTTAATATTTTTATACAATAAACTATACAATTTGAGAAGTTGAAAAGAGTATCTAACAATATATCTTAGTATCAAACAATATAATTTTTAATTTTTGCTAGCTAACTTAGTTTTAAATAGTTTCAAATGGTACAATTTAATCTCAAACTATGACACTTTCAGAATTGAAATAGTCTTATATATAAAAGTACAATATGACTAAATCTCTTAATCCTGTTATAATATTTTGGGCAGTAGCTAGAGTAGTTCTATAATGGGCGACCTAGCTACCTGAGAAGAGAGGCGTCACAGTTAATATCAGAGTCATTCACCAGTCAGAAGTATGAGCTGAATTTTTTCAGGATCTGAATGAGAGGATAAATCAGGATCTGTAAATAACATGTTAAAATAGGATTCAAATGATAAAGCCAGTAAGACAAGTCTCACATCACCTAATGTTTATGAATGCGCACGAGTCTGACGAGAACGTCATGACTTGAAAGGAGAGGAATGTGACACAATCAAAATTTAAAATAATTTTATATATGAAGGTATAATAGGATACTTTTGGATAGTGGCTAAATTCAGGTAAAGATGGTTAAGCATGTCAGAGTAGTTTTAGGATGGATGATCCTGCAAAGCGGAGCGTCACACAAACAGTGCAATTTCTCTTTTTTTTCCCCTTTTTTCTCCTTTTTCTTTCGTCCTCTGCATGCTTTTTGCTATGACGCTCTCTCTCTTGTCTTCTGCCGTTGCCGCCTCTTTTTGCTACTGCGCCCTCTCTCTTGCCTTTTGTCGCCACCGTCCTGACACAGTTTCTTTTTTTTCCTTTTTTTTCTTTTTTTTTTCGTCCTTTGTATTTTTTTCCGCTATTGTACTTTCTTTGTCGCCCTCCGCCATAGTCGCCGTGCACGATCAAACCCTCCGCCGCAAGATATTGACTAATCTTCTGCCTATTTCTGGAAGAGACAATGGAGAGATTGGAGCAAGAGAATTTTTACTCTTCTACTTGCTCGCATGCTCTTTTATTGTGGGGGTTGGTGGATGTGGGAGAGCAAAGAAATTTCTCTCTCTGTAGCTGAATTTATTTTCTGTATGAATGAAGCGGGTAGCGTGCTACCTTTCTCTCAAAAAAAAAGAAATTTCTCTCTCTCTCTCTCTCACTGTCAAAGAGTCTGGCTTTATGATTTTTTTTTTTTTATTTGGCAATTACTTGTATACTCTGAAAAGTTTCTAACTTTTATATTTATTTTTTTTAGAAGATTAATATTAAAAATATTTTTTTAATATTTTAAAATTTTTCAAATATATCTCTAGAGTTAAATTTTGTGAGTGACTGTTAGGAATAATCGTTATTTCTATAAAATTATCATTTCGTCCTTTCAAATATACTTTCTATCATCACCAACTTTTCTTATTTGTACTTAAATTAGGACAAAAAAGTATTTTAACTTTTTATCTTTTCAAATACATTTTTGGACCGTCACCAACTTTTCTTATTTACCCTTAAGTTAAGAGTAAAATAGATATTTTCACTATTATTTAACTATAATAGAAATTTAATTCAGGTTTAACCCGATATGACTTAATGGGAACTAACAGTAGGAGTACTTTTGAAGAACGAAGAAATATATAAGGGATATATTTAAAATAAAAATATAAAAATAAATAAGATATTTCAGATATTTTGAGGGGTATATAGATAATTATTCCTTTTTTATTTTTTGGGCATGTTTCCGGTTTCTTCTATGCTAATTAATTATGCTGGTGTGAATAGCCAACAGACATATTAATTGTGAAATGGATTATTTTGTGAATAAAAAAGTTTATGGCTCTGGTGGTTGCAAAAGATCAACTAAGATTCTGCTAGCTAGATATTTTGTAAACAAAAAAAACTACAAATTCTCATTGCAGGAGAAATTTTTTCGAAAAAATAATGTGACTAGTTGTGAGGCCCCGAGTAATTCTATATTTAAGATATAATATGGCTAAACTTTTAATTCGACTTAAGTATTTTGGGCGGTGGCTAGACCCAAGAGGTTAAGAGAGTTAAGCGTGCTAGGGCGGGAGTAGTTCTAGGATGGATGACCCCTGAAAAGTTGGGGCGTCATAGTTGGTATCAGAGCCAATTACCAGTCGGAAGTGTGAGATGAGTCTCTGCTGAGCCAAAATTGTACAGCGGGGAGAGCGAGACTCTCATGCTGTTGACTGTTGTGGGTGGAGCGCGGCTCACCGCAAAATCAGTTTAGGCTAGCGAGACGAGTCCCACATCGCCTGATACTTATGAGTCTGAGCCTGACGAGAACGTCAGGGTTTAAAGCGGGGGAGATTGTGAGACCACGAGTAGTTCTATATATAAGATATAATAGAGTTAAACTCTTAACCCGGCTTAAGCATTTTGGGCGATGGCTAGGCCCAAGAGGTTAAGAGAGTTATGCGTGCTAGGACGGAAGTAATCCTAGGATGGGTGACTCCTGAAAAGTTGGGGCGTCACACAAGTAGTAAATAATAGCTTTTAAATAAAAAAGATATAAGATGTACACTCAACTTTAAACGGTACTAGTAGTTTTGCTCCAAACAACACTTTCGACGCTCAATCTTTACGGTCTGTGATACTGGGATCCTCAAACTTTAATTTGTTATAATTTGTGAATAAAACTTTCTAAAATATTGCAATTAAGTCCAACAGTCTAATTTAGTTAATTAGATACCAATATCATCCTAATGTGATAGTGATGCGGCATATTAGTGATTACCACACAATCAATTATAATGCAACCGCATCAGTACTAATTAGCAATATATTATTATTTAGCCAACTAAAATAGATCGCCGGATGACCAAAATGCCTTTATTGGTTTTCAAAGATTTCTTCAAATATCTTCAAACCTTTGTGATTTACTTATGAAATTTGAAATTTAAAAAATATTTTGATAATTTAATAATAAATTTAAAAATTTTAAATAGTAATGAAAAATAAATAAGCAAAAGCCCTATATTTTTTTTTTGTATTTCACTGGTTTGAAGGTATCCTACTTCTTTTTCAATAAAGCGGACAATTTACTTTACGGGTCGTATTCATGAATGATTAATGTCGATTCAGCGAGTCTAGTCTGTTCTGCCAACTTAATCGGCAAGAGTACACTTTTCCTACTATAAATACCCACCGCATTACAAACTCTGGTTTCAATCTCTACCAATTTAGTTCAAGAAAATGGGAAGGTTCCCCGCTGCGTTGTTGATCTCGGCCGCGCCGGATTCGAAGCTGATGCCGATGATCGGCATGGGCACGGCGACGTACCCGTTGGACCCGTCGGAGGCCACGCGGCCGGCCGTCGTCCGCGCCATCGCGGCCGGGTACCGCCACTTCGACACCGCCGCCGTCTACGGCTCGGAGACGTCCCTCGGCGAGGCCGTCGCCGACGCCGTCGAGTCGGGGTTCGTCGGATCCCGGGACGAGCTCTTCATCACCTCCAAGCTCTGGTGCAGTGATGCCCACAGCGACCGTGTCATCCCTGCGTTGAGAAAAACTCTCCAGTAATTAATTTTAATTTTAATTTTAAAATTTAAATTTTTTTATAGATTAGTTTTCGTTTTCTTTTATATTTTTTAAATTTGATTTCGATTGATTTTACATCCTTAAATCCTGGCCAATGAATCATTGGATATGCGGATGATGTCGTATGCAACACGCGCCATAATAGTCATGTGTAGACCTTTAACTATTTCACTATTTTAAAAGTTGTGTGTATTCCTTCAACTTTTACAATATTTTTTTTTATGTACAAATACATAAAATTTATCTGAACTATACATTATTCTAAGTCAATTATTCAATCTTTAAAAATTTTATTTTTACTATTCAATCTTTCAATATATGTGATTTGAGTCGGTCAACGAAATTCTGACTTCAAAATCTGAATGCATTATTTATCTTTACAGATTTAGTTAGTATACTTCATGCAATTCTCACAATTATAATTTGATAAATTTATAGTTTCCATGAAGTATACTAATTAAAACTATAAAGATAAACAACAAATTCAAATTTTAAAGTCTATATGTCGTTGACTGACTTAAATCAAACAAATTGAAAGATCGCGCGGATAGTAAAATCAAAATTTTGAAAGACTGGATAGCCGTTTAAAAATTGGCATAGTTTAGATAAGTTCTTTACACTTTTACCCTTTTTTTTTATTTAAGTTAACTTTAGTAATTAAACTATATAGTATAAATTGTATTAGATTAGATAATGTATCTATTAATTTAACTGTTTTTAAGGCTAGGGCTACTATACTCTTATAAGTATAAATCTTTTTGTACTCATAAATTTTCGGCCGTTGGATGAAGGAATGTGCGGTTAGGATGATAGTGGTCTCCGGTTAGGATAATAGTAGTCTCCTAGGGTTGAGTAGGTGGTTGGTTGAATAGTATGATTTAACGGATGAAAATGGTCAAATAGATAAATCTAACGGCCGAAAATTTATGAGTACAAAGTGCCCTATACTCATAAGAGTATAGTAGCTGGACTCCTATTTTGTATGCCTTTTCAACTAATATATAGAATAACAAATTACATTAGTTGGTAAGGATTGACAACTAGCTAGCAAGCCCACTAATGTTAGCAAATCTCTAATTTGATTTAGGAAAATAACTAAAACTGAAAAATTTAGAATGAAAGGAGTGCCAATATATAAAAAATATAAAGTTGGAGAATCTTTTTAAATGGTTGTATATTCTTCATTTTTCACTATCGATGGTCACTGAGCTTATTGCCCGATGCCATTGGGATTTCTGTGATACCCCAAGAATTTGAAATAGTCCAAAATAAGACTAAAATCTCTAACCCGACTATAGTGTTTTGGGTAGGCCCAAAAGATTAAGAGAGTTAAGTGTATTGGGGTCAGAGTAATTATAGAATGGTGACCATTCTGGAAAGCGGTGTGTCATAATTTTAGTGATAAGATATATGGTAGGTTTTAATTGTATAAAAGGTCTTACAAAATGCCCCCTATTTGAAAGCCTTATTTCCATTTTTACTAAACACCAATTTCCTAACAAAATAAAATGAACCCCTCAACTAAGATAAATGCAATTCTTCTAAAAGAAAAGTAGCATAACAACATTTTCTAGAGTAGTTGATTGTTACCTGAGGTCCACTTTAAAAGTCAGAGGTTCTAGCCCTGCATCTCTAGATTATTCTTATTATCGGATCTTGAGTGGGTGTGACGCCATCTACATTTGGAATAGTTTCATATATAAGGTATAATAGAAGCAAAAACTCTTAACCCGGCTAGCAAGTTGGACAGTGACTATGCTCACGAGGTTAAGAGTATTAAGCGTGCTAGAGCTAAAATAGTTCTAGAATTGATGACTACCTGAGAAGTAGGGCGTCACAGTTGGTATCAGAGCAAATTGTCAGCCAGAAGTGTGAGATGAGTTATTTGAACCTGACGAGAATGTCAGGGTAGAAGGAATGCGACGCTCCCAAGATTTGGAATAATCTTATATATAGACATAATAGGGGCAATAACTCTTAATACGGCTATAACATGTTGGGTGGTGGTTAGACTCAAGAGGTTAAAATGATTAATTGTGCTAAAGCTAAAACAGTTCTAAGAAGGATGACTCCGGGGAAGTGAGGCTTCCCACTGGGTATGAATTATTATAGAATTTTAGAGTACAAAATATTTTGCATAGATATAATTCATGTGAGATCTCTTTGATTTATACAAGAAAATATTGCATGGTGCTAAACTGCTAATGTTTGTTTGTCTCAATGTTTATAGAAACCTTCAAATGGAGTACATTGATCTCTATCTTATTCATCAGCCCTTGAGTATAAAGGCGGGAAAATTTGAAATTCCGATCGCAAAGGATGATATTTTACCGTTGGATTTTAAATCAGTGTGGGAAGCAATGGAGGAGTGTCAAAGGCTTGGCTTAACAAAAGCCATTGGAGTGAGCAATTTCTCCTGCAAAAAGTTAGAAATTTTGCTCTCGACCGCGAAAATCCCTCCTGCTGTTAATCAGGTAAATTTTTTTCGTTTTTTTAAAACTTTTTTTCACAATTTATTTCATTATGATTTAGTCCTTGATTTTGCTATTTGAAACTAGGTGAATTATTGGTATTACTAGATAATTTTTCATCTTCATGTTTGCAATCTTAGTAGGCAAAATATATGATGATTGCTTTGTTAGGTTAATTTAGAGCCATAATAACAATCACGTGAAATGTACAAAAAAAAGAAAAAACCCTAAACAACTATAATTATAAGTATAATCAAGTTCTAATCTAAGTTACATCTTTCTTTGAGAATAAACTTTGAATATTAATGGATATTTATCGACTATTAGCCTTTCATATTTTCTCAAATTTAATTGAATGTATATCTGTCAATAGTAAGTTCTGATTTATTAATGAGACTGTTATCCTGCGAACTATTCATACATTTATCCTCTAAACTTCTTATTAGAAATTACGACATCAGATATTCAATTTATTTTTATTATACTATATTTTTTATTTTTGTTTAAGGTGGAAGTGAATCCTCTATGGCAACAAAAGAAGTTGAGGGAGTTTTGTGTGGAAAAGGGGATTAAGATATGTGGTTACTCACCTTTAGGAGGTAAAGGGACTGTATGGGGAAATGATAGGGTGATGGAGTGTGATGTGTTGAAGGAGATTGCCCAAGCCAAGGGAAAAACTCTGGCCCAGGTAATGTACATTTTGCTCTTGGTTTTGCTAGTGAGTTAGTGGCTTTAATTTTGAACTACCAATGTTGAAAATTAAGTCCCTCAAGTTTGATCTAAATTTCTTGTTTTGTCCCTAATTAGAGTTTCAAATTGAATCCTTGAAGTGTGGCCCCTTCGTGATTTTATACTAAAGTTTTCAGTTTCTCTTCAATCTAATGAACACTGCCAGGTGTAGTACAATCGAAAATGGATAATAATCTGTACAAACATAACGATCCAACCCGCTACTAATAATAACTCATTGGGTCCAAACTATCGGGCCAAAATATTTATGTCTAGTTATTATTATTAGGGTGCGCAGATTTTTATATTTCGATGTGGGACTATCGGAGCGTTACAACAAATCTTATCACTCCCTTTTTTAATTTTATTAAACATAAAAAAAGAGTTAGTGAACACTAGAATCCTTAAATAAGGGGTCGTAGAGCTTACAAATCACTTTTTGGTTATAGAATTAGTATTTTTCTTATTTGACTAGTTATGAGAACAGTCAAGGACTAAAGTATTTAAGTGAAAAAAGTTAAGATATTAAGTCAAAATGTTGGGATAGTATAGTGACTATATATCCATGTATATTATATCTTACCTTAAACCTAGTAAATGGCATGTCGATTAAAAAGATAATTAACTTTTATTTTCATGCAGATATGTCTTAGGTGGGTGCATGAGCAAGGGGATTGTGTGCTAGTGAAGAGCTTTAATGAGAAGAGAATGAAGGAGAACTTAGAAATATTTGACTGGGAGTTGAGTGAGGAGGATAAGTACAAGATCAACCAGATACCACAGCAGAGAAGTGTTCCACTGGATGCTTTTATATCAGATGTTGGGCCTTTCAAGTCCTTAATGGAGCTTTGGGATGGTGAGATTTGATCATTTGAACTTTTGTTCAAAAGTATCTTTGAAAACTTTTGTTATTAGCATCAATAATTTTCTGCAACAGTACTGGGTTACATGCTGCTGTGAGAAAGAGCGTTAAAAGAATATTTTATTTGTTTAAGTATGAATTCATACTCGTATTTTTCATACCGCAATAAATTGATTATGATATATTCTCTATGGTTCCATTAAAAAAATTGAAAAAATATTTATATTTATATTTTTTTTTGTCTCATTTTATTTTATTTAATAGTGTTAGATGAGTCTCGGTACTCGACAGCGCTAAAAATATATACAAGATCTATTAACATATCAATCCAATGAATAATGAATTCATTGTCACTTACTATTCTTTCATTCACTCGTAAATCATCATTCACAAACAATAAGTAACATATACTACGAATTAGGCTACTATACTATCAAAGTACCATGCGCTTGGTGCTATTAGGTTTTCGACCCTTGGATGAAGGAAATGTGCGGTTAGGACGATAGTGGTCTCCTAGAATTGAGTGGGTGGTTGGTTAAATAGTATGATCTAACATGTGAAAATGGTCAAAGAAATAGATCTAACGGCGATGATTGTATTTGGAAGAAAAAGGCAAAAGTGTAAATGTAATGTGAATGCTTGTAATAGCATAATTATTTTATATTTTTGATACTTTTTTTATACAATCTGTGTATGAATTCGATTCCTGTTTGGAACATCTTGAATTGTACTGATTGTGACGTCTTGGACGTACATGAAAAATTTTGTCTGTTTGGCGGGTCTGGCGCACGCGCCCGTGCGGGCTCCTTCCTCTAAAATAGGAGAAGGGACGGCGGGACGTGACAGACTAAGATGATATTAAAATTCGATAGCGATAAGCGCTTGATACTATCCATATCGATAGTATAGTAAACGCTACACTGCAAAAATTAATCTTTTTCAATAATAAGAGATAATAACACGTACAACAACTGCGCCAACACGAGTTTGCCACCCAACACCTTCTACTTACATTACATTCGCAACTAATTAAGCCCCATCCCCCTCCCCTTCACCACCACCACCACCACCACCACCACCACCATTACCACTGCAGAGCTCCCGCAGCATGGCGACGACCTGCATCATATTCGGCCGCTTCGACGGCAACTCGTCGACGCACCGCAACGTGATCTCGAGGAACCTCGCCATCTCCTTCTCCTCCTCCGCACCATTCTCTCTCACCACCTCCTCATCAAACACCTCCCTACAACTCCCCCCCTGATCCCTACCCATGGCCTTCTCCTTCACCCACCCCACCAGGTTGCTGTCCCCGAAGTCCTCTTTATCCGTCGGCCGCCGCCCCGTGACCAGCTCCAGCATCACGACGCCGAACGAGTAGACGTCGCCCTTCGCGGTGCACCGGAAGCTCTGGTAGTACTCCGGGGGCACGTACCCGGGCGTCCCCGCCAGCGTGCTCACGCTGAGATGCGTGTCCAGCGCGCTGATCAGCCGCGCCATCCCGAAGTCCGCCACCCGCGCCGCCATCTCCCCGTCCAGCAGCACGTTGCTCGACTTCATGTCTCGGTGGATTATGTGCGGGATGCAGTTGTGGTGCAGAAAGCACAGCCCCTTCGCCGCCCCGGCCGCGATCTTCTTCCGCTCCCCCCACGTCAGCCGCCGCTTCTCACCGTGCAGCGCGTCCTCCAGGCTGCCGTGCGCCATGTACTCGTAGACGAGCAGCCGCTCCTCGCCGATCTTGCAGTAGCCGAGCAGCGGGACCAGGTTCTTGTGCTTGATCTTTCCCAGCGTCTCCATCTCCGCCATGAACTCCCGGTCGCCTTGGTAGCTCAAATGGATCAGCTTCTTGATCGCGACGCACGACCCGTCCCTCAGCGTCGCCTTGAACACCTCCCCGAACCCCCCCGACCCGATCAGGCTCGCCGTCGAGAACCCGTTCGTGGCCTCGATCAGCTGCGAGAACGTCAGCTTCCGCAGCTGCCGCTGGAACGTCGCGACGTTGATGCTCAGCGGCTCCTTCTCCTTCCCGATCTTCCAAGTCGTCGCGCACTCGTTCGCTTGGAGGCTGCCGAGCATTTTCGCCTCCTCTTTCTCCCTTCTCCTCGCTCTAACCGCAATGGCCCAGATGATGATAATGCACAGAGAAGCTACGGCGACGAGGACGCCGAGAATTACGCTGTTCGCCCACGCCATCGGGGAGCTTCTTCGCCTCTCTCCTCCCTTTCCGTCGAAGTCCGCGGTCGGAATACTAGTCGGAGCTTCGCACGGCGGCAACGGCACTCCGCAGAGGCCCGGATTGTTCTTGTACTGGCTCGCGGGGAGAGTGCTCAGTTGCCCTCTCGAAGGGATCGGCCCCGTTAAATTGTTATCCGAAAGATCGATCTGTACCAGGAACGAGAGATTAGAGAAAGAGTCCGGTATTCGTCCTTGCAATCGGTTGTGCGAGGCGTCGAACACCCCGAGATTCCGGAGCCGGCCGAGCGAGTCTGTGATTTCGCCCGAGAGGTTGTTGCGAGCTAAATCGAGCACTTGAAGCATGACCATGTCCCCGAATTCCGTCGGGATTTCGCCGGAGAGATCATTGTAGGAGAGATCGAGGTACTCTAGGGTTTGGTAGTGGGTCCAATCGCTTAGCGCCGCGCCGGAGTAGAGCCTAGTGAAATCACAAGTCTTTAGAGTGGGAACTTGGAGGAGCCTCTCCGGTCGGATTCCCGCGAATTCGAGAAGGCCGCCGACGCCCTTACATGAATTCCCGACGTTCCGAACGAACGCCAACGTGTTTCCAGAGAGAATTCCGCTGAGCGCCTTCGCCCCCGGCTGCCGCCCTAGCCGGGCGGGGATTTCGCCGGTGAGCTTGTTGCTGTTCAAATCCAACCACATCAAACTCGAGCAATTTCCGAGCGCTTCCGGTATCTCGCCGCTTAGGCTATTATTGGCCAACTGGAGCACCGCGAGCCGCGAAAGCCGTCCGAATTCCGCGGGGATCTTTCCGCTTATCACATTGCTTGTGAGAGACACCCATTCGAGGTTCACGCAGTTGAATAATTGGATCGGGATCGCGCCGTCGATGAGGTTGTTGTTAAGGATTAGAGTCCTCAGCTTCGAGCACTGGCCGAGTTCTTGCGGGATTCGGCCTTGCAAGCCGTTGAACCACAGCATGAGATGCTCCAAGCTGTAAAGATTGCCTACTTCTTTCGGAATCGGACCTCGGAGGTAATTGATGCTGAGATCGATTACTCGTAGTTGCGAACAATTCGATAACTCCGACGGTATTTGGCCCGTGATCGAGTTATCGGGAATTCTCAGCTCTTCGAGCGACGAAGGACTCGAACAAACACTCGGCGGCAAATCGCCTGCGAGCTTATTCGAGCTGAAATCTGCAATTCTCAAGTGCTTGCATGAAGAAATCGAGCTCGGAAACGGCCCGGAAATGAAATTATTGCTCACCAAAAGGGTCTCAAGGGAGACTAAATTTTGGAGCACATCATTCGGAAAAGGACCGGAAAGGTTATTATTCGCGAGGTCGATCGATCGGAGAGAGTAGCATGAGGAGAAGGAACTAGGGATTGATCCTGAGATGTTGTTTGTTGAGATTTTGAGTTCTTGGAGAGAGCCACATGAATTTCCTAAACCATAAGGGATTGAACCACTAAGATGATTATTGGAGAGGTCTAAACTCTCTAATCCCCTTAACTCGCTAAACGATTCGGGTATCTCTCCGACAAGCGAATTGAAAGACAGATTCAAAGTCTTTAAATTAGCGCAGTTGGTTAGAGCGAATGGTATTTCGTCCGAAATATAATTTACAGAGAGATCTAAGTAGATCAAGCTTTTGCAGGGAAACTCGAAGCTCAGATTCGAAATAATACCTGATAAGTTGTTGAAGGAGAGATCCAACACCTGCAAATTTTGCGACTTGGATAGGAAGTTTGCATGTAGAGAGCCTGTTATGTTGTTGTGAGAGAGGTTTAGATAAGTTAGGTTAGGGTAGGATGTTAGAAGTGCTTCTGGGAGAAGCCCTGTGAGCCCAGAAGAGGAGAGATCAAGCTGTGTCAGTGCAAGTGGGAGCTGGAACAAGGAGGAGGTGTTTATGTAGAGAGAAGGGTTGCGGGAGAGGTCGAGGACCGAGAGCTCGTCGACGGAGGAGAGAGAGTAGAGCGAAAGCGCGCCGGAGAGGTTGCAGTAGGTGAGATTGAGCTGTGTTGCTCTCCCTTGAGTGGTGCAAAGCACTCCATTCCAGCTGCATGGGCTTCTGTTAGCCTGCCAATTTGAGAGAAAGCCCTTTGGGTCGTGGACTGAGCTTTTGAAGAGCAGAAGCGCTTCTGCATCTCTCTTCGTGCTCGAAAGCGCTTCTTGCTTCCGGTCGACGGCCGACGACGGAGCGGAGCACTTAAACAAGAAGAGCAACAGAAGCAACATTAGATAGGAAGTGTCCATTGTTATGACAAAGAAGAGAGAGAGAGAGGGAGAAGGAGAGGGAGAGAAATTAAGATGGTAATGGAGAGGAAAAGCTAAAGAGGAGACATGGGAGAGAGAGATGCTTAAAGAGAGACAAAGGTGGGCATGGGGAGGAATAAGAAACACTACAACTCTACAAGTGACAGTGAGGTTGGTGACTTGGTTTAGTCTTGTTTAATTTTATTGATGAATGTATAAAAGGGAATGTTTCATGTTTGGCCTTGGTCAAAAGAACAAGTACCCTGACATGTATTTTATCTTAACTTAGTACTAGGGGATCTATTTCTTTCCTTAGTATTATTATATATATGAATTTTGAGCTGTATTTAGCTAAAGTATAGTGTACTTCTTAATGGAACAGGAGAGGGAAATTAAGCATGCTAATAGAACAAAATTTTTATAGCTGTAGCTTCTTACAGTGAGATTTAATTTGCATCCAATTTTTCTTCTAAAAAATTTAGCCTTTTTATCGTAAAAGATGATTGTTAATAGTAAAAGCAAAAGTTTTTATTACAACGAGCGCACAAATAAAGACGATCGCAAAGTAGATAAACACCACATAAACAGTAAAATAAAAGGAACACAAATATTTACGTGAAAAATTCTTCGTAGGAAAAAGATAACAAGCGAAGGAGGAGAGAACTTCACTATAAAAAAAAAAGTGCAAAGTTTTTGTGGAAGTGCAATACGCTAGCTATGTCGCATCTAGAGCAAAAAGAAGAAAGAGATTGCTTAACGGGTTTCGGATCTGATCCGTATTGCGGGGGCTCCGCCCCCTGTACACTCCATCCGATGTCAGTAGTGGGCTACAGGCTCGGGCCGATACTACCTACCATAGACATCCATTTTTTCTTCACAATTTTTTTTCCAAAATTTATCTCACTGTAAAACTGCCGACGAAACGTGGGCCCAAAATCGAAGTCGATAACTGAATTTCGAGGCACATCTAACAGTTTCAAATTTCTTACTAGCTACAAATAAAATCAAAAATTAAATTTTCAAGTACTTATTTTTTGAATTTTTAAAAACATATTCAGCTTTCTTTTAAAGAGGCTTTTCAATAAAGCAGTATTAGAGTTTTTGCACTTTGTAAAGCACTGTGTGAGGCATATTAAGGTTGCTTTGCTTCTATGGAAAAGCATCCATGCATGAGAAAAAGGGTCCTTTAATTTGTGTTTTACACCCCTTTCAAAAAGAGGAAGCAGTGGGGCCCAGCACCACACAACAAGGCATCAATGGCCTCTCCCACCACTTTTCTATTTGGCACTGGAGGAGATGATGGCCCCCTCTACTCCCCTCATCTTTTATTTTTTTTTTAATTTTTTTTTTCAATTTTTTTAAGAATTAATTACATACAGCTCTCGATAAATATATCGAATAACAAATATATCTCTACAAAGTTCAACTTTTCATATTTATTTCTGTAAAAATCCTAACGTTTTCAAATATACCTATACTGTTAGGATCTGTTAGAAAAATATAGTTAACCATAGATAAAATACTTAACCCTATTTAGTGAATGAGGTAATTTGGCCTTTTTACCCCTTTTATATTATTTGTATGGTAAAAAAAAAGAAGATGATTGCTGAAAATTTTTTGGAGGACATTTCTGCATAATTCTAACGATTGAGACTTTTGGAGGGACATATTTGTGATGGTAAAAATATCATTTCACTTATCTTCTATTAAAAAATAAATAATACTTTGACGGTATCAAATCAGAGGGGCAAATATGAATATCACTGAATTTTTGCAGAGATAAATATGAAAAGTTGAACTTTATAGAGTTGCTATTCGAAATATTTATAGGAAGCTGTATAAAATTAACTCTTTTTTTAAAGCCTATCCACTTCCTTTTAGGTTCCCCCATAACCATCTTTTTAGGTTGTTATTTAACTCCCATTGTACTTCTCTTTCTTGTTTGGTATCAAATTTCCCTGGTCATGTTTCTTAGGAAGAGGTATTCTAAATTATAATATAGTGTACATATTTTGTGTGTTACATTTGTGGGCTTTTAAGGGTACAGATCCTTGTACTATAAAAAAAAAAAAAAAAAAAACTAGAAAGGTTTGTGAGTTTGCTCTGAGATAATTTAATTTTCTGGAAACAGTATAGAAGATTTTGTGTAAATTGATCATTATTTTACTCTTGTTTTAACCAATTTGGATATAACTAAACTATTTTTCATGCAAAATCCACCATTTTTCGAAGGCTAAATTACAAAAAACTTATCTGTAAATATTCACTTTTTCACTTTTCCTTCCCGACTTTCAAAAATCAATTTGGATATCTTTTGCCCTCTTAAAATTTCAGAAATATTTTCATGGGGAGGGCAAAATGACCAAATTACCCTTATTTTTTCTATAAGAAAAAATATAACTTTTTAATATATTTATATAATTTTGAAGGGTATTTTTGGTATAAATTATAAGAAATGGACGAAATAGTGATGAAACCCTGACGAAGGGGGCTAAATTCAACAACTTGAAATGTTGAGGGGATAAAATATAGATTTTTGAAAGTCAGGAAGGAAAAATGAAAAACCGGATATTTATTTAGGGGTTTTCTGTAATTTAGCTTCTTCTTTTTCCCCCTCAATGTTGGACCAGTGGCATATTAAGCCATAAAAGATATTTTTGTCCAAAACTGCAAATGCAAAAAAATAGATCCAAATTGTAGAATGGAACCAATTGAATAATACAAAGAAATTAATATAATTTCATTTATAGATCCTCCACTATTAACATAGAACTAACAACAAAAAGAAAATACAAATACTATTAATACAGTGCAGTGTTGCACCAAGTGAACTAGGCAAA
Source organism: Puya raimondii (assembly GCA_016920855.1). Classification (NCBI taxonomy): domain Eukaryota; kingdom Viridiplantae; phylum Streptophyta; class Magnoliopsida; order Poales; family Bromeliaceae; genus Puya; species Puya raimondii. The sequence goes on from JABWPP010000050.1 coordinate 140,246,787, forward strand.
GAATACACTGTGTACTAAAAAAGGATCAACCTATATATGTCCATTACAAAGAATATAATCTAAAGCACAACTTTAGTGGGAATCTATCATCATAAATTAAGCTTTATGTTCATAACATGAACATGGCCCCTAAGATGATCAATCACCTACCTACGCTGCACGTTCGCTAGTAATCTATTCGCATCGACGATAAAAGAGACTCGATTATCTTTTTCGCTAGACATAAAGCATGTGTGACACCCCACTTAGGTTAAAAAAGTTAAGAGTTCATCATTATAGCAGCATAATCGCATCGACTGCACGTGTAATCATAATTATTCCTTATATAACAGAGCTCGCACTATCAGCGATTCGAGTAACCTGTGGTCGAAAAATCAAACGAAACAATTCGATCGAGTGTTACTTATTTATTTCACTGGCACCACAAGTTGGCATTGTGATAGAACAAAGTTCTATAGTTTGTGCCAATGATATATTCCTCAAAAAATAAAAATGATGTGTTCTTCAGAATCTAGTCATTGATGCTCTATGCATCTTAATTGGTGAACTTATCAGGAAAACATAGAATATCATGTAAAGTAGAGAATTGATGAATATATCCTTTCATAAGAATTTGGAGTGATAGAGATGTGGTTGGTGTTCATTAATTGTATGTTCATTTAATTAATATGTTGCAGTAGGATTTTCTCAAAAGAAAATTAGTAATAGCTAGGAAAGTAAGGTATTTAAGACTTTTACGTGGCTTTGATTCTTTAATTTGTTTTGATGAGGGATATTTGGCTAAGATTTTACATGTATGAAGGTTCTTTTATTTCTTTTTAATGCTTATAATAATGCTTTTCCACTAAAACATGGATAACTTCCGTGGGAAGCGGGGCATTGCAGTTGATATTAGAGCCAATTATCAGCTGAAAGTGTGAGATGAGTCTTGACTGAGTCAGGGTTTGAATGACGGGCTAAGCTGGGGTCCGAGAATGGCAATTAAATTAAGTCAGGATCTAAATGACAAGCCTAACAAGATAAGTCTTATATCGTCTGATGCTTGTAAGTGTGCTTGAGACTGAGAAGGATGTCCGTGCTTAAAGGGGGGAGGTATATATATAACACCCTCAGGATTTGAAATAGTTTATATATATATATTAATAAGACTAAATCTCTTTACTGATCAGCTATAACATTTTATGCAGTGACCAGGTTCAAGAGATTAAGAGGGTTAATCGTGCTAGAACTATAGTAAGACTAGGTTTGATGACCCTCTAAGATGCGGGGCATTGCATTCCAATTTAATTTTTTTGTTTTTTTAGCAAAGTACTTCTTAAATTGAACAACTTTATTTGGACAAATTAGATCCACGAGTTTGTAACACCATGAAAATGGAATTTTAGCCTTAATTTGAAAAACCCCACAATGAACTCGTAGTTAATTAATTAACCAAGGATGAAACATCAAAGCTTTGTATATATGTTTGAGGAAGGAAAATGCTTTAATTCTCGCGCTCACTAGTTTTACACAATCAGTTACTTTGATTCTGGAACAATATTTCATTCATTTCTTTTTGTCTATTATAATTATCATATTACTCGTATATTAAATTAATTTTTCATAAATTATATCAATCATGCATCTAATTAAGATCTTTTATGTTAAATTATAAATAAGAGGAGTGCTCCAATACAAATAGAATAATGTAAAAATGTGCATGTGAACGTAGCATTATTTTCTGAGGAATTAATAATAATGAGTTAGAAGAGAGATAAGATAAAGTATGTAGCAATGATATAAATCCTTGGTAATGGGCGCGACTTTTGATGCACCCGCACGAGGAGGGCCATTACTTACCATAACGTTCGAGTAATTGTAAGCATGCCAACCCGTAAAGTCGCCTAAAATTGGAGTTGATGAGAAGAGGACCAATTTGTCTATTTGTATATAATTGCTTCGCGCATCAACTCCAATTCAATCGAGACTCATTAATTAGCCAAAGGATAGGAAAAGAAACTGATGCGACCAATTTAGCTTTAGAGTTTCTGAAAAAGCGAAAGTCGACTAAGGTTTAGTTTGATATTGAGGTACATCTGATGCTATTATATTAAATAGAGTTGGGTAAAAGTATATAGAGATATGTTTCTGTATTTTTCCATAGGACCGTAGAAAATATATCATAACCGACTCATTATGATATGCGGAACGCAATATTATGTAACGAAAACAAACAGAGTATTTTTTCATCGTATTTTCTTACCGCACGTAACACAATCTCCCCACAATCCCAAATAAATCCTAAGCAGACCGAAAATTTCGTTGAATTCGACAATTTTTACAATCCGCGAAATTTTTTTTTAAACAGTCATAATTTTTCGCTCGAGTGTTCGTTTTCAGCGAGCAATCTCAATTAAAAAAAATATTTTTCAAAATTTACGCGTCAAGAAAAAACATTCTGACTGAGTTTGGCACCCAAATTTTGCTGTTTAGGTCTCTATTTTTGTATTTTTAGGTTACTTTAGAAAAATATTGTATTTTTTCTATTCTGAGTCTGGTTATTTGATTATTTTTTATAGGTTTAGATTTAGAGATAGTTTGGAATTTGATTTTTACTATTGTCTACACACACGGCGCGCGCGCACACATGTGCGCGACATTCGGTTATTGTGATTAGTTTGAGAGTTGATTAAGAATTGTGTTTTTCATATCTCTTTTTCCGTCCTTGTGTTTCTTTCCTTTCAACACAACTTAAGTCTGCGTCAATAACTCTTGGGCTCTAGGCCTGTTTGTATATCTATATCTTAGATGTTGAACCCGTAATTCCGAAAAAATCATCGCGTCATCATTTGTATCGGCATCGAAGTTGTGAGATTACTGAAACTTCTGCTTATACTTGTATGGAGATCGGCCATTTGACTTTGAAGGGATAGGGGGTGAAGTCAAGTTCGAAACTCACGAATCCTCTCTCTCTCGGACTTTCTGCTTCGAAACAGCTCCTTATTTGGCAAGAGCTCGTCTAGAAAATATTAATTTCTTCTTCTAAATATTATTTTCTCTTATTTAAAAGATCAATCTAGTAAAAATACTGTCTAGATCTAGTGCATGTCATAAAATGACGGACATGGAATTCAAATTCAAAATTTTTTTAGTCAAAAATGGCTAAGGACTCGTCTAAAAAATAGTACATGTCATAAAATAATGGATGTGAAAATCAAACTTAGAACCTCTACTGGAAACAGAAATGGCTTCTTGGAGCTGGCTTTAATGTTATGTTGTCCAAGAGATCGATTTAATAAGAAACGACTTAGATTAGTCTTAGTAAAAATTGAAGTGGTAAAGTTTCTATTTTGTGCCTTCTATTTATAGATTTTCATTGATTTTTTACAAAAATCCTTTTGACAATCTAGTTCACTGTTCACAAGTCAGCTCGTATTCGGCTCGAAATGAGCTCGAGATCGATCGCTCGTTTAATAAGCAAGCCAAACGAGCTGAATTTTTCAGCTCTAAATCTTATCGAGCCGAACACAAGTTGGGGTCAACTCACTCGTGTCCGGCTCGATATGGCTTGAATACTATATATATTACACATTTCTACTATTTTTATTTTAGGCTAATCCAAATGTAAATAGACCTATATTTTGTAAATTTCAATTATTAGATTAAGTATCTAATTCTTTAATTTTCTTCTAACTTTTCATTCAGTAGTAGGGTTACAATCTATCTTATTGTTCACGAGGCAGCTCGTGTTCGAGCTGAATTTTTCAGCTCGATGTTTTAACGAGCTAACTCATTAAACGAGCCGAACAGCTCAAACACAAACTGAACTTTTTAACTTGATGTTTTAATGAGTTAGCTCGTTAAATGAGCCGAACTAGGAATGTCAATGGATATCGATATCTGAAATTTTATCCAAACCCGAATACGATCGGAGTGGATTTATCCGATGCTAAATGGATATAGTTTTGAATATGGATATCAAAAACGAAAATCCGACAGATTTGGATTCGGGTATGAATTTTGATTGTACCCGATCCGAATCCAAACCTGAACCTAAATCCGACCCGAATCCGAAATTATTTTACATTATATATATATATATGTTTGATGTTGAATTTCAATTTCTATTTCAAAAATTTAGATTTAATGTAATAAATATATTTTGAAATATTGTGAAGAGAAATAATTGTTTCGGGTTCAGATTTTCGGGTTCGGGCGTAGATTCAGATTTCAAATTTTTGGCCGGGTTCGAGTTTGGATATGAATTCTTAAAGTCCGTCGGATTCGGGTTCGGGTTCAGATTTCGAGTTTGAAAGTCGGGTTTGGGCTCGAATTTTTAAGAATTCGCCCCGAATCGGACCCATTTACATTCCTAAGCCGAACACGAGCTGACCACAGCTCACTCGTGACCACAGCTCACTCGTGTTTGGCTGGTTTGTGACACCCCAACTTTCCAGTGGTTCATCCATCCTAAGACTACTCTCGTCCTAGCACACTTAACTTTTTTAACCTCTTGGATCTAGCCACCGCTCAAAATGCTTAAGTCGGGTTAAGAGTTTTGCCCTATTATATCTTACATATAGGACTATCTGGGGTCTCACATGGTTGACGACCCTAGACGAGGCCTACATTAATCGACTTTTCTACCTAGACTGTAATAAATTAAGATGGGGAACAAAAGAGATAGAGGGCTTATCATATCACACAGAGAGAACCCTTACGCATGCCTGCTGTCCCTTAGCTTTGTGATTATTAAAAGTCCCCCTCCCATTCCTTCTGTCTGCTGCTTTGGCTGCAGTGCGCCGCAGAAACTTTTCGATGGATATAGCACGCATGGATGTTAGGCTAAATTACATAAATTTCGGAGGCAGGCCTAAGTCACGTCGAGAAGGAAAAAAAAAAAAAAAAAAGCACGAAAAAAAAGATACACGCAGAAAATAGGGACGATTGCTTATATACTCCTGATAAGTTTTCGACTTTCTGATTTACGCCTCTTAAAAAGCTAATATTAAAAATACTTTTGTTACCTTCTAAATTATTTCAAGGGTTAATTGCATACACGTTCCTGCAAACATAGTGAATAGCAGATATATTCATGCAAAATTCAATTTTAATAAGTTATCCCTGCAAAAGTCCTAATGTATTCAGATATGTCCCTGCCGTTAGGATTCGTTAGAGAACTGTAATTAACCACAGTTAAAATGCATAACTATGGTTAGTTAATAAGATAAATTGATAATTTTACCCCTCTTCTTCTTCCTCTTCCTCTTCTGCTTGTCGGACTGGTCGTCGCCGGCGAGGGAGGAGATGCGGCGGGCGGTCGCAGCGGAGAAGGAGGAGTCGCGGTTGCAGAGAAAGCGGCCGATGGAGGCCACGTCGACGGCGGAAGGATCGGGCGGACGCGGACCGTGGATCGGGCGGTGCTCCTCGTGGGAGATCGGCGCCGACCTCGCCATCCCCGTCGGCGCCTCTAGCTGAGGTAAGTGCGGCGGCAGCCGGACAACAGTCTCCGCCGCCTCCTCCTCCTTCTTCTTCGTATCCTCTTTTTCCTCCTCATTTTCTCCTCTTTCTTCTTTGTCGTCGTCGTCGAGGATCCGATCGTCGTGCCCGCGTGGGCCGTCGTCACGAGCGCTTCCGACAGCATCGGCCGCACCTTCGCCTTCCGCCTCGCCATTGCGGGCCTCAGCCTCGTCCTCGTCAGGCGCAACTCCGACAAGCTCTGTGATGTCGCCGCCGCCGTCCGCTCCCGCAGCCCGAAGAGGAAGAGGGCAAAAATGTCATTTCACGAATCTACTGTTAAAAAATAAACAGTTCTCTAACGGATTCTAACTAGAGAGACATATCTGAATACATTAGGACTTTTGCAGGAATAACTTATGAAAGTTGAGCTTTGCAAGAATATATCTGCTATTCACTGTGTTTGCGGGGACGTGTATGCAATTAACCCTTATTTCAAATATATCCCTAGAGTTAAATTTTGTTAGTGAACTGTTAGCAATGACAGTTATCTTTGTAAAATTACTATTTTGCTCTTTCAAATATATCTTTCTACCATCACTAACTTTTCTTATTTGCCCTTAATTTAGGGACAAAAAAAGTAATTTTAATTTTTAATCTTTTCAAATATACCCTTCTACCATCGCCAACTTTGTTTATTTGCCCTTAAGTTAAGGGCAAAAGAGATGTTTTGATTTTTTTAAAAAAACTCTGGTAGACAGTTAACTCACGTTTAACCCGAAATAACTTAGCGGATGGTAACTGCGGGGGTATTTTTTAATAACGGAGGAACATATGAGGGGTATATTAGAAATAAAAAAAGTAGGAGTAAATTAGATATTTTTGAAGTTTTGAGAGTTATATAGACAATTATTCCTAGAAAATAATTCTTTGAAAAGAAAAAAAAGTTATTAATCATAATTAAGACTACTTACGTTAATTAAACACCACAGGCAATATCCGAATCTTATTAGAAGAGAAAGTAATATAATCTAAAATATCTCTAAATCTAAGCTGATCAGAAATGACCATAATTGACTAAAGTATCTAACTCAAAATAGGAAAAAAAAAATTTAAAATTCCATTAGAAAAGATCTCTAAATCTAAGCTGACCAGAAATGATCAGAATTGACTAAACTATCTTACTCAAAATAGAAAAAAAAAGACTAAATTACATAAAATCTCCCTATCAATACCCGCTTTTTTACTTTTCCCTCTGTCATTCAAAAACCTACATTTTGCCCCCTTAAAAAATAAAAAATGTTCACAGGGGGTACGGTGTGACAAAATGATCAAAATGCCCTCATCTTCTTCATCTCCTCCTCCCCAATCTTGCTCATCCCGCATCCCGCACCCTCGCCCACGCCTCTCTTGACCCCAACTCCGACTTCGTGCGAGGGCGAGGCGGCGGCCTAGGGCATATGTGTGGATATGGATGAGGATTTCAGAAATATTTTGGGTATAAAAAATAAGATATAAACGGAATCCTAACGGAACACTGACGACGGGAGACGAAATGAACATTTTTTATTTTTTAAGGGGGCAAAGTGTAGGTTTTTAAATGACAGAAAAAAGTGAAAAAGCGGGTATTGACAGGAGGATTTTCTGTAATTTAGCCAAAAAAAAATATAAAATGTCCAAAACAATCAAAAAGTACAAATTTGGAGGCCTACCTAACTAAGCTTCAAGGGCAAAACCGTTCAACACATAGATTTTGAAAAGTTCTTTCCAAATTGGAGTTGAACACTGAAAACTAACACTAGCGCAAAAAATTATGACCGTTTAAAAAATATTTCGGACCATTTGTAAAATTTGCGGAACTCAATGAGATATTTAGCCCAACTTGGTTACTTATGTAAGGATTCTTCATAAATTCTAACACTATATTGGCCGCATCAAATTTCCCTTGCATTAATTGTACCCTATGTCTTAATTATCTCTTTATATAAAATTATACTTATAATTTGAATTGCATAATCTCATAAATCAAATAAATGATCCTATAAATAGTCAATTTTGATAGCCATAATTATAAAAGAAATCTTTTATTTAAGTTTGGATTTATTATATAAGTTGTAACTTAGGTAGATAATTTTTTATTTTAAAATTAATGTGCCATAACAAATCATTTAGGTAAAGTTTTGGATTTTCCAAATTTTAGACTTATTTGGTACAATAGTTAATTACAAAGTTCAAATTAAAGCAAATTTTTATGTTAAAAAGTAATTAAGATGAGAGCCAATAGGAGTGTTCAAACTCTTTGGATGCGGAAATTATTGCCTGCACTCGGTGTATAAGTTGGGTGCATATATAAGCGCACCTCCTGCACCACGGCCTTAACAACTCTACATAAAACGGAGTCAGAACAGAAACATATAATGTGATCACGATTGGTATAATAATTTGGTTAACTAAATAAAATAGAGTGTGCATGCACTCGGTGTAGGGACTAAAATTTTTTAAAACCGGGGCCATTTTTGTAATTAAATAATGATTATTTCCCTACCACGCTAATTAATGAGACTACTATAACATGGAAATAGATTTTAAAATCTCATGATTTCTTTGTACACCGGTTTTATAATAATGTAAATCATATTTATCAGATTGAATTTGATTTTATGATATTGATCATTACAAATTTGGTTTGGCGCATCCATTCATATATCACTTTTGCAGAAGTTCTAACCAGGCCAAATGTAGATCCATCATTTGACTGCGAATTCGGATGCAGATGCGGATGCGGATACGGTGAGTGCAAATGATCCACAGAATCAACTAATTGAGGCCTATCCCTAGGGGTCAGTAATAAAATTTTACAAAAAAAAAAAAAAAATCGATTGGAGTGTAAACAGGCCAAATTGGGCTAGGAATGCTTGGTAATTTTCGATTTGGGGTTTGAATCTTGATTTGAAAATTTGTTTAATGGGCCCAATTAGGGGTGGCAATTCAGCTCGCTGTTCGCGAGCCAGTTCGTGTTCGGCTCGAAATAAGCTCGAGATCGACTCGCTCGTTTAGCAAACGAGCCGGACACGAGCTGAACTTTTCAGCTCGTTTAATAAACGAGCCGAACACGAGCTGGGGTTAGCTCGTTCGTGTTCGGCTCGATAACGGCTCGAATATATATATTTAATATTTATATTATTTATATAATTTATATATATATATATAAATAAATAATTATATATAAATATAATTTTTTATTATTTGATTTTTAGTCCAACCTAAATTAAAACCCAACTCAATTATAAAAAGTCAATTTATACGTAAAATTTTAACCATTAGATCAAAGTCTAATGGATAAGATCTCATAAATTTATTTTATATATATATATATATATATATATATATATATATATATATATCCTTTCTAATCATTTTAACTTATTGTTTCTGAGTCAGCTCGTGTTCGGCTCGTGTTCGGCTCGTTAATAAACGAGCCGAACATGAGCCGATTTTTTTAACTCGATACTTATATGAGTCAGCTCGTGCCGGCCCCAGCTCGCTTGTGTTCGGCTCGTTGACACCCCCGGGCCCAATAACACCCACACAACAATTAATTATACCTGCAAAGGTTTGCCTGGGTTAAGGCAAAAACGTTTTTTTAAACAGATTTTGTTTTTCAGATGACAATTTAAAAAATAAAATACTCAGAAAATCTACATTTCTTTTTAAGAAACTAAGGAGGTGTTTGGTTCAGCGTAAAACAAACCGAAAAATTATTTTCGATATGAAAAATAAATTTTTTTGCTTGTTTGGTTCGAATAAAAATATTTTTACAGATTTGGAAAAGAAATTGAAAATTTTGTTTTCCACTGTTTTTTTGGCAGAAAACGAAAACTCAAGCAACGTAAAAAAAATTTCATTCATTTTTTTCCACCCAAGTAAACAAATGTAGATATTTTTTTCCTTCAACTAAACAAATGTTGATGGAAAACTAATTTTTTTTCCTACAAATCAAAACACTACAAAACGTAAAACTTTTTTTTCCACCAAAAATTATTTTTCACGAAAAATTATTTTTCACAGTTTTACGTAGAACCAAACACCCTCTAAACAGATGGAAAACACTTTTTCAATCAAAAAATTATTTTTTAGAATATTTTGTGAGAAACCAAACACATTCTAGTGGAATATAAGTTTGCTTATTATCAGATTAAACATGCAAACAAGATCTACCAACCAAGGTACTAATTAGTTGGTTTGGATAATTATTTTTGCCCGAAGTAATGACTTTTAATTTTTAATTAGCATGATTCAAGGCCAAATGAACTCGCACGCATACTATACTTATCTCAGTATTTTATTTTAAGCTTTTTATTTTTTTTAAAAAATCTTTACATATACTTAAAATTTTTGAATTACTTAGTTAACTGTTCCAACAAAAAAAAAAGGTAAATTGCTCAAACTATGAGGCAGATGACATGTAGTTTTTAAACTTTAATTTATTGTAATGTTTAACTCGAACATTTAAAATTAATTAGCTAAATATTAATACCTTACTGAGATATCTAATTATTAGTGGACTATCAATCACAACAGTGCCACAGTGAAAAGATTATATTTAATTATTAGTATATTATGATCTGATTTTAATAATTCTGAAAGTTTAAGCTAAAAATTACTATAAATTAAAATTTGATTGCCAAACGTGAGTAAAATGGTCACTCGCACGTGCCACTTACACTGCATGCATGCATGCATGCATGCATGGTGGGGATCATTTTACGGCACGTCGACGGAGCTCTCGCCGGCGCGCACGTGCGGCGCCGTCCGGCATGCGTGGCAGGTCAATTGCCCGAGCACGGCGGCGACGCGCCGCGCCGCGCAGTCCCTCACCGCGAACGCCTTCTCGAGCTCGGCCCGCGCCCGCTGCCGGACCGCCGTCGCCGCCGCGTACTCTCTCTCGGCGGCCGCCGCCTCCTCCGCCGCCCGCTCCCTCTCCTCGTCCGCCGCCGCCTTCTCGGCCACCGCGAGCCGCGTGAGCTCCTCGCCGACGTCGAGGACGGGCCCGATGGAGAGCCGTAGCAATTCGGCGTCGCCGGAATGTTCCGAAGAGGGGGAGGCGGGGTTTGCGGCGGCGGCGGGGAGGAGTTGGAGCTCCACAGTTGGTCCCGGCGCCGCCGCCGCCACCGCCGCCGCCGCCACCGCAGTGCAAGAGTTGGCGTCGACGTCGACGGTTAACGGGGTCGGCGTCGAGGTGGCGGCGGTGGACCGAGGGGTTCGAAGGTCGTTCCGCAGGGCGCCGGCGCCGGCGCCGGCGCCGGCGATGCATTCATCTTGGTGCTCTATGAAGCTCTCCACACTATACATTTTAGGATCAAAGAAATAAATTAAATTAAAATGAAAATGTATAGAATTTATGTGAATTATGGATCATTTTGAATTTAGCTATCAAATATTTTAAAATTTTGATTCTATTATTTAATTTTTTAATTTATTTGATTTAAATTAGTCAACAATACTGTAATTTTAAAATTTGAATATGTTATTTATATTTATATGTTTAGTTAGGTTAGTTCAAACAATTCAAGTAACTATAATTTATTAAATAATTAATTAATAACAATTCAAGTAACTATAATTTATTAAATAATTAATAAAATAAAAATATCAAGATTAAGACGTAGAGAACCTGTCTGAACTATAAATTATTTTGAATTTGGCTATCCAACCTTTTAAAATTTTGATTTTACTATTCAACTTTTCAATTTGTTTGATTTGAGTCCGTCAACGGCACTTTAATTTTTAAAATTTGAACACACTGTTTATCTTTATATGTTTAGATAGTATAGTTCATGCTATTTTTATAACTATAAATTTATTAAAATAATTAATAAGTTTAAATTTTAGAGTAATAATATCGTTGACCGACTCAAATTAAATAAGGTAAAAAATTGAATAGTAAAACTAAAATTTTAAAAGGCTAGATAGCCAACACAAAATAGTCTATAGTTCAAATAATTTCGTATATTTTTACTAAATATCAATTATTTAATTATTTTCTCTATTTTTTTTTCTTATTTAAGAATCAATCTATTTTTATCGTACGTCAATTGTATTAACCAGCCAATTGAAATCTTCCTTTAATTACCACTATATTAATGAAATATCATGGGATATGTGTAAGTGGACAAAGCATTACTCGTATAAATAAAACAAAGCAAATACGATATAATTACTTGGTCTTATATATTAAGCCTCCTTATTAAAGAGATTTTAATAAACACTGATAATTAAGCCACTAATTCTTTATTTTTGAAGTTTTTGATTGGACACAAGGTTGTCATACTTACATATGTTTATTTTTAAGGAAATCAATATGGTAAAAAAAAAGTAAAAATAGATCGTAAAAGTGCCATGAAATTTATTCTCAGAAAAAGGTTTAATGGAATTTGATTAATTAACCTTCCTATATATATATATAGTCATAAGGACATAACAATGTAAATTATAACTAAAAGATTGCATTTGATTTAGAAAAATAAATAAGATAAAATTACAGGATATGTGCCTTTTGGTTTTGAATTTTAAATTTTTTTTAATTGAAACTAAGATGTCAAATTTCAAATTTAATAAATTCAACTCATTAACTAATAAGTCCTCTCTGCAAAATGTAACATATAGATATACCTACTTTAGTAGAGTAGATCTAATTAACTAAATTTGCGAATAATAATTTCTGATTAAACTAACTACGAAATTATTGTTTGAGTTAAGATATTTTGTAATTAATAAAGATTACACACATATTTTGATTCTTGCGAAAGGCCTAATTGCTAGTAAGGAAATTAAAGGTGTTATTCAAATATATATTTGTTCCGTAAAAACAAAACTTGCCTGAAACATTTGGATTTGACTACTCAACCTTTTAAAATTTTAATTTTATTATCTAATTTTTCAATTTGCTTGATTTTAAAATTTGATTTTAAAATTTGAATGCGTCGTTTATTTATACAGGTTCAATTAGTATATTTTATACAAATTCTTACAATTATAAGTTCACTAGAGTAAGTAATTAGCTTAAATTTTGGAGTCAAAATATCGTTGATCGACTCAAATCAAATAAATTGAAAGGTTAAGTAGTAAAATTAAAATTTTAAAAGATTGGATAGTCAAATCCTAAAAGGTTGAGCAGTAAAATAAAAATTTTGAAAGGTTCAATAGTCAAATCCTAATGATTCACAGTTCAGATAAGTTTCATATATTTTTACTTTTTTTTTTCTATATCGGTACTTATCTAATCGCAATTTATATAACAAATTGTGTTGCTTTGGCAGAGGTATGTAGCTTTAAAGCACTTTAAATTTTTTTAAATTTTTTAAATTCTCTTTGGATGCCAAATTAATATATATCTAATAATAACTTAATTATTAGTATGATCTTTTGTGTGATTTGAAAGCTTCTTTTTTAATTTTTACACCTTAGAAAATCTTGATATCTATGCATATTCTACTTATGAGATAATTACTCAATTTTATTGTGAAAAAATAATTTAAAGACGGAATACAATTCATTTTAAATATTTGGTTACGCTTTTTTATCTATTAAATACCAAATGCTTCTTGAGTAAAGTAAAAATATATTATTCCAAATTATCCTTAAGGCATCAAAATCAGTGTTTTTTTTTTTTTGAGAGAGAAAGGTAGCACGCTACCCGATTCATTCATTAAAGAAATGAACTAAGCAACAGAGGTGAGACATCGAGGTCTCGGCGCGAGCGCCAAAATCAGTGTTTTTAGTCCTCTTTAATGTACCGCATAAAAAAACACTCTATATTCGCTAGAGCATAAGATTTAGCTAATGCTAAGTCTACAACTTAAAAAAGTATTGGAATCTTATGACCCTCTCCATCTTAGAATTGAGCCCACCCCTTTTGGATTTTAGTATTATGAAAAAAAGAAAAAGATAAGAGATTAGTAGTATATATATAAACTTTGATTTGTGAATACTAACATTTAGAGCCAGATTACTAATTGTCCCTAGTGCAAGTGGCAAAGGGCTTGGTGGTTGGTACTCGAGGTCCCGAGTTCGAATTCTAGTTGATTCACATTTCCAGCTAAATTTATTTATAAACACCGACCGTCCCTAGCGCAAGTGGCAAAGGGCTTGGTGGTTGGTACCCGAGGTCCCGAGTTCGAATCCTAGTTGATTCACATTTTCAGCTAAGTTTATTTCTAAAAAAAATAAACGAAGCATGTAGCGTGCTACCTTTCTCTCAAAAGAAAAAAAAAAATTTATTTCTAAACGAAATAAATGAAGCGGGTAGCGTGCTACCTTTCTCTCAAAAAAAAAAAATTAGAGCCAGATTTTGAACTCCAAAAAAGATTTATGCCCAAGTCCAAGTCCAAGTCCCACTTCCAGGCCAGGGGGACCATATAGAGACCAAGAAATGGAAAAGTACCCACCCAGTTGTAGTAAAAACTGCTGTATAGATAAAATCTACTATAAATAAAGTGGTAAAAATTACTAATTATGTTAAGTAATGAGTTCAGGTTGCGATACTTTTAATTAAGGATTTAAATATCGTGGTACAGGATCGTGCCGAAAACTTATCGGCATGATACGACATGTCGAGCGGTGCCGATGCGTGCTGGTCACAAAAAATACATATATACTAAAACATAATGACATGAAATACTTTTTTTCTTTAGCGACCAAATATTCTAATTGCTTATTATGTATTATTATTAAATTTTTTGAATTTTATTGAGAAAATTACTTACTAATTTAAAGAAAAAAGAGTTTTGAGCTGTGCGATCGACATGGAGCTGTATCGTGCTAATATCTTATTGGCACGATACGGCTCAGTAGGTACTGTTTGTGCCGATAGATACTTAAATTCTAACTTTCAATAGCATCAAACACTTTGTGCTATTAATTTTTACACCATGAAATTTATTTCTCTGACCATTTCTATTTCTTAGATTAAGTTATTTCATCGACCACCACTAAATCCTAAATATACGACTCTCATTCTAATATTATAATACTTCATTCAAAGGTCGAAAATCTACGAGCATCAATGACTTAGTGCTATTAGAAGTATTCCAGTCCAGCACGTTAAACTTACCGTGAGAAGACTCGGCCGCAGTCGCAGGAGTGGCCGCGGGTGCCGCAGGTCTTGAGGTGGGCCTTGTAGTCCGACTGCACGGCGTAGGCCCGGCCGCACCGCCCGCAGCCCCACTGCCGCCGGCCGCCGTGCTTCCTCCGGAAGTGCTTCTTGATCCCCACCAGGTCGCCCAGCGCGTGCCCGGCCTCGTGGTGCAGGCAGTTCGGCTCCGGGCACACGTACACGCGCCGCAGCCGCCTCCCGTCCCCTCCGCCGCCTGCTTCCGACGACGTCCGCTTCGCCAGCTTCCACGGCACCTTGTGCCGCCGCCGGTGCATCTGCAGGTTCTGGTCGCGCTGGAAACCTTTCTTGCAGATCTCGCACACGTACCGGTCGGATTCGAGCAGCGTCCGCGGCGACAGCGACACCACCTCGGCGTCCGGATCTGCACGTACGCCACTCAATGAAACAACTGATTGCTCTAAAAGCTTAAGATTCGTTACTCAGCAATGAGCAACCCCAGTTATATATATATATATATAATTGGCCTGTTTGGCTCTGCTCCTGCTTCTGCTTTTCGAAGCAGCAAATGCTTATAGAGCTTTGGTAAAATAAACAAATATGTAAGTGATCCACTCTCTTATCAAAGTAGTGCTACATATATTCTAGATTCTAAAATTTTCATAAAAAATCATCACAATCACAAGTTCTCACATATTTGCCGTGGTTTTTTTTTTTCTTTTGAGAGAGAATGATAGCACGCTACTGCTTCGTTTATTTTTTAAAAAATAAATTTAGTTGAAACTATTAGTTGTCTACGAAGGTTACTTGGGGAAATTTGAATTGAAACTATTAGTTGCAATGTGGGCATTAATCCATTAAAAAAGGAAAAAAATGCTTCCTTTTATATCTATATATACCATCATATGATAGAAGAGTTTCTTTGTGTAGTTGTATTCCATATTCTGATTACTAGATCAAAACTTACCATTTATTACTTTGTAACTAATTAACCAGGTTAATATTAATATATATGATATACAACTACTATACAAGAAAACTCTTCTATTCTGTAACTACGAAAATATGAAGGAAAACGTTTGTTTATGGTGACAGGCATTACCTGGGGTGCCGGCAGGCCTTCTTTTTCTCTTGGTGGCGGTCGAAGCAGCGGCGACGGCAGCAGCGGCAGCGGCGGCGTTAGAATCACGGTGGAGTGTCGACGGGGGGTCGACGGGAGGGGCCGCGGTGGAGGGAGAGGAGGAGGAAGAGGAGGCCAACATTTGGTGATGTTGGTGCATATGAGTTACTACCCCTCAATGCTACCTTTTGTGCTTCTTTTCACTGCTTTTAGTGAGTAGGATCACAAAGAGAAGTTATTGGGCTTTTGTGGAATGAGGAGAAAGAGAGTTATAAAGAGGTGGTGAATGGGTGATAGCTACAAAGGGTAGTGACAAGGGATGTATAAATAGTGGGAGCTACAACAAAAATAACATTTAACTTTGAAATTGGTCTATTATTATGTCATGCATCTGTCAAATATATTCGAACCCTTTGAAGTGTCAAAAAAGTTAAAAATTATAGTACAATTTATCCTTCAATGAATTGATTTGATACAAATCGTAAGCGTTTTTTAAAGCGTCGATATTTGTTATATAATGGAGGCGCTTTTTTTAAGTTGCGCCAAAAAAACGTCCTTATACTAAGATGCTTTTATAGTGATATACAACAAGAGATCTAGAGAGGGGGGGAATTGAAAGGTACCTCTCCTCCTCTCTCTCTTTCTTATGGTGTCTCTTCTTTTTGGAGGTGTGCCTTTCTCATATATACTCAATGGAGACACAGCTTTACTGCTCCAGCATGGTGTACATGTTGTGTGGGATTAATTTTAATGGAGATGCGATCGATCGATTTCGTGGTTTTTATAAATATTTTGTAGCTTTTGTGTTGTGGTTAGAGTATATAATTTGTCCAACATAGAGAGTAAAGGATTGGATTCAACCACAAAAGTTAACCAGTTGACATATTGAAAGAAGAGATTGTTAGAAAAATATTTATATATGGATAGCTCCGTATTGAATAATAACTACGGTTGTGTGTAGGGCTGACAATTATGCTCGCTGTCCGCGAGTCAGCTCGCGTTCGACTCGAAATTGATCTCTCGTTTAATAAACAACATAAACATGAGCTGAAATTTTTAGCTCGAAATGATAACAAGCTGAGCACAAGCTGGAGTCAGCTTGCTCGTGTTCGACTCGAAATAGCTAGAATATATATATATATATATTCTACTATTTGGATTTTAGGCCAATAGAAATGTAAAGAGACTTATATTTTGTGAATTTTAATTATTAGATTAAGATTCTAGTTTTTTTTTTTTTAACTTATCATCCAGTAGTGGAGCTGACAATATAACTTATTATTTGGGAGCCAGCTCGTATTCGGCTCACTAATAAAAAGCCGAACACGAGCTGGATATTTTAACGAGTCAGCTCGTGTTCAGCTCGTTTAATAAGTGAAGGAATACCAGCTAGCTCTAACTCCGTCGTGTTTGGCTCGTTGACTGCCCTAGTTGTGTGTATTCATGGGTTTAGTTTTTGGTGTAGTTCCATGTAAAGAAAAGTAAGAAGAAGAAGACTTAGAAAATATTTGAATGATTTCTTTCAATGTTGAGAGTATTCCTCATTCTATTAAAATATAGAGAGTTTACAAAATGTTACAAATGGTATGTTATGCATAAAAGAAAATAATTTGAAATAACAAAATACAATCATAATTTTCTTTCTTGAGTGGATTGAAATCAATCTTGATTGAGCACAAATGATCCTTCACGAGATTTGATCGAACTTTCTAATTCGTCTTTCGATTATCTTCATGAGCATTTCCTTTTTGATGAGAATCTTCATTACCATGCACAATTTTTAGTGGGTCTCATTTTTGGGTCCATGTGGTTTGGTTTGGATTAGAGCTAATTCCTAAGACTTTTTTTAAAGTTAAGTTAGTTAAGTTATAGAAACATGACAGGAGAACCAATATGCACAAATCAAGATTATTCCTAAAGGACTTATACACAAAATTAAAATTTTTAAGGACTAACATGCACAAAGGTCATTTTTTTTAAATTTTTTTTGTACTTTGGAACCTACTCAGGCTCGATTTGTGTGTTTGCTGCTGGAGTCCGCAGGCTTGACCTGTTGAAAGGCTACCACTGCAGGTTGCAGGCAAAGCCAGATCATAATCATCAAAACTCCCCTTTTTCAGCACAGATCAAGTAAAAGTTAAAGGTTGGAGGGAACTGAGAAAACATTCAAACATATTATATTACTACAATTAAACATGTCCTCTCTCTCTCTCTCTCTCTCTCTCTCTCTCTCTGTTCTCCATCATTGTTACACTGACACAGTTTGAAGTTATAATAAGATGGTTCTACCTTGGTGCATGCTCTCTCTCTCTCTCTCTCTCTCTCACTGCACTGGTGAAAATATAATTTATCTGATCTTAGAAATATATAGCTAGTTATTCTGATCGTGGAAACATATAGATAGTTATTCTGATCTTGAAAACATTTAAAACTTGTTTGATTCACCTATTTTAGACTATGAAATCAGAATGAGATTTATTGATTTTTTATAGTTGTTGTTTATTTACAGGAATCGAATTTCGATTCTTTTTTTTGAGAGTAAGGTAGCATGCTACCGCTTCATTCAGTACGAAAGTGAATTAAGCACAGGCGGGAAGCAACTTGGCTTCCAAGGAAAAAAAAAAAAAAAAAAAAAAAAAAAAAAAAAAAAAAACCTAAACTAAATTAAACACAGAAATGTTCCCATGTGTTCATGTACGAGCGTAGCTCCACCAACACCTGGCCTAACGTGAGCTTTTTACCATCGAAAATTCTTCTATTCCGCTCCAACCAAATAGCCCACCAAGTAGAGATGATGATCACAGATTTCGATTCTTATTCTACTTTGGAATAGGAATAGCCAAATTATTTATAGCCTAATTCAACTTTGATTCCAGGATTGACCCATTCCAAATTAGTAAATTATTTAAAGTCTTCTCTCACAAACACCTTCCCTTACTCTCTCCCTTCATCACTCTCCTCTTTTTTAGGACTTGTTTGGTTCATCTATTTTAAACTATAAAATCGAAATAAAATTTACTAATTCTGTATATATTTTTTTTTTTATGATTTAATAAGAAGGATTTTCATTGATATGGTGAAAAGAATACAAGTGGATACCTTGGCTAGTCTTGGCGTGGCACCAAAGCCACCTATTAATAAGTTCAAGTAACTCTTAGTTGTTAGAACAAAAGCAGAAAACATTCAGTTCGTCGGGTGTGAAAAAATCAAAAAAATTGAGAAAAAGAGAAGAAAAATAAAGCACAATATTTATGTGGTTCGGCCACTGGTCTACATCCACGGGCGAAGACGAAGCTGAGACTTTCATTATAATCAAAGTGGTGTATAAAATATGCCTCTTTCATAAAATTTTAGTCCCAAAAATACACCCATAATTCTCCTCATCTGCCGCACTAAAATTAATAGAATAAAGGGTATATTTATAATAATGGCTAAATCCTAATACGATTAAGAATATAAATCTACTAAGACTAGGAATAATCTCAATTAGATAAGACATAATCTAAATTTAACTTAATAGGATAATCAAAACAGAACAGAATTAGAAAACGTTGTGGTTTCAGAATTCAAGCCACCAAAGCCACCGATTAATAAGTTGAAGCCACCCATCATGACTCCTGAGCTATCCAATCTTTCGAATTATCTAAGTCAAATGAGCTTTGGGATTTTCAACAAATGGCTATTAATATTTCCAAAATTGTAAATTAATAATTTAACAGTATCGATAGAAAAAAAGAAAAAGAAAAAGAATTAGCACTAAAATAACCACTGGAGTTTTGCTCTAGCTTACAAGTAGGGCCAGCAATCGAGCTCGTTGTTCGCGAACCGGCGCATGTTCGGCTAAAAATGAGCTTGAAATTAAATCGTTTATTTAATAAACAAGCCAAACACAAGTTAAATTTTTCAACTCGATTTCTTAATGAGATGAACATGAAGTTGGGTCAGGTCGCTCGTATTCAGCTCGATATAGCTTAAAAACATATACTATATAACTGTATATTTTATATGTATTATATTGAGCAGGGCTATTGTGCTATTAGGAGCACCGCAGCAAAATTGATGAATGGTTAGAAAGTTAGGAGCACAAGGGCTGCGGTGCTCCTAATAGCACAGTAACCCTACTCGTATCATATTTACATATATAATTATATAAACAAAATATAAATTTGCCTGTAAGTTGATTTATCTGTATGTTGGATTTTGATTTTCCTTAATATTAGCAAGTTGCTATTTAATGTTAGACTAAAATTTTCTTGTAAAAATGTAATAATTTTTAAATTAATCAATCTGATATTTAAATTTTGTGCTGTAAACAATGCAAGCTAGTGATTTCTTTTATTATGTCCATACCATAATAAAAGTAAAAAAAATGTAAAATATTTTAAAAGCATTTATATCTTTTAAAATACCAAAACAGATATAATTAAATAATGGATTAATTCCTAAACAATTCCTTACAACGTGCAAAGTTTACTTTTTATTTTTTATTTTTCGTAGGAGTAGCTTATATATATATATATATATATATATATATATATATATATACAAATTAAAGAGCCTTTGATATCCTATTCCAACTTTTGCATATTCCAACGTGCGAACCTACTTTTGTCTCTCCACGTGTCTCCCTCTTCTTTTTACATCATTATTATGTATTAGTTGTCCTCTACTTAATTAATTGCATCATTTAACTTAATTTTTTCCAATCTTTTCTTGATTTTAAATAATTTTTTTTAATTATGAGCTGTATATTTTGAAAGTGGAGATGAGATAAATGATATAATTACTTAACAAAAGTCTACTTTTTCCTACAAAATTAAATAGCTTAAACAAGCAACACAAAATAAAATGTACAATAAACAAAAAGCAAAAGTTGATTTTATAATAATTTAGACCCACAAAGAATAAAAGCTTTAGAAGCTTATGGTTTACGTAAAAATTATTAGTGCTTCTTCCAGCAGTTCATGAAAGCTCATAAAAAGATTACCGCAGTACATAATTATACATATATATAAAGGTGAATATTTCAAAAAAAAAAGTATGATATTAAATATCTATATATATTAAATATAGAGTCAGATAAAATTAATTTGAATGTGATTTAATTTAGTAAATAAAAAGTAAACGAATTTATCAAATTAATCTATCTATGGGTGTCAAAATTTCTAAAAAAATTCTCCACTATATATGTTTTGAATGAAACATTATTAATTAGTTAACCAAATAGTATTGGTAGGGGCCAATTAATAGAGACAAATGGGAGGCAAGCTAGAGTAAGCATGAATAGTACTACTCATGCTAAATGCTGGGATAGGGATTGGGTAGAAGTAGGATATCTCCAAAAGCAATATTCTGATCAGGGTTGTCTCTTGAAGGGCCCTCTCTTGCTGGATGATAATTGGGTAAAGCCAAGAATGAGTGTTTCATTTCCTTTTATCCTATCTCTTCATGCTTCTTCTCTTGCCCCTTAGCATTTGCCATTCCTTATAGTTGTGGAGAGATTATCTGTGTGTGTGTGTGTGTGTGTGTGTGTGTGAGAGAGAGAGAGAGAGAGAGAGAGTGTGTGTGTGTGAGAGAGAGAGAGAGAGAGAGTGTGTGTGTGTGAGAGAGAGAGAGAGAGAGAGAGAGAGAGAGAGAGAGAGAGTGTGTGAGAGAGAGAGAGAGAGAGAGAGTGTGTGTGAGAGAGAGAGAGAGAGTGTGTGTGAGAGAGAGAGAGAGAGAGAGTGTGTGTGAGAGAGAGAGAGAGTGTGTGTGTGTGTGTAAGAGAGAGAGAGAGAGAGAGAGAGAGAGAGTGTGTGTGTGTGTGAGAGAGAGAGAGAGAGATTTATATTAGGGCTAACAATTTAGCTCGTTGTTCGCAAGTCAGCTCATGTTCGACTGGAAATAAGCTCGAGATCGAATAAAGGAGTCGAACACGAGCTAAATTTTTCAGCTCGAAATCTTAACGAGTCGAACACGAGTGAGCCGAATACGAGTTGGTGTCATCCTGCTCCTGTTCGGTTGGATATAGCTTAATTTACACACACACACAAAATAATTTTGAGTATTTAGATTTTAGACCAACCGAAATGTAAAGACGCATATATTTTGTGAATCTCAATTATTCGACAAAGATTTTAATTTTTTAATTTTCTTTCAACTTTTCATTAAGATGTAGGGCTGGCAATCTAACTTGTTGTTCGCGAGCTAACTCATGTTTGACTTGTTTAAAAAAAAGGCGAACACAAGCTGAATTTTTCAGCTCGATATTTTAACGAGCTACTGGGCCCAGCTCACTCGTGTTCGGCTCGTTGATAGCCCTAGTTTATGTGCACCTTGACAACCATTCTATCTTTCATAGGCGAAATGCTAAGTTTACAAGCCAAAAAGGATTGTAGGATTGTAGCTGTTAATTCAAGGGTTGTAATTATATCGTCTACCCTTTAAGAAGTTTGTTTTGAATTTTAATAGTAATAATAAAAAATAATAAGACTAGTGGAGAAATATGCGCCACTGGATAGATACAAAAGAATACATATCATGCCAAGCACGCCTTTCTTTTTAGATCTCTTTCACCTTAGCCCTTCTTTTTAAAACTTAGAAAAATATATATATATATATTACTTGCATGGAGCTTATCCGTATATCAACTAGGAATATTGGTCACTACCATCTACAGCAGTTGATTGGTACTCTTATCTTTAATGTTAGATTCTAAATTCGAATTCTACTATACAGAAAAGTATGTATTCGTGTGACCTACGGAATTCTTAAAAAATTAGGAAAAAAAAAATGTATTAAGATTGGACCAAGTAATACTAACTAACTAAAGTCCTGAAGGCCAAGTAAAATGTTTTCCATTGTCTTTGACATCATCATTTTATGACTACACTTTTTAATCATTCTCTCTTTCTCTCTCTCCAAAGTTCAAGTACCATAAGAAATCACTAGAAAGATTCATATATAGAAAAGCTCAAAGAAGAAATGGGTCAAAATTAAGCATCAAAGGGGGGTGATGGGGATGGAGTACTGTTCCCCATCCTTTTTCTCCTTTGCCATCATGGGCTTTACATGCAATGACATGCCCCCACACCTCTTTTGACCGACACATTATATAAGCCCCTTTTTGGGATCATGACCCCTCATTGCATGTGCTCCCATGTCACCCTCACTCATAGTGGTGGACATATCTATCTCCATAGGAGAGACAAAATATATGAAACAAAAAGTAATAGTTGGTGTATAGAGAGAGAGAGAGAGAGCATGGATGCAAACGGGGCGGATTTGGGGTCAGAAGGGGTTTTTGGTAAATTAGTACGGATTTACGCTGGTTGATTTTATCCTAAATTTTTAGGTTAAATTACAAAAAATCCTCCTGTCAAAATTTAATTTTTCACTTTCCCCCCTATCATTCAAAAACCTACATTTTGCCCTCTCGAAAAACGAAAAATATTCACAGGGAGTACGGCGTGACAAAATGACGAAATTACCCTCATCTTCTTAGTCCTCTCCCCCAGCCTACAGAACCCGCACCTTCGCCGGCGCCTTTCTCGACCCCAGCTGCGGCACCATTTTCTCACATGCTCCTCCAGCATACTCGCGACATCTTTATTTCGGCGACTCTAGGGAGGAAATTGTGGTGGGTATGGGCGGAGAGGTGGGCGAGGGCGAGGGTAAGGCGGCAGAGGAAGTCAAGGACGTGAATCTGGAGAGCGAGGCGGCGGAGTCGGGCGAGGCGGTGCGGCGGAAGATGTTGGTGAGGAAGGAGGAGGAAGATGAGGATTTTCAGGAGTATTTTGGGTATAAAAAATATTAGATAAACGGAACCCTAACGGAATGATGATGGCGGAGGCCAAAGTGAACATTTTTTATTTTTTGAGGGGGCAAAGTGTAGGTTTTTGAATGACATGGGAAAAAAGTGAAAAAGTGGGTATTGATAGGAAGGTTTTCTATAATTTAGCCAAATTTTTACTATCATTTGCCACTCTATTCGGAACAGATCGGGATGAGAGCGGGAGTAGGTTTATGATGAATTTTTGACGAAGAAAGGGGACCGTCTCCGCTTCATTTTTCTCGCCGGATGGGAGCGAATTGGAAGCTGGTTACTTTTTCTTTTCTGTTTTAATTTTTGACCCTCACTTACTGTCTCACTCAGAGTAGATCGGGGCAGCAGCTCCACTAACTCAGATCCATTTGCATCCCTAAGAGAGAGAGAGAGAGAGAGGTACAAAGAAAAAAAAAAAAACAAAGGAAAAGGCATACATTATTTACAACATGAAAGGCTTGATCATGTGTGATAAAGGCAAACCAAGGTGCTCTTTGGGGACATGCGTGCATCATAACACACCAATATTAGAAACAATTTAGAACTCTAAATTCATCCTTTAAGCCCTTTTCATTTATTAAACTATACTATCCAACCATCTTCAAAAAAGGGGAAAAGATAACAAACTCATGCATTATGCAAACTCTGAATTGCAACTTTTTCATGGATCTCAATTAGATGAAGATATATATAGTGTTATTAGATGTTATATAAATCATTTTACATCTATATATATATATATATATATATATATAGAGAGAGAGAGAGAGAGAGAGAGAGAGAGAGAGAGAGAGAGAGAGAGAGAGAGAGAGAGAGAGAGAGAGAGAGAGAGAGAGAGAGATTATTAATGCTCAAATAATCTTAGCTAAAAAAAGGAAAAATAATAATGACAGGACTTTTTCAGAACTAATGATGTTTTAAGAGACTAATGAAAATATTGAAATTTGAGAGACTAATATGGAATATTGAAAAAATTTAGGCACTAGCTACTATGTAGAAAACCTTTTAATGGCTATACAAAGCTGATGAAAATGGGCTTTTGCTTTGTTGCTTTTCTGATAGAAGACCCTGTGAAATTCTGTTCCCACATCGAATTAAAAAAGAATGGGTCCGTGGTTTGTAATATCCCAATAGTTTCATATCGAATGTAATGTCTCAATAGTTTCATATCGAATGAAAAGAAAAATATGATTGAGAATATAAAAAATATAAACACTGATAGTAATAACCGAGTTTAAGCACTATAGGTTAATGGTTTCAGCCCAACAAAAGGGCCAACAGTTTGGGTCAACGAAATATTAGTGTTAGTGGACCGAATCGTCACATTTAGTGGCTCGATGGTTTCCGTCCAACGAAAGGGCCAGTAGTTTGAATCCAACAAATTATTAACAAATTATTAACATTAGCTGACCGAATCATTACGTTTAGTATCGGAACCGAATAGCAGTCACATCTAGAATCTCAAATCGCCTAATAATTTTAGACTATATATATATATGTTTGGGTCTAAACCTACACCTACCTATTTTTCATTGAGATTGTAACTATCATATCTTAATCAAACCATTGGGATCTGCACAACATATTATTATTTACAAGAACAAACAAAATAAATTTTTTTATTGTACTTTCTTATGCTACAAAACACATTCTTTCAGTAATTTCAAATAGAGCCATATTGAAATAGAGTTTAGAATTTGGAGGATTTTGAGTTCAAATTTTATTAAGGTTTTGGATGCCCTATTTGACCTAGCTAGAGCTTCTCCTGAAGTTCTTGAGTACAGTTTCTCAACCAGTAATAGGTTGTACATCAAAATTCCTCCAACAACTACAACAATTGTCTCCAATTCTACTTCGGAACAAAAGATCTGTGACACCCCAATAATCTCACATCAGATAAAAATGGAGTTATCATTAGGTATATAAAAGAACTCCACCATAATAATAGTAACTGAACTTGAGCATTTTGAACCGGTGGTTTGAACCGAACGAGTTATTATTGCTAGCGGGTCGGATTGTTACATTATTACAATTTTTCACCGCAGCAAAATTTCATGACTATCTAATCATATTTCTGAGCATCTGCGGACTGCTTTTTAAAGTAGAGAAGCTATTCAAGAAGCCATCCGACGCGAGATGGCTCAAGAAGTTTTACTCAAACTGAAAAAGAAAGGCTCATTCACAACAATACCTTTGGCAATATCAATTCTCTGTTATAAACACATGATCATGAGGATCTACACATGATGAAATTACCAAAGATAATATATTTATCATAAAGTAAACTCAAATAATTGACTCAAGATCAACACTTGATTTAGAATCAGCTAATCATGTACAATTATAGAGTACACTACAAAGAAGTTTCCTTTTTAGACAAATTTATATTGAACAGAACACAACTCTCAACTAGTTTTAAGGAGTCCCAAACACAAAGTAAATGCAAATGATCATTCTTCAATTTTTTTTTTTTTCATTTGAAGCATCATAATACTTTGAAATCATAACAAATATATGTACATTAAACCATAAGCCACCCAAAGACACAGTTTTAAAAAAACACAAAACAAAGATACAACAATGGGACTACCCACCAACATCAAACACTCACTAAGACTACTATTACCTGAGCAGAGGAGACAAATAAGCATGAAATAGCATCAGATCTATATTATATACTTTAACGGATCAAGCGCTAATACATGTTTTACTATATTCAACAAGTTTCCGCAAAGACCTAAAATTATCAATGTATCCAATATCCAATGACAACAAAGCGCCTGAAATAACAGTACACTTTTAATGCACCTGAATAGACACCACCTTAATAATAAGCTAGGAACTAGGAAGCAGCACTTCTTAGATTTGAAATTACTTAGGCCTTTTTGTGAATTGTGGCGTCTAAAAGCACCCTTTTTCATGCTATGGATGGCACAAAAAGTCCGCAAGCACTTTAATCTTCGAAAATGGGTGCTTTTAGACACCGCAATGCTAAACTAGGCCTTAAACGGCAAATGCTGACAAAAAAAAATCAGTCAAGAAATCAAACTAATCAATCAAGAAGACCCAACGAAAGAAGCCCTGTGAACATGAGTTATTGCAAATCATTACTGATGTTTCGACATATATTGTTCAAAATCATATTGAAAATCTCTCAGAAAACCAACATCAAAACAGAAGCTCATGTACCTTGCTTGAAGTCATTTTTTTCACAAAAAAGAAAGGCGTTGGATAACTTTGGTCAAGAAAAGAACCAAGAATACAAAACTAAACAAGTTTAAGATACAGAGCAAAAGAAGAAAACAAGTTCTTAAGCAAGAGAAAGTAAATTACGATCATATAAAGAAAATCAATGAAAAAAGATGGTAACAGAACAAAGGGTCCAGATTCATCCAAAGACCATGGTTAGCTCTGGTTTATAAAATCTCAACAGCTGAACCAGACCCACTAAAATGATTTTTACTACTGCAACATCCTTGTTGGGATATCACCGTTTCGGCCAGGTTTTCAAATTCTAGTATCCGATGTATTCAGATGCGTGACAAACAAAATGTTTGGAGCTTCTGCTACAGCGGAAAGCTTAAATGAGCATTTGGAACTCAAAAGTAAAGGCTTCAATTTAAAGCTTCTGCTTCTGCTACAGCAAGATATATATAGTTGTTGAATCATAATGAAAAGATGGTCGCTGCTCTACAATTTAAACAGGATTTCTGCAGAAGCTCCAGCACGCCCAAGACAGGCCCACGGTAAGAGCTCTGGTTCATCAGAGATAAAAATATAAAGAAAAAGCCTCATATCTTGAGTTCGATCAAGACTTAGCTACAAGGTTACCAATATTAAGTTTAACATTAGTATTTGCACGAGACAAAGCAAACTCATTTGCTATAAAAGTGTGCCTATCAGATTATAGAAATCAAATATTTCCTATTAAAGCAACATTTATTTCGGTATCAATTCCGGTCAGTCTAAGCTTAATTGTACACTAGATTACAGGTAGAATGCCATATCAGCACGTAGATCAGTAACTTAAAAATGAGCTTCCCGAAGCACTCATGAGCTTCTGAAGTAAATACAATGACTAAGACTATCAAGCAATGCTCTGTAACTATGCACTTTGGTCAAAAGATGGCTATACAACTATGCTGCAACATAAAATGGTTCCTCCTTCTGCATAAGAGAATTTCCCATTCACCACAGAAGGCAACCAATATACCTCATAATTTCACCGAGTCTCAAGTTCCTAAGAGCATATATAGAATTCTACAATCCACATCTTAGCAAATTACTACTTACTAGATTAGCGAAAGCCAGGAAATTTGCCAATCACAGTCCAAAATGAACTTGCAGTGTTTTATACAGCTTTACATGGAGAGAAATTCTCAGAAAACAATATCCCTATTCAAATTGGAACAGTAATTGACCACAATAAACACAAGTTCTATGCACATACAAAGTTATACTTGGTCCTGACGAATCTTGAACTCTTCAACGTTGCAGATTGCATGCTGGAGTTTATGCTAGAGTTTAAAGTGGTCATGACAAGATACAGAAGCTTATGCGATTGACCAGAAAATTCATTGGTTGCCACTCAAGAGGCAACAGGAAAGTGTAAATAAATTCATGAAACGAGGAAGAACATTAAAGAAAGAGACTAAGTATTCCATGACAATTGATTAACGATTATGATCCAACTTTTGACATTCCTCTACAGAAATCCTTCTAACGTATCCATCAAACAGTTAAACAGAATCCGATTCGCACGGGTAGCACTTCATGCAGGAATCATGCAGTTGATGTCCAAGAATCAAGAAGAAAAAGGAAAACATTTGACACCTCAAAAGTCCTACTAGATTTCACAAAAGTTAATGCCAAGAAAAATAATTCTAATTATACAAGAGCATTTATTGATTTACGAACACATATGACAACCAAGTTTATAAGTAGCTAATGAACTACATCTTATAATTGACCAACAAATATTTACTTACTATGCATCACGAGAGGTAACATTTACGAGTAGCTAACCCTATGTGGATGTGGTATGGTCATTAAGGAAGCACCCTCATATGTGGTAGCAAAAATAGATGAATGTGCCACTTAGAACCTAAGGGCTAGTCTAGTCCTGTTGTAGGGTGTAGTATTGTTCAACTAAGTGTTATTTGAGAAGTACCCCCAATAGCTTCTTTCCGTAGCAGATTAAGAAGAGGTGCCAAAGTCCCTGAACTTTTCTATTTGTCACATGCACTACTAGTGGTTGCTGCAGCTGGAGGCGGAAGCAGAAGTGCGGGCAAACAAGGCAAACTATGTTGATGATAAAAATGATAATAATCCTAGAGATGAAATCTTTCGGCTAGTACAAAGATAGCAATTATAAAAGAATTGCATGCATAGCGTATTTGAGAAAACCATTGCAGGCAAACTTTACTTAATCCAGAATTTTCCTTGCTGGGTGACTAAATTTGCAAGTCAAAATATATAGCAAGACAGTTTGTTGCCTTAGCAATTTTGTTTCCTGCAAAGAGCACAGAACTTGGGAGATAGAGAGTACGGAAGATGAGTTACAAATCAACGGAATTGCAACTATGTAAACAATAGAACTTGGTGAAATAACAGCATTACATGGAACATGAGGGTTAAAAAACATTAAAGTTCAATTAACAACTACCAGTCTACCACATTTCCCTTAGTAAAGATTTACACGAAGGATAAAACTCAACATGCGTGAAAAGAAAATAAAGAAAATTTTCTATCTACAGAAAGTCATTAGCCATTTAAATTAGACAGCACTTGTTACCATAGACTGCTAACTGGTAAACAAAAAGATCCCAAAATAAAACAACATGATCCCAACATGTCCATACGTGGTCTCTGCATGATGGATAAGAAAACTCATCCACATGTCCCAGCATGCGCAAGTGCATGCAGTGCTTTTTTAGAACACTGAGCTTTAATGAAAATGGCTTCTAGTTTTGGCAGGAACTTCAAAATAAAAACCAGAATATTTCCATATTGTAGGTGCTTTAAAAACTTGGGCCACAAATTAGAAAGTTTTACAATCAGAAGGAACCAATCTAAAAGTCTTATTTTTAGAATTTGATCTAAATTGGTCGAGACTAGCTTATAGAGCCAGTTTTTGTTCATGTGAGAGTCATTTTCATTGATAGCCCACAACATGATAGTCGTATAAGATATCACTTTTATATATAAAGATACTGTGAAAGAAAAGCACGGTCTTGCCTATAGAAATGAAACATTAGCTAAATTTGACAGAATGGAACAGAAGCTGAATTTTCTTCAAAATTAACATTTGACAAGGAAACAACAAGGCACTTTTCTCACAAAATGAACACCAAGGGAAACTTTGATAGAAATAAAAAACAAACACGACGTGCATGCAACAAAAGCTACTAATATTTGAAAGAATCTTAAACGTACTAAAGGTTCAACTTTGTCGTTACTGACTTGGTGAGTTGCAAGTCAATGCATGGGAGCATGGTTCGTTAAGATTACGCCTTTGTCGTTACCGAATTGGTGCATTGTAAATCAATGCACAAAAGCACAGTTTGTCGCAATTAGCTATCTTGGCTTTTCTAACGAGCAACGACCGAACGGATATATCACTGGAAGTGAGCTTACACTTCAGTGAAACCTCTACTACACATAGTAGAACTCTGTGAAAGGACGATCACATTACAAACACGTAAATAAGAATTCACAATTAGCCCGTAAACCATAACCAATTAGTAATGCTTTACATAAAGCATAAAACTCAAAGCAAACAGTTAAAAGAAAGTAAATTAGACTTTCTATCTGTTAAGCAAAAGCCATCTAAGTTAGATAGCACTCATTTTTTCCTTCAAACTGCAACATGTTAAGAGAAAGATACCGACACCGACATGTCCATATAACCCCGAATGTCCGGACCCTCAGAAAAAGCATGTAAATATGGCTGAGAAAAAGGAACTGAAAAAAAAAGCAAAAAGCTGGGCTACAATCTATCCAAAGACACCCTGCATAAGGCCATATAGAGTATGTACAAAGTAAAATCGGACCCGAATGCAGAGAGATTAACATTTAAACAACATCTAACACAATTTACCCTTTTCTTTTTTACCTGATAGTCACAAACTTGTTGGTCCCATGCTTGGCCCAAAAGGTTTTCAAGTCAATCGGATTAGAAAGATTATACCCTTCGCCGGCGAGCTTCTCGAGCACTTTCTTGAAGGCCCCTTGGCTCATTTTCCGCCCGGCGATCCTCGCCCCCTTCCTCTTCGCACTCATCGGCAGCGGATACATAGAAATGCTAGTGGTGCAACACGCGGACTGCCACCCCCCGGCCCCCCACCGGTAGCACTGCTGCACGGCCCCCGTGCACGAGCAGACGGGGGTCGGGATCCGCGATATGTCCAAATCGATGCCGTTGATTACCATATCGGTGCTCTTCCTCTTCCCGCGAGAAGAAGAGGTCGAGCCGTTCGGGCTCTCGGGAAAGGCCGCGGCTTTCTTAGGCTTCCTGGGCTTGGGGGGCTTGTGCGAGGGCCGGGCTCCCGCGAGCCGCTTCTTCGAGGGGGGCGGCTCGTCCGGCATTGGTGGGGCCGGGGCCGGGGCCACCCGGTCCTCATTGTTGGGCGCCTCGAGCGGCGGCGGCTCGGGCAATTGGGGCTGCGGCGGGGGCGGCATCATATGAAGGGTGTGCATGATGTTCGGGAGCATCGCGGCACCGCCATAATTGGGGTGTTGGTGGTGGTGGTGGTGGTGTTGGTGGTGTTGGTGTTGGTGTTGGTGTTGGTGTTGGTGGTGTGGGTGGTGGGCACCCCACCCGGCGCCGTCGCGCATGTAGTCCATCATCGGGACATGCGGCTCGGGCACGACGTCAACGCGGTGGAGGAATCCGGCGCCGCCTCCATTCGATAAGAGCGGCAGCTGCGACTGCGGCGGCGGCGGCTTCTTCGCGTCGCGCTCCGCCGCCACCGACGACATGAGCTGGAGCCCCAAATTCCCCTTCATCGGAGGGTCGTAGTAGCCCCAATTCCGAATCCCCAACCCCCCATCATCGTCCATCTATAATCACACACACCAAAAGCAAAAAAAAGAAAGATCCAATCAAAAAACCCTTCTTTTCGATCCCGCTCAGCCCATCGATCTACCACATTGCCTTCTCCGCGCAATCCCTAAAACACCCATTCCGCGAATCCGATCAGAAATCGAAGAAAACCGAGAAAATCGAAGAAAAGGCGCGGAAAATCCCACAAAGGAGCCATTTTTGACGAAACCCTAGTTCCAAAAACCGATCTACAAAACCTAGAATATGGCAACAAAATCGAAATCTACGCCCAGTGTGAGGAATCAAGGGGCCCTTATTGCAAGATAAAGAGGCAAAGATCCAAGCTTTTTAGGGTTTCAAAGGTGAGATCTTTGGATTAGTGGGGATAAGCATGAGAGAGAGAGAAAACCATTAGAGGAGATAGTGATGTGGGGCATTTTTGGGGGGTTTTTTAAATTCCTTTAAAATGGTTAAAAAGTATGTTATGGAGGTGAAGAGAGAGGAGAGAGAGAGAGAGAGAGGAGAGAGAGAACTTACCTTGGAGAGGGCTCTCTTTTAGGGTTCTTGATGGAGAGAGAAAGAGAGAGAGAGAGAGAGAGAGAGAGGAGAGAGGAGAGAGAGAAGGAGAAAGATAGAATCTTGGCTATATATATATATATATATTATATTATATATATAAATATAAAAGTGGTAATAAATGAATATTTTGTTAGCTTCTTCTACATGTTTTATTTCAATGAGGCAATGTTTGTATGCTAGTGCAATTGTTGCTTTGGTTAATTGAATATGAACTCCTACAAAGTGAGAAAATTATATATTTAGATTAAATATTCCTAAATATTTATTTTCTATTAGTTAGATCAGTTAAAGTTGGCTTTTCTGCTACAGAATAATTATTTTATTGTTGAATAAATATCTTTTTAATTACATTTAAAATTATTTATCATTTCTGATATTTTGATTCTAACTTTTGTGTTGTTTTACATGAACTATATAAATATAAATTCTAAAAAACTTTAAAAAAACTATTTTTTATTAGGGCATAACAATTCAAACGGTCAAAATTTAACAATCAAATTACTATTGTCAACCAGTAGGGATATATTTGTATATTTTAAAGCTTTTAGAAGAATATATTTGTCAATAAAGAATTTGCATGGTAAATTTTTAATTTTAAAATTTTATAGTTAATCCAAGAGTCTATACTGGATCCCTATCTTTTTATTATTATTTTTATACTAAAAATGTAAAGAATTTTTAAACTCTAAAATGAAAGTGTAAGATCTATAGCATTTTTTGGCTAGCATTTTATTAAAAAGAGTAGAAAAAAAATAGAAATAGGAAGGGAAAAAAAAGAAGAAGCATACACACCTGTAAAGTAGATGTAAAAACTTATAATATCTCGACCGACTCACCTTTTTTCACTTATCTTATAAAAAAAATTGCTAAAATTATAAAGAATATTTGTGAATTCTTGGATTAAAGGTGTAAAGATTTACACATACCTACAAGCGGTGTACTGATAGTATTTTCTAAAAAAATAAAAGACAAAAAAGGAAAAAGGGTAAGACCCTTGTATTGCCCAAACCACCATATTCCTATGCTTATCCATTTCTTTCAACATGGGGCATGCTTATCCTTTTCATTAATTTGTTGTTTTCTTAGTTCTCTTTTTTATTTTAGTTGTTCTTTTTTTAAAAAAAAAAATTTGGTTCTATTTTAGGTTTCTCTATACATGGTCATAGCTTTTTAAGGGATGAGGAATAATAATAATAATAATGTGAACTCACCCACATGGGTTTGGTTCAAGTTCACCTGCTAATTTTGTGGATCTCTTTCTCTCACATGCCAACTTGTTTGGGGAGAGGGAACAAAGAGTGATAACTCATTTGTGCATGTTAGGTTGAACCCTTTTTTTTTTTTTTTTTTTTTTTTTCTTGTTTTGGCTAATTTTGTAGTATAAAAAATATGGAATTAGAGACTCATAATGAAAACAAATTAGAAATAATCTTAACGCTCCACTTACGGACGAAGAATTAACCCATGAAATTGTAAGATTAGGTATTAAAATACTAACATATTTTTTTGAGAGAAAGGTAGCACGCTACCCGCTTCGTTTATTATTTTTAGAAATAAACTTAGCTGGAAATGTGAATCAACTAGGATTTGAACTTGAGACCTCGGGTACCAACCACCAAGTGCTTTGTCACTTGCACTGAGGACGATCGGTAGTTCAAGTTTTTAATTTAATTACCAGTAGTTCAGTCATTAGTTCAGTCATTGATCATACTAGTCCAACCAGTCTAATCGAACTCATTTGTCTCGATTTTAAAACATAGCTAGGGACTAGTGAATATATTTTATAAATTTTTCTACATGGTTGGAATTTATTTAAAAAATATATGCTGATAAAATCCTCTTCTTATAAGATAAAAATTGCATAATTACAAGAAATTGAGGAAGTGCCCATAGGTGAGGTGATCTCTATACAATTTTACCTTTTAATTATATCTACATGCATTAAAATAGGAAATTATTGGTAAGATTTTTCTAAGAGCTAGTAGCAAAAAATATCTAAATTGAATGATATCCTTATTCCAAACAAGCCACAATTTGAAGTTGTTATACCAAAAGAGAAAGTTGAAGAAGAAAAATAACATAAATCACCTTATGACAAAAAATATAAATCATTAAACAGGTTTTGTTTAACTAACATGATTCTCTTTACCTTAATAATTCTAGCAATTGTAAGCCATTAAGGGTATGTTTGCTTCATCGAAAGTGGAGGAGGTGAAGTTATTTTCGGTCGTAAACTTTTGCTGTTTGGTTTGCCGTAAATTAAGTTCGCTCATAACTCTACTTTTCGAAAACGCCATTATTAACTTTGCCTTAGTTGGTGCCAAGTCAATTACAGAAGAGAAAGAGATAAAAAAAATAATAAAAAATTAATTGTTATAACTTTTTTATCATTTTATGTGATAGTATGAAAATTTTTAGGAAAAAAATTAAAACATGGGATGACTACAGTTCCAAGTCATTGACTTCCTATCCAACAAATAATGGTTGAAAAGAAAAAGGCTAAAATACAAAAAACTCTCTTATAAATATCTGATTTTTCACTTTTTCTTCTTGACTTTCAAAAATCTACATTTTGTTCCCTTAAAATTTTAGAAATATTTTCAGGGGGATACAGCGTTAATGGAGAGGGCAAAATGATCAAATTACCCTTACTTCTTCTGTAGGAAAAAATAATTTTTTAATATATTTCTATCAATTTGAAGAGTATTTTTGGTATAAATTATAAGAAATTGACGGAATAGTGATGGAACCCTGACGGAGGGGGGCTAAATGCAACAACTTGAAATGTTGAGGGGGTAAAATATAAATTTTTGAAAGTTAGGGAGAGAAAGTTAAAAAGCGGATATTTATAAGGGGTATTCTGTAATTTAGCCAAAAAAAATCATCTAAATTTCAATTCAAATGAAAGATAGTTATTTTTACCTGAAAATCACTTACGTGCAAATAAATGGAACTTAAGTAGAAGTTGATTTCATTCCATGAATTAATATTCCCATTTGCAAATTAAAATTTGCATTTGACAAGAATATATTTAATGTTTGGTGTCATTTTCTTGTACATACTTTGAGAAGCAATGAGAAAACTTTTTGTGTGATAGGGAGTTGTTTAAGCAATAAATGCAACCTAAGTGAGAGGAGAAGGATTTATGATTTGCTATAGCTATCTAAATAGTACACACATGAAACATGTATCTAATAAGTTCTTATCAATCTACATATATAGTTCCAATTAATTAGAATATATTCAAGAGACCACTTGTCAACATCATACTAAGCTTGAATCATCTTCAAGGAATAATAATATGGTGTCTTTAGTTATCTAGTTTAGTTTATCCAAGAGTACATAGAATTTATCCATTATTATCTTTTTTTCTCTCACCTCTTTTTTAAAATTCCTTTTTCCTTTTTAATCTTCTCTTTTTTCTTCTTCAATGAGTGGTAATAAGCAACAAGCCACAGCAAAATATTCAAGTGTGAAAAGTGACCAAATGAACCTGAAGGTTAAAAAAAAAAAAAAAAAAAAAACAAGTTGGATATGATATATATCAATGGCAATTTACAGGTTTGGACTAAATATAATGATTTCAAATTGATATTTTACAGTGGGTTAATTCATTTTGGATTCAACATGCCAAAACAGTACTCAAAGCTAAAGTTAAGAAAGATTTTAATTAATTGCAACTAGTAAACAACAACAAGGCGCACCATTCATTTTATTCATTTACAATTACTGTAATGATCCAGTCCAC
The DNA here is from genome assembly GCA_016920855.1 of Puya raimondii. Classification (NCBI taxonomy): domain Eukaryota; kingdom Viridiplantae; phylum Streptophyta; class Magnoliopsida; order Poales; family Bromeliaceae; genus Puya; species Puya raimondii. The sequence goes on from JABWPP010000050.1 coordinate 140,282,630, forward strand.
TAACATAATAACTCTTTAAGTCCAAACCATCGGCCCCAAATTCTTAAGCTCAATTATTAATTCCAATGTGCCACAACCTCATCAGTCCAATCACACATATATATAGTTCAAGATCATCAGACGATTGTGCCACAACTCATTAGTTCTATTACATATATAGTTCAAAATCATGAGAACCCAACCTGCTAAAACTAATTAATAACTCGTTGGGCCTAAACCACCGGTCAAAAATGCTTAAACCACTTATTATTTCTAGTGTTTCCATCATATATAAGCCCCTCACACTCTCCCGCATTATCCGATGTGAGACTATATATTGAGGTATCACAATTACAATGCAAATATAACTATTTGCATATTTGTTTGGGTTGTTATAATAGGATCCAAGTGCCACTCTTGGAATTGGAATTGCAAAGGGAGGTCTAATACTATTGTATGCAAATTAAACTACATTCAAATTTATCATCCAACTATGGCTTCTAATTAGAATATGAGGCACAATTTTACACCCTCGTATATATAAAATGAATAACTATGCGCATTTACCATCTAATATGTGTCACTCTTAACTATAGACAATCGAAACAACATAGATGCAATTGTAATTACTGCAAATCTAATTGCATGTATCAATTGATCAGTACGTAACATACATTTAGCCAAAGGACCTCTAAGATTAATGTAAGATGTTGATTACTTGATTCACATTTTGTTCACATCGAGTTAAACCAAGTTTGCCTAATACACACACCGAGTTTTTAGTGGAACCAAATCGAATCATTGGGCAAGGAGATTCATGTATACTATTAGCCTAGCTTCTTAAAAGCCTCTCTATCTCAAGAATCAGCAGTACTAGTCAAATATTCGACAAATAAAAGTTATAAAGCTTTTATCTATACTAAAAGCTTAAGATGAGCTTTTAGATATACCAGTTAAATTCAATATAAACTCGAATTTGAAATTATACTACCACTATAATAGTCAACCTTTTGAGGTACTTGAAAATATAAGTTGTTAGTGCTTCTGTAGGCATCTTTGCTCGAACAGCACTTTATTCATAACCTAAGGTATATATATGATGGTGATTAAACAACTAAATTAAATACATTACATTATCAAAATCCAACACATTAGGGAGATATGGTAGGTTAGATACATGGATTTGGACAAGCATCCCAATTGGTTGACAACAAAGAGAATAGGATGCATGATTGGTTAGACTTTAATTCTCTTGTTCCCTTGATGTGGAATAGCCCCACTTTGATTTGTCCCCCACACACCATGCATCAACTGTCTCTTTCAAAACTTATATCCTATGTTTAATTAGTTGTCATTATGTATTAAATTTGTTTTGCTTAACCATGCATGTTGCTAGAGATTAATTAATTGAAATTTGATATATAGAATCTCTAAAACGATTAAAAGAAGTAATTTGAGCCAAAAAAAAGATTTGGATTGATACTTAGTTGCACACATGATAGTGCTCTAGGCTTTGAAGCTCCTAAAAGTTAGTGATTAGTAACTCTAATACCGTATTTAAAGCCCAATTAGACTACTATAGTATCTACATAATTAGGGCAACAAGAACAATATATACAAGCCCACGTTATATTTTTTCTGAGAGAAACATAATGTGAAGCAACTAACCTTCAAATTTGGGACCTCCGATACTAACCATCAAATACTTAGCCAATTGCGCTAACTAGGTACGTATGGTCGATCGGTACAAGCCCACTTTGTTAATACTGTTTATATTAATAAAAAGTTTTTTGTCTTTAAAACCTTACGAAGAAATGAACTTTATTTAATTAGGCCGAATATACTTGAACTTGGGCTATCTACGTACGTTGATACTATATGAAACAATCATTTATTTCAAAAACTTAAGCTGTTATTTTGAACGTATGATATATATTTTAATAGTACATGTAGGCATAATGAAATACTTGAACTTGGGCTATTTACTTACTATGAAACAATCATTTATTTCAAAAACTTAAGCTGGTAACTTAATTAGAATGTATTATATATATTTGAATAGCACATATATACATATATATATGTACCAATTAATTATACTACAACAGAATTAGGTTATAGGGACACATTGTTGAGACACTTTTGTATAAGTGTCCCATTTATGCTAAAAAAATTTAAAAAAATCTACTAAGGCCTAAATATAAAGCCCAATCCAATAAAAAATAAAAAGTTTCTCTACTCAACCAACCCCACCCAGCCCACTCGGCCTGATTACAAATAGAAAATAAAAAAAAAAAAAAAAAAATTGATCACCATCTCCTCTTCTTCTCCTCCGCCGCCGCAGCCGACGAGGTAGGGTTGCGGCGGCTGGAGTTCGGCCGCGAGGATCTCGCAGGGATCGTAGAGGGCTACGATCGCTACGTGTCCCTTCGCCACAGGTCGCTGGAGGAGTGGGTGCCAAACATCAAGACGGCCCCACATATAGCGACCCCACATATAGCAACACTTTTAAAAAGTGTCGACAATTTAGCCAGCAGTACTTTTTTTTATCTGTACCGATATTTAAAAGTGTCGCTATATACCGTTTTTGTTGTAGTACAACTAGCTATCTACCATGTACATTTTATCCCACGTGGCGATATTCGTGGTTAATTAACTTAAGCTTTTGAGAAAACGATTATATATATAATACAGCAATAAATATTCTCCAGCTTGCGAAAAGTTGATGTCAAATTCAGATTCCTTAGATAAGGAGACATGGTAAGCATGAAAAACATAAAATGATTAATGATTTTTTCAACCAAATCCCCTTCCACTTCATTTCCATACAAGTTATAAAACATATTAACATAGCAAATAAATAAAAAGGAAGTGAGTCCTAGGTCACAAATGGGACCACGTATATATAAGGCATAAATGGGCCACTAATTGTACTTTATATAGTTAAATAAGGCATGGATGTGTGTATGATGAGAATTTAGATATGAAAGTAATTGTGCATGTTGTTCTCTCTAAGCATAGTTTATACGTAAATTGTGTATTATATTTTACATATATCTATTTCCAAGGACCCAACAATAAGAAGCCATACGGTGGACCCGATGCGCCACGTAGGATGTGGACTTAATAAAATTTTTTGCTTGGTACAAACCAAAGTGTAGCTTTTCTCGAATTCAAAAAATTACTTTTGTTTCATTGTAGTAAAGATTAAAAAAAAAATTAATGAACAGTAGATTATTGGTTGGTCCACAACCACTATGGTGGACCAGATCAACATAATAACTTTTTTCATGTGATTGGGAATATATAGAGATGGGAATATGTCATGTTCCTTGCAAAGTATGGGGTTTAATTTTAGCCTCAAACATCTTAAAATTTATGGAATTGCCACCGCATGTAGATGGATGAGATCTTTTGGCATTGACCTAGATGAAATCCTAGTAGATTGGTTGATAATTTTGAACAATATATATATATTACTTATTTAGAAGTGATACAATTAGAGAATTTATGTCCTATTTAATTACTTTTCATTAATATAAGTGTATAATTTTAATCAGAAGTGTTTGTATATATACTACCAGCAAATATTTTAGTCACCATGCCATAATCTCTAATTATTATTTTTAATTTTTTTTTGAATTGGCAAAAATGGCTTCTAAACTTGTGAAATTCTCTAAATTGAGTGGAGAACTTCTCAAAAGATTTAATGTTAATTACATAATTTCTCAAGAAGAATTTCCCAAATAAAATCAGTTCTAGCATGAAAATAGAATTTTACATATTTACATTTTTTTTTGTGAAATACACCATTATATCCTTACACTTATCACCAAAACACTTGTTACCAACTATTTTTCTTAATTGCTGACCAACAGAAGATATTCTTTAGATATGTATCCTGAATCTATAATTTTCATCGTTGAATGAAGCTAACAAACACTTCAGTAAAAAGTTTTAACTTTGGTCTTGCTTTTACCCAAAGACACATCGTAAACCATGATATCACATTTAGTACAAAACTTTAGTATTATGTCCATTCTATCATTACACTCCAAACTCTATCTAAGACTTTATTTAGATAGAGTATGTTGTGTCAAACTAGAAAATGATGAAAAATTATTCTATTTATTTTCATAGATAAAAACACATTACGCATACTATGAGAAATAATTTCTACAGTCCTAATGAAAAAGGAAGAAGCATATTTTTGTATAATTCTTTTCAAACTGTTTTTGACCCAACAGTGTTAAACAGCTAACAATACTATCATAGATAGTTTATACAACAACACTAGCTAGATCCTAGATCTCTTAGTGGCAATAGTGTAAATAGCCCACTATCACATACCCTCAATTGTAATTACAATCATGCCTTAGAATACTACATATAATCTCCTTCTATGGAAAGTTTAAGGATGAACAAGGCCAAAGCACACAGAGAGAGAGAGAGAGAAATAGAGAGAGGAAGAGGAAGAGGATGAGAGAGATCTACAGGGAATGTCTGAAGAACCATGCTGCGAAGCTCGGCACCTACGCGGCCGACGGATGCTGTGAATACATCTCCGACGAGCTGCAGCCCGGAACGCTCTACTGCGCAGCTTGCGGTTGTCACCGAAGCTTCCATCGCAAGGGCTTCGCGGAACACCACACCAGCGGGAGCGACACGACTGCGGTGGCGACGAAGTATCTGCAGCTACGAGGGCAGCGGGCTACGGAGGAGGAGCTGCGGGAGGGGGGGAGCAAGCGACGAACGAGGACTCGGTTCACGCAGGAGCAGAAGGCCCGCATGGCGCGGTTCGCGGGGAGGATCGGGTGGAAGATGCCAAGGAGGGAGGGTGGGGCCAAGGCCTCGAGGGAGGAGGACGACGACGTCGACAGGTTTTGCCGCGAGGTCGCGGTGACGAGGAAGAGCTTTAAGGTGTGGATGCACAACCACAAAGGCGGCGCGGCGGTGATGGACCGCAACTCTCCGGCTTGTAAGGAGAGTGATGAGGGAGAGAACACCAATGAAGAGGAGGTGCAGGGTGGGGATATGATTCATTCAATTGATGTAGGTCTTTGATTTTATGTGGATATTTCATTGTGTTCATGTGTGCATGAATCCTCTAAAGTTTGGTTCTTCTTCTTCTACAAATTTTTATCTTTGATATATATTGTCTCTCTTTTTCAAATATCATGGCAAAACATTTCTGCTTGAGAAATGCTAAGTCCACGGCCAAAAATGGATTGTAATTGTAGATCGTAAGCGCTAACTAACTATCCAAAGTGCTCACGGGCTTCGACCCTGTCTACAACCAAAAATGAGTTGTAATTAGAATTTCTTTTCTTTTCTTTTTTCAGAGGCGTTCTATGCGTGCAACAATCGTTGCACCACCTTTAGAGTCTTAGAAGTATGAGGGACTTCTATCGCAATGTTAATTTCTTCAATTTGGAGATGATTTGTAGCTCCCCTCTTGTAGACTCTTTTTATTCTTATTAATATAAATGGGGCATTTTCTCAAATAAAACTATGTACGGAAGTATTAGTATTTAACCTAGCTAATTAAGTTAATTATTGCATCAAATCTAAGGCACTGTTTACTACCATTTCCCCATGGAGTTGGTTATATACTTAGATTCATGGATGTAGACAAGCATGAAACATTCTATTGGTTGACCAAAGAGAGGCTATGTATGATGATTGGTTATCTAATTCTCTTGTTAATTACCTTGATGCATGTGGGGGAGGTTCCTCATAATTAATTTGTTCCCCACAATTCATGCATTTGTGCTTTAACTATCTCTTTCCATGATTTACTAGTGAAGGCTCTGCACTTCGCAGCAGGTAAAAATTATAGGAGTAAGTAATAATAAGAGAACATTAAATATTCTCTTATGTACCTCACTTGCCACACCAACCAAAGGTCCCTCATTGTTGGCGGCGGGGATGGGCCCGACGACACCTTCTCCAGCGACGGCGACAACGATCCCTTCGACTGCGGCGGAGGGGGGAGATGGGTGTGGATTAGTGAGAGGGAGGGAGGGAGGGAGGCGGCGGTGTATAGAAAAAGATGAGAGAGAGAAAATTGATGAATTAATTAGAAATAGAGAGGCGAGGATTGTATATGGCAGCACACCGTCTCGATGCATTAATTGGAAGTATTATGGAGGAAATTAAGGGGAAGGGTCATGATGAATTAATTGGAGATAGAGATGTGAGAATTGTAGATGACAGTGGGATCATTTAGATGCATTAATTGAAAGTTTGATAGTGGGATCATTTAAATGCATTAATTAGATGCATTAATTAGAAGTTTGACGGAGGGAATGTAAAGGGTCACACGCTGGTGAAGATGAAGGAGAACTTGCCACGTAGCAAAAAGTATTGGGAATTCATATAGGTTAATAAATAATTTTCTGTGTTTAGTTGTCATTGTATATATACTAAACTTGTTTAACTTAACCACACATGTTGCTTCAAGAAGAAATTAACTAAACTTTCATAGAATCTCTAAGGCAAAATAAGTATTTTGAATCGAAATATTTACATTACTTAGTTTCACATATGATATAGATTCCCTAGGAAGAAGCTAACTAGAAGTTACTTAAATCTAGTATTGCATGTAAAGAACAATTAATACATTACAGTATTAGTAACTAGGGCAAAAAAGAAGTATATAAAAGCCCACTTTCCTAATACTATTATATATATATGCATGCTATTTCTATGCATAGCTATTAGAGTAACCATTATTTTTCTCTAAGACCATGGAATACATAGCAATTATATCTACCATGTTCATTTTATTCCATGTTATTAGTTGTCAACGACTTAAACTTTTAAGATAATGATTATATAATATGAGTATATTATCCAGCTTGCAAAACCTTGATGTCAAATTTGGTTGTCCTCAGATACAGAGACATGGTAACTGGTAAGCATGAAATGATCAATGATTTTTTGAACCAAATTAATTCTCTTCCACTTCATCTTCATCTATATATAGAAGCTATATACATAGCATGGGATCAATATTTAACAAAGCAAATAAATAATACATGAATCTTATCTTTGACTCTCCCATATTGGGTCACAAATGGGACCACGTATAAGCACAAAGGGAACACCAATCAAATTATACGTGGATTTGTATACTTATGAATTAAACAATAAAATGGCTAATAGGAAAATAATTGGGCATGTTATTCTCTCCTAACATAGTTTATATGCGTGCAAAAATAAAATAACATAGTTTATCTATTCAAAGACTCAGCAATGATAGGCCACACATATGTTGAACTCCATAAATTCACTATATCAGACACAACAGCTAACTCAACCCCATGCGGAATCCACCAACACAACGACCGAGCAACACTCTTCTCCTATTAGAAATCCACCGAGGTGATACAAGCAAAATACCATAAGAACTCTTTAAATGAAAGTAGAAATTAAAAGCATAAGCTTCTTTTTTTGTTATTGTGGATCGTACGCGCTAACCAATTACTATCCCAAAAGCACGTGTTGATAGGAAGGGCATACTCATCGAACTTAAGGGCTAAACCACACCGCTCACGGGCTTCGACCTGACTCAACCCACCTGGATGTTAGGTCTATTGTTGGGCCTCTTGTCGTTAGGTCTCTTGTGGACCGCAGTCCCACTCAATTTATTAGGATCACCCAACTCAACTTATTAATCTCCTAAGCCTGTTATCATGGGGCAGAAAGTTAGACATACTTTAGCTCAATAATAAATAGCCAACAGTTATTTTATGAAAAGTGGTAACATATAGTCTTTTGACATGCCACTCTAAAAACACTCCAAAATAGTACAAGGCTCAAGCCCTCCTAAAAAGCTATGTATATAAGTCGCTAGACATGCACAACCCACTCTCAACAGAAAATAACAGCCTTTTAAGTTAATCAATCATGCGGAATTGTAAAAAACTCTAAAGAAAAGTTAAGCATAAAAATAATGTTTCAGATATATGGATGTGCTACTTCGCACTTGCACGAGTTTTACACAATATTGTTGCACAAATTTTAGCCTGCATTACACAAGTTATTGTTCGAACACAGAGACTATACGATTTTTTCATAAGACTGTACAAGTTATTGTTGCGAAACAACAACTTCCCGGTAAGAGGTTGGAGCGAATGCAAATGAGAAGTTGTAGGATGCTGATGCAAACATGAAGAAGATACAATTTAGTATAGCAGGTCTTTTTTGTCACGCATGCATATTTGTTCTTCTTCTTTGTTGTCTCCGTTAATTGTTTATCTCTTAATATGTTATCAAACAACATTTCTGCTTACATAGGTTAAACAAGCCCCCTCACTTCAAGACATGTAGTACGGAAGTACAAAATTATGCGTTAATTAAGATGTAACACATGCATTACCAAATTTAAGCAATTGTTTAGTCTCATATGCTAATATGGTAGTTAGATTTATATATTAGTTAACCAAAGAGAGGCTCTCATGATTGGTTAGATTTAACTAATTCTGTCCCTTTGTTGTGGAGGAGGTTCCTTACCTTTCCCCCACAATTCCTCAACTGTTTCTTTCAATAATTAGCCTAACCGATCTGTGTTTAAAAGAAGCACTTTTGATCCAAGATATTTGGAACTATAACATTAGTTGGGGCCCTTTTGGTATGAAGATCGTCGGATCGTTGGCGCTAACAATTAATTTCAAAAGCTCGAGCTGTTAGAAATACGCAACCAATTCAATTAAAGCGTACAGATATAGAGCCCACGGGCCTCGATTGTGACTCGGCCCAACCAGCCTCACGCCACTTCGAACATGACTCGGCCCACCGCCATTTCGAACGTGACTCGGCCCAACCTGGCCTCCCGCCACAGGGCAGGATGCTGGCCCATTTAAGCCAACAAGAATAAGCTGAAAAGAGTAAGATGAAGTGTATATAGTTGGATGAGACTACAAAACTCATATTGTACGATCTGCATAATACGGTATTACTTGTAAACCGAAACATTTGCGTACTTTTTCATTGTACGCACTTTCTCACTTATGTAATTAATACATTTTAGATCTGCTTTACGTTCCAAGCCAATGTCTTAATTGCACATATGATAGTACCCTCAAAAGTCAAAAGCTACCTAGAGATAATAGATCAACAACACTGACCGTTCTTTTTTTTCTTTTTTTCTTTTTTGAGAGAAAGGTAACACGCTACCCGCTTCGTTTATTCTTTTTAAAAATAAACTTAGCTTGAAATGTGAATCAACTAGGATTCGAACTCGGGACATCGGGTACCAACCACCAAGTCCTTTGCCACTTGCGCTAGGGACGGTTCTTAACACAAATGATAAATGGTTTGATAGTTGGTTTCCGAGATGAGAAGTTCGGAGTCTAATTATATTTCAGCTAAATTCATTTTTTAAAAAAAGTTTTCTTGGAAGACGTGAGTGAACTTAAAATAAATAAGAGAAAAATATAATAGGGAAGAAGCTTAAAAACAATGACTTGTATTTAATATTTTATCTCCAACAGCTAGCTTTCTATCACTTCCATTTATCCCATGTGGCCATTAACTGTCAACTTAAAATTCTTTAAAAAGTGATTATATAATTAATTTAATTAAGTACATTCTACAGCTTGTAAATATTGGATGTTAATTACATATATATATATCCAAAGATAAGGAGACATGGTGATCATTAAAATATGAAAAAAAGGTAATATCTTTGACTCTCTTACACAAATAAGACCCACCTATGGGCATGAGGAACGATCGAATCGTTGGCGCTAACTACTACTAATTATAAAAACTTAAGAGTTTTTAAAAGAGAAACAACTAATTTTTTTAGAGTATAATGATATAATGCTCACAGGTCTTAATTGTAACTTGATATAATGCGGCCTCCGCCACGTATGCAGGATGTGGCCTACTTAACAACAATGACTTGCAGCACTTGCATAAATTTGCAAGATGCGGGAATCAAATTCATGACATATTCTAATGTCACTTCTTGGATCATTGGCGATAATTACTGATTCGAAATGCTTGAGCCTTTAAAAAAAGAGACAACCAATTCACTTAAAGCGTACAGACACCGCCTACGATTTTATATTCTGATTTGGCACTATTAGGCCTCCGCCAAGTAGGCAAGATGCTGGCCTATCCGCCAACAAGGAGCACTAATTACTACAATTAAAAATCATGTTGAGTAAATTACAATACCTCTACCTTGAACTAATTCTAATAAAGTTTTAATTTGTTTTTAGAACTTTTAAGTCTTAAAGATCTCAAACAAACTTAGCATAATAGAGAAAGGATTATCTTACGCACCTGGCCCGTTCATCGATACTTCTATGCACCATGAACTCCTGATCGCACCATCATTCATTTCATAATTTTAATCCAGCAGTCCAATTTTGGGAATAAATAAGTTTAATGTAACGGATAGGAGGGTTAAAATGTATGATTAAAAATCAAGCGTTGATGGATAAATACAATACACATAAATGTGGAAACACACATGGATAGGAGAGTTAAAACATATGATGAAAGATCAAGCGTTGATGGATAAATACAATACAGATGAATGTTGAAACATATATGGTGTGTGTCGTGCCGTACCAACTACGGGCCAATTGGAAATGGCCCAGCACAACCCCTAGTTGTGACATGCCGGGCCGGCCCTCGGGCCACCCGGCCCGGTTAATATAACCCTAGATGTAATTAATGTCCCTTTGAGCTTTGTGTGGGGGGGGGGGGGGGGGGCGGGGGGGGCCACCCGGCCCGGTTAATATAACCCTAGATGTAATTAATGTCCCTTTGAGCTTTGTGTCAGGGACTTAGAATTTTTTCACCAGCCAAAATCTCTGGCCCGACAGCTTTTGTGGGAGACAAAAGGTCATACAATTGCTGGAATTAGAGTCTCCAAAACTACTAGCAGATACCCAGAAATCATGGACAACTTTTGGGTTCACTTTACATTCATGTGAGTTGTTTTCTAAGCGTTAGTGGGCGTTTAATGTAGGCTGCATACACTACGAAAAAGATTACATTTAAGGACGTTTTTTTCTATAGTTAAAGATGCTTAAAAGCGTCCCAATATAATCTAATGTCGCATTTGAAAGCGTCGGCAAATGAAGAGTCGTTAGATATATACCGACGCTTATGCCAACGCTTATGCCAAGCGTCGGTAAAATATATTTTGACACTTTAAAGCGTCAGAATTTTTTAAAATCCTGACGCTTTGAAGCGTCAGAAAATTAAAAATAATAGTAAAGTTTAACATTTAATAAATTAGTTTATTACAATATATGGTTCATTTGACGACGCTTTTTGAAGCGTCGGTATTTGCTAAATTATAGAAATGCTTGGGGACGCTTACTCCAAGCGTCGTCTAAAAAGCGTTCTTATATTGAGATTTTTTTGTAGTGATAGTGGGTAAATTCAATGTACTACTAGGTAACTACCCGCGCTTCGCTGCGGCTAAACAGTTTGCGACTAATTTATATAAAAAAAATTTAAACGATAATTTTAAAAAAATTTAAAAAATATAATTTATCAAAAAAGAGTGCAGACATATGTCAGTATATTTTTTTAAAATTAAACATAAAATATCATAATAAAAAAAAGATAATGAGATATACTTTGGAGTAAAGAAATAAAATACTCCACCCCTTTTCTTGTTTTGTTTTTTTTATTTTTTTTACTTCCGAGCCCCTTCCCGAGCCCACCTCTGGCATTTTTTTTTGTTTCCCGAAATCCCATTTTTTAATTTTTCTTTGCTATTTCTACAGTCAGAAATGTCATTTCTATAGTCATCAGCGAATCTCCTTTTTTAATTGATTTATTTTTTTTGACTTTTATTTTATTTTATTTTATTATTTAGAGTTCTATACTCTATTATACTAAAGAGTAATGCATATACGTTTTTTTTTTTTTTAGATTGCATGAAGCTATTCTTTGAGCACCATTAATACCCAAGTAATTCCAAGGCTAATTAGAGGGCACAAGTTGGTGCATTTAAAAAAAGAAAAGGAAAACTGCTTCTTCCTTTTCCTGTTCTCCTTTTTTTTTTTTTCCTTGCTTTCCAAGCAGTGGAACGGTTAATGAGCTTCGACTTGGGCGGTTTGCGCGACGGCGGGGAGCGCGGCTGGGCAGCGTCGGCGTCGGCGTCGGCGTCGGCAGTTTGGGCGATGACGGCGGCCCCTCTTCTTCTTCTTGCTCCTCCTCCTCTGCAATCACTTCTTCTTTTCCTTTTCCTTTTTTTTAAGGTTCTAATTTCTCATAATGGAAAATATGAATGTCGGCTTCGTGATGCCTCTTCTGCTTCATTTATAGAGCTCCCAGGAGCTCCAAATCTTGTGAAGATTTGTATGAATCGTGAAAGAATCTTGGAGATATGCCGGTAATGATTTGTGATCCCGAATTTTACGGGATTTGTTTGTGGAGTATGGATTTTGGAGAGAATCAAATAGAGAGAGAAAGGAAGAGAGAGTCGGGGGGAAACCGAGAGAGGAGAAAAAGAGAGACCTCGAGAATAAAATTTGCAACAAAAAAATTAGGAATTTGAAACTTTAAAATTTAAAAGTATCAAAATTTGAGAGATTTAAAATTTAAAATTTTGAAGTTTAATATTTGGAAATAAATATTATAAATTTTAAGCGCGCTCGGGACCGGCTCCAGAAGGGGCTTTGGAACATAAAATATGCAACTTTGGAATTTGGAATTTGGAATTTAAAACTTTGAAATTTGAACGTATCAAAATATTTTAAATTTTAAAATATTAAATTCTAAAATTTATTATTTAAAATTTGGAATATAAAATTTATAATTTAAAAACTTTGAAATTTAAAATTTTATGTTATAAAATTTTAAAACTATATACATGTATATATATAGGTGTGTGTATATATATGTATGTATAGAGGGAGAGAGAGTAAATGAGGGTTGGGGGGACACGTGTCATACCAAGGTCCCCCAACCCTCCTTTAATGTGGAACTATGTTTTCCTTGCACCCGGTGTACAATAATATTTCATACACCGTGATATATTAAAAATTTAAATTCAATTTTATAATTTATTTTTAAGATCTCTATTATATATATAATATAAAATTTTAAATTATTAATTATATTATAAAAATTTATTATTAATGTATATTTCAAAATTGGTTTACCGTGCACTTGGTGCACCGAAAGTTTTTTTAGACATATGAAATTCTCCTATTGGTTGGCTCTTTAGAAGGCGACGTGGCTCTCTCCCGTCCCGTTTTCATGATGTGACAGAACCGGCAAATTATTTTTAAGATCTCTATTATATATATAATATAAAATTTTAAATTATTAATTATATTATAAAAATTTATTATTAATGTATATTTCAAAATTGGTTTACCGTGCACTTGGTGCACCGAAAGTTTTTTTAGACATATGAAATTCTCCTATTGGTTGGCTCTTTAGAAGGCGACGTGGCTCTCTCCCGTCCCGTTTTCATGATGTGACAGAACCGGCAAATTATGTATTGTATGATATGCCTATAATAAGGAGGATTGACAAAGGCCAAGAGAGAGTAGAGAGAGTGTATCTGTAATTTTTTGCTTTTAAGTAATAGAGTATTTAATTTTTGCAGAATCTCTATACCTCTCTCTCGTTTTCTCTTTCTTGCACTTACTCTTTGAGGGTGCGGAGATCCAAATTAACTAGCAAGATTGAAACAGGCTTGCCCATCTTTGAGCAGGAAAGCGAGCGCCGCAGGGGCTTTGGGAAACAAAATCACTGAGTCCCTGACATTAGGGACACTTAAATTTTTAGCCGCAACCATCCCAAGATTTACTAAATCGCCATTGCTTGCATTAATATTATTATTATTATTATTATTATTATTTTGTTTTGACATCAATCTAGATGAAGTCTAAGTCAAATGGTAATAATCTCTAGTTACCGTTTCTATTAAAAAAAAGTCCCAAATATTTAATCAGTAATGCTATGAAAGTTAAGAGTAAAATCCGAATTTTACTTTACCCGACCCGTTTTCCTTTTGCAAGATGTATATACTACTATAATTTTGCCTTAAATTTCCACCTTAAGAAGATATCTTTGAGATGTTCCGAATCCGCCATTAACTCTCTCACCATTAAACAATCCGACAAGCAGTTCACTAATTAGCCTTTAATACACATTTATCTCTTGTATATTATTAACTGTGTTATAGTGTACATTTCTAAATTACGATTTTAGCCCTGTAAGAAATCACTAATATGGTCATTCTAATATTATAGGATCCAAATAAAATAACCCTATTCTAGACCCGGTAATCTCTATCCATACCCGAAGATAACCCTCAAGTTATCCTGTCGCAAGAAAATCTTATTGTAAGGACGCTTTTTAAACAACACTTCGGAAGATCTAAGCGTTTCTATACTATAGCAAATACCGACGCTTCAAAAAGTACCGTCATATATATGAACCGTCTATTGTATCAAACCAATATATTGAATGATAAACTTTATTATTATTTTACTTTTTCGACGCTTTAAAGCGTGAGGATGTTAAGAATATTCTGACGCTTTAAAACGTCGTAATATATTTTATCAAGGCTTGGCATAGGCGTTAGTATATGCATGACATGCAACTCTTTATTTGCCGACGCTTTCAAATATGACAATTGAATATTTTGAAATATTTTTAAGCATCATTAAATGCAGAAAAAGTCGTCTTTAATTATTAATTTTCTTGTAGTACCTGCACATTTACGGGTATGAATATTAATTTTTCTTATCCAAAAATTATCATAAAATGGATGGTTATCCATTAAATTATGGGCATTTTGGGTGATTCTCGAATACCTGTATAATTTCTTTTAAAAACAATAGAAAAAATTGATTACTCTTTTTGTTTTACCTCTCTTTAGTATATAATCCTAATTTTTCTTAATGTTATTTTAAGACTTGATATTATTTATTATAAATTATGATATTTTAAACGAATCGATTATGTTATGATCTTTTAAAAATTATATATATATATATATATTATTTAAAAAATATATAAAAAAAAAAAAGTAGCTTCTTACGGATAATCCGCATACCAACCTGTCTTTCCGCCAGCGGTATAGATAAAGAATTTTACGGTAAACTCTATCTATACTCGCATGACCCGCGAATATGATAACCTGTCCGCGGATTATCCAACCGGCCCGTTTGCGAACTCATCCTTCCTTATTCTACTCTTAATTACATTCTATATATAGAGCAATATTGGTTTATGTAGAGAGGGAGTGTACATGTGTGTGAGAGAGAGAGAGAGAGAGATGGAGGAAGAGAGGATGAGAGAGAGATACAGAGAGTGTGTGAGGAATCATGCAGCGAAGCTCGGCACGTACACTACCGATGGATGTTGCGAGTACACCTCCGATGAGCTCCGAACCGAGACGCTCTACTGCGTTGCATGTGGTTGCCACCGCAGCTTCCACCGCAAGGGCTCGACGAAGTATAACGTCGCCGACGCTATCGCCGACGGTAGTGAGACGACCGCGACGGCGCCTCACCTGCGTCTGCAAGCAGGGCCGGGACCGGAGGAGCGGTGGCGAGAGCGGAGGAGGACGAGGACGAGGTTCACGTCGGAGCAGAAGGCCCGCATGGCGGCGTTCGCCGCCGCGATCGGGTGGAAGATGCTGAAGAAGAAGAAGAAGAGGAAGAAGAAGGGCGAAGACGATGACGACGACGACGACGACGATGCGGACCGGTTCTGCCGCGAGGCCGGGGTGACCAGGAAGAGCTTCAAGATTTGGATGCATAACCATAAGAGCAGTGGTGGTGATGTGAATCATCATGAAGAGATATTGAAAGAGATGTAATACCCAGGGAGAAGGTCTCTAGCTAGTTGTGGTTGTGTTTATTAATTTCATTGTGTCATGCATGCATGTTTCAATACCATGTGTTGTTGTTGTTGTTGTTGTTCTTCTTCTTCTTCTTCTTTTTGAGAGAAAGGTAGCACGCTACCTGTTTCATTCATTGAATTAATGAATTAGGCTACAGGGATGAGGCAATTTTAAGTCTACAAAGTGGCGACGACGGAAAAAAAAAAAAAAAAGAGGAGAGAGAGAGAGACAGAGAGAGAGACATAGAATCTAATGCTGATTGGCTGGTAGGATTTGATCCCACAGTCTCATTGGATCCGATAGACTTCTTCTTCTTCTTCTTCTTCTTCTTCTTCTTCTTCTCCTAATGCAATGCATACTATTTTATCTTTTTACCCTTTTTTTTCCTATGTTATAGGGTGTTTGGTTTCCGAAAATAGCCCAAAAAATAGTTTTGTGGCCGAAAAACTATTTTTCATCCATTTGGTTTCTAAAAAACACAGTTTTTTTGAAAAAGTTCACAAAAAATTAGTCTTTTTTGTATTTTAAATTTTTTATTTGGAAAACAAAAACGACATAACAACGTATTTTTATGAAAAACTATTTTATGAAAAATAATTTCTCACGCTTTTCTCAAAAAAATTGTAGAAAATTGTTTCTGGTAAAATAAATAAAAATTCATAGAAAACAGTATTTTTATGGTTTTTTTTACGGATAAAAAATTTAGAAAATAATAATAAGACTTTTTTTATAAAATCTGAAAATAGTTCATTCCAGAATTAATAACTACTCTTTTTGAAAACGAAATGGATAAAAACACAGTAATTTAGACCTAGAAAATTATTTTCTGGATATTTTTGAAACCAAACACTTGTTCACCATGTTACATTTGTCTCATGCACATTAATTACCTATAATAGTTTTTTTATTTTTTTTGTTTTAATACTTTTGCGTGAGTCTTTTAATTTCCCACAATTTAAAGAACAATCCAAAACTAAGAAGCACCTTGAAAGGAGGTTTATTAACATAAGTAATGTAACTATAAATGAAAAAAATTGACCAAACAATTCTTTGTAGTACTAAAACAAACCCTCACTCTCAGTGGCAAGAGTGTGAATAGTTCTCTATCATGTGTGTAACTCCTTATTCTTCTTACACTTTTAAAATTTTAATTTGGATATTTGAATGTTTAAATACTTTTCAGGTGAACTTTTATTTTGATTTGAAAATCAGGGTAAAATATTATAGAGCATTAATTGTCGGGGTTGATCGCTAATCCAGATTCAGCTCGAATTAAGCAACAGAACGATTGACCGTAAGCAAAATTCGGTCGACCAAGCCAGTTAAAAGAAAAAAAAGAGAGGCTTTTTTTACATTTAGCCTCCTCAATTTTTATTTTTTTACAAATAGCTTTAACAAATTTATATTTGCATAAATAATCCTCTTCTTGCCACATGAGCACTTAGATGGCGTTTTTAAGTTGAACATAGTGATTTGATCATCGTGTTTAAACATGGTGATTAGATCACCGTATTCTTTTTTATATTTTTTTATCGCCCATAAATAAATAAAAAGGAATAGAGTATAGATATGAACACAGTGATTCAATCACCATGTTCAACTTACAAATGCCAATGTGACACTCGTGTGGTAAAGAGAGGATCATATATGCAAATATAAATTTATTAAGATTATTTATAAAAAAATTTGAGGGGACTAAATGCAAAAAAATAGTCTAAAAAAAGGTTAGTGATACACCCCTTATAGGAGATAGTGATGTACCTCTATAGAGAGTGTTCATCTTACATTTTCTATTTAAGAAAATAGTCTATAATGTGACCGTTATATAGGATGATGTGGTGTTTTCAACTAATCAAACTGCTACAACTGAATTCACTCATTTTATTATGATTTTTAGTAAAATATTTTTTTTCAAAAAAAATATGACGGACTGAACATAAATAATGTGGTTTAGTTGCTACACCATAAACTTCCTCCTATTCAAGGGTTGAGATACTTCCTTTAAAAAGTTTTAGTAAATAAAAAGTTTTACAAAAAAAATGCCTCCTTTAAAAATAGAGAAATTTATTCCTCACTCTTTCAGATTGTGGGTTTCGGGTTCGTGTTTTGGAGTGGGTAGGGTTAAAGAACCCAATGGGCTATGCCGAAAAAAAGATTAAATTACAGAAAATTTTCTTATAAATATCTATTTTTTTACTTTTTCTTCCTAACTTTTAAAAATCTACATTTTACCCTCCTCAGGGTTCCATCACTATTCCGTCTATTTTTTATAATTTATACTGAAAATATCCTTCAAAATGACAAAAATATATAAAAATTATTTTTTTATAGAAGAAGTAAAGATAATTTGGTCATTTTGCCCTCTCCATTAACGCCATATTCCCCTGAAAATATTTCTGAAATTTTAAAAGGGGAAAAATATAATTTTTTTTAAAATCAGAAAAAAATAAAAAATTAATATTTACACAAAAGTGTTCTATAATTTACCCAAAAATTAATATAATAATAATAAATACAACATGACACAAAATAGTGAGACACATTTGACACGTCATCCATCCATCCGGAAACACCTCTTCGTTTACTCTAAGGATAACTTCAAATATCACCTATGTGATTTCGTGCTTTTTCATTTTAGTACTATGTGGTTTAAAACGTATCACTTTAGTACCCTGTGGTTTAGTTATTCTCTTTTTTTGTTATCTTTTCGTTAATTTTTTCGTTAAAATATACAGAAAAACTTCAAATATCACACATATGGTTTATCGAATATTCACTTTACTATCATGTAGTTTTAACTTTCTCATTAATTTAACGAAAAAATTAACGAAAAGATAACAAAAAGAGAATAACAAAACCACATGGTACTAAAGTGATACGTTTTAAACCACATGGTACTAAAGTAAGAAAGCACGAAATCACAGGGTGGTATTTGAAGTTATCCCTTTACACTCGGGCTTTTTTTGCATTTGGCCCCCTCAAAAAAAATATTTTCACAAATGGCCCCCTCGATCACGTGGCGCTCGCGTGGCGCGGAGGCAGGGCCAAAATTACAAATACAATTTTGATGGGGTCATTTGTGAAAATATTTTTTTTTGAGGGGGTCAAATGCAAAAAAAGTCCTTTACAACTATCATTCTCTCTCTCTCTCTCTCTCCTTTTTCCAGCACCTACGAAATGGTTCTAGAACCTTCCCGACCCCAATCTCTTCCCCTACGCGTCGTCCCCTTCAAAATCCAATTGCCCCCAATTCGTAAACCCTCGATCGCATCATCCTCCTCCTCCTCCTCCATGAAACCCTAGCCCTGCCCCTGATCGTCCTAACCCTAACCCTAACCCTAATTGTGCGGCGCGATGTTCGGCGTGGTGTTCCCGGAGCGGAGCTACCCCATCGACGCCTCCGCCTTCGCCCAGGTCGGGCCCCTCCACTGGGTGCTCGACGTGGGCGCGCTCGCCCCCTCGTACCGCGACCTGCGCGAGGTGTGCGTCTTCCTCCTCCCCTCCGCCGCCGCCGCCGCCGCCTCCCTCCCCCCCGGCAAGGCCCTCGCCGTCTACGCCCAGCCCCCCGGCCGCCCCTTCTCCTTCTGCGGCGCCGTCCACCCCTCCCGCCCCTCCGCCCTCCTCCCCCTCCCCTGGCCCCACTCCGACGACGACCCCGACACCGCCGATCTCGCCGGCCCCGGCAATGGCGCGAAGATCGGGGTGGCGGTGGAGGACGCGGCGGCGCTGCCTCCGGCGGCGGCGGCGGCGACGGCGGCGGAGGAGGCGGCGGAGAGGGTGGCGATGCGGGTCGGGGAGAACCTGTTCAACTACATGCAGTCGTTCTGCGGCGTCGACGGGAGCCGCCTCGTCGTCCCCATGGACATCCTCGACCGCTGGTTCCGCAAGTTCCAGGAGCGCGCCCGCAAGGACCCCTCCTTCCTCAAATCCTTCCTCTTGTGATCATCCCTCATCCTCACAAATCCACCAAAAAGGTGCCACCTTTTTCCCCCCTCCGTAGACATTTTCTCAACTTCAACCCCTTTTGAAATCGACTTTTTATTTGATTTACACTCCCTTCCTCTACTTACTAACTGTTTGATTTAGCACAAAAGAAAAAAAAACGAATTTTTTAGGTTTGTTTGTAACAGAATTTTCAAAATTACTAATGAAAGGAGCTAAATCAAATGATTGGTGAGTAGAAGGGGGCGTAAATTAAATTTAAAAAAAGTTTAGGGGGGTTCAATTTTGATAGGGGTTAAAGTTTAGGAGGTGTCTATATATTTTCAACCTTGTTTGTGAGTTGTTTTGAGATGTTAAACATTTGTAGAGATAATAATTTGGGGTGTTTTATCTCAATTTCCCTCCGCATGGCATACATGCATAGAGGGAGGCTTCGTTGGGAATTGCGGATAGTGGAAAATTATGGTGAAAATATATTTTTTATTTGTTTTTGTACGAAAATATCATGTTGGATATTGCAATGAATTGATTGTGATATATATTTTGTTGTCGTGCATAAAAGCGAAAATGCATTTACTTTTTATGCTTTCGCAGATAATAGCATTAAATGATTCTCAGTACCAAACTAACTCTAAAACATTGAGTTTGGTAAAGCTTCACCATTGTGAATGATATGAAAAGGTAACACCTTTTTCTCTCCTTTTGTTCTTCTTGGCCTTGTATACTTTTTGGAATGGTGAGGAAGAAGAAGGGTAACAAGGCAAACCCCTTTTTTTTTTTTCTTTTTCTTTGCTTTTGTTCTTTATAATGTTTTGAGTAATTTGAGATGTTAAACATTTGTAGATATAATCATCTATGATATTGGAGTTTGGTGGTTTAATGGAACAATGCAATTGGCCTTTTCTTTTAGGACAAAAAGTTTGTGGGGGACAATTTTCATGGTGAGACGATCTCATTCACTGTTTTTTTTTTTTTTTTTTTTGAGAAAAAGATTGCGAACTACCCGCTTCATTCATTAAGTGAAATGAATTTAGCATACAAAGTGGAAGCAGCCAGGGCTTCCGAGAAACAAAGTAAGCCGAGAAAAAGCTAAGAAAAAAGGGGAGGAAAGTGAAGGTACAAAGGAGTGGGTTAAGGGAGTGGCGGACGCAGCGTGAAAGGCAGGCGTCGATGTCGTCAGCAGTTTTCTGTCCATTCCTTCGTAAGTTGGTTGATTCGTTTGATCATCTGGTAAGGGTTGGGGTTAATTCCTCTAATAATGAAATTGTTTCTCTCATTCCAGACTACCCACTAGGTAGCCGAAAGAAACCGTAGACTTTTATTTCTCTTAGTTGCGTCCTCGAGTCGGATAGTTTTTTCCCAGAGTTCTCGGGCCCCCTCCGCAGCCTGGGTTTGTAGATCGGGATCATACACATTTAGTAATAGGTATTTGACCATGACGCAGTTGCTAAAGAGATGGTCGTTGTTTTCTACACTGTATGCACAGAAGACGTAGGGTTGATCCTCGATCATACCCCTGATATACAACCTGTCAGCGGTACGGATTCTCTTTTTAAGTAGGAGCCAGATGAATATTTTGATTTTGATCGGGATTGTTGCTCTCCAAATGGACTTGCTCGTCAAATCTCTCACCCCAGTGTCCGTTAGGAATAAGTATAGAGATTTGACTGAGAACGTTTGGTTAGAAGTCCAGTGCCAATTGGCTCGATCTGTCCTGTTGGTTGGTCGGGCTGATGCTAAGACCTCCTTTAGCTCCGAAAGTCTTCTTTGTCTGCCGGGTGAATGTGACGTGATGAATCCATGGCAGATGTAACGCCATCTCTAACCTTTGGAGTTCTAGTATTGGAAAACTGTGGCATTCTTATTCCGTGTATAGTTAAAAATATCTTGGAACAACATACATAACGCCATCTCATTCACTGTTCATCATGTTTATTCGAGTGTTTAGATATATTTATAATAATTTAAAAAGTTTGAGTCAACATTACATTAAATTAAAGTTTGAGGATCAAAATGATATGACGAAGGAAAATGAAATTTAGCCTACAAGAAGCCACTTTAATGGTCTACTCATGTGATAGTTGTTGATTGGGTAATTTTCGCCTTTTATTTATGGGAAATTTTGGAATTATAATCTCCACATATGGTCCTTTAAAGTGTGTTAGGATTCTAGGAAAAATATTTCAAAAAATAGTTTTTAAGTTTGAAATGTAATTTTTTCGTCCATTTTGTTTCTTAAAAAAATAAGTTTTCTGAATTTTTTTTGAATTTTATAGAAAAGTATTATTTTCATTTTCCGTATATTTTATTTATAAAACAAAAACTATAGAAAAGAATGTTTTTCGTAAAAAAAAAAAAAATTTAAAATAATTGTTCATGCTTTTTCGAAAAATCAAACACCTTCTTAGCCAAACAAAAATGTTCCTGCCTAATTTTCCAACCAAACTTGGCTGAAAATTCTATTGTAGGATCAGAATCCGTGTAACCAAACAAGGGATAACTTCAAAATCTATTCCTGTGGTTTCATACTTTCTCACTTTAGTATCATGTGATTTAAAATATATTACTTTAGTGTCCTGTGGTTTTATTATTCTCTTTTTGTTATTTTTTCGTTAGTTTTTTTATTAAATTAGTGAGAAAGTTAAAACCACATGATAGTAAAGTGAATATTCGATAAACCATAGGTGGAGTATCTGGAATATTTTCTATGTAATTTAACGAAAAAACTAACGAAAAATAACGAAGAGAGAGAATAACAAAATTACGGTACACTAAAGTGATATATTTTAAATTATATTGTACTAAAATAAAAAAGCACGAAACCACATGGATAGTTTTTGAAGTTATCCCACCAAACAATCCATTCGAAAACACGGGTTAATTGAAATAAAAGGTGAGAGAAAACACATTTTCATCTACACAAAAGTGAAACCACACCTAACAGGATTGCATTGCGAGTTCTTATTACAACAAACAGAAATGTTCATATTGCTCCAAGTATACACTACTAATAACTGTTGAGCCCCTAATCACTATGCTATCCATCAGCTACCTCGCGCAATCTCCGATTCGAATCCTACGGTATTGCGCGTCAAACTGTCGCTAGTGTACATTCACCGTCGACAATACGAGGGTTGATACAAGTATTATCTTCGTGGTTTCGCCAATTTGCTGTCCTTTGAAGTATTGATCAGCCAAAATAAGTCTCCCTGTAGAAAGAAGATCAACGTAAGCGAAAGATAAAATGACGGCAGTGCCTGCTTGGCTTGGCTTCTGAAGCAGCTTGTGCTGGCAGTAAAAGCAGAAGATTTTAGCGGGAAAAAAAGAGTTGTTAGTGCTTTTTTTTTCAGAAAGCTCTACTGAAATAGCATTTTTGCAGAATCTTAGCAAAAATTACCAATTTGAGCAACCCTAAGCGTAATGTCTATATGGAGAGCCGGCCTCGGAGCCACTGATGGACGCGAATGACGACATGCTATCGTCTTTCTGCATTGCCACAAAGTTAAGCGGCACGGCCGACAGCCGCCTCGCCTCTCCGAAGTAGCTGTTGTACAGGCCAGAATGGGAGCGCGGCGTCAGCAGCTCGGGGGTCGCGCCACCCGCCGAAATCCTACGCGGCGTAGGGGTCATGAATCCATTCCCAGCCCCCTTCGGGTGATACCCATTTGTTTTTCTTCTAGGGCTCGGCTTCGATCCGTACGTCAACTCTTTCTCCGTAAGCCACAGGTTCTGCAACTTCTTTTGGTCCTGCGACAAAATCCATAGATGGATATCTCACATACATCAAGAAGATAAACAAGTTTAATACTCGAGAGTGGTTATACCCGGTGACGCCTTTTCTCCTCTTCCTTTTGTAGTCTGGTTAGTTTGTATTCTTCCAAAACCGCAACTAATCGCACCTTGATATCACAAACAACAGAAAATAAGATATCGATTCGGACGAGAGGAGACGACACAATGGCATGTTTAATTCGTCTTACTCCGTCGTATTGAAATGGCATGTTTCTTTCGTCTTCCCAGGCGAATGTTTTGATCATCAAGTTATCGACAATAGCTAGAGAAACAAATATCTGTTAGTCGACTCACCGCAAAATAACAAAGAAACAAATAAGTTAAAATGAGCGACCTGGAATTTTGCCGACGAGCATTCTCGCCTTCTCCGCTCGTTTTAGATTCAAGTGGACGCCTCTCCCGGCACTGTATCTGTTTTGGTCCTGTTCGACGCCGAAAGAAATGCTTAGACAAATGAGAAATTTACCCCTTAACCTGTCGAGACAACGGTTATTACCTACCTGGTTATACTCTTCGAGCCAGTTTTCTTCGTCGCAAGCCGCTAGCCATTTGGCGACTCGGTCCATGATCTCTTTTCTGGCTAGAGATTCTTCTTTCGCTTTCGCTATCTGAGCCTCGATGCTGGCGAGAAGCTCACAAGGATCGACGAGGCCTAAATGTGAGAACAAATTACAATTGTCGGATACTCATCTCGATAGCTTAACATATAATACGAAAAACTAAGTAGAAAGATACCGGAATCTATCAAAGCAATGGTTTTCTCAGGCGCGGTGCTCGTATCGGGCTCGATGTGCGCATCTGCGCAAATGTCTTCTAGCTCCAATCTTCTCTTCAGAACGAGTTCTTTCATTCTGCTCGATTTGAGTTTTGTCAACCTTTCGACTTCAGCTTCTGTCTGTCAAAATTTAAATATAAACCAATAATCACTTATTCAACACAGCTCTTAATTTTTTTTATTAAGGTAAGTGGAACAATCATCGAACCTGCACGATTGTCTCCAGCGATAGTATACCATCCCCGGCGAAGTCTTCTTCGGAAAACCCTCGAATGCGCGCCGCTTTTTCAAAACACCTTCTCTCTTCTTCAGAAGAATCCATCAACTTCCACAACTCTTGGAGTGACTTCGCAGCTTCTCGCAACTGCAGCAAAACAAATGAAAGATTTGACAAAGGATCGAATTCGAAATCGGAAAGAGAAATATAAACAAGTAAACGTCGAGGAGGTGCGAACAAACGAAGAAATTACAATACCTTGTGAAGCCTGATCTTCTTTTCCGCTTTGAGCTTCGAAACTTCCCGAGAAAGGCCTTCGAGGGTGCTGTCGCTGATGTTCGTGGACTTCTCTGAATCCCTTTCGTTCAAACTCGGGTGCACGTTGTTGACCGTTTCTGCAAAATCCACTCCGAGAACGCCGCACAAAGAATGGACCTCGTTCACGTACTCTAGAACTTTATGAAGGCGATCCGACTGCCGAAAAGCAGGAAAAAAAAATCAACCATATACACTATACACTATCTTAAGCGCCGAACAGGGGTAAATTACTGCTTGTTTGCAAAGGAAAGGGGTAAATTACCTTCTCTTTCTGGAGATTTCGGAGCTGAGTCTGACACTCATCAAGCTTCCTTATTGACAAGTCAAGCTCGTCGG
This sequence comes from Puya raimondii, assembly GCA_016920855.1. Taxonomy (NCBI): domain Eukaryota; kingdom Viridiplantae; phylum Streptophyta; class Magnoliopsida; order Poales; family Bromeliaceae; genus Puya; species Puya raimondii. The sequence goes on from JABWPP010000050.1 coordinate 140,307,833, forward strand.
CGTAGGACCTGTACTGATGATTCTGACCTGAAATTTCTGCACTGATCTTGTCGATCTGCGATCGCACTTCTGAGAATTGTCTGATTCGCTCCGCTTTCTTCACTCTCAGATCTTCCAAAAGTGGTGTCACCGACGCGAGCTGTTCCTTCAACGACATGCGCGCTTTCTGCATCTGCACATATGAACCAGAATTCGTAAGTTGCCGCAGAGATGGAAACTCCGAAAGGGAACTCTGTAAACTCAATGCATTAAAAGATATCAACACATTTGTTCAATGAATTCTCCGAGTTTAGAAGATTGAAGTTCTTTCCAAAAATTTTGCATACTACTCTTGCCTCAAAACAATCCAAAAATTTTGCATGAAAGTTAAACTTGGACAGATAACAAGAAAATCTGCAATATTGGATAAATCGAGAATGGAGGGACTTTAGATCTAATTTTTTTTCTATTTTTTTTTCTATTCCTTTTTTTTCTCTCTTCATTTAATCATCGCCTAGTACGTGCAGTGAGAAAGTACAATTAAAAAAAATAAATTTTTTTCCTCTGAACGTAATATCACATTCTGCATAAGCATATAGCAACGAGTCAGTTATGATATATTTTATGGAAACACCAGAAAACGGAGAAGCATATCTCTACACGCTTTCGCCCTATCTCCGTGTTGCGTACTAGCATTAAATGTGCGTTAATACCAAACGGGCCCTAATAAAGAGTCAAAACCCTAGTCCAAAATCCTCCAAAAATGCCTTTTTAGTGGAAAAGGGCCCATACTGATATGGAACTCTACCAACCCCAAGCCACAAAACAGATCAGTTCATAATGCTACATTCTATATTTCACCTGTGGACAGCTAAGAAGAACCGAAGTTCTCATTATTCACTCGAGTGCCGTGCGAGTTTCGGCAATCGGGGATGTCCTTGTTTATTGAATGCATAGGCCCAGTTGAATCTTCAACTATGATCAGCATGTCTGAAACATTTAATGTAGCTCTTTTTCTCTTTAAGATGCGAAAGAAGACGAAATCGATCGATTTCGTTCGGTGTATTTCAAGTATCATCCCTGGTAACTAGTAGAACTAAATTGGGCGAAATTTGACGGTATTTTGTGAACTTCACGAGCCATTACATACTGGAATGACATATGGATAGGTTTGTATCATCCCAATATCACACTTTATTTGCGGAACTTCTCAACTAGAAACAATTAGTCCCCGAACTTTCTCATATACTGCAATAATTTCATCTCTGACGACCGTTTTATCCCTTACAAAACGACTTGTTCATCGAGGGAACATGTTGAGAAGTTCATGCTATAGTAAAAAGTCGCGTGCTATTGGCGAACAGGGATGTCATTGATGTTGGCTTAAAGGGGCCAGCATCCTGCCCTGTAGCGGCAGGCCAGGTTGGGCCGAGTCACCTTCAAAATGGCGGGAGATCAGGTTGGGCCGAGTCACAAGCGTTGTGTCTGTGCGCTTTAAGTGAATCGGTTGTATATTTCTAACAGCTCGAGCTTTTGAGATTAATAGTTAGTACCAACGATCTGACAGTTATATGAGAAAGTTCAGAAACTAAATTGTTTACGCGACACTTTATCCATACCTATTATATATGCATTTTAAGTCCGAAACGAACTGAATAGGGGATATACCTTCAAATGGAGGCCATTTTCGCCGAGAGAAGCGACGAGAGCGGCGAGCTCGGCTTCTTTCGCCACGAGCGAGCGGTGGAGCTGCGCCCGCTCGTCGGTGGCCTCGTCGACTCTCCGGCGGTAGGCTCGCATGCACTCCATCTCCAGCTCGAGCAACATCCGATCCTTATCCTCTTCGCTCTCTCCGATCTCTTTCCATATCGCCTTACACCAACAAAAAAAATGATCCAATTGCGCAAATTTAGTACATGTTATTATAGTTTTGCAAGAATAATCAAACTAGAACCAACACAATCAATCAATTATTTAGCTAAGTCCCTTCATTTTCTCTCTCCTAGGTTTTCAAAACAAGAACACATTTCCAATACTCTTTAGAGAGAGAGAGAGAGAGAGAGAGAAAGAAACCTCAAGCTCTCTGAGCAGAGCACCACAGGTGGTCTCCATGCTCACACTGGACCTGACCCCTGCTTCAAACCCTAACCCCACCACCATTTCCCCCATCTCCTCAACTCCTCCTCTCCCTCTCCTTCACCCTTTCTCTCTCTTCCTAGAGAGAGAAAACCAAGAGAGAGAAAGAGAGAGAAGGAAAGGGACCAACTTTTTGACTCTCCCACCCTTCTTTGGGCCTCACAGAGGGTGGCACACAAAAAGAACCCACCAATCAAAGAGAAAGAGAGAGAGAGAGGGGAAAAGGGGCTAAAGCCTCTTCTTGAGCAATAAAGATGACATTTTTATTATGCTTTCTCTCTCTCTCTTCTTCTTCTTCTTCTTCTTCCTACTTGGTTTTAGGGCAAGTTCTCAGATGAATTGGGGCCTCAGAAGCATGTTGTAGTTGTATTATACCCAGAGGAGAGAGAGAGAGAGAGAGGGGGAGAAGGAGATTATGGGGATTGAGAGAGATTTGGAAAGATGGGTTTTTTATGGGTGGTTTGTGCTAAAACAAGGGTTTTTTTAGGGTTTAAGATTGTGGATTTTAATGGGGGGGGAGTAGAGAAAGGGGTTTGATGAGAGAGTGGGAGGAGGTGGTACTAATAAAGGAAGTTAGAAAGAAGAGGAGAGGAGTTTAAATTAAAAAAAAAGAAAAAGAAATTAGAGAGAGAGAGAGAAAGAGAGAGAGAGAGAGAGAGAGAGAGAGAAATAGGGATCAATTAATTTGTAAAGAGAGAGAAATTACTATAATTTTTTTGAACATGGTAAATGAATTATCATGTTCAACTTAAAATTTTCAACTCGTCCATCCTGTCCAGTGTGATTATAATTTTGCAGAGGTCATTTGTGAAATTTTTTTATTGTAAATTATAGAAAATTAAAATAAATATATTATAATTTTAGTTCCAATATCTATTAATGAGAAGCAAATATGTAAATATGTTTCTTTAGTAAATATGTATGTTTTTGAAAATTATATATAAATGGAAAAGAGGAAATGAAAATTCCCATATACATCCACATGCAGTTAATTTCAATTTGTTAGAATCTGAAGGGTTTTTCTTTTTCTTTTTTTTCTTTTTTTTTTCAGAGAATGGTACATAAAAAGAGGTTTAAATTTTTGGAGACAAAAAGAAAAAAAAAAAAAAAAAATCTGACAAAGAGTTGATCTCCTTTAATTTGTAAAGAGCTACAAGTGGAATCTTTATAAGGGATCAATTAATTATTTAGTACTCTTGGTGGGTGAATTAAAAAACAATATATATTTCCTTCAAATAAATACATTTTCCTTTTGAATTGAATGGCTAAAAAAAATATACCTGTTTGTTTTTTTTAGATTATAATTTTAAGAAAATCGTAGACATCGGTATTTATTTCGACACTGAAGTCGCTGTATCACCCAATTTTTTAGTCATAATTATATGGAGATCGGGCTTTTCGACTATATATCAAATTTGAGTTCGCAAAATTCATAAATTTTTTGTTCTCTGACTTTTCGCTTCCAAATAGCTCTAATTATTTGGGATGATAAAGTTATATTATTTAAATTTGTAAAATATACAAGAAAAGAAGTGCAAAATGGTTTTTTCTTGGAGGAAGAGGAATGAATTTATTCGAAACAAAGTGCATAGAATAAGCAAAAGAAATAAATAAAAAAAAAAGATAGGTAGAAGTTTATGGAGACCCCCCTCAATTGTAGGAGATTTGAATTTTCAAAATAGGTCCTCCAATTCTTTAAATTTTCTATTGGCAACCTTCAACTTTTAATCATTTAATTTTGAACTGCTTTTTATATTAAATTAGGGACTCAAAAACTAATTAGTCTACAGTTTAATTAATTAAAAAGTATTTAATATAGCAAAAAATAATAATATTGCCATTAGAATTAAGATATAAAGTTTTTAATTTAATTAATTAAAAATTACTAATCAAAAGAATCAAGAGGTTGTCATTCAAAGAATAATAGTTTAGTGGTCAATTGCTAAATGGCCTAAAACTGAAAGATGTTAATTTCCTGTACATTTTGTATGATTTTAACCTACAAAATAAGCTTGTGTTTATGTAACTACAATAAGTATATATATATATATATATATATATATATATATATATATATATATATATATAGAGAGAGAGAGAGAGAGAGAGAGTAAAAGCATAGGAGTATTGTGTGCTTCTGAATTTTTAGCCGGGGAATTACCTCAAGATCCGTATAGTATTAGTAAAGGAGACTTAAGGAGCACACCGTTAATAGTGCTACACAGATCTTGAGACAATCCTACAGCTAAAAAATCGCAAGCACAAATACTCATATGTTTTTAAAAGCACAGTAGCTCAACTCTCTTTCTATACATAGAAAGAGAGAGTCTGGCTACTAAACTATCAATTGGTGCTATTAAGTTTTCCGCCGTTAGATCTACCGACCATTTTCACCCGTTAGATCATACTATTCAACCAACCACTCACTCAACCCTAGGGGACTACTGTCATTCTAACTGCACATTTTTTCATCCAAGGATCGAAAATCTAATAGAACAAATGACTTGGTGCTTTTAACAATATAGTAGCATAGTTCTCTCTCTCTCTCCATATATATATATATATATATATATAGTCCGGCTACTATCCTCTTAAGAGGATAGAAGCCTTTGTCCTATCAAATTTTTGACCGTTAGATCTAACTTTTAATCATTTTCAACCGTTAGATTATACTATTCAACCAACCACCCACTCAACCCTAAGGGGCCCACTATCAACCTAACCGTAACCACTCTCATCCTAACCGCACATCTTTTCATCCGAACGGTAGAAAACTTAGGAGGACGAAGGCTCCCATCCTCCTAAAAGGATAGTAGCTGGATTATATATATATATATATATATATATATATATATATATATATATATATAGAGCTAGTCTTCTATACTATCTATAGTACCGGGGCTCCGGTACTATAGTCGCTTTTTCGATCTTAGGGTGTTCAAATCAACGATCCACACCGTTGAAACTGATCTAGGATATTTGAAGTTCTTAGAAATAAAATTTTATAATTTTTCGACGTAGTTTACTTTATGATCAAATCGTTTCAAAATTGTCAAATTTCAATGGTTATTATGGCGAGTTTGTAGTTTAACGGTGGAGAAGAATCTAAATTTATTCAAATTTTGATAGAAAATACTTTAAACTACATAGATGAAGGTCAACATCCTTGATCTTGAATTCGAAACTCCTATACTCAAATTTTAAGAATTATTCAATTTCCACCGTTCATTTTGACATGATTTATTTACTAAGTAAATAATATCGAAAAAAACTAAAATTTTATTCCTAAGAACTTCACATACCCTAAATCAGTTTTAGCGGTGTGGATCGTTGATTTGAACACCCTAAGATCGAAAAAGCAACTATAGTACCGGAGCTCCGGTACTATAGATAGTATAGTAGTCTCATTCTATATATATATATATATATATATATATATTGTAAGTTAGTTTTTTTTTAAAAAAAATTTATGAGGCAGAGGAGATGGTAGTAAAAAGTGCAGGTAAAGCTGCATAAGTAGAGTCTGAAAATTGAATAAAGAGCCTGTCATTTGTCATTGTTTTGGGGAGAGAATCTTGTCAAGTGCATTTATATATTCTATTCTGGGTATAAAGTACATTTCAAAGTATAACATATATTTATTTATTTATTTATTTATAATATGTGTGCAAACTTTTGCATGGATTTTAATTTGTTATTTTATGTAATATTTTAATGAATTGTGGCCTTAGGTTGGGTTGCATCATCTTTAAGTCTACACAGTTGCAGTGTAGGGAAAGGGAGAGGCAATGGACACTCTACCAAATTTAAATATGAGTTAAAAAAACAAAATAAAATAAAATAAACAAAAAAAAAAAGAAAATCTATGTAGGGAGGTTTTTTTTTTTTTTTTCCCTCTCTTTTTATGGGCTAACTCTACTAATCAAATGATTTATTGAAATTGAATTAAGGTGAAAATTAAAGAATGGAGATCCCCTCAACTTCTGAAACAATTACTTTCTGAACTACAAAACGTATATTTAAAAATTTTATTTATAAAATTAGGCTTTCAAGCAGAGAATGATTTACCGATTTTAGAAAACGTCGAATGATTTAACATTTCAAAATCACCAGTTTCTAAAAGCGGTAAATTATTTACCTCTTTACCAATTTATATGTTTTCTATATCCGAGCTCTAACGAATGTATAACATTAAACAGTAAAAATAATTTTAACGTTTTGAAACAGCAGTAAATGGTTTATCGCATTTAAAAAGCAGTAAATCATTCATCACATAAGACTAGCTTTATAAATAATTTTTTACTATTTTTATAATTAAAATATTTTTTAATCTTATTAGTAAAACAAAATTCTGTTCTATGTGTGATATTAGCTAGGAAAATATTCTGTTTCCCTTCTAGTAAAAAGGAATATAAATTTGTAGTTGTGATAATTGCATAAATATAATAATTAAATACATAAGTAAAAATAAATGAGAAACTATAAATTTAGAAGATAAAGTATTGTTTATTGACTCAAATCAAATAAACAGAAAGATTTGTCAGTAAAATCAAAATTTTGAAAGATTGAGTAGCTGATTCAAAATAGTCTATAGTTCACGTAAGTACTGCACGTTTTTTCCTCTATTTATGTGTGATAGCTAGGAAAATATTATGTTTGCTTCTAATAAACAACAATATGTTATGTCGATCGCACAATTTTTTTTTCTTTTGCGAGAGAGTTAGCAAGCTATCCGCTTCGTCCATTTATTAAAAAAAATAAACTCAGATAGAAATGTGAAGCAACTAGATTTCGAATTTTAGAATTCAGATACCAACCATTAAGCTCTTAGTCCACTGCACTAGATACAGTCAGGAGATTGCATAATTAGAAAATTTTCAATAACCTAACAAGCCCTTTGTTGTCCCAGATATAAAACTTTTGCTTTTCCTTCAACATGAAGCTTTTAGATGAATTTTAATGGAAACTACAAATCTTTTTGTTTTTGCTTCAACAAGAAGCTATTAGATGAATTTTCATTAAAATTAATTCTAGTGCTCTCTCTCTCTGTGTGTGTGTGATATAATTAATTCTAGTTGATAAGCTTATTATTGTGTTTGGAGCTCTAGGTGAGGTGTGAAACATATTTCTCAGCTTAACTATGTTATTATAATTTTAATCTTAAAAATGTGGCAATCTCTATTATTTATGCAATTAGAGATACAAAAGCAGTGTAAGTGCATGGGCTTCTTTAATTTCTGTTTCCTTAACAGCTCTCATTGCCAAAATTTTATAAAGGAATTAATTAATATATATATGGATATATAATAATTAAATTAATACAAAGAAAAGGGAAGAGATGGGACTTCTTACCAGTTCTGTTAAAGCAATTTTAAATCTGTGATAGGGACAGCATTTGAAGCCAAAAATGATATATAAACAAACTTGTTAATGTCAAAAGCCACACAACTAAATTCTCCAAACAAAAAAAGGGCCATGCAAACTATATTTATGATTATATAATATTGATTCTTTTATTAAGGGCTGTTTGGTTAGGTTGAAGTTTTCTGTCATGAAAAAAAAAAAAGTTTCAAAAATGAAAGGACTTGTCTGGCAAGGTTAACCCTGATGGTATGAAAAGAAACTAGAAATAAAGTTGATCAAAAACAAACAAAAAAAACAAAAAAGGATTTTGCATGTTTAGTAAGGTTGAAGCTTAATTAGATCAACATTTAGGGTTTTATAAAGCTCAAATTTAATATAAAGAGGGGTAACGCTCCGCTTTCCAAGGGGTCATCCATTTTAAAACTACTTTAGCTCTAGCACACTTAACCACTTAACCTCTTGGGCCTAACCACTGATATATAATGTTATAGCCGGGTTAAGCGGTTTAGCTATATTATATTCTATATATATAGTACTATTTCAAATCTTGGGGGTGTCACATATATATCACAATCATTTTAACACACAAAAGGAATATATATATACACACACACACAAGAGGTAATTAGGGCACAAGGTGTATAGGGCTATGAGGGTATGGTATGAAAAGAACTACAAGTCTACTAGTAGATGGAGACACAAGAACCACATAAGTAGCTGGCATGGGTGGTATTTATAAACCCCACCAATTTGTTGCAACTCCAACTATATAATTGGTAATATATCTCAATCTTAGTAAAAGAGCCAACCATAATTAGATAAGTACATAATAGTCTTCCTTTGAGTCAATTTTGATTTTAAATCAAGAGTCTTAACATCAGTGTCCAACATTCTCCTCAATGTATGGTGCAAAAAGCATAAAAGATATGTATAAATGATGAGAAAATAAAGAGTTCAACTCAGATGAAGCGCGCACTAATAAATTATTCAGTAAAGTTCATTCTAACCGTGTATCTCACAATTATGATTATAGATTAGTTATAAGAAACAGCAACAGAATGAAAAAGTAAGATGTACGGCTAGAATTGAACCTTTGTAGAGTAGTTTATTAGTGCGTCTTTCACCTAAGCCGAACTCAAAATAAAGAAATGAAGCCAACGTACAACTAGAAAGACATAATTGTAAGTTGTTAGGCAATTAAATAGTGGTGGATAACTTGTTGATGACTCTTCGATCTGTTGTCCAAGAGCTTTCTTTGTTTCTCTAGACATTGCTTAAGCAACTACTAGGTTTTATTGGGAGAATGAAATGATATACAATTGTCACTTGTGCCTCTTAGAACAACCACTTTGAAAAGCATGCACTAATCATAAATTATCACCATTGACTTATCGCATGTTTTTGCATTCTTTATGTTAGTTTACTTGTCTTTATAATGTTCGTTTACCTTTTGTCTTATGTTAATCCCTTTTTAATTTAAGCAGTATGAAAGAAAAGGAAATGTCGCAAAAGATGAAAGTACCATTTTAACTAATAACTTTATGCGTTATATATGTATTTGGACGTCAAAAATATGAACTAATGTAACAAAATAGGAAGCATGACGCACGAGGCTCCTATTTTGTATGATCGGAGGGGTTCAGGATTACAACCTCTCATTCTGCGCGGAGATCAAGTGTTTCTACTCAAAACCTAGATTATTTAAGAGAGGATGGACCGGAAACACTGCCTGTGTGCTGTGCGGAACCGAAGAAGAAACTGTAGATCATTTGTTCACGCAGTGTATTCTTACGAAATTTCTCTTAGTGATGGGTAGCGTGGAGGATGTACAGATCAGGAATTTGGAAGACAATGTTACTTCAATCTGGGAGATCAGGTGGTCGACCAAGAAAGGACCACAGTCATCAAGCAATAGGCTACCAAATCTAGCTGCCTGCTGGTGGGTCATATGGGAGACGAGGAATGGGACGATCTTTAGAAATGCCATGCCGGATGCCCTGCTTGCCGCGCAAAAATCGAAGTCACTGGCGAAGTCCTGGGAACAACTTCTCCCAGCGTGACAGATACAACTTCTCCCGGAGTGACGGAAATATATATATATATATATTTTTTTTTTTTTTTTTTTTTTTTGCCCTCGCTCTCTCGAGGCCTTGGTTGCCTCACTCTTGTAGCCTAATTCACTCCCTCTATGAATGAAGCGGGTAGCATGCTACCTTTTTCTCAAAAAAAACTTTACTACTGCGCCAAAATTTCACCCTTTTAAGTCAAAGTGTCATGTATTTCTTTCTTTCTTTTTTCTTTTTTTTTGTGGAGGGTATTTTTCATGTGTACATGTGGAGGGTATTTTTCATGTGTACATGAGAATTTGCATGGATGTGATACTCATGGCTAGAGTAGATTAGAGAGCTCCTATCTCTTGATGCATGCATGGTTGGTCCCAATGCAAAGATTTGTTCAGAAGGCCCCATCCATGTACTTGTCAAGAAATTTGTCTCCAAAGATATATAACGCAATATATTGGCCCTATTGTTAGTTAGACAATTCCAAAAAGGTTAGCAAGTTGCACAAACTGTTTTGGCTATTATTACTTAAATATGATATACATACATATATATATATATATATATATATATATATATATATATATATATATATATATATATATATATATATATATATATATATATATATATATATATATATATATATATATATATATATATATATATATATATATATATATATATATATATATATATATATATATATATAGAACTAGGCTGGAATACTATCAATAGCACCAAGCTATTTGTGCTATTAGTTTTTTAGCCCTTGGATTGAGAAATGTGCGGTTAGGATAATGTGGGTTCCCAAGGGTTGAGTGAGTGGTTGGTTGAATAGTATAATCTAACGGGTAAAAATAATCAAAGGGTTAAATCTAACGGTGGAAAACTCGATAGCACCAAGCCCTTGGTGCTATCGATAGTATCCCAGCCTAATTCTATAGAGTCCGGCTGGGATACTATCGATAGCACTAAGGGCTTGGTGCTATTGAGTTTTTCACCGTTAGATTTAACACTTTGATTATTTTTACCCGTTAGATTATACTATTCAACCAACCACCCACTTAACCCTAAAGGGCCCACATCATCCTAACCGCACATTTCTCAATCCAAGGGCTAAAAAATTAATAGCACCAATAACTTGGTGCTATTGATAGTATTCCAGCCTAATTCTATATATATAGATATATATATATATATATATATATATATATATATATATATATATATATCGTGATTTTTAGATATCATTTGCGCGCCTAGCGATCAAAGGAGCTCAAAAATCAATAATTTTAATGGTCATGGCTAGCCGTTTGCAAGTTTAATGGTGTAGAAATATCCAAATCACGTGAAAGTTTGATAGAAAATTCTGTATACTATATAAAACCATATCAATATTTTTGATCTAAAATTATAGTGTCATGTCATCACATTTTTTAAGATTTTTATTTTCAGCCGTTGATTTTGAGCCCTTTCGATCACTAGGCAAATGATATCGAAAAATTACGAAATTTATTTTCTAGGTACTTCAAATACTCTAGATCAAGTCTAACGGAGCCGACTGTCGATTCGAAAGTCCCAACATCGAAAACGAGTTGGAAGCACGGAGGTAGTAGCTCTACTATATATATATATATATATATATATATATATATATATATATATATATATATATATATATATATATAGAGAGAGAGAGAGAGAGAGAGAGAGAGAGAGCTAGGCTGATATACTATTGATAGCACGGAGGCCTCCGTGCTACCAAGTTATTTTCAATGATGCGGCTTTCAAATCAACGATTGGCTCCGTTAGACTTGATCTACACTATTGAAAGTATTTAGAAACTAAATTTCATAATTTTTCGACATTATTTGGTTAGTGATCAAAATGTCTCAAAATTGACAATTTTAATGGTCGATGAGAGGCGTTTGTGAATTTAACGGTGTGAAACAATCCAAATCTGATGAAATTTTTATAGAAAATTCTTTTCACTATTTAGAGTAAGATCAGTATCTCTGATCTTAAATTCAAGTCTTTTATCATCATTTTTTATGGTATTTTTATTTTCAGCCGTTCATTTTTAGACTACTCGTTTGATAGGTAAATGATGTCCAAAGATTATGAAATTTAATTTCCAAATATTTTCAATAGTGTAGATCAAGACTAACGGAGCCGATCATCGATTTGGAGGCCAAATCATCGAAAACAACTTGGTAGCACGGAGACCTCCGTGCTACCGATAGTATAGCAGCCGGACTCTATATATATATATATAGAACTAGGCTACTATACTATTAATAGCACCAAGTTATCAGTGCTATTAGGTTTTCGGCCCTTGGATGGAGGGAATTGTGGTTAGCATGATAGTGGTCCCCTAGGGTTGAGTGGGTGGCTGGTTGAATAGTATGATCTAACGGGTGGAAATGATCAAAGGGGTAGATCTAACGGCGGAAAACTCAATAGCACTAAGCGCTTGGTGCTACCGATAGTTTAGTAGCCGGACTCTATATATATATATAGAGAGAGAGAGAGTCCGGCTGGTATACTATCGATAGCACGGAGGCCTCCGAGCTACCAAGTTGTTTTCAATGATGCGGTTTCCAAATCGACGATTGGCTCCGTTAGACTTGATCTACACTATTGAAAGTATTTGGAAACTAAATTTCATAAGTTTTCGACATTATTTACCTATCAACGAGTAGTCTAAAAATGAACGGCTGAAAATAAAAATCTCGTAAAAAATGATGATAAAAGACTTGAATTTAAGATCAGAGGTACTGATCTTACTCTAAATAGTGAAAAAAAAATTCTATAAAAATTTCATCAGATTTAGATTGTTTTATACCGTTAAACTTACAAACGCATTACATCGATCATTAAAATTGTCAATTTTGAGACCTTTTGATCACTAGTCATAATATCGAAAAATTATGAAATTTAGTTTTCAAATATTTTCAATAGTGTAGATCAAGTCTAATGGAGCCGATCGTCAATTTGGAAGCTGTATCATTGAAAATAACTTGGTAGCACGGAGGTTTTCGTGCTACCGATCGCGATAGTATACCAGTCTAGCTCTATATATATATATATATAATATATATATATATATATATATATATATATATATATATATATATATATAGATTAATTCCTACAAACAATATCCAATCACTATTGTTTCATGGAACCATGAGATTAGGTGGACCAGGGCTCCATAAAATGCACTTGAATGAGCTATACAAGACTCTCTCTCATACACGCACACATAAGAAACACACACACACACACACAAATAATATACACTTGAATGAGCTATATGCCTATACAAGCCTCCTCTCTCTCTCTCTCTCTCTCTCTCTCTCTCTCTCTCTCTCACAAAACACACAAGCACAAACACACACACACTCCAAACTAATATACACTTGAATGAGCTATATGTCTATACAAGCCTCTCTCTCTCTCTCTCTCTCTCTCTCTCTCTCTCTCTCTCTCTCTCTCTCTCTCTCTCTCTCTCTCATGTTTGTTTCCATTAAGGGGACTAAGACACTCTGACCATTATGGCTTAACTACTTGTGGGGCTTGATTAATTCATGTCACTTGAGAGAGAGATAGAGAGAGAGAGAAGCTTGTATAGCTCAATATGCTATACTAACAGCTGCAAGAAATTACCTAAAGCTTAAAAAAAGTAAAAATTTGCATCCAAATATTCAAAAAATAAAGTTGTTGGCAAGGAAAAGATTGAATCATCTAGCTGATATATATGAGTCGAAGTGGCTTTCGTGAAATGACGTTTGCCTAAAAAAATGTTAAGCTGACAGAAAATAATATTTTTTAGTATTTCATAATATTGAAAAGTCTCTTCCATTCTAATATATACTACGTAAAACGGTTGCTTAATTTATCTATAAAATTTAACTAGTGGAGAACAGTGTTTTTATACACTTTATATTCGACGATTTTATGGTTTTAAGTTGTGTGTTCTATTAATAAGAACGATAATGCATAGAATGGATGCAAAAGATAATGAATATAACAAAAGATGATGGCTTGATATGGACTAACACCAACAACCAATTAATGTAATTTCCCCTATATATATATATAAAATTAAACTATCACAAAACAAACTTAAACAAATACTCTCTTTATAACAATTCGATAAATACACCAATATAAATTCTCACCATGAATTACTTTTATCATCATGCATGAACAAAAAAATCCCTCACCTAAGTTCTAAGCATCCATTCCACTTTACTTGCTAGGTCAAGCATCATAATTATCTCTTGAAAATGTTACTAATTGTTATTCCATATTTGAGCTCAGAACATTTCGATCACGCAATACCGATAATGTCGAGTCGTCGCCTTCGATAGCTCTTTCGTTTGGATGATCAAGATGTCTACACCTATGTAATTTCATTTTCCTTCAAATCCTACCAAATTGGAGAGAATTGACATACTACCAGTTAAAGGGAAATATTCGGAAATTTTCCGCTTTTTTATGTTGCTTTCGAGTTCCGGGAGCACAATAAAGCATGATAAAGATGCCCTAATTTGGTAGTTAGGTTGTAATGCAACAAGAGTTTCTATTTTTGAGTTCAACAACATGAACAAGTCGAGCTCTTTTTTGAAGTCCTTTATTACTTCATTAATCTTCTTAATTTAATCAGCACCAACAAGAGCCAACTTGTCACAAAAAATTCGAATTAAATTGCAAGAAAAATACATTGGTTGCTCAAGAACAGAGTTAGGAGCGATTTACAGTGCGAACAAACTAATTTGGATTAGTCTCAAATGAATCAAACTAAAGCATGAAATTTGTGTTGATACGAGCCACAATGACAATTCCTAAGTACGAACTCCGATGAATCTCACAAAGATAATCCCCTACATTCACTCATTTACTGCATATCTTGGTTCTTACTGTTTCGTCGTACGCTTCACGGTAAAAAATGTTCATCAATCCTCTGTTTGATCCCTTCAGGTTGCAGCACGTGCGTGAGAATTCTCGTAACGATCTCCGCTATTTCTTCTTCGTCATAGGATGTGACAAACTTCACTGCAAAGTTTGCTTAGCTCTTTCGTCATAAAAATCAGCACATAACATAACACTAATCACAATCAGGCTTTTGTGTAATCATATGCAGTATATAATACTATAATCTATATCATACATGAAAACATACAAAGCCATATGTTTCAGAAATATGAGCATGGATTAAGAATATGAAATGTCTATTATTCTGAAACATAGAAAAAGAGCACAGAATTGTAAGGGCTTGAATCAATGTTGCATTTAAACCACCACATCAGATCCCCTACATGACCTACAGATCACTTTATACAGTAGCATGCAGGTCTCATATTGATTGATCAACAGCAGGCATTGGATAGGGATCAGAGGAAGACACTTTTTAACTCTGATCATTAGAAACTAGCATATGTACCACAATTGTACCAGGTGAATAAATTATGGAGTTTGTAGATGCTCTTACCTTGTCTTTTTTTTTTTTCTGACAAAAACTGAAGGACAATTATTCTTTTCCTACTATACATGGTAATGCTAGGACAATGCATCTAGGAAAACAGGAATCTACTAGGTTTACATTTACAGGCAAGGAAGGAATTGGATTTTATGGCTATGCATGTTGGAAATTATTGAAATTGGTGGCTGAATCGTAAATTGCTATCATATCGGTGTCGCAGGACAGTTTGTTTGCATTCATTAAAAGAAAAAAAGTACTAATGCATCTCAGAATATACACATGCGAATATAGCGTTGTATTATCGGGCAACTTTGGAAGCATCTGATATGCTGCAGTCATTTTTGTTTCAGCACTAATAAAAGGTGCGGAAAAAAAAATTGAATTGTAGGTAATTGTTAGGTAAAGGCGACTTAAGAGTAACTGCAATTTAATCAAAAGTAATCCGCTATAAAAAATAACCCCTTAAAAGGCAGGCGACAATAATGGCCTCTAAGCAACAGCCTTCTCCGCTGATTTACAGATATCGTTGCATAAAATTTTTGGACTCGAACTTTTTTTTGTTTTAGCATAAAGGCCCATCTGATCTACTCCTATCCTAGTTTTTTCAGGACCTTTTTTATCGCAATGTTTTCCGATTGAAACGAATTAGTTCCCCCTTGTTGATGTGTGTAGGTCTTAGTCGGACCTATCAGAACCATCAGAACATAGGGTACATATTCAGTCAGTTTGGATGGTTTTTGGAAAAAGAAGAACCAAAATCAAAATGAAATTTTCAGGATTTTTTCTTTGTTAAGTTTTTGACGAACAGTTTGTTAATTTTCAAAAATACCAAACAGAAATAAACTAAAATAAGAAGACGAAAAAAAACGAAACACAAACTCTTTTTTCATTCAATTGGTTTAGTTAATTTGGAGTTCACACCACTATGGGATTTTGATCTTAAGATTAGACGCATCTTAAAATTGTATATAAACACATAAAAATTGTCTTTTATACTAAATTCAATCCCTCCTTTTCCTATCTACATGCATTTTTTGAACATCCCTAGCAACAACTCTTAAGAAGCACAAGGCATTGCCCATCTTGCAGCGCAATATATAACTTGCTTTTGATGGATGAGAAAAACTACAGGATTACCTAAAATACTTCACATAAATGGCTAAAATTTAAAGTATGCTATAATTGCACAAATGATCCACCACACATCTAACTTATTTTTCTAAGACATTCTTATTTTCATTAAAAAAAATGGTATGAAGCTGGCCTTTGCGCAACCATACGGTGGCACACAACAAAGATAACATTTTTGTAATTATGAAACATATAACATACAAAACAAGGTAATCACGATCAACTTCGTGCAAAACACCTTCCTATGATAAATGATCTATCAAGCATGCATAACTTATAGGAATATGTCTCGTAAATAAAAACAGAACAGTCAATAGAACTCGGAGCACTCTGTGGATAATGAAAAATGAATCATAGAGAAATAAGTTAGAAGGACTACAGCATTTCATTAACTGTGTGGGAAGGTTACTTACCGGCACCTTTTATGTTAGTTATGATCTATGAATTTGGAGGCGACAAATGGAACTCGTACAAGCGACAATTATTACGATACAAAATTCAATTCTTTCACTTCTCCTCTGCCGTGGTGCTTAGTTTTTCCATGCGTTATTTTGAGCATTCTTCTTGCGAATATTTATTTTAAAAATGCCGAGGCCTCAAGTCACTAACTTCTCCTCCCTCAAAAATATTCATTATGTACAATTTTGTGATTTGGTGGCTTAAATCTTTGATTGAACTAAGGATCTTACATCTTGCTGGTCGCATCTTTTTCGACAAACAGTGCTTGTTATGCCTCCGACCAACTACACGGAAGGGCCCACTAGAAACCTCACAATCAAGGATTTAAGTGCCCATGTATCGTGCCAGCAAGATATCGGCACGATACAGCCCCTGTGCCGATGGCACAGCTAAAAATTCTCTTTTCTTTAAATTTAAAAGTAATTTCCTCAATAAAGTTCAAAACATTTGATAAAGATACATAATAAGCAATTAGAATATTTTATTGCTAAAGAAAATAAATATTTCATGTCATTATGTGTGCCTACACATGTATTTTTTGTGATCGGCACGCATCGACACGGTCTGGCACGCACTGTGCTGTACCTTTACCGACAAGTTTTCGGCACGACTCCGTACCACGGCACTTAAATCCTTGCTCACAATAACCCCCTCACCACCGGCGACATGCTCGTCAACTCGGATTAAACACTTTCAAAAGATGATCTTCCCATGAAAGATGTAAACTTAGAAGCGCAATCCATTGCAGGCCTCGCTACGATTCTATTTGTTACGAATCCACGAGTGAGAGATCTAAGGCTTGATAGAGTAGATCAAATTAAGATATATAACCTACAAAACCTCTCGGCAACACATGATAAACCCTCCCAATACAGAGTTATACCTGGATCGGCGAC
Organism: Puya raimondii; assembly: GCA_016920855.1. NCBI lineage: Eukaryota > Viridiplantae > Streptophyta > Magnoliopsida > Poales > Bromeliaceae > Puya > Puya raimondii. The sequence goes on from JABWPP010000050.1 coordinate 140,325,352, forward strand.
AAACCAACAATGCGAGAGAAAGAATATTGAATGCAAGTACAGGAAAATCGATAGGCGCAAAACAAAGCGCAACACCGATGAGATTGATTTAGAAAATTACCCCAAGGGAGAAGCGGAAACTCCCATCGCTGCTTAGGGACCGAGATGACATATGCAGTAACCTGCAGCACGCCGCCAATCAGAAACAAACGACTCGAATAAGCAGAGCCGCGAATTGAGATAGTTTTATTGCTGAACATACGAGAGTCGACGCCGCGAGCGCATAGGGAGTGCGGAAAAGGAGTGAAGCATCTTCGGTCTCGTAAAGAAGATCCATGATCTCCATGCACACATCTAAAGTCACGAGTTCCCCCAGCTTCGACAGTTCCCTGGCGAGAAATCGCAGTGCCGGTGCTCAGAAAACGAACTAGAATTCGCGCTAGAAATTTTGATTTTGAACCGATAATACGGAAAGCACCTGAACTGAACAAGAAGATCTTCCAGGTACACGAAAGCGATGTTCGATGCTCCGATATCGTACCCTAGCACCTGAAATCGCAAGTGGCTATTCATTTCGGATTCGCAGCTCAAAAGACGAAATATATATATATATATATATATATATATATATATATATATATATATATTCACGGGTACCTCCATAAAGACGAGTTCCTGCGCGTAACGAACAACGAACATTAAATCAGAATAATAAAAGGAAAAAAAAAAAAGTGAAAACAATATGAAGCTTAGGACATTACGGCGTCGACAAAATCTGGGGAAGTGAAATGCTGATCGGCGATGAGGCTGTCGGCCAACGCCTTCAGGCTCTTCACGGACAGCGGGCGGGAGTCGTGGATCTGCCGCCGCCGCTCGCAAAAGGTCGGATTAATTCCGGACACGCACAGACACAGACACAGACACAAGAAAAGAAGAAAGTGAGTTTTGATTGAATTGAATGGAATGGAATTGAAATGGAAGGAGAGTTGTGGGGGGTTTACTTTGGTGGAGATCCAGATGGAGACGAGGGCGAAGAGCTGGAGATTGCTCTCCCTGAGCGGCCGCAGGAGCCAGCTCCGGGAATTTGTCCCGTCATCTTCGATTACGCTATATAATAATTATTGAAAAGAAAAAAAGAATGTGAAAAACTGGAGGTAAAGAAAAGGGAGGAGAGGGAACTGGGGATAGACCTGGGGAGGAAACGGTGGGCGAAGAAGGCGAGGGCCGTGTACTTGACGACGGGGCGGAGCTGCAGCGCCTTTTCATTTTTTTTTTTTGATTTGTTTTTGTGAGGGGAATAATAATGGGTGTGGCGAGAGGAGACGAGATGAGAGGAGATTCGTGAAAGAAGGGAAGAAATTGTGTTGGGGGTGGGGGGAAGGACGAAGAACTTACGAGGGAAGCTTGCAGGAGGAATTCGAGCAGGCTATGCCGCCGCCAGACTTCCACCTTCGCCTTCGCCATCGCCCGCCACCCGGCTCTCTCTCTCTGTCTGTCGCTCCCTCTCTCTCTCCCTCTTCGGCGGGAAACACCCATTTATTTTGAAGGAAGTTCTTCAGTGCCACACAGCCACGTACAAAGTTCTTTACTTCTTTTTTTTTTTTCTGACCTGCGGATCAAAAATGAATTCCCAAAATAAACTTGTATTATTATATAGAGACCGTCCGGAAAGAAAATTTCCGAGAGGGAGAACTCATCAGTTTTGCAAACTCAAACTTCACCCTCAACTCCACCGAAATAAAACGATCAATTTTCATACAATTTTCGGTGCAAACTCTGATGATCTCGCAACTTCAATGATGAAATATAATTGTCCGCGCAAATTCCAATGATCTCGCGACTTCAATACTGAAACAAACACCAATGCTGATGACTTCCCAAGCCATGAGTTCAACCACCGAAATTCACAAACAGGCTCTAAACTAACTAAACAGCTGAGGAATCTGTCTTATATATACTAACTGAAAGGCTAGATGCCTGAACTCATTTCCTCTAAACACACGCACAGAAGCAACTTTTGTCGACAACATTACAATTTGTAAACTTCTTCTCACATCAAGTTGATTGAATATTTTTTAATTCTAATCTCTAATCAATCTGATGTTCTAAGAATAGAACAAAATATTCATTTCTTGATATGATATTCCACAACTTTTTAATTTTGTTTTGATTTGAAATCAGAATTTCTAAATATCCGGATATAAAAGCCATCTTCAAAATGCACGCATCTTTACAAACTATACATGTAACAACAATTAGCAATGATCTAATGCCACCATAATCAAATAGCCTAATAAGCACCGCTGAGATAAACATAAAGCATCATTAAATTTGAGCTGCAACATTTAATTCCGCACAAATCAAAATGCTTAACAAAACAAGCTCAGTAACAGCAGCAGAGGTAAACTAATAGTTCTTTTCTATATAGTTCGACGCTTATTGTCACGGACAGGTTCCTTCTCTTACAGTCTCTTTTTGTATACGGTGTTTAAAACTAGGTAACTGACGGTCCAATAAGGTAAAAGACTCGGGCTTTCTCAGCTCATGCGGAACAATAGCGGAAAGCGAAAGGAGTTAACGGAACAGGGTAAGAAAGAAAAAAGAAAAAAATTGTAAAGAAATCGCTTTTGTTTGGTATGTATGTTTCATCCTGTAGAGAGAGTCTGCAATGGTGTGGTTAGCTTTGTTAAGGTCGCAGCTGAGCCTTCACCGCAAGGGCTGCAGCTTTGTACCATGCAGCCACGGCCATCGCGCCCGGGTCCGGAACCGAAGAAAGTAGATCTGCAGAAATGTACGAGGATCGACCGGCCTGAACACACATCTCGTCATTCGTCAGTATATGTGACAGCTATATATGTATTTGAATATGTAAAATATAGCAAGCTTCCACATGAGGGCTACTTGAATAGAAATGTTGGAGGAAACCATAACAGCTCTGTCAAATTCCCACCACCAGCTTTCCATCGTAGTTAGAAGCGGAAGCTCAAAAATGGAGCAGCTTTTGGGATGAAGAAGCTCATTTTACTTCTCGCTCTAGCCAAAAACTCTAGGCGTTCACTTCTCGTAGAGAAAAGCAGTTTCAAAAGCTAGGAGAACGTGCTTATCAAATCCCACAAGCCAAACCAGGCTCAAAGCAGCTAAACTGGATGTGTTAATGTGAATTAATTATGTACGACGCTTTGATGCTGTACCAGCAAAACAGATAGTCAAGGATCATAGCATGCAGTAAACCACTGACGCCCACAAAACTAAATATCTTACATTGTTATGGTGCAAATAGTTAAATATTTTGCCCATTATTATTACTATGATATTTCACCATTATTTGTGAATGCAAAATGAATTTAAAGGGAGAGAGAAAAGGAAATTACTTGCGCATGCATGTTTTTAGTAGACTCGGCACCATTCACAGCGGCCTCAGATGACAGTAGAAAAGCCGTCACAGGGTCATCACCAGCATCCAGCCTCTGCTCATGAAGAATATTTAATCACACATTAGCCTTACAAATCTACGATACTTCTCTTTAGAGATGGGGGGGGGGGGGGGGGGGGGGGGGGGGGGGGGGGGGGGGGGAGAACTTGTCTTGCCTCTTTTAGAACATTCGATGCCGGAATGAGAGCATCCAACATCGTGCGATAGCCTGCACTGGCACGACCATACTTGCTAACAGCAGCAATGGATGCTTCTAACGCATTAGACCCTGAAACAGAAAGGAGGCATATTACTAAACGTCATAACATAGGGACGAGATCTACTGATTTCGTGTGTGTAAATATAACAACAGTGGTTACATTGTTTTGCCGTAATTTTTGAGCTTCCCTTCAAGCTAGCATATGCTGCCTTGCAGAATATGTCATACCTGCCAATCAGCAAATTGAAAAATACAGTTTAGGGCATTCAGTCCTTCACACGCATGTCTTTAAAATCATCCATTTACATACGTATCAACTATAAAATCTGAATTTCAATTTATGGCTCTTGAAAGTGTGGTGTGAAAAAAATTTCATCCCAAGTTAGAAGTCAGAGCCAATTCACAAGGAACACTTTTGCAGGTACAACGGTATTACATATAAGAAAATATTTTTTTCCAACGGCACATGAAGATTCAGATTTTGCAGGGATATGCACATGTATACACAACTCTTCAGGGACATATGTTAATGTTTTTCAATATACAGGTCTCCAAATTCGATAGTTCGAATAGAAGATAGCTAAAATCATAAATATATAGAGTAAGGCCTTATATAACTAAGGCCTTACATAAACCAAGGCCTTGTTTGGCATAGTGGACCTTTTAAAAGAAATAGAATTTCTATATAAAATAGTGTAGAACAAAATGGTGGATTGCTTGTAATCCTTATATCTAAGTTGTTTGTTTGGCAACAAAAACTTAAAACTTGGAAGCAACTTCTTTTGTGCATTTTATGCCTAGGTGCCTTTCAAGCTAATCAACCATGACAACAAGAGAAAAGTTCTTCCGCCGGCATATCAAATTATATAAAATTAGTGTTTAAAAAAATAAAAAGAGGGCAACAATACCAAACAAAGCCTTAATTAATGTTAATAAAATTAAAAGGAAGATAAGATGGGTACTGTACAAGATGCCACTCGTTCCACCCATCACCCTACGGATAGTGGCCCCGATTTCATTCACCGTCTCAGCAGCATCATTCATGGGGTAACTGTGTGAAGCAGAAAATTCTAATTAGAGTCCATAAAATTGTCACCCTAAGTGACTAATGCAATTTATCTAAATTTGTCTCATTTTGTCAATCTAAACGACTAAAGCAACTTATCTAGTTTTGTCTCATTAATGATAGATTTATATATAGACAAAGCAAATTCTAAATGGTAATCTTGGAAGACAAAAAATTTCCCCACCATGTTTCCCTAAAGAACTCTATAAATTCTACCAGAAAATTTTAAAAAAATTGCCACACCCTGCTAAACATAAGTATTGTTGCATATGACTATCTAAAATTCAAAAAGTTCAAATAAATATATGAACTTTTGTACTTTCCCCAATCAACCACACCTAGCCCTGAATTCAGTTAATTTTTCTTTACAATCTTCAATCAGGCAAAGTACTGACCCACCCGTAAAGATATCCGAGCATTCAAAAGAATAGAGGCATTAAATCATTTGAGTTCCATTTGATTGAAGATTGAAAAATTCAGGCTAGATGGTTGGCAGAAACAATCATAAAGTTCATGTGTAACTTCTGAAGTCCAGGTCCCACACTGCAACCGAGCAAATGTTAATAGGGGTCGGGCAGATTTTTCCCACCAGCCAAAAAAAAAAAAAAAAAAAAAAAAATCTTTACCGCTTTCTCATATCGTCCAGAACAGCAACTGCACCTCTATACATCTGAAGAGAAAATTCTGTCATGAACCATTAGAAAAAAAAATACAAATAAAACAGGCGATATGGCCTAAATGAGGACTCACAGTAGTTCCACAGTCACCATCGCCCACTTTACCATCCCATTCGTTTAGGCTGTCCTTAAGACTGATAATCTCTTTAGCAGCGGCTTCGATAGCAGCCTCCAGAATAATGCCTTGTTGGGTTAGCTCTTGGGGTTTGCTAAGCATCTGCCACAGGATAAAATGTATGAAGGAAATAGAAAGTATATCTGAAAAGAAGATAAGGGTTATCTTATACATTATGTATATCTTAAAGCCCGAGAAATATAGCCCCAGAAAAAGAATGTAACAAATTATGAGTTTAGCGGCCAACAAAAACAAGTAGTTGCATTTCACACATAATTATAATAGAGGCAATGAGGTCCTAGGACTCAAAAAAAAGGAGGAACAAGATAGCAATCCTGGTTAATGACAGCATATAGCGATTTATGTATAGAGTCAATTTTATTCTCTTTGAGAAAACTTGGCACTATCTTCTCACAACTAGCAATTGTGATATAACCAAAAAGACCCACATTACTTTTATATGACGAGTTCGGAAACTCAGATATGAGAAGAAGTGCGCACATTCACAGCGGTGACTGCTAACGTAGTTTTATGGACATAGAGATATTATACTGCTGAAATTATGTACTTCCTTAAGAAGAATAATGCTGACCTTTCATAATAAAATAAAACAAAACCAAATAAAGTAAATATTTTTTTTTCACCTCATCACTCCTTGTGGAACCAGATGCAGGAACTGGAACAGGAATTTTTGCAGGTGGGCGATGTCCTACAAGTCAGTGATATATACCATAATACCATTAGTCACGTAACAACCTACCAAACAAAGAAAATTTGTACTACTTGGGACAGCTGTTGTCGTTTGAGGATGTAAATACTATTATCCACTTATAGTGATATCTCTCCATGAAAAGGTTTATATGCAAAGATTATACTTATATAAAAATCACCATCATAGTATGTCAAACAGAAAAAATTAAAATATTAATTACTTCACCAAGGAAGATACACTAACCAAGAGCATTAATTACTTCAACAAGATAACAAAAGTACATACGGTCCTATATAGATTAAAAGAATCCTAGAAATTAATGTGGTTTTTTAAAAAAAGAGGCAACAAACAACTTGATGTTCAAGACAAAATAAATGAAATATTAATCACATCCTGAAAAAAAAAAAATCTTAAACCTGAAGAAATATTACAAAAGAGTGCATAAAATTTTTGGCATGTCCATAAATTGCTCAACGTAAAAGTTAATATACATGAGAAAGAGCTTCAAGAGTTGTTTTTAAAAAAAGGTTATTTACATAATTCATCAATACAAGGAATTCAGATAAAAATCCTAAGGTCTGAGAACCGATCTACAATACAAAGCATTCTATACTTCATAAGCCAACCCCAATCTTGAGAACATTAAATAACCAATTATCTCATATAAATATATGTAAGCATTTTGTATTTTCTTGTCTAGAGAAGCTCATCCTGTATACTATATGTATGTTATACCTAACAGCAAGATCTAGCAAGATATCAACAACAAATTCAGCAATTTTAGGTCAATGTATGTTACAAGTAGACGCACTTAGTGGAACATATTTTTATTGCAGCTTATCGAACTCGATAATTTAGTTGGATTGCTTCATTACCTTCGACACCAACAGGCCAATATGGAGCCTTGGTTGGGGCATCTAGACGCTGCAAAATATCCTCGTCTGACTTCATAATAGATATAGAAAATCCTGTACCAAAGCAACTTCATGATCCAACTAGTAAAAAGAGGTTTTTAAGTACGCCAAAAGCTTCTTGAGTGAACAGACCAGCCATATCAAGTGAGGTCATAAATGTGCCAGTGTAAACTCTGTCAACAGCAACTCCATGTTCCAGCTGCAGCTCAGGAATTGCCTTTCTGGCTGCAATCATTAGCTCCATCAGCGGAGTAGAACCCAATCTGTTTAACGTGACAATAAAGACAAGTTAGCACAAATGTTCTTTCAACATGCTCATTGCTTTTTGTTTCTAAACATTATTATATTAACAAAATAATAGGTAGTGAAAAAGATAAACTATAGCAAATAAACTTTAGTGAGAACTGGAAAAGCTTTAATCACTACACTGATGGGACATTAATATTACCCTTTATAACATCCATCCTAGCCCTGCCAAATCAACCTTGTTTTGGGCATGCCTTGCCCTAAATTTGATGACATAGCCACATTTATGACGGTTTAGTGCGCTGACAATCTATAGCACATTTCTGATTCATCTAATCATCTCAGCTTTCAAGACTACATATATTGAAATTAAGTAGTAAACCCTCAAAATATTGCCAAAAGAACCCATATTTGGCTAGAACAGTACAGTTTGGTTGACCTTTAGCTATAATGAAACATAATAATTCCAACTTCTGAGGATAGTATGTTCACCTACAAGGTGATTGATCATATTATGAGAAAAATGCAGTAGAGGCCATATATAGTGTGTAGTTATAGACATCTTCGGATGGTTCCTAGTGACCAATCACCACATGTCACTTAAGCATATGAAAAGAGTTTTGTTGAACAAAATAATTATGCATCCAAACAGGCCCCTAGGTTGTTATAATAACTTCCAATCAATCCTCTGCAAAACTACTCTTCACCCTAATTTACATATATTTTAATTGGCACAAGTAAGCTCGTTATTGAAAGAGCAAAATCTTGACAGCGGATATAGATTTCCTTCTCATCAAAATAAATTAACAATCTACTAATACTATGAGAACGCTAATGCTTTCAACTTGCAAAGTTAAATCAAACTGCAAAACAAGAAAAACTAGGAAACAGTATTTACCCATTAATCATAAGAACCACTCTGCTTCCTCTTGTAATAGGAACATACTGAGTTTCCTGCAAGCAGTTGAAACCATTTCAGAAGGAAACAAGGACATACATATACGAGGACAAGTTAAAACTAAACACAAATATTATACATAGTAAAGTGCATCTACTGGTTTTTCCACAAAATCATCTGCATATATATAGAGGTTAATCACATCTTGAAGTCACATACTACTTGCTTCTCCATGACAACATAGTCCAACTATGATTGGAAAATCCCAGCTACCTTGAATTCAGAAAGTTGAAATAAGTTCCACTTGCTAAAATAACCCAGTTCTTGATAAAAAGAACATTCAGAAGGCCAATAAGAAGGATTGAAATGGCAATTTTACTAAATGGAGTTGGTAATGCAGAATTATCATGTAAATTACTAAAGAACATTCAGACCCTGTTCTTGATAAAACAACAAATATAAAGGGTATTGATTCTTCTTTGTTCTTTCTCCCCGTGCATTGCTTGCATAAGTCAAAATCATGTAATTTTACGCTAACAAGCCAACACATAAATTTTAGAGGCTACACAATACAATGTAGAATCAACCATGCAGAGTCTCCTCCAGACGCTATTTAACTACTTTCAACATAGTGATATGCTGATTTAGCTCGTACCTCGTTTGATACGTAATAAAAAGATAGGGAGGTACTGTTATGTGATCCTGCTGTATGTAATGCACAGCAATTTCGGCAAGTTTAAACTTGTTATTTAAGGCAAAGACAACTCTTACCATATATTGTAAGAGAACAAATCTGTCACTACATTTCTTGTCGCATTGACAAAAACCCCACAGAAAAGATGAAATAGTTACTGTTTCTCAAGTTAATGTTACTTTATATCAAGTTATAAAGAAAATAATAATAAAAAAAAAATCAGCAGACAACTGAAAAAACTTAACTAGCATGAAAAGGAAAAAAGAAAGCTCATTAGCATGCATATATAGGTTCATGTCTTAATTTATTATTTATCATCCAGTTGATAAACTAAAACAGTACCAAGTTAAAGCAACATCAGAAGAACTAACGAAACATCAAAGCCCAGGACTTATACCTGTGACAATATCTGCTTGAGAACATGAGATACAATTACATCAACAGGTTGGAGCTCAACAACAGCAGCGCCTGGTTCCCCATGCTGAAAAGGCCAATTACTTTTCTTAATCCTTATTTGTGCAAATAAATGTAAGGCTCATAAAGATGCATTCCAAATAAGAAGCAGCAACTGATAAAAAGAGGCTTACAAGCAACTAATACAACATATCCTAGATGAAGAGTGGAGCCAGTGTCCAATTAACGCAATTAGCAACCATCTAAAATCATGTGATAACTTACGATTCCAAGACCAAGCTCCATCAGTCCTGGACCTAGACGATCCGAAGTAACCTGGCCAGGCAGTGTGCACACTGACAAAGCAACACCCATTGTTCCCACCATTTCGGATGCATGCTTTGCTTCTGCAGCAACATCAGCAAGTGATAAACCAGCGTCAGCAGCAGCCCCAGCAACCTACCAATTAAAGCAGATACAAATAAGAGACAAACAAAAGGATCCGTATATCATGCTTTAAAATCAAGTATAATATGTATGAATATGGCTTTGAACATTACGATACATAATTGGCAACGGATTGCACAGAAAAAGGTAAAACATACAGCCTTATCTGAACTGTAGCGCATCTGAAATGGCTACAGAGTGCTTAAAGATTTGACTGTACTGCTTCACATTTCATTCTGTATGATTATAGAAAAATCCTTTCAAGTTCGGTTAGATCATAACAGATTCCGCCCAAAAAGTTATAGAATATTAGTCAAGTAATGGAAACTTCCAATTACATTACGGAATATTCTGTCAAAAAATTTCAAAATGCCACCACAGTTTTATGGTTAGGCAGTTCAATCAAAAATATTGCATGATTAGGTAGTAAAAGCAAAATTTAGAGTTCAGATAGTAATTTTGAAATGTTCTGTAGTTCAGGTAAGGTCAGTACATTTTACCAAAGAAAACAGTTCTTCATGTTTCAAACCTACAGCAACTGAAATAGGTTATGCTCATAAGTTAATTATAAGCACCAAGAATATGTACCTTGTTAACAAGAACAGTTCCAGCCAGACCTCTTCGCCCAGCTATGCCACGCGGTGGCGGCAGAGCACAGTCATCCCCCACAATAACCATCTGCAGGAATCAAAATATTACAAAGCCTAATAAAATTATTTTATTACATTTGATCAAGACACCAGATAGTAAATACCTCCACTTCATAGCCTTCAGATTTTGCTTGCTCAGCTGCCAAACCAAAATTGAGCCGATCACCAGTGTAGTTCTGTTAACATTCAAAATCAAACCTTTGAAGAAAGAAAAGAATACATAAGCTAGAAAGCAGAAGCTATAAAGAAAGATATAATCAGATGACTCATCAATATTCTTCTTGCATTTAAAGAATAATTAAACAAAATAGCATTTTCAACTACTCCATGAACTTTGTAAGGGCACCAAAAACAAGAGCTATATAAAGGTTCACCACCCTCACCCCACCCCCACCCCAAAAAAAAAAAAAAAACAAAAACCCAACCCCCAACCGCGAGAAAAAGCATACTGAATAGTCAGATTTGACTAGCATAAATAAAGGATAATATAGTACCGTGACTATCAGAAGGCATCCTTTAGGACCTGTTACAGCTCGCATAGCCTAAAATGCTAAATAGTGTCAGCACAGGTAACAAATAAATGAACTGAAAAAGGTGTACCAAATGAACCATACAGCTAAAATAGAATCAACAGGTGGAGATGTGAAAATATCTCCGGAGACGGCTGCTGTCAACATCCCTGGCCCAACAAATCCAGCATGAGCAGGCTCATGACCACTTCCACCTCCTACGTAGAAGAATGCACAGTTAAAACAAGTACGACTACCACAAAAAAATAAATAAATAAATAAATAAAACAGGGGGAAAAAGTAAGACTAGTTAATAAGTTACCATAGGCTAGCGTCAACCAACTGAGAATTGGAAAACAACTAAGACACTAACTGGCGTTATTTTGTAATATAAGGGATATCAGAAATTTCTGATTGATTCAACTCTAGTCCTCTAATTCTGTGTAACTTTCATCAAAAGTTGGCCTACTTGTACAAAAGATTGCTCGACATAAAGAGAGTTCATATGGATGAGGTGGTTGTCACTGTACAGCCTGGAAAAGGCCAGAGTAAAGGACCATTTGGAAATGAAGGTTAAAGATAGGTCTTATTGGAGCACCCAAATACTGATCCACACGTTGATCAACTTCACAGAGTTAAATACAAAAAGAGAGTTTGGTTTTGGGCCAATGGGGCTTACTTAGTCTACGGTATATCAAAGTTGAGACAATACAGACTATGGCTTCTCCAGTACGGCCCCATTTTGAAAAGAATTAAAGACAGAAAAAGTTGATATTACCAATATATTAGTAAATGTATTTGGTGTCAATAGGTAATAATCCATTCTACATATTAAAAGACAGGACATCGGGGTCAGACGTCAATTACAAAGCCTAGGCTTGAACGCTTGAGCATCGACACTTGTATGAGGGCGACCTTTCTTATCTTCTACTTCAATTAAATCACATGAACATGCCACAATCAGATAAACATCAAATCCCAATTCTTAAACTAGAGCACACATTTATTTGACTATGGCAAATGGGTTCAAAGTCCATAGGAAACATTATAGAAACATAAACACTTGAAGGTCCATCTATAGATAACTATAACTAACCTGAAAAGGCAATACTACAATACTACATGTATGAAAGCTGTGATCACCTACTCATAATTAAGCAAACTATATGATTAATCTTGTTTATTTGCATGCAGTAGCCATCTTGGCACCAAATTGGCTGCCGAGTCACGTAGGCTATCCCATGATACAACTGGTCTAAATAAAACATCGCCTGGTCGATGTTGGCTCAGATTGTCTAGTTGGTTGCCCAGATAACCGCTCATAACCACTACAGAAGAACTAGGCCAATGGACAAGTTCAATGTCTAAAGGACAAGTACGGCAACATGTCAAAATAAAATCATGTATGAATAGCATATAGGTTTAAATTGGGGTTCATAGCTTGTGAAAATCCTAAACCTACTGAAGTGTCCAATATAATACTAGTCAACATATATCTTTCATATGTCGCCCTAGTTGTTTTCTTCCAAATGATATAGCATTTTTGGCAATTTCTTTTTCTCAGTAACTCCTTAGGGAAAGATATAATCCTCATAAACCTTGCAAGGAGTTGCATCACACAATAGGATGTTCCAGTAGGGAGTGGTATTCACGAAATCCCATTTAGCCTAATCTGATACTGATTTCCTTGAAGTCGTAAGTGTGCGCAAGCATGCACACGTACTGTGCATGCACAAGCATGCACACGTACTGTGCATGCACACGCATGCATGTTTGTCTGCACACATGCATCGAGACCTGCATGTGCACTTACCTTTTTCCCAAAACAAAATTGTGTACTACATGTGGGCGGACATGCGGTGCCAATAGGCGGGCGAATCTATGTGCATATTCACACAGACAGGAGCGAGCGTGCACAGTGTATGTATTTCATCATACCATCTTTTATATTTCATCAGTATCTACATACGTCATATGCCCTATTAATTGACCACCTACGCCAACTGTTCTAAATGGGATCACGACAAGAACCGAAAGCATAATTGCGATGTCGTCACCTGATATGACCGCAACCTTGTCGTACTTCCTGATCGACACGTCAGCACGCAAGACAACCTTAATCTGCAATCCACCACACCAAATGATACGTTGAGATCAAGACTCCACAAGCAAAAGTACCAAATCGCTCAGAAAAGGCAATTATTGGCCATTAATATTACCTGCGGAAGGCCATCCAAGTACTGCAAACCAGGATACGTCTCCACCAAGCCCTCAATGAACTCAGTCACCACATCTGCATGCAAAAATATTAAGTGAATCTCACTGCACATTGCATGACAAAATGTACGCCGAAAAAGCCGGAAATGGTCATCAGTGAGGTACTATATCTACAATACGATACGAAATTAATTCAGCATTGCATCAACAGATACGCAGCAGGTAAGATACTTGATCAGGAAACACAATATCAAATCTCACACAACAAAAATAAAGAAATAGACAAATAAAGAATCCAATATCTCCAAAAAACAGGATGAAAAGCGAAGAAATGAAGCAAACGAACCAAAACCATGTCTCCAACGAATCTCACAGCAAATTGCATATAGCAAGAACACTGAGCAAACCGGGAATTCTCATCAGCATAACACCATATCTCTACTCCGCTATGAATTAAACTCAGCATTGCATCAACAGATATGCAACAGCCAAGATGCTTGACCCAGAAATCAAAGTAATCAAATCCAGCGCAAAAAAATCAATAAATTAACTAAAAATAATCCAAAATCTTCATAAAATAGGCACAAAAAGAGCTGACATATATAGAAAGAACCAAGAACCACATTAAATGACGTAAGAATACCGAAATAAAACCAGAAATTCGCTGATAAAACAGAAATTCCCATCAGCATAACACCATAATTTTCCTCCAGTACGAATTTAACTCGCATTGCATGAACAGATACGCAGCAAGCAAGATACTCGATCAAGAAACACAGCTATCAAATCTCACAGAAACGAATAACCAAATAAATAACTAAAGAACACAAAATCTCAACAAAAAAAAAAAAAAAAAGGCATAAAACGAGCCGAAATGAAGCAAAAGAACTGGAAAGACTCATCGGCGCAACGCCATTTCTCTACTCCTACACCAATTTAAGTCAGCATTGCACCAACAGATACGCAGCAACCAACATACTCGATCAAGAAAAACAGTAATCAAATCTCAGATAATAAATAAACAAGAAAAACCGAAAATAATCCAAAAAACACGCATCGAGATCGCCGAAACGAAGCAAGAAACCCAACACAAGACCGACCACACTATGGTCGAACACGATCAAGAAACACAAACCCCCCGCAAATCGGGCTCAAAACGTACAAAAATCAGAGAAAAGACGAGAGGAGACCATTGGGATCGTTGACGAGCTTCTTCCCCTGGTACGCCATGGCGGATTCTCCGGATTTCGCGATCGATTCCTCCCCCCGATCACGCGAGATCCCGTCGCATTGGCGGAGGAGAAGCACGCGATCGATCGATCGGTCGGATCCGATCGCGCCGCGGTGGGGCTTCGGAGCAAACCCTAGTCGCCGACGAAGAGAGAGAGAGAGAGAGAGGAGAGAGAGAGAGAGGGGAAATGGTAGAGAGAGAGAGAGCGGGAGCAGTAGAGAGAGAGAGAGGGGAGTCGCCTCCTCTTATTCTCTTTGTGAAAATGTATGGGACCCCCCTCAACTATAGAGTTATTCTAAAAACTCCGTCTCCACTATAATTCTTTTCACTAAGACCCCTCAACTTCTAATTATTTATAATTAAGTAATATTTATGAAACAAAAATTTAGAAGTTATACTAAATTTCTTTCTGATTTTACCGAATTTAATAAGTTTAACTAAAAAAATTTAAACTTGAGTGGTCCTAATAAATAGAAAATTAAAGTTGAGGATGGTACTTCAGATATGAATATAGTTGAGGGGGTTCCGTACATTTTATGTACCTCTCTTTTTCTCTCTCCAGTGTTTTTGAAATGATTTATTTCGTGACGAGGGGCTTTTGGTAAAGATTCCTCCTGTCCGAGTAAACTAAAAAAATAATGTGAGTTTACGAAAATGCCCTTGGCGTCCACTGGAAGCTACGGTTTTGCCCGTTTGAGCTTAGACAAACGGGATAAGAAGGGGCAAATTGCACGATTAGTCCCTAAATGTTTAGTAAATTTTTGTTTCGTCCTTACTGTTTTAAGTTAGATATTTAGCATCGTGATCTTCTCGTACAAAGTTATTATTTTTGGTAAAAATAATTATATAATTCAGGAGCTGTTCGATTACACTCAGTTACAATTATACTACAGTTATGACTGCATATAGATTTAAAGTCAGTATTTAGTTAATGTATTTGTATTTAACTATTGCATTTATAACTACACAGAAAATTTTTCGCAGTTTAAACTGCAACAGCTGATATTTTAAATTTTCAACTGAAAAGTTTGATGTTTTAAAAAAAATAATAACCAAAGTTTAAGGTTTAGTTACTTGTGCAATTTATGAAAGAATATTTTATTATTTACACTGAGATAAAAAGCCACACCAGCACACCATGTATTCACTAATTCTTTATCTAATTCAAAATTTCAAATTTAATTTCAAATTCTAAATAAAAGAATTACAGAATAAGAGCAGAAATTATAAAATGTATGGTGCAATATATATGTACAAATATATCAAATATGGATAATAATTTTTTCAGGTAAACTTTAATTTGCCCTCTATAGTTTAACTCATTTTTACTTTGTTATTTTACGGTTCAAAAAGTTATACTTAATTATTCTGTACTTTTATCTGTATTTTTATCAAAAAAATACTATTTAATAGGTTAGCAAAGTAAATTTTTTTAATAACTATTTATAGCTAAGGGTAATTTTTAACCATATGGTAGTAAAATAAAATTAGCTAAACTATATAATAGTTAAGTACAACTATTTGAACCACAGGTGACAAAACAAAAAATTGAGCTAAACGATATGGGGGTAAAAAATTAGGTAGCGTACCAAAGTAGAAATAAGTAAAGTACAGGGACTAATAGCGTAATTTACCCAGGACCGAAGGATAAGGAAGGATAAAGCTTACGAGGGCGAATCGTGGCCGTTGGATCAGGATAGAACGGCGGAGGAACGGGATAAGATGGAGTGGCATATCCGGTAATTAAACCCAAACTCCGATGGCGGAGTTGTAGCCCGGGGCGTTACTTCCCTTTCTAGAACGCTGCGGGTTTTCGGGGCGAAACCGATCCGCTGCGCCGCCCACAACACCAGAACATCGTGCAGGGTAGATCAGGACCGTTAATTTGGAATCGAGCGGCACCGACGAGAGGGATATTGGCGCGGACGCGGCGAACGCAACAGCGAACAGCGAACAGCGTCTCGGGGCCCGTGCGGGGATGGGCACGTACGAGGCGCACTGTTTTTTTCGCACGCCCACAGGTTGGAGAACCCGCCGCTGTACACGTGTCCGTATATTTTTATTTGACTTAACATTATAAATAAATAAATAAATAAATAAAAGAAAGTGTTATAAAGCGTACAAAATTTATTTAAATTTTAAATTATTTGAAATTGACTATTCATCTTTGAAAAAAAAAAATTAATTTATTTGATTTGAGTCGGTCAACGATACTTAGACTTTAAATTTTAAATACGTCCAACTATATATATATATATAAATTCATTAAAGTACGAAAATAGCTTAAGATTTGAAGTCAAAATATCGTCGGCTGACTTAAATAAAATAGATTGAAAAGATTGGATAGTAAAATCAAAATATTCAAAGATCTGGTAATAAATTTCAAATAATTTATAATTCAGATAAGTTTTATATATTTTTATCCTAAAAAACATGCTTATGCTGTGACGCATGGTCCTAGCACGCTTAATCCTATTAACCTCTTTGGCCTAATCACTGTCCAAAATGTTATAGCCGAATTAAGAGGTTTAGTTTTACTATACTTTATATATAGAATTATTCCTAATTCTGGGTGTATCACACATATCACCGATCTTAGAGCTCATAAAAATTCAAACAATTGTTAGTTAAAAAAAAAGTTGATGTGACAAGTTACAAATAATGGTCCTTAGGTGAAAATGTGTAAGATATATACACCATTTTGAGGTGCACCACTAAAAAAAAAAAGACTAAATTGCACATTTTGTCCTCAACTATGAGCCGCATGACACTTGGGTTTTTGAACGGTAACAAACCAGAGAGGCATATTTGAAAATATTAGAACTTTTACAGGGACAACATATGAAAATTAAATTTTGTAGGAATATATTTATAATTTACTATATTTGTAGGGACCTATATGAAATTAACTTTTTTTTTTCTTTATCCACCTCAAGCCCACTAAATTTGGAATATGCTCCTAGGCCATCTAGGGGAATTGTTTGTTTGTTTGTATCAAATGAATTTTTTCCCCCCCACTCTTTTGTAGAATGATTGTGATTTGACTATAAATTGTACCAAATCAAACATCATCCACCTCTTTTTCTTGGTGTTCCCTTTATGTCCAACACTTCACCACTCTTTTGATTTAATTATTATAATAATATATTATTATGAAATAAGATGATAGAAGTAATATATAATATAAAATTATGTCATTATTAATTTTAGGAATAAATTCAAATACCACCTCTGTGGTTTCGTGCTTTCTCACTTTAGTGCTCTGTGGTTTAAAACGTATCACTTTAGTACCATGTGGTTTGGTTTTTCTCTTTTTATTATCTTTTCGTTAATTTTTTCGTTAAATTAATGAGAAAGTTAAAACTACAGGATAGTAAAGTGAATATTCGATAAACCATAGGTGGAATATTTGAAGTTTTTCTGTATAATTAACGAAAAAATTAACGAAAATATAACAAAAAAAAATCAAACCACAGGGTACTAAAGTGATACGTTTTAAACCACAAGATACTAAAGTGACACGTTTTAAACCATATAGTACTAAAGTGAGAAAGTACGAAATCACAGGGATGATATTTGAAGTTATTCCTTATTTTTATAAACAATTCAGGTCCGCAAGTCATGATTACGTTATACGATCGTGTTAAAGTAAAAATAAAGCTAAATAGACACAAGATATAAGTGCTGCGGGTCTGTAACCCTATTTGAATTATAATCTTACAAATTAGTCCATCCAAAGACTATAATAACACACTAGTCTTATTTTTTTTATTAAATTAAAATTTGAAAATTATGATTTAGCATTTCTCAATAAACTTTGGGTTGTAGTCTTGTAGACTTAGATTTCTCAAGTATGATTGGAACAAATGCATGAAGACCCCCTCCCTTACAGGCCATTCTGAAATGGCTCCCCGTCAACTACAATTTTTTTTCACATTCACACCCCCTAACTTTTATCTAATTTTTACAGCTATTGATTTTTATCAACTAAACTATAAATTTATTAAATTCATGAGCGATTCTATCAAATTTAAGAGTTTTGATCACTTTTGTACTTGAATTATCAGCTAATAGAACGAGTAATACAAAAAAAAAAAATTAACTACGTAAAAAAATGAAGTTGGGTTGTTTAATTTTAATATTAATATAACTATTATTTATCGAGAAAAGCTATTGAAGTGACTCGACAGTTTATATACATATTTTTAATTTTTTAAAATTTTATATGGTTAAAGTAGGGCTGTCAATGAGCCGAACACGAGCAGCAGAAAAATCCAGCTCGTGTTCAGCTTGTTTAATAATGAGCCGAAACGAGCTGGCTCGCAAACAGTAAGTTAGATTGTCAGTTCTACTACTGGGTGAAAAGTGGAAAGGAAATTATAAAATTAAAATCTTTATCTAATAATTAAAATTCACAAAATATAGATCTCTTTACATTTCGATTGTCCTTAAATTTCGAACTGAACACTAGCTGGCTCGCGAACAGTGAGTTGAATTGCCAGCCCGAGGTTAAATGTAATCGGGCCAAAGTCTCTCTAACATGGGCTTAGGGCCCATTGGGTTTATATTCCTCTAAAAGAATTTGGGCCTCTCTCCCTCTCTCTCTCTCTCTCTCTCTATCTCTCTATCTATATATGTGTGCGTGTGAACATGCCAATAAGCTTAGGGGGCGTTTGGTTCGACGTAAAACGACCTAAAATATTATTTACGGTATGAAAAAAAAAATTCGCTTGTTTGGTTCGGCGTAAAAATATTTTTTCGTAAAAATATTTTTACAGATTTGGAGAAAAAATGAAGTTTTCATTTTACGCTGTTTTTTTGGTAGAAAACGGAAACTCAAGCCGCGTAAAATTTTTTTTATTCATTTTTTTTTTCACCGAACCAAACGAATGCGAAATTTTTTTCTTTCAACCAAACAAATGTTGATGAAAAACTATTTTTCTTTTTCCACAAACCAAACACTATAAAACGTAAAACTTTTTTTTTCACTAAAAATTTTTTTACATGAAAAATTTTTTCTTACGATTTTACGTTGAACCAAATGGACCCTTATAGTTTTTACTTTCAAAACTCTCTCTTTGTATGGGTGTGTGAACTGTGACGTCGAAATCTAGCAATGTTATATTATTGGATTCTTTCTTATATATCTTCATATCTCTTTTCTTAGTTCTCCTAATTTTCGCAGCATATTATCACTACAACAAATCTTGCACTTAAGAACACTTTAAATAATAACTAGTGACATTTTAAAGTGTCGGCAAGAATAATTCCGACGCTTGTAAAAGCGTCGAGCAAAGAGTCGGTAAGTAGACATGTCGGGATAAATATACCGACGCTTTAATATAACGTCGAATTTTTTTTATCAATATTTGATAAAAATATGTTTATTGGCGACGCTTAGTCACGGTGTCGGCACATGCCAAATATTAAAGGCGCTAGAATAGAGCGTCGTCTAAAAAACGTCGTCTAAAACATATTTTGTTGTAGTGTATGCATCATTTTGTTTTGTATATTATCGAATGTACGTACACTACAAAAAATATTGCATTTAAGGACGTTTTTTTTTATAGTTAAGAATACTTAAAAGCGTCCTAATATAATTTATTGTCGCATTTGAAAGCGTCGTTCAAAACGTCGTTAAATAAAGAGTCGTTAGGTATATACCGACGCTTATGCTTCGGTAAAATATATTTTGACGCTTTAAAGCGTCAGGATTTTTTACAATCCTGACGCTTTGAATCATCGAAAAATTAAAAATAATAGTAAAATTTAATATTTAATAAATCAGTTTATTATAATAAATGGTTCATATGACGACGCTTTTTGAAGCGTCGGTATTTGCTACATTATAAAGATGCGTGGGAACGCTTACCCTAAGCGTCGTCTAAAAAGCGTCCTTATATTGAGATTTTCTTGTAGTGGTAAAAATTAATGCATGTATATGTAACCATATACATTTGTTGTAACACATAGATACTAGTATTTTTCACAACTCAAAACTATGGTTAAAAATGTCAAGATATTTTGTAACATACATTATATATCAATATATATAGAATAATAAAGAGCTATCTAGATGCAGGTCATTTTCCTGTGCTTCACTGGTGACAGTAGCAAAGAGACAAGCTCCCTTAAGTGTCTCTTTGATTAAATAATAATAGCTAGGGTAAGATCATCCAATATACAAAAATGCTTTTCCATAGTTTTCACACATATACATACATAGCTGTTTCCCATCAACAAGCTGTTAATTTGTTTTTATATATTAATTGTTTCCAAGAGTTGACCAAACCCAAGATGAACCTAACCACAAGTTTAATCGTATTAGCTTGTGGGTCCACCAACTTGCTCTTAAAATGGCTTCTTGTTCTTGCAGTTTTCTGGTGCAGTACTTGACCTAGCAATTGGGGGAGAAAAAAAAAAAGAAATTAATGCAGCAGTAATTGTCGGATAAGCGTAATCGATCGTCGATTAAAAGTTGTTGTTTGTTTTATTAGGGTTCTACTAATTAAGATAAAGGTTAGTCAAGTCCAACTTTCATGTTCTTCACTTTGTTTATAGTGTTATTTAGATGTTGTAATTGATGTGTTCGGATGGAGTTGCCGACAAAGTTAACAGTAAGAGGATAGAATTTAGCCTAACTATTTCAAGATCATGTAGAGGCATGGATATAGTTTAATCGATGATAAAACTCACAAATAGTCCTTGCAATTTCGTGATATATATATACTGTGTTTTAGTCCCAATATATACTTTTGATTTATCTCCAATTATAGTAGGATTCGGGTATCGACCCTATATATATATAGACGTGGCGTTCGATTAATGTAATTAGGTTTTCAGAGTTGATTAACAATATTTTTATGTTTGTCGAAGAATTGTGTTCTTCGTGTATCTCTCTTTCCGTTTTTGTGCTTCTTCCCTCTCAACGCAGCCTAGGCCCACGTCGCTAATGTGAGTGTTCATTATTATACCATGTGCTTAACACTTGATTCTTTTTTTGAGAGAAAGGTAGGAAGCTACCGGCTTCGTTCATTTTTTAGAAATTAATGAATTCAGTTAGAAATGTACGTAATTTCGAACTTGGGATTTCGGATACCAACCATCAAGCCTTTAGTCAATTGCGCTAGGTATGGTCAGTTACTATATGGCAAAATTGCGGGAACGATCGATCATGCATACATTAATTGTACCTTTGATTTAATATATAGAGCTATTATACAATAACACTAAATAGTGTGTAGCATCCTTTCCCAACCCCAAACTATTAAATGAAAGACAAAAGAAAGAAAAAATTCAAAGTTGGCCATCCACTTATATAAGTGGTCTAACTACTTAATTACCACTATTAAGTCATGTACTTTCCCTCCACTACACATTCACTAAACTATCAAATAAATCACTTGGTGAGGATAGAGTTTCTAACATTAGTTAAGAAACAAGTGGTCATATATCATAAGGACCAATTTAGAATATATGGATATAATACACTAAAAGCCAATTTATATTGACCTCTCTCAAGGGCTAGATCCCTAACATATACATAAAATAAGTTGTATTATATATCCAACAAGCCAATAATATTTAACAATAGTGACTACCAATGATAGAAGCACAATATATGAGACATAGCCTCTTCTTTGATTCCTTCAACTTAGACAAGAGGAGAGAGACACAGTCATAATTAAACAACCCCATATGTATTTTTCTACAATTGATCCACCACCCCCACCAAACTCTTGGCCCTTTACTTAGTTGTCATTGATGAAAGAAAACCACATATGGACAAAGAACATACTCAATATAAAATTTTGGTCCATGATGCTACTTGCAATTGTTTTGTGTTCATAAGTTCACAACCCACCTCACTCCAATCCACACAAACTTTACAATATAAGCAAAAACTTGTCCTGTTCTTACCCACCCACAATAGTTTATAGAGGCATCAAAATCAATACACAATGTTAAAAGTTGCTAAACTCCATATACAAATTCACACTCTATATGATTATATCTTTGTCTCTACATTAATTTCTATATTTTCTATATTTGAGAGGAAAACATGCATTCAAAATAGCTTTTTCCTAAGTTCTCTTACCATCGTTGATCGATATCTAAACATTAGAAGTTAGAGAGTTCATTGGTTAGGATTCATCATCATGTACTAAAAAATTTGTAGAACAAGATATGGGGCTAGCTTAATTAATGTTTTCGCCGAATCTTCCACTTCTGATGTGCTCATCCTTGCAAAACAATTCACCATGGCCTTCTATTATATTGAACCTCTCCGACAAAAAGAAGCTTCTTAAAGAGTTTGAATTTCTCAAAGCTTTAACCTCCACAGTGAAAAGAGCTCTCACAGGCCGGTGATCCGACAGCCTCGAGTCACACCGATCGTACCGGTCTTGCTTCATGCCCTTGCCGTGCCAGAGAATCCGGTCACACCTAAGTAAAAGGAAATATAATAAAAGTATTCATCAAATTAGAACATTACTTATGAAGTTTAGTTCAAAATTTACATAAACACAAATTTTAAATATTAGTTAGCAATTACCATGCAGGTGCGCGCTTTTTCTCGCCTTTTTTGCCTTGAATGCACCCATAATATGCGTTGGAGTTCGGATAATATTTGTAAGTAGGGGAGAATTTGATCGCGCCCTCGCACCAACCTTCGAAAGCTCGACCTTCCAAAACCTCCCCAAGTAACTGCATAAATTATGAGTAAAAAGATCAGATGATTAATTTGATCATTAAAATTTCTATGTTATTTGAGATCGAATATGTGTTAACAAATACCTGATCATTCTCTAACAAAACTTTCCATTCCTTTTGTTCCACTAATAATCGCGTCGTTGACTCGGGCAATGAGATTCTATAGTTCAAGTCTCCAAGCCAGATTATTCGACTGCGCACGTTAGGAGAAAAACAAAACCAATTAACTCAAACTTTGAAACAAAGTTAAATAATACAACTTGTTGAGATTTTGCTATAATACATGAATTGGACCCTTATCATAGTCAATAGAATATACACATTGATATGCTATAACTTACATCACTTTCTTTTTCGCTTTCGGTAATTAAACCAAGCTAGTGGTGTTATTTAATTTGTGAATTGGATCCATTAGCGTTTGAGCCAGATTGGTCTAACTTAGCTAAATTACAAACAATTTGCTTTTTAGTGGTTAGCCGATGTCGTGTCATGATGTAACAATTCCTTAATTTTATATTAAACAATAATTAACATAGGCATTAATTGATTTTAGATCAAACAGTTCAACTACCTACTTATGTTTTTTCTGTAATTAAGCTTACAAATTAAGAGATTAATTTCGTGAGATCAAACTCACAGTTTAAATCAACAATTTATCGTCACCCAATAATATATTTTATGTAGTAATAATAATTAATGCGTACTTACTCATGATCTAAGATCTTTCGCGGTAAATCGAGGGCATGATCATGCGGGAAACTCGTCCTTCGCAGTATCTCCATTGCATCTGAATTTCTATGCATCTCATCCCCTTCTTTACCTCCGGAAGCCAAATGACAACACACGAAGCAGAAGCTCGTATTGTGCAACCAAAACCTAACCGATACCGATCCCTGCGCAACCAAATTCAAACACAAAATTGAAAAAAAGAAAAAGAAAAACAATCTTAATCACACTAAATTATCTTACATCCTAGGTAGTAGCTTTTACCTTAGTTATTAAGTAAATAAAAATTCATGAAACACTACTCCATACTTTGAAAATTACAATATACCTTGTTTCCTAGGTAACCAAGTACACCGCAGCCGACACAAGAGACACTCGGGTGGCGAACGTAGCATCGAAGATCGCCTCTCACCCAAACCGACACCAGAATTCCAACCATCTGCTTGCTCACGACGCACTGGAAGTCTCTCGCGAAGCTCTCCTCTACCTTAGATTCTTGGTCCCCATTTATGTTGGACAATGACTTGTTCAATGTATCCCTAATAAGTAAATTCCACTTCGTCGAGATGCGGTTCTTTTCGGGCCCTAGGACGTTTTTGGCGCTAAGCGGGACAATTTCCTGGAACCTGCATGGATCCAGTTACTATCACTATCTAGTCCACAACAACATGAATCAAATCAAATCAAAACTTGTGACTTTTCTCAAGTAAGGAAATAGATAATTATGTACCCGAGAACGTAGACGTCGTAGGAGTTGTTCTTAGTATCTAACCAATCCTCCAAGTTAAGATCATCCGGTGGTGCGATGCCTCCGATATTCCATGTGCTCGCGAAAAGCCTTAACACGGAAAACTAGTTATATTGTGTTCTAAGTTGTAAGTTTCTTTAGAAAATGATGATTTGTTTTAGGCTTACTTGAGCTTGTGAGTTTCCTTGGGATCATCGAGAGTAGTCCTCGGCGACTCAATGCGTTGGTCGGTTTTCACGGTTTCTACGATCATTTCGGAGCTTGGAAAGTCTGCGACGAAGGAGCTGCTGCTCGTCGGCCTTCGGAACACCTTGTTGGCCACCAATCTTGGCCAAATAACCTAATAATCCATCATTTGGCTCTTTTAACTTGTGCATATATATATATATATATTGTGTGTGTGTGTGTGTGTGTGTGTGTGTGTTTATGTTAGAGAGAGAGAGAGGGAGAGAGAGAGAGAGAGAGAGAGCTTACTTCTTGCTTGTGGGTTTCTGGCATGGTCATAGAGGGAAAAAAAGAGGGAAAGGATAGGTTTGGTTTGAAAGTAAGGAGTAGGAAGGAAACAAAGGTATTGAAGGGAAGGAGCTTTAAATAGATAAAAAGTAAAGTATTTTTTAGCATCTGTTGCTTTTAGTTCTTATTATTATCATCATTTTCATTTATGGGGAAATTTTTGTGGGGCCACCAATCCAAAGCCCTGCAAAGCACTAGAAGGAGGCTAGAAGCTGTTGGGCACTGAAAAATTTGTGATCTGTTTGTCAGAGAGCTAGCATGCATGTCATTGGGGGGAATATTTTTGAGAGTGAAAATAAGTCCTAGAGAGAAGGACAAGAAAAGAACCTGGGACCAATTAATTTTGCTTCTCTGGAGCTTATCAGTTAAGCACTTTTAAGTTGGAATGGGTAAGGTCCAAGAACTTTCTTATAAACACACTTGTGCAACTTGTGTTAGCCCACTTGTGCATTTGGGCTCATGATGCAAACCTAGTTAAATGGTCCAATCGAGTCACCGACTCGAGCTTCGTTCGATTTGATCGGTGTGTTAAGTCAACTTCGATTTGACGAGATGAAGTTGATCGAGTTATCTTTCTACTCCAATCCATTCTTCGCAACACAAGAGTTGGCTCGTGGAATCTAACGATTCTTTCTTCTTTTATTAAGCGACCAGTTCATATACACTACTCTAGCAAAGCTCAAAAGCAGAAACTTTTGGATCCTATATATTATTGAGTTTTAATTTTCTACCACAGCAAAAGCTCTAGACTCGTGAGTTGACTCGGTTGAGTTAGAATTAAATTGAGTATTTTAATGATGAGGCGGTGTTGATGCAATGCATCACTGGATGCAACCATGTGCAACAAAAAGAAGCACTACCAAAAGGAGGAGGAGGAGGAGGATGAAGGTGTGGGGGATTGAAGCTACATGATCTCCTTTGAAGCCCCACAAGGATATATGCTTATTTTAGTAGTATTAATTTTGGTACATATATACTCAACAAATTATAATAATTGGAGTTAAATTAATTTATTGAGGCCAAAAAGATGCAACATTCATGGCAAAGAATTAGGAGTTTCTTGTGGCCAAACAGTTCAATAATGCAATTTCAAGTTATATTTTAACATTAGAATGTTCAATTATGCATCATGATTAGAATATACAGGTCCAAGCTAGTAGAGACATAGGCATTTAGGTTCGTCCACATGCGGAGATTCCTCAATTTTTTTAACAATTTGGTCACAAATTTTGTTTGTATAAAAACTGTTTCTTATTCGCAAATTGCTAATTATATATTCCTATTTTTATTATTCATTACAAATAAGTGTCTTATCAAGGACCACAATTCCAACTATATTATGACTTGTAGTGAATTTTTCAAAGCCACATTCTTAAAAGAGCAAATTATATACAACCATTTATGGTGCATTTAATAACAAATATTTATAGTTATGATAGGACATAAAATCCAATACTTAATCATGAATGCCTCCAAAAAGAAAAAGTTAATTAAGTACAATTAGATTTTCTGAATGGTCATAAACTAACCAATAGGCACAATTACAAATATTTATTAAATGGACATAAACTAAACCATTAGAAGGCCTTATGTGAAGAGGCACAATCCAAGATTCTTTCGATGTTTTGTCGATCATCAGCTAATTGTTAGAAAAAGGAACTATTTATATTTTCGCGGGTACGGCTAGTTGTCTATTATTATTATTCGATTTAATTTGTATACTCAATTCTTCTATATTTTGATTTATTTGTATTTTCTTTTTAACCTATTTTTGCTAAAATTTGGTGCAGGGTTAAAAAAGAAAGAGATAATTCTCTGATTAAAAGGTTCCTCTAGCATTTAGTTACCTTTTTTTAATTTTTGAAATGTTGATGTTTATCAAATCAAATCCTAGAACATTTCAAATATAAGTAGAGAAGAGAGAAAATGAAAAAAAAAAAGTTTCGTTTCAACCTCTTCTTGATTGCATCTTAATAATAATTAGTTTCGTGGAAGAAACACTCTTAATCCTGACTTCATCATTCGACGGTTCGTAGCCATTAGTGAAAATTAAACTTGATTCTTTATTCATATTCGTTAATTTCCACATAAACATTTTAAAATAGTGGATTCAAATGACTAATTAGAACATAGAAATTAATCTTAAACATAGAAATTAATCTTCTTGTTTATTCTATTGTCCATGACTTAGTTGTTGATCCTTTGAACTTTGTTTTGCAGTCATTAATTTTTCTGTGTTGTTAAAGTATGTGTAGAGATATTAATCCATATATATTTGAATATGTTTTGTGACTTTCTCAAATTATGCCTTAAAAGAATTAGCAAGAGAAGAACCAAGAGAGAAATGAGTCATGATAAAATAATGCTTCAAATATTGAAACTTCATTAGTGGTGCATGTTACTTTTGGAATTAAAAAAAAAAGAAGATAAAACAAAAGGAGAAACAGAAAAGTAAAAGCCTATTCATTGTCTAAAATATCAGCTTTAGATACCAACTATTTTGTATACTAGTGTAGGGACCCGTGCGATGCAACGGGTAGATAATAGAAGAAAAATTTTAAAATTTTATTGAAGTAAAAAGTAATGGTGAAAATTAAAATTTTAAGATGTATATGGTACGGAACATAATAAAATAGAGTAGTAAGTAAGTATATTTATTATCGAGAAAATATTATCGCAAAAGATGTTGAAATAAAAGAGAATGCAAATGTTATTATATAAGAATGGAGATAGAAGTGAATAGACAATCATGAAAGAATTTTTAATATTGTAGAGGAAACAGCGAGTAGAAAATACAAAATGACAATACAGTGTTCTCCCTTTTTTTTTCTCCTCCCAAATTTTTTTCCTGTCCTAGCTATTCGCCTCTCCTTCTCACTCACCTTCTCACTCACTGTTGCCTCTACATCTTCTCCTTCTCACTCATCTTTCGCCTCTCCATCTTTTCCAAACATGTCAATAACTTAACCACCTTCTCCTTCATTTAGGTAATTTGAATTCCTCACAGAAAACAACGACGAAGGAAGATGACATATTGTATTTCAGTATTTAAAAATAAAAATTATATGCACACATTCTACTCTCTCTTGGCATTAGCTAAACCACGTATTTATGAGCTCTTTGATACATTGAACTTGGCCACTAACCAACCACAATTACTCCTCCACTAACTCTACTAATACAAAGAAAACAACCTTCATCGCATTAATTAAGAGGTGGGGGTTAGGAAGATGAAACATTGGAGGTTAGGAAGATGAAGAGGTGGGGGTTAAGAAGATAAAGTATTGAATAGAGGTGGGAGTGGCAAAAGATTAGGAGAAATAATGTATAGGTATAGAAGATTCTTTCATAACTGTAGTTTTAACTTGGTGAGTATATTATCTTAATTCATCATGAAATGATATCATTTATAAGCACATAATGTACATGTTGGTTCATAAGAAATTAAGCTCGACACAACCGATTCGATCACCACAGTCCACAAATTAAGATGTTCGTCTTCTTCGACCGCCATGAAGTCGACGAAGGAGGGCTCAAGAAGCCCACCTAACCAAAATTTCCCTTGTCATCTACAAAGATTTCTTAGATCTTATCGTAAAAATTATGAAAGTGAGCAAAGAAGAGCCACAGAAAAAAAAGAAAGAAAATATGTAGATATTTATGAAAGTGACCTTGTAACATATCTAAACCATGTATTAAATTTGTGAATGAATATGTTATAATATGTAATGCAAAAAAAAGTTGCAGTGTTGTTCTAATTTATAGACAATCTAAACAAGTCAGTGCTATATATTTGTGGTTTCCATTATACATTAATTTATTGGAATAGCCACTTTAATAACTTTGGATCTTTAAATGTAAAAGAATAAGACTCTTATCATGATTTTTATGAAAATAAAGAAATAAATTGCAAAATATGCTTGCTCAAAGAGTGATTTGCAAGTTCCAATTTGAATTATTTATAAGTTCTTTGTGATGATGTGGAACAATATCATAATGTACTTGCAAAAAAAAAAAAAAAAAAAAAAAAAAGTCTACATACCATGGACGATCCTGTGAGCATCACAAATATACTTAATTTGCTAGCAAATTGATATCAACATTACTAAATTGTACATAAAATTCTTATATTATTGGATAAACTACTCTGGTAATTCAAAAGATGATTCATCATCAACAAAGCAACAGTCAATCAGCTTGATTATTAATTTGTCGAAATTTTTCTTCGCTCGCTTTCTACAAATTTCTTAATTTTAATAGTTTTAGATCATCGATCAATTTACCTTCTCATTTAGTCAAATCAAGAATCGGTCGAAGGTATAAAAAACAATAATAGTAAGAGCGCCACACTGATTGAAACCCCTCGGAAAAATTTGCCAAACAGCTTTTATATGTTAGAGGTGTTGGATTATGTAAAGCCATGTTCCGAGTCGATATTTAGAGTTTGACTCTAATTGGATCTAATATTGTTCTAAAAGATTAGGGATTGTCTATGATCACTTTAAAGAGGATTCCTAGTAGGATTCCTAAAAAGATTCCTAAGAGGATATATGGTGATTAGAGATGAATCGGACTTGGATGGAAGGCGAAGATTATTTCCTACTAGAATTAGAATTTTAGGGCTATATAAATCATTGTAATTAATATTTTAGATTATGAGCTTCATTGAAAAATACCCTAATTGAGAGGAAAACGTAGAGAGCTCCTGAGAGAGAGTTTCTTGTAATCCAATCTTACTCCTTTGTACTTTTGTGCCGTGGATTAATCGAAGAGCGCATTGAGGTGGTCTTGCCCGTGGACGTAGGTCGACTCATGGTTGGCCGAACCACGTAAATCTTGTGTTCTTGTTTTCTTTTGTTTTCTTTATTGCTTTGTTATCCTCGTGCTTATTTTTTCTACGATCGTTCTCGTCTCTTACGTCTACGAAAGATTCTGTTTCCGCTGCGCTCGTGTGCTGTGTGGGTTTGAGGTTTGCTCGGTAACCCCACGGCCGGTTCCCCTTCAAGAGGTAAGAAAATCTATGGGAAAGATAGAAGGTACGTACGCACGTAATTAGTTTTAATGACCTTAGAATACATTTACATGTCTGTTGAAAAATATGAGAAAATGAACTTAATTGTGGAAGTTTATCAATTAGACAAGTTGTGACTTTTATATATACTTTGTGATAAAACTATGGTATGATTCTGAAAAGAAAACAAAGTAGGGAGAGCTTTCATTAAGTCTTTGATGTGAAGGGCTAAGGTACAAACCAAATAGAAAGAGAAGAAGCACTATTATTGTCCAACTAACTCACTTTGGCCTTTGCTTTTCTTATCTTCATCCTACTTAAGAATCTGATTGTAAATTTGCAGAGAAAGTAAGCAGAAAGAAAGAGAATACTAGTGAGGCTTATATTATTGCTTGTCAACTTATGAGAGCTAAAAGCTACCGCACGAGTTTGGTGGAAGTCACCTCTAGAATTTCAGATCGCCTGATAATTCTGGTCTATGTGTGATAAGAGCGTCAGAGTCTAAACGGGAGGAGTCTGTAACATCCCAACAGTTCCACATCCGATGGGAAAGAAGTCTGATTGGGAATATAAGAAGTCACGCACACCCTAACAATAATAACTAGATTTAAGTATTTTGGGCAGCCGGTTTGAGTCCGACGGATTATTATTATTAGCAGGTCTGGTTGTTACAATATTAGCGAGGCTTATAATATTGATCACTTGAAGATTTAATATAAAAAGTGCTAAAGAAAGATCAATTTACACCACTTGGTGCTTATTATATTTTACTCCCATATGTTTGGGCTCATTAGTGTACATATATACCAACCAAAAGTTAGCCGCACTATATAATTTAGAAAAGTAATTTAGGATAGAAATAATTTCATGAATACCCCTCTTACAACCTAAAATTTCATCATTACCCCTTAAGAGTTTAAAATATCATGCATATATAGCTTTTAAATTGAAGAAAATATCACAATTACTCCTCATGGTTATTGTGATTAATGCATCGAGATTCTCCAAGAATGCTGTAGTCCCGGATCGCTTGGCCACTTGGGGACTCGCAAGCAAAAAGTTCTTTATTTGGGCTTCTTTTAATGAATTTTCTCAGTCTGTATTTATTGTTTAATTAATAAAATCGCCTTAGGGCGTGTTTCCCCTCAAAAAAAAAGAAGAAGAAGCTATAATTAGTTGTCAATTTTTCTAGTTAATTTCTTTCCGCTAAATAGTGAGTGAAATTTCAAATTTAATTGAGTCACTTGTAAATTTAATAATATCTTTAATATATATAATTGACGAAAATCACTTAATCAAAAAAAAATAAAAGTTAAGGAGTCGTAATGAAAAAAAAGAAAAAGGCATTACAACTTTGTTTTTATTGATACCACGTAACTTTACAATTTTTAAATTGAGTTTCTTTTAGATAGCTACGTTGATTTTTTTTCAAAAGAAAATATACTTGCTCTATTAGCTATATTAGTTATTAATTATTTTAATTTTAGTTATTAAAATATGTTTAAAATATTAAATTCAACAAAATCACTCATGAATTTGATAAAATTTGAATAATCACTTGAGTACAAAAAGAAAAAGTTAAAAGAAGGTGTCGACTCAGAAAAAAAAACAAAAAAACAAAACAAAAAAATTGAGGGGGCTATTTCATAAGGTACTGTGGGTGTGGAAGTTTCCAGACATTCCGATCTAAAGAACATGCATATTAATTGAAGGTCAACATTGTCATTCTATAACTAAACTCATATTAAACTGGTCTCAAACCTGGATTACTGTAAAACCCCGCTTCTCAGAGGGGGGTCAACCATCCGAGAACTACTCTAGCCCTAGCATGCTTAACCTTCTTAACCTCTTGGGCTTAATCACTGCCTAAAATACTATAGGCGAGTTAAGAAGTTTAGTCTTTTTATACACAGTCGTCAGTCGGAAAGCCACGCTCAGCCTACTAGCTATATGACCCTCCCTCGGCCGAGACTTATATGACCTGGCTCAGATAATACTTATTTTACACTTTCGGCTGGTGGGCTCTGATATCAACTGTGACGCCTGCTTTCCAGGGACGTCACCTATTCTAGAACTACTAAAATCCTCGCATGCTTAACCCTCTTAACCTTTTAGGCCTTACGACCACCCAAAATGTTATAACCAGAATAAGAAGTTTAGTTCTATTATACCTAATATATAGTATTTCAAATCCTGAGGGTGTCACAATTGCCATCAATGAAGGATGGTAACGGTAAGGATGTTCATGCTATAATAGGTTCATATTCGAAGAGTACTTGTGATATTATGTGATATTTGAATATTTTGAGGGGCATATGTGAAATTGCCCCTTTAGTATAATAGAGGCCGTATCTCATATAAATTAAGGACATAGTACTAAAAGCTGACCGTATCTCATATAAATTAAGGACATGCTAAAAGCTGAAGATGTCACCAAACAAATATCTGTCCCATATAAATTAAAGGCATACTAAAAGCTTAAGATGGCACTAAGGAAAGAGGTTGACTTAAAATAAATGAGAAGAATTAAATAGAGTTAGGAGCCCGGCAAAACTTAAACTCAAAACCTCATGTTTTGATACTATATCAAATTATGAGAAACAACTGTTGTTCAACAGATAGTGTAACCATCATAACAACAAGATTATACTGACCTTATCTAGCCTAGTTGGCTTAGAGCTTAATGATTGGTATCCGAGATCTTAAATTCGAAATCTAGTTGCTTTACATTTATAGTGTTTCAGGATAAGTAACAAAAACTATGTAGTAAACAATGTTAATCCATGCGACGGTGGCCAACTTGTGTTATCTTAATATATAGCATATATACAAGATCTTTGGACACTGTTTAATTTATTTGTATAGCTGATTCTCTACATTAAGCAATGGATTAAATAATTCGCTTTCAGGAGCCGCCGTTAATCGCTCATTAGATGGTAGAATTAAAGACAAGTATAAGATTAGCTAAGCAACGTATCAATGAGAGACACATAAGCAACCAACATATATATAAAACTTAAATACTTGTGATTATTATACTCTAAAATACATGGTTTTTGCATTGTGTCCTAATCGATTCAGCCTCATAAACTAGAAGGTTCATGCACATTAAAAATTAATGATGTGGAGTCTGAGGTATAGAGTTGTTAGAACACTAAGTCCAAAACTACTGAACCTTCTACACCTTATTAGTGATTATTATACTCTTGAATAAGGAATATATAGAAGGTCCATGCACTTTTTATTTTTTAAGCACTACAGCAGAATTAGGTTATAGCAACACATGTTTGGGACACTTTTGTGTAAGTGTTTCATTTATGCCAAAACTTTTTTAAAAAAATCTACTAAGGCCTAAATATAAAGCTCAATCCAATCAAAAATAAAAAGTTCCACTCAACCAACCCCACCCAGCCCACTCGGCCCGATTACAAATAGAAAAGGAAAAAAAAATGATCACCATCTCCTCTTCTCCTCCTCCGCTGCCGCAACCGACGAGGTAGGGTTCCGGCGGCTGGAGTTCGGCCGCGAGGATCTCGCAGGGATCGTAGAGGGCTATGATCGCTACGTGTCCCTCCGCCACAGGTCGCTGGAGGAGTGAGTGCCAAACTTCAAGACGGCCCCACATATAGCGACCCCACATATAGCAACACTTTTAAAAAGTGTCGGTTATTTAGCCAGCAGCACTTTTCTTGATCTGTACCGACATTTAAAAGTGTCGCTATACACCGTTTTTGTTGTAGTGAAGTGTCAGATGCCATATCATTAATTTATTTTATTATACACCTTATCTCCAGATATCATCTTTCTTTACTTAGTTTTGGAGTAACATTCCATTCATGTACCAATTTGGATAGGTTGAAGTAGTTGTTCAACTTTTTCTCAAAGAAACATTATATACTTTTTACCTATTTTGTAATAGATTAGTTTATTTAGTACTTCTTTCTATTTACTGTTATATATGCAAAAGTCTAGTATGAGCTCATTATTATGATCACATAGCTAATTCCAATGCATGCTTGTGATCACGAGGTGTTCATATGTATGGATTTGATCCGACAATATAATAAAATACTTGCAATTATTGATGATTGGTACTATAGTGAGTACAAATTTAAATGCTCAACAAGCTTTTGATCAAAGGAAAAGTCTTTGGATAAGATCAGTGCAAAAAAGAGTGATAAGATTAGTGCAAAAAAAATAAAGTCTTTGGATGAAAAAAGTATAAGATTTATACTCACTTTTTTAAATGTACAAGTAGCATTTCTGTTGATCAAGTTAAGTTTTAATCACCGACCGTCCCTAACGCAAGTGGCAAAGGGCTTGGTGGTTGGTACCCGAGGTCCCAAGTTCGAATCCTAGTTGATTCACATTTCCAGTTAAGTTTATTTCTAAACGAAATAAAACGAAACGGATAGCGTGCTATCTTTCTCCCAGAAAAAAAAAAAGAGTTAAGTTTTAATCTTGAGTATGACCAATCTAACATTTACGAACTCTTTAAGATGCAGAGTTTTTTACTTTACGTACAGTTGAATAGAAATATCCTTTGGCGATCTCTAACAAATAATGAATATCGCTCATTTATAAAATAAACAAAAATGAACAAAACGGGTGGCTTGCTAACTCTCTCTCTCTCTCTACAAACAAAAAAACAAATAATGAATAACCACTCTTCAAGAAAGATACAGTAATCCTAGCTAGAAGATACCCAGAATGTAGACTTAATTTTCAAGCATCAACATAACAAAATCTTTTTGAATAGGAGGTTTCTAACATAATTTCATTAAGAAGAGAATGAGCACAAGTAGCATTGCTTGTAGCGCAGAAGCTACACTGCAATGCCCGACTGCAATAGAAGATCGAACTTAACATCCCGCGCCATCTTCGATCAAGAAGAAAAAGAAAGATAAAAAGACGATAAAAAGAGAACTGCTAAAACAAAATCTTATACCCGATATTCTACAAGTGATCTATTTATCATTGTAATTTGGGATGCAATTCAGTAACCTAGCTCACATTACAAAAAAAAAGCAAAAACAGTGCTACATTTATATAGATACAACTAGCTAGCTTGATCAACAGTAATAACTTGGTTAACCCTACACACAGGAGTTGCAGTGATATCTCAATTTTAGGAGCAACTTGTTTGTTAATGTTGGTTTTTTAATCGAGTTTCGGGTCGCCCATGATGGGCAAATCCGACCCGACCCATTAAGAGGTGGTTTTCATTAGTCGGTTGAGAAACCACCCACCACTACGTACGGTTACGACTGAGAAGAAAAAGAGGAAGTGTGGAAACACTTCTTACGCTCTCTATGAAAAGAATCTCTCCCCAATTACTCTTTCAAGAGAAAGAAATTACTCTCTCTACTTGGAGGTTTTGACATTTGGGTTGTGGAATTAGTGCAATTTTCATCTCGTGATCTTGCATTTGATCCGTTGGAGCGAGTGGTTTGGTTTGATCCTACTTCATCACAGTCTAGGAATCGCAATTGAGGTATGTTAAAGATTAATATTAATCATCAGTTAATTACCAAAATTTGTAAACCTGAAACTTATATTTGATTATGGTAAAACAACATATAGATAAGAGAGCTAAGGAGTGAGTATTAATACCAGGCCAAAACAACAACAACAAGATAACTAATTTGAAAAAATAAATTAAGAGCTTGCATTCGAGTCGAGTTTTTTTTCTTCGTGGATCAAAATTAATTTCCTATTTTACCAATCAGATATATAGGATACTACATCCTAACTATATCAATTAATGTACATTTCCTTCGATCGGCTTAACAGAAATTATCCCAAAATTGTTGTTTCAAGTAGATCTGTTTGAAAACACGGTGACATGCGCGCTTTTTCGTTAAATTTGTTCCTCAAACAACCTTGTTGCAACAAAATCGGAATTTCTACTTAATTTTGGCACAAGTAGAATTTAACTTCAACTCTCTTTTTTCTCCCCTAGACTAAAAGCTCTAGACATTTTTTCTTTGCCAAATACTTTAATACCGCACCGTTTGAGAATCCAAATGGGCACTGCTGTTTGTTACTGCATTTTCTTCTTCATATAGATAATCATTTGGCTTTTTAAACAATAAAGATTTTGTCACCACCGCGCTTTTCGGTACCGCCTATAGTCACTCATTAGCGCGCAAAGCTTAAGATAAGTGAAAAATTAACTCAACCTATCTTTGATTAAGCTAAAAAAAGAAAGTTCAAAGCCATGAATGATAAGGAAAGCCATGGTGTTTATTTTTAGGATAAATTATTAGGGGACCATTGTCCTTCAATGTTGTTACTATCAAAGACATAATGTACTTTAGCACATTGTCCTTTCTAATTACATATCACAAGGCATTCTCACTAGATCTTTAATTTTGGTAATAATTAATGAAAATGCATGAAAGCATATAGAATTATAGTTTACTATAAGTAGGTCCATTTTACTTGATCTCTCATCACATTTATCAATTTAAACCTTGGCAAAAGTTTTCATCTTAATTAATATTACTTTTAACAATATGATTCATGTAATACTTGGATGCATGGATTGGTTATCATATCCTTGTCTAGTACTCTAGTTGGCAATAAAGAAAAGGAACAATTAATTAACCCAATTAAACAACAAAGTTAAAAAAAAAAAGAAAAAAGAAAAAGATATATAGCCCCTTATAGGTCTTTAATATATTAATGGATATTTTCAATTAATTAAGGATGAAAACAAGGACAAGTCACACTATTTAATGATGGGATATAGAATTGCAATCCAATATATATGGTTGTGATGTATACATATTTCTAATATTGATAATAATCAAAGAGAGTAATTAAGAATAATTATTAATTCGATAGGCATGTAATGAGCAAAGTACTTGAAAAAAAAAATCATAAACCTTCATTTAGAACTTCCATTTACAAATTTTGAGACCTTAAAAGGTTAAAACCATAAGCTCTAATTTAGAAATTTTATTTACAAATTCAGTAATTCCAACCTTATGCGACCCCAGTACATCAAATCGCAAAACCTTTGTTCACGTACTCCCATCTTATCTTATTCAATCTAGCTCTGAACGCCAAATAGATTAAAAAAGTATCGTATCGAAAAACACTATCCAGTGTTTTAAAAATCGGTTCAAATAGCGAACCAAAAATGTTACTGGGTCAAAGATCACTAGTTCAACCAGTGGGTCAACACTGGTTGAACCAATGACATCAGCATGATATCATAAATATTTAATTATTATTTTTAATTTTATTATATAAAAAATATATTATTATTCTAGTTTAATACTTAATTATAAAATAATGGTTTCTAGGCCAAATTAAACATATATAAGTTTTTAAATTTTACTTTTTTATAAAACTAATATGTGCTAATAGAAAATAAAATCAATTAAGTTGATTTTAAGCTGCTAGATATTAATATGACTTGATAAGAAATTCCGGCCGGTTCGATTAAAACTCGACCGGTTTACTGGTTCGATGGTTGAACCACTAGTTCGCACGATTCGAAAGGTTGATTTGAACCACTTTATAGACCAATTAAGTTACGGTTGAACTAGTCGAATCGGCCGATTCGATCCGATTTTTAAATCATTAACTATATCTATGACGGGCCAAACATGCAATTAGGGTCAAATGGCTTTTTTAGGTTCAAAACTACATCTTAAGCCCATAACAATTTCAATGATTTTGGCCCACTTTAATTAGCTTAAATATCCATATGGACTTATCCTGGATATCCATAAGGGGTTTTTTGCTTATTTACCTCGACTACTATTCAAAATTTTCAAATTTATCCTGAAATTACCAAAATATCCTTCTAAACTCAAATCCCTTTAGTAAACCCTAGGGTTTGAGGATATTTGAAGGATTTTTTTGAAATGAATAAGGACATTTTAGTCAACCAGGAGTATATTGGATATTTTTGAAGATTTCTAATTATCCCTTTCCAACACTAACTTAATTAGGACCATTTAAACAATATCAACCTATATAGATACAAAATTACAAGATGACCCAAAAGCAAATAAATTGCTTCAATAAGTTTGATCTTTTTATTCAGGCATTTACCATAGAATTTTGCAGAAAAGGACACTCAAGAAACATAATATTTCAATTTGGTCCACTGGATCCATTAAATGTGAGCCCAAGCCCAGCAAGAAGAGCTAAAGAGCCCACCCACAATATCCAATTTTTTGGCCCAACAATTTTTTCTTGTTTTTTTGGTTTTGGCCTTTCTCACATTTGAGTCCACTAATATATATTAATTCTCATTCTAAAAAAATTTGAAAAAAAACATTCTACTTTATTTTTTTTTCATATATGAAAAATACCTAACATAACCATAATTGTAGTAACGATATATATATATTTACCTTCATTTACTTTATATATTTTAAGATGTTGTCACAGTTCCAAATGCTTATTCAAAGGAAAAAAAACTGGTTTAATAAATGGAAATGAACTCTAATTAGATGAAAAGGATTGGAAGGTCCAACATTATTTTTATAGGCGAAATTTGCGAAACTCCGCTACACTTTACCATGTATTTTAAATTGATCCCTTGTTAAAAAAAAATAATAATAACATTACAAAAATTTTCATCTTATACTTTATTACTCCTCAATGGAAAAAAAAAAAAAAAAGTATGTGTTTTTCATAATGTTTTTACGCAAGTAGAATATACTTCTTCTAATAGGAGGCACTTCATAAATTTAAGCAGAAGTGAAGCTAACCAGACAATAAGTCAAGTTCGCGTCCGAAACCTAGTACACACTTTGTGTAAAAAACAAAATGGGCACCAAGAATAAATTTTCAATTTTCAATTCTAAATTTTAAATATCAAAATTTTAATTTTAAAATTCAAATTTAGATTTTAAACTTAAATTTAATTTTTTGAATTATTTTAAAATAAAATTCTGTAAAACAATCTTATTTGCAACTAGAAAATTTTTTTTGCCAAACAACTTTACAAAATTATTTCAGAAAAAATATTTTTTTTTCTAAACTGAGCCAAACGATCTACATGTTTTAACCAAAATTAACTTTTTAAACCAAAATTAACTTTTTAAACTAAACAAATCCTTACTAGCCTTTTTCCAGGACACCATGCTCTTTAAATTTATTTGTGATTATGATTATTATTAGATTATTACTACTTTTATTGAGATAAAAAAAAAAAAAAACTCTCCAATCTGTTTCCAAAGTATTTATTCCCCTCATTACTAACAACTAGCCACATTGTTCCTATTTTCCAAGGACATCATTTAATATGTTACATAACCATGTCATGTCACCCATTAAGAGGAATGTGTCCATGCCTTGATATATGTGCACATAATGCATGCATTTATTTACACCCCAGAGAGATAGAGAGAGAGGATGCAAAAATTATTGCATGTACCTGTGGTATCTGTACATCTCATATACCCTAAAAATAATTAAAAATTAAAATTAAAATCTAAAGACATTAAATCATTCAAAATAGATATTACAATATAATTTTTGATATAGAGGCTTTTCAATTATCATGAAACACATGTATATTTAACAAGTAAAAGTCTGATTCAGAGGTCTCTATAGAATATAGAGTGCACTGTTCCTGTGCATTAATTTGTTGATATATATATATATATATATATAGAGAGAGAGAGAGAGAGAGAGAGAGAGAGAGAGAGAGAGAGAGAGAGATGGTCAGAGGAGCAAACAAAGTGAATGAATGAATGATGTGAGCCATCATGAGTAAATTATTTTGATGTGTAGACATGAAGACAAGTACTGTGCATCAAGTGTTGCATGCAGTTAAAATTATGCCTCTCTCTGTGAGAGAGGTAGAGAGAGAGAGAGAGAGAATTGAATTCCCTCAACAGTTCCCAACCCCATCTCTAGTTACTTTATGTACCATGCAATGTCCATAATCCCATGCTTCTATGTTCTCTTGTGTCAACATATATATATATATATATATATATATATATATAGAACTAGGCTACTATACTATTAATAGCACCAAGCCATTGGTGCTATTAAGTTTTTAGCCCTTAGATTAAAAGATGTATGGCTAGGATGATGTGGGCCCCGAAGGGTTAAGTGGGTGGTTGGTTGAATAGTATAATCTAACGGATAAAAATGATCAAGGGATAAGATCTAACGGTAGAAAACTTGGTAGCACCAAGTGTTTGATGCTATCAATAGCATACCAGCCGGACTCTATATATATATATATATGTATATACATGTTGTTTTGCATTCATTAATTATCTGAGTATATTATACACTTTATCAGGCTTTGAACTCAGAAATGTATCTACTATGAGTAAGTTTGAATGTTTGATATCCCTACACTTTTGAACACCAACTAATTATAGATGTAAATCTCACATCTCACTCATTCTACGGTTTACAAATTACTTTTACATTTTTTTTTTAAAGAGAAAGATATATAGTAAGCTATCTATTTCGTTCATTGTTTAGAAATAAACTCAGTTAGAAATGTAAAGTAACTAAGTTTCAAAGTTGGGACATCAGATACCAATCGTCAAGCACTTATCCTATTGTGTTGCTTTTAAATTTTAGTATTAAATTTTTTTTGATAAGACTAATAAAAAAAATAGTAGACTTTGGATTAGCAAAATATAAGATTAATTATAATTCTGGTTAGTACAGTCCATGTCGATTGTGCCCACGTTAAATCAATAATAGTGCAACTTTTGTACTAAAATTATGACTTGAAATTCTCTTTCCTTTGTCTATAATTTGCAAAGAAAAAGTTTCAAGTCATTTTCAAACTCTATAATTATATTATATATTCAAGCAATTGGCTGATCCGAATATGGTGAAATGAAATAAATATATATATATGATAACATGCATTACTAAAAAATGAATATACTAACTAGTTTAATTCATCCACTCAAAGGTTAACTAAGAACTGATTTTGGAGATTTCTTTTGTTTTTCAAACTTCAATCCTAAATAAAATAAATGTTCTTAAACAAATTCTTCAAAGTTAGCAAATAATTTCTTTAACAACTTACAAAATATTATTATAAAAATAAATTTAGAGATAACTGAGAAAGAGGTGGATGCAAAGGAATAAATAGTATATATATTCTAATGTGTTGATAGGACAAAGGGGTCATGTCAGTAGTATAATGCTCTGTGACATATGTTGGCACAATTAATAATGCTGGAGAGTTAATATTTCTAAATATTGGTATTAGAATAGATCATAAATTCAATTTTCGTATACTATAATTTATGTACGCTCTCGGGAGAGGATTACTAGAGGCTAGACCCAGTATCTTATCTACAGTACAAAGGTTGAGTTGAGTCGAGTCATAATTGAGACATGTAAGTGCTGTGTTCGTATAATTTAAGTGAATTAATTAATTTTTTTCCCTAATAGCTCAAACTTTTACAATTGTGGTTGGCGCTGGCGATCCAATAAATAATTGCAAAATGGTAATCATATTTGGTAGTAACACGATAAATATAGGTTTTTTCAACTAATTAATAGGATTTGCAGTGACATTAGGCACCTAAATTGCAAAATTTAAAAGGTTGAGAACCAAAAATAAAATCTCTGGTAAAGATTAGGGATTAATGATAAAATAAAACTAGTTAAGGATCAGCACGATGCCATGGATCTAAGATATTTTAGTGATAAAATTTTACTTAATTTTTCTATAATTTTATATTATTTTGTGAGCTGATATTAATTAAAGAGCAATGCTCCTATACACCAACTAATCTTAACCCTTAAATATTTCAAGATGGATGATAGCGATGCATTTTTTAAAAGG
The DNA here is from genome assembly GCA_016920855.1 of Puya raimondii. Lineage (NCBI taxonomy): Eukaryota > Viridiplantae > Streptophyta > Magnoliopsida > Poales > Bromeliaceae > Puya > Puya raimondii. The sequence continues at coordinate 140,367,245 of JABWPP010000050.1, forward strand.
TGGTGACCGGCTTTTGTTGCCATCGGTACCGGTCATTGGGTACCGATATATGGCAAAGATTTTTTTCATTACGTGAAGTTAGCACCGAGGGCTTTTTGATAAATTTCCATCCTCATAATATCCCATTTTTGTAAATCCAGAACATTCCATCTTCCTCCATTCTCATCCTCCCAATATCCCATTTTTATAAATTAAATTTAGATTTATAATTTAAAGTTAATTTTCAAACATAGAAACTTTAAGTTTAAATAGTTAATAAAATTTATTTTTTAACTATAATATAAATTAAATCTAAATTTAAAATTTAAATTTGATCAATATTTTTGAACTTTAATGTTGTTTTCACTATCGAATAAACAATTTGAATTTAATTTAAAATTTAGAAACCTTTTATTTAAATAAATAATAAAAGTTGGGTTTATAAGTATAGTATAACTAACAATTTAAAATAGATTAATATATTTGAACTTTCATGTTATTTTAATATTGAATTAACAATTTGAATTGAAATGTACTACTCATTTAAATATTTTTTTTTTCTTTCTAAAAAATAAATTTAAATTTGAATTTGAATTTAATGTATACAATTATAAAGTTTAAACTCAAATTAGATTTTAAATTCAATTTTATGAAGGTTTGTTACTTATCAAATTAGCCTCTATCTAATTTGGTAAGTAACAAAACTAAATAAGACCAACCGTCCCTAGCGCAAGTGGCAAAGGGCTTGGTGGTTGGTACCCGAGGTCCCGAGTTCGAATCCTAGTTGATTCACATTTCCAGCCAAGTTTATTTCTATACGAAATAAACGAAGCGGGTAACGTGCTACATTTCTCTCAAAAAAAAAAACTAAACTAAATAAGGAAACAAAGATTTGTTTGATGTTGTCAAATTTGGTAATTGGCTAGTATTTATTTTTCAATATTGTTCTTACTATTGATCTTGATTGGTAATCTGTTGAGCATGTTACTACTAGGTAAAAGTCAATCTTAATCTTAAAATATGAACGGCTAGATTTAAACAAGCCGGTGTATTGAAGCATTTCTCTTAATTAAATTAATTTTTAAAAATAATTTAATAAATAAATAATTTTAAATCAGTTTATGTGCGCCATAAGTTTTTATAAGAGTTTAGCGGGAATTAAATTATATTATAAATGTAGATGTAAAAAAAAATCAGAGAAAAAAGTAATTAAATTAATCTAGATAAATTAATAGAATAGTATGATAAGAAGATGAATAAGTACATCTTATACACCGTATTTTTAAAACCCTATAATAAAATTTAAATCATACACATTTTCATATATAAATTTTTTATATGGTGTAGATCGTATCTATATAATTAGATTTTGATTTTACAAATATTAATCATTAAAAAGTGGGTCCAGCGTATGCCATACCGGATGCCGACAATAATTTTTCATAATTGAGAAGAGTGGGATAGTGACAAAAAAATATTTCGTACACTAAAGTATCGTTTGGTTCGGGGATAAGCAAAAAGTGACTATTCCAGGGATAAGTATAAATTGAGATATAAGCGAGGGTTAAATCAATTTTACGTTTGGATGAAAAGTAGATTTTTTTCGGGAATAAGAAAAATAGTGTTTGGATGGTTTGATTGGAATTGCGAGGATAAGAATAATTATAATTTTAAAAAATAATATTTTATCTAATTAATTAAGACAAAATATTAATTAAGTAATAATTTAACTTATTTAATCTACTAATTAATTATGAATATTGCTAAAAACCCTTAATATTAATAAATAAATAAATTGGTAATTAATAATTTAATTAAATTACAAATAATTTAATAAAATAATAAATTAGTTAATTATAGTCAGATGATTAATTAAGAAAATAATTAAATACTCAAAAATTAATTAATTAAACAATATAATTAATTATTTAATTAGTTAATTAATTAAAATAATAAATTAATTACTCAAAAAATTAATTAAATATTTATTTAAAGTAATAAATTAAATAGTTAATTAAATTATTAAAAAAATTAATATATAAATTATTAATTAAATAATATTTTATTATAAATCTAGCTTGGATATTTTATTATTTTATTATTAATTAAATATATTATGTTTATATAATTTATTTTTAACTAAATTTATAATCTTAATTAAATTTAGAATTAAGCTTGGAATAACGCTATTCCGTCAAACCGATGGAATAGTTTATCCCAGCTATTCCGGAATAGCCAAGAATAACGAAGTTTGACCGGGATAAAATATTCCGGCCAAAATTCGTTTTGTTTGGCGGAATAGCGGGGATAACTAATATTATCTCCGCTTATCTCGCCAACCAAACATGGCCTTAAATGTATAAGTAATTCTTTTCACCTCACTCCTAAAATTCTATTATAAAAATTCAAATTCTGTAACTTTTTATATATATGCTTTTTACATGATGTAAATCACATTTATTGGCTTATATTTTTATTTTATCATATTAATTATTATAAAATAAGTTCAATATATATAATACATTTGTAAGTCGAATGCAGAGAATATAATTTTTCATAGTTGAGGAGAAGGGTTGGAAACACGTGTAGCCACGTGCTTTCCCCAATCAACTCTACCAATGGGGAAGCATTATTGAAGTGGGCCCGACAAAAGTTTAACATGGGCCCCACCACTCCAAATCCACATGTTTCCTCTGCATGTGCAAGGCGTAATCTGATAATATAGTCGTTAAAAGCACTATTTTTATATTATATAAAAAATAGAAAAAGTTTTAAAAATAGGGTCACGATCACCACCGAAGAAGCATGTAACTAACATGCTTCTCCAGTGGCAGTTATAATCGTAATTTTTTAAAGCATCGAAAAAGAAAAAATTATAAACACTTTTGAATATTATGGATCTTTTATAGTATAAAAATGGCGCATTATAGATTTGCTCTTCTTTGTGGTAAGTAAATAAGTTTTTATTTGGTACATTGGTGAGTCCAAACAATACAAATCTCATGAGGGAAATGAGATTTGTACATTTGATAATGACCACACTATGGACTTCCTTTAAGTTAAGGAACACAAGGGCCACATGCTAATTAAGAGAAAAGACAACTCAATTAATATACTTTTATTTTCAAAAAAAAAGAAAAAGAAAAGAGACAACTCAATTTATGGCACTTGTATTTGTCATACTAGTCACTTTTTCCCATGTTATATTTGGATTTCTTTAATTATATCTCTTTTTTTTTTTGCTTTTATTCTTCAAGTTAAAGTTATGATATGATAATTAACCAAAGAAAAACTACATATGATTAATGGAGTACTAAAACTTCTAAATTCTTCCACTTGTGTCTAGCTATCATCAACAAAATTTTGTAGGGGAGAGTCTCGTCAAAAACTGTTCCATAAAATATTTCTGCATCGAGAATGAGCGATCCATACTGCGTGTAGTGCCGATCTACCAGTTTCAAGGATGGTATCTTCGGACAGTTCTTCAAAAAATTCTAAATTATTCATGTTGAGATCCATTTGTAGTGTTACATGTTATTATAACAATTTAGATTTAGCATACCGGATTTTCTTTTTTTAATTTTTTTATTGAATTTGGCCATAAACCTTGTACAGCAATAGAGCCGAAGTTTAAAGAAATTTAGCTAATATATTAAAATGTTGAAAATTCCCTTATAAATATCTGTTTTTTAATTTTTTTCATCCGACTTTCAAAAATCTACATTTTATTCCCTTAAAATTTTAAGTTGATGTACTTAACTCCCTTCCGTCAAGGTTCCGTCGTTGTTCCGTTTATTTCTTATAAATTATACCGAAAATATCCTTAAATATTCTTAAAAATGACAGAAATATATTAAAAATTATTTTTTTCTATAGAACAAGTAAAGACAACTTGGCCATTTCGCGCTCTCCATTAATGCCGTAACTTTCTGAAAATATTTCTGAAATTTTAAAGAGGCAAAATATAGCTTTTTAAAAATCGGAGGAAAAAAGTAAAAAAATAATTATTATAGAGAGAGATTTTCTGTATTCTAACCATATTAGAACTCAAGGTTGGGCACCACACTTTCAAAGCTAAGCAAACACGTAGCTTGAAATCCTAACCTCTTTGTTTAACAGTTGATATACATCTTATTTTTCAATAATGATATTTACTTAGTTAATAATATCACATATATATCTCATAAACCTTGTAGAATCTTCTTTTTTCTTTCACTATTTTTAATTAAACATGTGCTCCTTCTTTAGTAGTTGCTTGTTGTGTGAGCAATTCCAAATTGGTTCCTCCAACCAATGCTATATATTCTGGATGATCATGCATTCCCAAGAATATTCTAGAAGGTGTCAGTGCCTATCAAATGATCACACAAAGATGGATTTGCTGCAGGCCAGCTTTAAAAGACAATTTGAGGAAAACTACATCATAGCTAGCATATATGCCAAAAGAAGTCTTGAAGAGTGAAACCCTAGAGGAGTTAAGAAAAAAAAAGAAAAAAAGGGGGAGTTTGAATAAGTTCTTTAGTTAGCTTGATGTCATTCACTTGTATCCATCCACCTTTTGCTGAGGAGAGGGCTATTTACAGTTAATAATGTATTCTGATTTTTTTTTTTTTTAATCTAGTATGTTATGTGACCCGCTTTGAAATATTAAATTTTGTTATGTGTGTACGTAGTTGACATCTTGTAACATTGCGAGTATTTCTTTTTATGAGAGAAAAATAGTGTACTACCTACTTCATTCATTAAGAATAATAAACTTAGTTTCAAAAGTGAAGCAACACGATCTCAGAGAAAAAGAAAGGAGAGAGAAAAAACAGTTTGGAAAGTGATCACAAAGTGCCTCAAGAGAAAAATAAAATAATAATAATAATAATAATAAAATAATAATATGAGCGCTCGCACTCGGGCTACCTTAAGTTCTACACTTTGCTATAGCATGAGCCTAGGACTGCAAAATACTCGCAAAGGTCATTCAGTAACATTGTGAGTTATAAGATGTTTTACGATATTAGAATTCTTGATATAGAGACAATTTTGCCCACTTCTTACTAGATCTATTCTCTGCTCTCTTTCGTTCGTTAATGTAGATCAGTGCTGAACCACTGTAAATCTCTATATCATTTTCTTTCATCTCTTTTTTCAATTTGTGTTCGCCCTGCAAAGGTTAATTAGTTTGTAATTTGGTGTAGTAAAAAATGGTTGAACCAGCTAACTAACTAGGGAGCTAATGTGGATGCATGCTATGCTATAAATGTTTTCTTAATTAATTACTAGATTGAAGATGATGACATTGGAAGGGATGAGCTTCGATTTGGTTACTCAAAGATAGGTAAGTTGAAAGGTACTTTTCAATGAGATTGTTCTTGGTTACGTAATGAGTAGTGATCAAATTACATACGTTTAAGTTACACATTTCTTACACAAGTTAAAATTCAATCATATAAGTTTCAAAATGAAGCTCTAAACCGTTGAAAGTAATTTACGACATTAAAAAAATCTACATAAAAAAAAGTTACATAATATTTCAAAACCTATATATATATATATATATATATATATATATATATATATATATATATATATATATATATATATATATATATATATATATATATATATATATATATATATATATATATATATATATATATATATATATATATATATATATATATATATATATATATATATATATATATATATATATATATATTCTAGGTTTCCAATACTGTCCTTTCTTGAAAATTTTGGATCGTTGGTTTTAACACTACTTGATGCATAAAAAATCAATTTTTAGAACTTGTAAAATTTTATATGTATGTGAGTTTTGAGCCATTGGTGCCAAGTTTGTGGTCATTGGATTGAAAGTAAAAAATTGTGGCTAATGGTTACATAGTGCTATTAGAAGCACCCAAGTCGGACTCTATGTAAATTGAGCTATGGTGCTTTTAGAATAGGGATGCAGACGGGATTGATTCGGGGGCGCGAGGGGTCTCCCATGCTCCTACTCTATTTCTTGTCTTGTCGGGGCAGATTAATTTTAATCTTTTTTTTGGCTCTCACTTACCGCTTTATTCGGAACGAATCGGGCGGGAGCAGATTTTTGGCGGAGTTTTTGGTCGATCGGAATGGATCAAAGAAAGAAAGGAATATCTCGCCTCTTGCTCTATTTACTTGGCGGATCTGGACGGATTCGGGACGAGTTATATTTTTCTATATTTTTTGTTCCCACTTGCCGTCCCATTCGGGACGGATCGGAGCGGAAGCTCTACCAACTCTGATCAACTTGCATCCCTGTTTTAAAAGCATCAACTATTAACTTTTCGGCCCTTGAATCCCCAAGGTTTACTGGTTTTGGTGGTGGTGGTAATAGTATGGATCACAAAAATTAGACATTAGTACTTCTAAAAGCACCATAGCTCAGCTCTCTTTCTCTCTCTCTCTCTCTTGTGTGTGTGTGTGTGTGTGTGTGTGTGTGAAAGCAAATAAAAAAGAAGCTTCAGTGGGAAGCAAATATAAAATGGCAAAAAAAAGAAAAAAAAGAAGAAGAAAAGAATTAAGTTTGAGCCTTCAAATAATGTATTAATTAACAGTAAGCATGCATGCACCTGGCACCTTCACAAAAGAAAGCTAGGGTTTTGGATGGAGCAAAAGAGGGCTATGCACGGATGCATCTAATATTTATTACTTAAACGTGACAGATAAAAAAGAGAGCATGCATGTGTAAGATAAAAATAGGAAAAGAGAAGATCTTCTCCATACATTGGCTTTTGTATCCCAAAGAAGAGCAATTAAAGAAGAGAAAGAGACTGATAGGGACATCTACTTAGACCCTGCATCATAAAAAAGGGGTTTATATATATATATAGAGTTTTGCTAGAATACTATCGGTAGTAAATCGAGCGGTTTACTACTGATTTGTTTTCGATGCTGGAGCTTCCAAATCGACGATCGGCACCGTTGAACATGATCTAGACTATTCAAACTATCTGGAAATCAAATTTCACGTTTTTTTGATATTGTTCTCTTGTCCATCAAGTGAACAGAAAATGAATGGCTGAAAATGAATATCCTATAAAAAGTGATGATAGAAGTCTTGTAATCAAGATCAAGAGTACAGATCTTATTTTAAATAGTTCAAAAAATTTTCTAACAAAAATTTAGTTGATTTGGATTCTTCTATACCGTTAAACGAGCAAACACACCATATCGGCCATTAAAATTACAGATTTTGTAACTCTTTGATCGTTCGGTTAATGATATCAAAAAAGCATAAAATTTGATTTCTAGATAGTTTAAATGGTCTAGATCATGTTCAACGGTGCCGATCGTCAATTTGGAAGCTCCAGCATCGAAAACAAATCGGTAGTAAACGTGGCGGTTTACTACCGATAGTAGCCCAGTCAAGCTCTATATATATATATATAAACTGCTCGGTTTACTACCGATTTGTTTTCGATGATGGAGCTTCCAAATCGACTATCGGCACTGTTGAACATGATCTAGACCATTTAACCTATCTAGAAATCAAATTTCATGCTTTTTTGACATCATTAACCAAATGATCAAAAGGGTCACAAAATCTGTAATTTTAATGACGGATATGGTGTGTTTGCTCATTTAACGGCATAGAAGAGTCCAAATCAATTAAAATTTTGTTATAAAATTTTTTAAACTATTTAAAACAAGATCTATACTTTTGATCTTGACTATAAGACTCCTATCATCACTTTTTGAAGGATATTCGTTTTCAGCCATTCATTTTTTGCTCACTTGATGGAGACAAGAACAATATAGAAAAAGGGTGAAATTTGATTTTTGGATAGTTTAAATGGTCTAGATTATATTCAACGGTACCGATCGTCGATTTGGAAGCTCTATCATCGAAAACAAATCGGTAGTAAACCGCTCAGTTTACTACCAATAGTATTCTAGCAAAACTCTCTCTCTCTCTCTCTCTATATATATATATATATATCCGACTACAATGCTATCAATTTTCTGCCGTTAGATCTACCCCTTTGACCAATTTCACCCGTTAGATCATACTATTCAACTAACCACCCACTCATATATTTATTAGTAGATTTATAGAAAAATTTATGGAAAAACACAACGATAAGCAAATTCACTAATTGCAACAAATGTTAGTAGACTTACGAGATTTATATATTTTAAGTATGGAAAAAAATTTGTAAGACTTTTCACCTCAAGAAAATTGAAAAGAAAAAAACTTTAAAAACTCAAAAATAAAATTTTGTTGATACAGTATCGGCACGCCCAAAGCACGTTATGGCACGGGCGCCACGCAATCCTTGGGTAGAATAATAGTAGATCCAGGAGTCAAAAAGTTAAAAATATATAAAAAAAAAGTTAGAAGTATTTTAGCTCAATTGATGTTTATATATATATATATATATATATATATATACATACATATATAGAGAGAGAGCTTGACTGAGCTACTATTGGTAGTAAACGGCTCAGTTTACGACTGATTTATTTTCGATGATAGAGCTTTCAAACCGACGATCGGCACCGTTGAACATTATCTAGACTATTTAGAATATCTAGAAATCAATTAAACTTCATGAATTTTTGACATCACTAACCGAACGATCAAAGGTTCACAAAATCAGTAATTTTAATGGCCGATATGATGCGTTTGCTCGTTTAGGTATAGAAAAGTCCAAATCAACTAACTTTTTGTTAGAAAAATTCTTTAAACTATTTAAAATAAGATCTATGATTGTAAATCTTAAATACAAAAATTATATCATCACTTTTTGAAGGATATTGATTTTCAGCCATTCATTTTTTGTTCACTTGGTGGATAAGAGAACAATATCAGAAAAGCATGAAATTTGATTTTCAGATAGTTTAAATAGTTTAGATCATATTTAACGGTGTCAATCGTCAATTTGGAAGCTCCATCATCAAAAACAAATCGGCAGTAAACCGAGCCGTTTACCACCAATATATATATATATATATATATATATATATATATATATATATATATATATATATATATATATATATATATATATATATATATATATATAGAGAGAGAGAGAGAGAGAGAGAGAGTTGGGCTCCTATACTATCTATAGTACCGGGGCTCCGGTACTATAGTCTCATTTTCGATCTCAGGGTGTTCAAATCAACGATCCATACCGTTAAAACTGATCTAGGGTATTTAAAATTTTTAGAAATAAAATTTTAAATTTTTTCGACATAGTTTATTTTATGATCAAATCATTTCAAAATTGTCTATTTTCAATGGCTATTATGGCGAGTTTGTAGTTTAACGGTGTAGCAGAATCTAAATTTATTCAAATTTGGATAGAAAATATTTTAAACTATCTAGATCAAGGTCAGCATCCTTGATCTTGAATTCAATAGTCTTATCCTCAAATTTTAAAGATCGTTCAATTTTCACCATTTATTTTGATATGATTTACTTACTAAATAAACGATGTTGAAAAAAAATTAAAATTTTATTTCTAAAAATTTCATATACCCTAGATCATATTTGACGGTGTGCATCGTTGATTTGAACACCCTAAGCTTGAAAACGAGACTATAGTACCGGAGCTCTGGTACTATAGATAGTATAGTAGCCTCATTCTATATATATATATAGAACTAGGTTGGAATACTATCAATAGCACCAAGGGCTTGGTGCTATTAGTTTTTTAGTCATTGGATTGAGAAATGTGCGGTTAGGATGATGTGGGCCCTCTAGGGTTGAGTGGGTGGTTGGTTGAATAGTATAATCTAACGGGTAAAAATAATCAAAGGGTTAAATCTAACGGTGGAAAACTCGATAGCACCAAGCCCTTGGTGCTATCGATAGTATCCCAGCCGGACTATATATATATATATATATAGAGAGAGTCCGACTACTATACTATCGATAGTACCAAGCATTGGTGCTATCGAGTTTTCTGCCGTTTGATCTACCCATTTGACCATTTTCACCCGTTAGATCATACTATTCAATCAACCACCCACTCAACCCTCCACTATCATCCTAACCGCACATCTCTTCATCCAAGGACTGAAAACTTAATAGCACCAATGACTTGGTGCTATTAATAGTATTCTAGCCTAATTCTATATATATATATATATTTTTTCTATAATAGTACTCATGTGAGAACATTTCCTCTCACGTGCCTTTCCAGGTATCTAGCTGCTTCTCCCATATTCTTTCTTCTCCCTCTCGCTCTCACTCACATTCCTTTCTTCACTACCACACCACCTCTCTCTCTCTCTCTCTCTCATGTTTGACCCTTTTATCATGGTGGTGCAGGAAAAAAAAAAGGGAAAAAATAATAATACAATTATTGAGCTTAGTGTTGTACTGCATGGGAGCAAGTGTCGTCTTATCATTGGCTCCAAAAGACCAACTGTATGTACCCCTCTCTTCTGTTACTTTTGCTAAAAGAGTGTAAATTTCTGTTTGTGTACATCAAATGAATCATATCACGTGACTGAAGCAGATAAGAAAAAGAATAACGAGCGATTTATATATATCTAACACACTTGGTTAAAGGTTCGATGATTGGTATCTGAAGTCTCAAGTTCAGATTCTAATTACTTAACATCTCTAACTGAGTATTTTTTCTTAAAAAATTAAACGAAGTGGATAACTTGCTACCTTTTTAAAATCAAAAAACTAACGAGGGGTTTGACCAACGATGGATTAGAAAAAAATTTAAAGCATTGGCTAAAGATTAATTTCTATGATCGTGTTAACTATATTCTATCAGTGATTGGACATTAATTAATCCAAAACCATAGTACCAAAAATTAAGGGACAATTGAATTTAAGTGCAAAATTTTACTAAAATAATTTAACACATCACCTTCATTCTATATTTTTAGAACCTCGATGTGATACATTACAAAATTTCAGTTATATCAATATCTACGTTACAGTATCTAAAGCCAATCAAAATTTTCTTTTAGAGAAAGTATAATAATTTTTTTTTTTAAATTATAATGGGATGAATAAACTCTAGGGACATATTTGATTAATTGGAGACATAAATAATGTGGTGTCATTGCCATAATTTAGATTTTTTTTTATACTAGATCGAGGTACCAAAATTGACAATTTATTGCATGATTTATTTAACTTTTATTATTGGATTGTAATGAATATAACTATCGTATCAACTAACTCGTTTTTATTAAAAAAGTTTTCCAAATTTTTGGATCTACTAAAACTAATAACACATAATGAACATGAAGTGCAAGAGGCTTTAGCAGCAGTTAGTGTTTTATTACTTAACCAATAAGTTCAACTTTCATAAGTTATCACTGTAAAAGTCCTAATGTTTGCAGATATGTTCCTACCGTTAGGATCTGTTAGAGAAATTTAATTAACCACAGTTAAAATGCTTAACCATGATTAGTTAATAAGGTGAATTGACAATTTTATCCCTCTCCCTCTTCCTCTTTTTCTTCTGCTTGATCAGGAACGGCGCAGGCGGCGGCCTTGACGTGGCGGGCTTGACGCGGACGATAACCTTGACGCCGGAGAGGTGGAACTCGCCATCGGGGCCGGGGAGTCGAGGTCGGAGTGGTCGTTGTCGTTGTCACCGGCGAGGGAGGAGATGTAGTGGGCGATAGCGGCGGAGAAGGAGGAGCCGCGGTCGCGGAGGAAGCGGCTGATGGAGGGCATGTCGACGGCGGAAGGGGAGATCGACGCTGACCTCGCCATCCCCGGCGGCGCCTCCGGCTGAGGTACGTGCGGCGGCGGTCGGACAATGGCCTCCACCGCCTTCTTCTTCTTCTTCTTCTTCGTATCCTCTTTTTGGAGGGACATATTTATGAGGGCAAAAATATCATTTCACGAACCTACTGTTAAAAAATAAACAGTTCTCTAACGGAATTAAACCAGAGGGATATATCTGCAAACATTAGCACTTTTGCAGGGACAACTTATGAAAGTTGAACTTTACAAGGATATATCTGCAATTCACCATGTTTGCGGGGACCTGTATGCAATTAAGCCTTTTTTTTTTACTGTTTTTGGGACTCTTAGCCAAGAAGATTGAAATAATGCTCTTCTTTTTGCTTGATGCCTTAATTGTACCAGCCTTTTGTTAGGAGAAATGCTATTTTTAGACTAAAATTTTGGGTGTAAATTCACCCCATCCAAGGACTAAAAAAAAATAGGGTGCAACATTAATATTTGTGGGAAAAATGCACTCTTGGATGCAGAAAATGTAAGATTTTGTCACGCCCCGGAACTAATTTAAAAAAGTTTTGTTTTCCCTAAAAGGACTATTTTTTTGAAAATTAGTATATGCGAAACTCTAATTAGGACGTGAACAAATTAAGATAGTATCAGAGTGAATCACTAGTTAGAAGCGTGAGATAAGTCTTGGTTGAGTCAGGATCATACAGTGGGCAGAGCGTGGCTCCCCGGTTGATGACCGTTATGGGTAGAGCGCGGTTCCTCATAAGGTCCACTAAGGTTAGCTAGACGAATCTCACATTATCTGATGGGAGAGTTTTTAACCTTGTTATAACATATTGGATAGTGGCTAGGCCCAAGAGAATAAGAAGGGTAAGCGTGTTAGAGTTAGAATAATTCTAGGATGGGTGATTCTCGGGAAAGCAACGTATCACAAATTTACTTTCGCTTTTGGATGTGTATATAGCATTGCTCATTGTTATAGACGCGTTGGGCCCTCACTTAAATAAAGCAACTAAAAAAAGTGTTGGGATGTGGGTACAAATGGATTTACAGAGCCTATACCCTTTTTTTTTACTAGATATAACCTTAAAATACCCTAGCATGTATACCCTTTTAGTATAGTATTATAATACAAACATATAGTAGTAATATTATTAGTAAGAAGTTTCCAAATTTTGGGTGGGCTTCAGCTGTTCATCATATGATTAATCAATACCAATTAAGAATCCTTATTTGCAACCTATTTGAAAAACCGATTTCTTAGCCTATTTCCTACAATTAATCGATATTTAAATGGTCGATCGAAAAAACAATGGTAAATGGAGTATCAATTAATCCAGTAAAATTTTAATTTTTTTTGAATCTATGGCCAGTTGGACCGGTTAGACCGTGAACTGATCTTTTGATTTGTTTAGTAAAAATTTAAAAATTGGTAGAACCAACAAAAAAATTAATCAATAGTCGAAAACTTGATCAAACCAGCAAAACCTTGAACTAATAACATTTTCAGATCATCATTACAAGTTTCAGTTGCCAAACCAACGCGAAAACCTAACTAGATATTGGTATTTCTATTAAAGAATATAAAATAATCATTTATCTCCAATAGCATAAGCTATTAATTAAAGTTAACCTAAGATTCTGGTGGACTCAGACTCGAAACCTGCTACTCTGATATTATTATTATTATTATTATTGAAAGAGAGGAAAAAAGTAAGCTATCCTCTTTGTTCATTTTTTAGAAATAAACTCAGCTAGAAATGTAAAACAATTAGATTCGAACTTGAGACTGCGAGTACCAGCCATTAAGTCCTCAGCCAAATGCGATAGATATGGTTGGTTTCTCTAGTACCATTTTAAAGTTTGCGAAATAACTTTTTTTTTTCCTCCCAAAGCGTAAGTTATAAAAGAACAGTATATTTAGTATTTTAATATTAAACGAGCACCCTACTAGTTAGGGTTAGGGTAGGGGGGAATAGTAGGGAACTAGAGGGACAGTAGTTGTCTTCTGCAGAGACCATGTGGGATATATCTATCTCTCTTTCTCTCCTCTTTCCTTTTCAAAGCCTTGTGGCAATAAAACCACTAAAAGAGAGCATTTGTGACCTCCACTTTCATGAAGGGGAGAGGGGAGGGGTGGGGAGGTGTGTGAAGGGAGGCTTTAAAAGCTAAGATGGGATCATTTTATGCCAAACCCTTTTTCCTGTGACCATTAAAGAGCAAATGTTTGCGTGTTGTAAGATTCCTTGCTTTTGAACTCAGCCTCCATTTATGCTACCAAAGGATGTGACACTTGAGACAACAAGTAAAGTCCTCATGTTCCATCTTTCCCCTAACCTAGCTCCTTTTAAATTACAAAAAGAAAGAGGAGAAGAGAAAAAAAAAATTAAATAATGATTTTGAAAAATAAGAATTATGAAAGAAAAAAAACGTTGCGACAGGCCAATTATGTAACAAACTAAACTTGAAATGAAGAACAAGGGGACGAATTAGTATTTACGTGTTGTTTGCTTTGCGCTTCGAAATAGCTTCCGGTCTCTGAAAGGTGTGACAAATAAGTTACTCAGTAATACCATAAACAAAAACTCGGGGTTTAAGCTGGAATGGGAAATTAAAACTAGTTTTTATAAAAGCAAAATAGTCTGAAGTTTCTATTTTAAATTAGATTTAAAACCTATATATTTGGCACCACTTAGTGTCGAAATCTAGGTAGAGCATTATTCTCTTGAGTAAAGACCAATTAACTCTGTTATAAGCTTTCTCAAAGTCCACCTTCTCTCGAGTTCCTTCCACCCTCTCTCTTTTTTTTTAAAGAATTTCCTTTCGAGGTTTTGTTGCCTCAATTCTGTAGCTTATTAGTTCATTAATTTAATATATAAAACACATAACTAGCTAGCTACCTTTTCTCAATATACATACATACATACATACATACATACATATATATATATATATATATATATATATATATATATATATATATATATATATATATATATATATATATATATATATATATATATATATATATATATATATATATATATATATACACATTTGCAAAGTTGTACATAATATGTTGGAAAAAGCTTATGTGTTAGAGTGCGTACAATGATGCTCATCTTTCAAAAACATGTTTATTAGCTCAAAAGCTTCTGCAACTCCCCATAAGATCTCCATAATCATCATGGTATTAAATAATTAAGCCTTGATGGAACCTAGGGTTTGGAGATCTAAATGGGTCAACCTTATGAGATGGAGAGGATCATGTGGCATGCAATAAAAAAACACTAGACAAGGCATGCAACATTAGGAGGGAATATTTGGGAGTATGAGAGGGAATTAGAACTTTTGGAAGGTCTAGTACTTGAGAGTTTATAATATTCACCACCCAATGTTAAGTCAACCACCTTGAAACCCCTAGGCAGTATTAGACAAACCCTAGAAATTGATTACAATGCATGTCTTTCATATTAAATCACTAGGGTTGGATGTTTTACAACTTTCAAAGACACAATCTCCGATGCCTAATGCTAACTAGATGGTTTGTTTAAGCTATTAAAATCACTTGAAAATTGTTAATGACAATCATGTTTCCCCCCTAGTGGGCTCTTTACTATGATGTGAAGATCCCTCAGGGGATTATGTGTAAAACTAAGCTTCTATATAATTGTATAAGCGACAATCGGAATCTAGTTTATTTATTTATTTGATTTTTAATTGTTCTATTCATGTTACTACAATAAGAGTTTCTTAAATAATTGTGAAATTAGTATTCATCTTGACTTTTCTTGCAAAGCATCAATTAATAATATGTATTGAACTACAGAAAATGGCATAGCAATCTAATTTAAGGGCCTCTGTTGCTTATAATTTATTTGTTGGAAGAAACTTTAGTCACTTATGGAATGTACTGAGACGTGTAACACTTCGCTACTTCAACAGCTACAAATCCTCCTCACATAAATAAATTATTTCTCTCATAAACCTTATGCATTGAACCAATCTTCATACTTTGGTGATCTTCATACACATATAGGAAAGTTTGAGAGAAAAAGCATTAGAGTATGGTTAGTGATATTAATTAGGAAAATAAGAATAGATTTGACCAGTATAGTAGGTTTTTATTCGTTTCATTTCATTCATGTTTTAAGTAATAATTTCTACTCATGATCAGTGAATATCAAGGTCTTCTTAGAGTATGCTAAGGTCTAAGAATTCATGTCCATCCACTCCAAAAGTGCTCTGTACTAATATTAATCGATCATTTGTATATATAACTATGGAAGTATGTACATTTGGTTTTGGCGTGTTCACCATTTAAAATTCAAGTTTCATGTATCCATCTTGATATATATATATATATAGTCTAGAGAAATGCTAAGTCTACAATACTTTTTTTCACTAATCTTATTACTTTTTTTTAACGAAAAATCAAAAAAAGGTTTAGTAAACTCTCCATGCTCATTTTCCTCCTTTTTTTTCCCTTTTTTTGAAAGAGAGAAGTACGTAGCTAGCAAACTACCCGTGTTGCCATTTTTTAGAAATGAGTTCAGCTAGAAATGTAAAACAACTAGACTTCAAACTTGGGACCTCAAATACCAGCCATTAAATCCGTAGCCAATTGCGCTAGGTATGATCGTTAACCCTCGACACTCTTGGATGAGTAATTGTTGAGTTACAATCCTTCTTGATTGTATACTCGGCATTTCTCATAATCTAAAGATTTTTATGATTGTCTTTGTTAATCAACTTATTGTGCATATCATTTTCTAATAAAGTGGCCGTAACTTCCTCCACTATTACTTGAGATTCCCCAAAAAAAGGAAGAAAAAAAAAAAAAGTAACCAGGAAAATAAAAACTGTGAAACTTGTTGCTTGTTAGGTTAGTCCTTAGAGTCTAAGAGAGAACCTCCACCCCCTAAGTGAAATCCCCTTTGTACTTTGACTAATCTTCTCTCTCTCTCTCTCTCTCTCTCTCTCTCTCTCTCTCTCTCTCTCTTAGTCATTTTCCCATATATGCTCACAGGAGAAGAGACCCCATTTCCCTACCAAATGCTCTTCCTTTTCCCTTCTTTTTGTTCCCCATCAACTTTAGTCATTCACACTATACCTTGATCACCCACCCATCTCCCTCTCTCTCTCTCTCTCTCTCTCTCTCTCTGCACAAATATATGCAGTAGAAGGAGAGGAGAAACAAAACGCAAACAGCTTCATCATCCCCCTTATATTCTCTTCCTCTCAAAGGAAAGAGATCTTCCCATAAATAGCCATTAGAATAAGCCATCCCTCTCCCTACTTTATCCCTAACTCTAATGCAGTGAACTGAGTTTCTCCTAGCTTATCACCCAAACACAACACCATCAAACCCTACCCAAGTACATATATAGGATCATTGGATGCTGTCTTAAGAACTCTTCATGGAAACAAACTCAATGCCCTCTCCGGACCTCTCATTAAACATCAGCCCCCCGAGCAACAACTGTCCCTCCACCACACCCGACCTCGACCGCGATCTCGGCCTCGACCTACTCCTTCGCCGCGTAGAACCCACCCACACCGATATCTCTCATGCTCACACAGACCTCTCCCTGTCGTCGACAAACCACATGAGATCCTTGTTCGATAATGCTACTACGCCGATAAGAGGCGTCCCCTTACACAACACCCCACCCTCATCCTCTCCGAAAAGGGGGCACGACCCACAAATCTCTTTGCACCCATCTAATTCACACTCCTCTTTTAGCTCTTCTTCTAGCATCTATGAAGGTTTACCGGCCTTGGGATCACCGTATCATCGAATAATTGCACCGCCGACGAGCTTCGGTGGATATGCTTTCGACCCGATGAGAAGTGATCACTACCAATACTACAATATCAATCAGTATGGAGTTGGGACATTTGAGAGCTCCCAAAGCATGATGAGATCCAGGATATTCGTGCCGAAGTTCCCCACGAAGAGGAACATGCGGGCGCCGAGAATGCGGTGGACGAGCGCTCTCCACGCGCGGTTCGTCCATGCCGTCGACCTCCTAGGTGGCCATGAGAGTAAGCAAACATATGTTCCTTTTGCCCTATCTTTTCTTTCTTTCTCTCTTTGCTTTCCTTTTAACCAAATAATGAGGGTTTTTAGGTAAGTTTTTTGTTCATTTGTATGTAAGTTAATTTGGTGTTTAATATTGTTGATTTTGTGGGGTTTATTCTTTTTCTTTTTTTCCCCCAACCTGTGAATAAACAAGGAGCTACACCAAAATCAGTTCTTGAGCTTATGGATGTCAAAGATCTCACTCTTGCCCATGTAAAGAGCCACTTGCAGGTATGTCCATTCTCCAACTACTCAACTAGGTCTCTCTAGATCTCTCTCTCTCTCTCTCTCTCTCTCTCTCTCTCTCTCTCTCTCTCTCTCTCTCTCTCTATTTGTGCATAGTAACCAATAGAAACAGTGAATGGCTACATGAATGAATTGGGGGAGTGAATGATCTACATGGATAAATAGGGTAAATGGGGTCTTCTTTCAGACAGGAGAGTGCTATTAATAGAAGAGGAGAGAGGAGAGAGAGAGAGAGAGAGAGAGAAAGGAGCCATCATTTCACAATAATGTAAAGCTGTAAACAAACAACTCCCAAAGCATCAACCTCGTGAGTAATGGAGTATTTAAAATGGAAAGGAAACAACCTGAAAAGAAGAAAGAAAAGAGCATGAGTTTGGAGTGAACCTTGAGTTCACCTCTTTTACTTTACTTCTCACCCTTACACTCCTTTATTGTAGTAACATCACTTCACTCCCCTTTCTCTTCTTTTCTCTCTCTATTTCTCTCTCTATTGGTCTTTTTTTTTTTACTCTCTTTCTCTCTCTCTATCTCTCTCTTTTGTGTCTACAGATGTATAGAACTGTTAAGTCCACTGAGAAACCTGCAACTTCCCCAGGTAATTGATATTCCTTGGTCTTTTAGAAGTCCCTACTCATTAATATACCTTTACCATTCATTAACTTAGCTAAAACCATGTTTAAGATTCTTATCCAGTTAACTATTTTTCTGCAGAAGTACTTTTAATTAACACTTATTTCCTAATCATTTTGTTTTGTTTTCTTAAGGCCAATCAGAATGCTCAGGTGAAGACGATTTCACTCCTATGCTCACCGATTTTGGGTTGCGACGATCAATGTCATTACAAGGAGATTCAGATGCGCCGCTCCACCAACATGATAAGGACTCCATTACCATATGGAACAACCCATCAATGTAAGCCACCTCTATATATATATATATATATATATATGCATTAGTTTACCCAACTAAGGTTAGGAGATGGAGCATCATAGCTATGTTTTCCATATCTTGGTGCAAAAAGGGTATAGATATATGCATGGCAGCTTTTGCTTTGCTCTCTTGCTTTTGTGTTACTTGAGATCTCACAGGGAGATTTAAAGCAAAAGCTAAGGGAGAGGGGAAAAGAAAGAGCTCCACTTGTTAAATCAAAAACATAGTACAGATATGAAACAACACCTTGCTTTGTGAATGCCATATACTTTGTAGGTCACCATCTTAGATTAATACTTTGTCTTCTCCTAAGTGATATGTTATATATATATTTAGTGGTTGTAACCAGAAAGGCTAAGCTACACACACCTTGAGTTGAGTGCTCCTCGACTCTCTTTGATGTTGGTGCCTTATCATATATATATATATATATATATATATTGTGGTCTAGCATTTGGTTCTAGGGTTCCTTTTTGTCCTTTCTTTCTTTGTTCTTATTAGTCTAGTTAAATCACTTCTTTTTCCACTGCATGGGCTCTGAGAACATGAGCTTGTTTTGACCTAATTAATGTACCCTAGACTTATTTATATATTATCCATGTCCCCTCTACCTTTGTTCTATGCTCTTATTTTATTCTTGTTTTCTTTCAAGCTACAATTAGCTCCACAAGTAGGATAATAAATGTGGGATATGAAGGTTATCCTCATTTCATTTTGCCATTAATGAGTTACCTTTCTTCAATGAATCACATATGTTTTGTAAATAGAAAAACTAATTATACTGTATATAGTTTCCTTGTTCTTTTAATAATTTACTTTTTTTCTACAAATTTGTTTCTTTTTTTTTTCTTTTTTGGAAATACTGAAAATCTTTTAATTTGTCCTCTCGCAAGAGAGGGAGGATACAAACTGCTAGGCAAAACCTAAATTGTTAATAATAATATGTCATCTACTTCCTAATTAATAATTCATAGGACCCATTAAGCTCTTAATTTAAAGAGGAATATTTTCCATTGAGCAATTTAATTATATATTGATATTGTACAGATTTTTCCTATGATTTGTATTTTTTTTTTCATCTCTATGTAGACTCTACACTTTTTTTTGAAGGGAGAGAGATTTTCAACAATAAGTAATTATTAACTTTAATAATAGTAACCCATGACTAGCCTATCCACACAAGGAGAACACATACATGTAATTTAAATGCTTAGCTCTGTGGATATGTTTGAAAAAAATTAATATAAAATCAAACTTAAGATACAATTTATACAAACTGTTCCTCTTGACAATTTCTTTCGAGCATTAAAATAGTCGATCACTAATCATATCACAAAAATAACATCCATATTCTCGACAATATATGCATATTCTCATAGAAACTTGAGTGTTATCTTATGAATGCCATTTGAGACTAATAATCGAGATTTAATCAGGAAATAGAGTCGTAAATGAAATAAACCGTAGTCACCGATAGCAACATTGCGTGATTATTAGTCTCAAAATGGCATTTACAAGATAACTCTCAAATATCTATGAGAACATGTATTGTCAAGAAAATTTAACTAAAATAAATTGTGTTCTTAATTTGTATGTATATAAATATGAAAGAGTGGAAATTTAAAATGCAAATTTAATTTTAGTGATAGGACAAAATTATTCAAAATTTTATTCTATCAGGAAGACTAGAGTAAATTTAATTCAGCACACTGAAGCACATATTTATATATATAATTAAGCAGCTGTGAGGAAATTATGGAATTATTTAGTGGCTACTATTGTTCTTCTCGTTTTAAGCTTGCATAATCAAGCTAATTAATCTTTAGGAAATTATGCCTATGTTTTCGATCTACCAAAAGGTTATTAGATGAACTTCAGAAAAGAATCATGTGCAAATCAAGACTACATATATATACAGAGCTAGGCTTGTGTGCTTTTAGAAGCATGACAGCATCAGTGCTGTCAAATCATTTTTTATGTTGGAACTTTCGAATCGACGATTGGCTCCATTAGACTTAATCTAGAGTATTTGAAGTACCTAGAAAATAAATTTCGCGACTTTTCGATATCATTTACTTAGTGATCGAAGGGGCCCAAAATCAATAATTTTACTGATTGTGGTGAGCTGTTTGCAAGTTTAACAGTATAGAAATATTCAAATCATATGAAATTTTGAAAGAAAATTTTTTATACTATATAAACTAATTTTATACTATATATATGTATGTATTTATGTATGTATAATGTCTTTGCTCAAAAGAAGAAACAAATATGATGCATTTATATATGTTTTCAGCATGACTTAACATAAATATTATTAATAAGATAGTTTCCATTTAAAGTAGAGTAGTTGTCTTAGCAAACTTATGTGATTTATGTTGTGAAAACATTGGGAATGACTTTCATGCATGACCAAGAACTACTCTTGTATATTTTCAGCAAGGGCAGTTGGCTTCAGATGAGTTCATGCGAACTAGAAGATCACACATCAATGACAGCTTCATCACAATTCCAGGTACTATATATTCTACTGGCTTCGATCCCTTACGTACACATACGCGCGCATGCACACGTCCCAAGAGGGATTTGATAGAGAAACAAAAACTCACACGCGCGCACACAGACACGTGGGACAGATAGAGTTGAGCTAGAATGCTATTAATAATTCCAAAGCCTTTACGCTAAATCCAAATATATATATATATATATATATATATATATATATATAGAGAGAGAGAGAGAGAGAGAGAGAGAGCTACTATGCTTTTATGAGGTCGGAGATTATCGTACCTATTTAGGTTATCTACTATCATGTATTGATTAGTATGCTTTATCACTAAAAATAAACTGTACATGCAAAGGCCTACTTCTTAAAAGCATAGTAAACTGTAGATCACCAGGTGTGTGCATGAGAGAGAGAGAGAGAGAGAGAGAGAGAGAGAGAGCACATCACCTAGCTAGTAAGTTTGAACCATCATTTAAGTAGTTATATATACAGACAGATACATATTTTGACTTAATTTGGTGCAGGATGGTGATCATCTTTGCCACTCAAATGGCTCAAGTAGACCACATCAAGAACTCAAAATCCCTAGTTTGGAGTTCACACTAGGGAGACCAGATTGGCTGGGTACAGAGAATTGCTAATATTGGTCACAAATTAAGCTTCTATATATTTAAATACTCTTTCCCTATATATATATTTACTGTTTCCCTTTGAGCCTATGGAGAGTGGAGCTATACAGTGATGGAGAACTCTATCATATGCATTGTCTCACCTACAACAAGTCTTTTTTTCTTGTTTACTTTTATTGCTTTTTTTGGTTATTAGATTCTTAATTTTTACTAGCCACAGTGTATGTTTCCTTTTTTTTTCTTTTTTATTAGTGCTTCTTTTATTTGTAACTAGATTGTTGTTGTTGCTGGCTAGTGGTGTGGATATATAACACTTAAAATTGATGTGTGTTAAGCATTTGTGGTATGAGGATTGAAGATATATAAGCAAAAGAGAGATGTTTTTTTTTTTCCTTGCTAGCAATTTTTCTAAGTTTTAATTGTTTAAAATATTCATGTCCAAAAATCATGAAAATGTAAATGAAGAACACAATTTGGTCCAAACAAATATTACAAAGAAAGAGGAAGAAAAAAACATGTATATACTGCAGCAGTTCGAGTTAAATACATCAAACCAAATACTGAATTTGCATTTGCATGCATGCAGTTACAACTGCAGTGCAGTTGCAACTACATGCAACCGAACGGCTCCTTAGAGCGTACAGACACAGCGCTTACGGGTCTCGATCGTGACTCGGCCCAACCAGATCGTGACTCGGTCACGCCACTTTGAACATGACTCGGCCTAATCCAGCCTCACGCCATTTCGAACGTGACTCGGACGAACCTGGACTCCCGCCACAATGTTGGATGCTGGCCCCTTTAATCCAACATAAACTTCTTTGAGGAATATAGATCTTATTCAATTGATTCATCTATGCTATTCCAATGCAATTACCAGAGCGTAGAAAAATAAAAAAACAGATTTTTTTTAATATAAATTTATGCCTCAAATTATATTTATTTGATAGCATACCCCTCAAAAATGAATATTTGGCTTTAGGAGTATTCTGTTGCTCATTAAATAAGCCTGCAAATAATTTCCAGTTTGATCAAATTTGGTGTTTGATTTCATGTAAAATACTTTTAAATCGAAAATAGTTTTGCGTATTTAAGAAAAACTGTCATTTTCAATTTATGATTTTTTTTTCCCGATAACACATACTAAACAACTGAACCTCTTGCTCCATTTATTTTCTTTTCCTTCGAACCAAAACAATTAAGTATATATGCATCAGAAACTTTTTCCAATTTACGTGCAATAAAACTTTAACAAATGTAATTTTTTATATATTTTTGTTTCATAAATATATTTAATAATTTTACGTGCAACCAAACACTCCCTACCAAATCCAAAATGTTATTTTACTTTTTAATTTCAATTTTAGAACATAGAATGCTGAGGGAAAGGGCATATGTGAGGACATAGATGCTTATATTAACTTAAATAAAACTATATAAACAAACACATATATAAATTTTGAGGACTAATTAAATTTTGAAATATATTTTCTAAAGTCTAACTGAAAAGTGGTGCTTCTCTACACAGCTTTAAGCCCACGACTCATAATTGAGCAACTTTTTTCAAATTTTTTTAAAAAAGAAAACCCAGTTATTGCCTAAAACTATAAAACACACTTAGGGATGTCAACAGGTCGGATTCGAGGCGGATTTCTGAAAACCCGAACCCAACAATTTTTTGAAAATTCATATCCAAAATTGAATCCGACCAAAAACTCAAAACCCAAACCCGAATCCGAAAATCTGAACCCGAAAAATTCTCTTTTCCATATTTCAAGACATATTATATTAAAATCTAAATTTTTAAATACAAATTTAAATATAACATCAAATATTCATATGTATTATATAATATAAAAACTATTCGGTTATGGGCCCGGTTTTGGTTTGGATCGGGTACAGACAAAATCCATACTCAAATAAGAATCCATCTATTTTTTTTTTACTTTTTATCTATATTCGAAACCATATCCATAGATAAACTGCCCTGTTCGGATTTGAATTCAAATAAAATTTCGGATACCCGTACTCATTAACATCCCTAGACACAATACCTAGCCCTTAGCTTTCCTTCTTATATGCTTCAATAAGAAATGTTTTTAGCTAAAATTGTATGGAGATCCCATCCCATCAACTATAGGGCATTTTGAAACAGCTTACTCAAAAAAAAAAAAAAATCTCCCATTTAATATTTTATTTTTTTCAATCAAGTGAATTTAGTTAATTAAATTAGAGAATTCAATAAACTTATCATTATTTACATCAAATCTAGTGACTTGAACCATTAAATATAGGAATTAATTCATGTTGTGATGATTTTATGTAAAAACATTTTAATTAAATAAAAAAAATCAAAGGAATGCCCTAGGTAAGTTTGGAACCAATCATAGGACAAAACATGTAACATGGCTCGGCCCGACGAGCCGTTATCGGACCGGGCTTTGATTGAGCCTAAAATAACAATCCAGGTCCAAATTTAAACCTAATTCGAACAACTTTTCAGATTCAATTTTGATTTTAAACCCTAGATTTCCATTACATTAATTATGGATCTTTCAATATTATATGTTCTTCTTTTCTTTATAATCCATGCAATAGTAAATCATCTTACTTTTCAAAAGTATTTATCAAGATGTTGATCTTTAGGTCAGGGGATTCGAACCCCACGTGTTTTTAAATTTCGGGCTTGTATCTCTGGCTTCGGATCTAACATTAATTGATATTTGGAAAGTTTTTTTTGTGGAGCGTAGATCGAAGAGCAAGATAGCGAGTGGAGTACAAAAAAAGAATAAATTATTTACCACATTTAGAATTCAAGAACAGTTCGCTAGCTATTGAAATACATAAAGAGTTTACCGCATTCAGAATAGAATAAACAATTATTATATTTTGTTTTTCAGCTCCTAAAATATTAACCGCTTATATGCATGGTGCATATATATACTTAATAGTTTATAAACCTATTTTTACAAATAAAATTCTGACAAATCTATTTTTATAAATATAGATTTCAACTTAGACTAATTTTAAAAAGGGGCAATTGCTTATATACCCCTGAAAAGTTTCCGACTTTCTGATTTACCCCTCGTAGAAGGCTAATATTGAAAATACTCTTTTTACGTTCCAACCTATTTCAAATATACTCCTAGAGGGGTAAATGAGAAAGACTGCAGGGATATTTTGGAAAGACTGTAAGAGTATTTTGAATAACTGTGGAACGTATGAGAGGTATATTAGAAAAAAAGTTAATAAAAATAAATCAGATATTTTTGAAGTTTTGAAGGGTACTTAGGTAATTATCCCTTTAAAAAAAATTGTTCTGTGATATCCTAGCCATAAGTTAGCTCGGCAACCAAGGCAATACATTCATAAAAAGTAAATAAAGTATAGAAAGTCAAAGGAAAAAAAAAAAAAGTGTTATCAAAGGGTGAAGAATTATATGGTTGTTATTAGGAACATTTTCAAATATTGTGACTATCCTAAACTTTATAATAGTTATATATATATAATATAATAGAATTAAATCTCTTATCCCGGCTGTGACGTCCTGCTTTCTGGGGGGTCACCTATTCTAGAACTACTATTCTACCTCTAGCAGGGTTAACTCTCTTAATCTCTTGGAACTAGCCACCGGCTACAGCCAGTTTAAGAGGTTTAGCCTTATTTTACCTTATCTAGAGGACTATTTCAAATTCTCAGAATGTCACATTCTTCTCCCTTTTAAGTTCTGATGTTCTCAAGGACATTTATAAGCACCAAACGATATAATACTTTGGATGGTGATTAGGCCCAAGAGGTTAAGAGGATTAAACGTGTTAGTGTTAAAGTAGTTCTAGGATAGATGGTCTCCTTTTGGAAAGCGCGGCGTCACAGTCAAATATTAAAGCCAATCACTAGCTAGAAGTATGAGGTAAGTCCCAGCTGAGTTAAGATCATACAGCGGGTAGAGCGCATTTTCCGGCTAACGATTGCTATGGGTGGAGCGTAGCTCCCTATAAAGTCGGTTACGGGTCATATAGACGACAGAGCACAACTCCACGATCGACGATTGTTAGGTCAGCTAAAGCTAGCGAAATAAGTCTCACATCGTCCGGTATTAGTGTGTGTGCTAATACCTAGTAATGACGTATAATAAGATTAAACCTCTTAATTCGGCTATAATATTTTGGGTTAAGCGTGCTAAGACTAGAATAGTTCTAGAATGGCTGACCCCTAAGAAGCGAGACGTCACATTTATTCGAATTACAACCACATAAAAAATATTATTTGCATAAAAGGACACGTACAGCACCATTTGCATTAGCCCATGCTTTGAATAGCTGGACTTGTTTGTACATATCACAAGCAATTAATTTTTGTTTTTTTAGTATATGCACAATATTTTAATTTTCACTTTTTTTTTTGGTTTGAATTTATCACATATCAAGTGCATTGGATTAAATTTATTAAGTGGAAATAGATACAAATTAACTGTTTGTAATTTTGGTGTTACCAAGAAGGACCAAAGTGTTAATAGTGTATTCTTAAATTTCTCACCAAAAAAAAAAAAAAAAATTTTGAGTATAAACTTTTACGAAATAAAAACTAAAAACTACAAAATTTGCGTATAAATATTGAAAAAGTAGAAATTATTTTAGTATAAATTTCCATATAAAGCATAGGTGCATTATTAATTAGAAACTGTAGCTTCAGAATAAATGCAATTATTGGGAGAATATTCCCATAATAATATATACTGGAATAATAATAATAATAATAAGGATAAAGCTATATGATAAAAATGCATGGAGGCCCACTCAACTGTAGTACCTTTGAAAAAGCCCCTCAACTTTATTTTTTTTTTTTTTTTTTTTTTTTATTGACACCCTCTGAGCTCCTGGAGTGTCTTAAACGGAGATGGTTTCGATTATGGGGATAAAAATTCAAAATCCGACGGTTTCTGTGCGGTTATAACTTTTACTTGTACATGTACCAAATCCAAATCCGCAAAATATAAACTCGAAATCACAACCATATAAAACCTATTATATACATCTATATATAATTTTTCCAGATACTTTTAAAATACTATATACACACACACACACACTAATAGTCTAATTTAATATTTTACCATATTAGATAGGCGAGTTAATTTGTTACCTATAGTTGAATTGCACGTTAATTATTTTTAATCAAACAATTAATTAAAAACTTTATCAAGGTTTTTGATGATTTTATCAAATTTGATTTTTTTAATTACTTTATTAACTGGTAATACCTAATTGAACCGCTAAATTTAATAAATTTTTTAACTTAAATAACTAGAATGACTCACAAATAACAAAAATAGAAGCTAAATGGATTGTAAATCAAAAAGTAATAAAGTTGAGGACTCGTTTACAAAATAATCTATAATCGAGGGGGTTTTCATATATTATTATTAAACTACGCGAAACACTGTTTCTTAAAATCACCGGGCGGTGAGTACACCGCACATATAGAGGAAAGAACCGGGTGCGGTAACACCCGGTGCAGGCACCAACCAACCACGTTCCGCCACGTCACTAATTTATTATTTTATTACTTGCCCCCACATGTTCGAAATATTTCAAAAAGACCCTTATATTTATACTTAATTTGCATTGAATTGATACCTTATGGTTCAAAGTGTAGTATTTTGTTCTTTTGCGAGTTTCTATTTTAATATTTTACAAAATTTATTGTAAAATTAATAGAGTATAAAATTATTAGAATTATTATATCTCTATGTGTAGACTATTTTCTAATAGGCTAAATTACAGAAACCCCCCTATAAATACACTTATTTTATTTTTTCTCCATGACTTTCAAAAGCCTATATTTTGCTCTCTTAAAATTTCAAAAGTACTTTCAGGAGGGTACGACGTCAATGGAGAGAGAGCAAAATAACCAAAATAGATGGAATAGTGATAGCACTCAGACGAAGGGGGGCTAAATGCAACAATTTAAAATGTTGAGAGGATAAAATGTAGATTTTTAAAAGTTAGAGAGGAAAAGTAAAAAGACGGGTATTTATAAGGAAATTTTCTGTAATTTGGTCTTTCCAATAATTTTTAAGATAATATGATATCAGAGTCACTTTTATACTTCGCCATTTCGTAAGCGGCTCCTATCGTATCAATTTATTAGGTAATAAATTACAAGATTAAGTGTTGTATTTACAACTATATTAATTTGCTATCATTATTTAATATTAATTCATTGAAAAACTAAAATAAAAATCACAAAAAATCAAAGGGGGATTTTCAAACAAAAAAAAAATTATTATTATTATTTTCTATTTGCAAGTACTCCCTCAATGGATTTAGTAATTTAAAACAAGTAACGCTACTTATACACCCAAAAGTAGATATAAATCATTTTATCCTTTCAAAAACCAATATTTTTATATAGTCTTCTTAATTTTTTTAAAAACCTATTTAAAATTCAAAAATAGTGTATGAATTTTTGGATTGGAGTGTGTAAGTGTTAAAATTTTCTCTGTATATACCGAACTCCGGTTTAAAATTAAGTGATAACTTCAAATACCACCCCTGTGGTTTCGTGCTTTCTGACTTTAATACCCTGTGGTTTAAAATGTATCACTTTAATACCCTGTGGTTTGGTTATTCTTTTTTTGTTATCTTTTCGTTAATTTTTTCGTTAAATTAATGAGAAAGTTAAAACTACAGGATAGTAAAGTGAATATTCGATAAACCATAGGTGGGATATTTGAAGTGTTTCTATATAATTTAACGAAAAAATTAACGAAAAGATAACAAAAAAAGAGAATAACCAAACCACAGGGTACTAAAGTGATACGTTTTAAACCACAGGGTATTAAAGTGAGAAATCACAAAATCACAGGAGTAGTATTTGAAATTATTTCTAAAATTAAATACTATATTTTTGGATGTATAAATAGTAAAATAGTATTTCTTGTTTAGAACTCACCACCCTCGTTTTCCTCGCTCTCCACGCACACCAAAATTGCTTCCACTAATAAAACAAGGTGGTGTCTTTTTACGACACCACCCACTTTCCTATTGGCCACTTGCTTTCGCTTATCATTTTTAAAATACATATTTATTTATATAATATATATTTTTAGGAGTTGCTTATTTTTGTTGTTCCTCGCATGTATCATGCACTAGCTATCTTTTTCTTTTCCTTGAGGATCCAGAGCCATGGTTAGATCGATTTCTGATACGACCATGGCTCTGGTTCTGATCCTTTCGACCCTGCTCGTGTTCTGGTCGGGGCCGGCCGTCGCGGAGCTCGCGAGAATCGATCAGTCGACGAAGAGCGACGGGTCGTTGAGCCTTCTCGTCGTCGGCGATTGGGGGAGACGAGGGAACTACAACCAATCCCAAGTCGCAACTCAGGTCTAAATTTTTGCACCAACTTAATTATTATATAACTATTTTTGAGTCTACAAGCCCTGTTTTATAATTGTATAACGGGAGTTCGAATTTCTGATCTTTTTATCAGCATCTTATATATTGTTGTTGTTTTTTTTTCCTTTTTTTTGGGGTTAGGTTAGTTTTTGGGTCTTTAATTGAATACTAGATAGGCAACTTTAGGGTCATGAGGTGACAATTTTTTTTTTTTTTTTGTGTATTATTCCTTTCCATTTTTTGTGGATGGTTAATAAACACTCTTGTATGAGACATTTATTGGTTAGATGAGTCACAAATTATTCCTATTCTTAAATTATCCTAATTAGGAACCAATTATTAGCAAAGTATATAAAAAAAATAAGTAACAAATATGTAGTTTGAAATTAATGTGACTAATTTTTTTTTAAATGTGATTGATTTTATAGATGGGAAGGATTGGAGAGGAATTAGACATAGATTTTGTTATATCCACGGGCGATAATTTCTACGAAAATGGTTTAACGGGCGTCGACGATACTGCGTTCGAAGAATCATTCTCCAATATTTACACTTCAAAGAGCCTGCACAAGCCATGGTACACTGGTAATAAATTTTTCGCCACACAAATATATATATACTTACTAATATAAATGTTTTAGCGCGATTTTAATTGATTTTTGTGTTATTTCTCTAGTTCTTGGAAATCATGATTATAGGGGTGATGTTCTAGCTCAACTAAGCGCCACAGTTCGAAGGATCGATCCCCGATTCATTTGCATGAGATCTTTTATTGTCAATGCAGGTAAAAAACGTACATTATTCTCCGATTATTTCGGTTTATTTGCGACTTCTCTTTTTATCTCTTTTGTTTTTCTTCTCAGAAATTGTGGATTTTTTCTTTGTCGATACGACTCCTTTCGTCCACAAGTACTGGACTGATCCTGGGGACCAGCACTATGACTGGAGGGAGGTTTCTCCTCGCGAAACTTACGTCGAAAATCTCTCGAAGGTGTGTAAAAGAAGCATGATCAATCGTAAATTCAAACTCGCGTCGATAACTTTGGGTATTTTTATGATTGGTGTGTAGGATTTGGACTCCGCGTTGAAAGAATCGGTCGCGACATGGAAAATAGTTGTGGGGCATCACACAATGAGAAGCGTTAGCGAGCACGGCGACACCAAAGAGCTTCTCAAATCACTCCTCCCCATCCTCAAGGCAATGAAATGATTCTTCTTGTAATCAAATGTACTTAAACTTTGTTTGTTCGACTCGTCGATAATGAATCTGATCGAACTTACTTTCGCAGGCGCACGAAGTCGACTTTTACTTCAATGGTCATGATCATTGTCTCGAGCACATTAGTAGCAATGATAGGTAAGTTCTTTTTCGTCGACGAAATCCATGCATTTGCAGAACTATTTACTCTATTGCAGACATTCGTCAATCATATTTCGAATCTTACGCTTTTCTTTCTTCCTTTTTTTCCCGGTACTAGCCCGATCCAATACTTCACAAGCGGGGGAGGGTCGAAAGCGTGGAGGGGAGTGTTCACGCCGAACTCCGACACGCTCGAGTTCTTCTACGACGGGCAAGGGTTCATGTCGCTGCGATTGAGCCCCCTCGAGGCGAATTTCGTGTTTTACGACGCATTTGGCCGAGTGTGGTATGAATGGGGCTTAGCCAAGCTTATCACTAGAAAGTTTCATGCTGCAGGAATGTAGGTAGGAATTGTTATCAGTTGAAGTATGTATGTGTTGTTGTAAGAAGTTGTAGGATGTTGGAAAAAAGATAATAATAATGTTTGTATTTTGTAGGAGGGATTAATTGCAAATTTCTTATTAATTAGTTAGGGTTTTATTATTGATGATGTTGAGTGCTCTTGTAATTGTTGTGTTATTGAAGAATGATTGAGGAATTAATTGTTGTGTTATTGAAGATGATTGAGGATGTTATTGATGGTGATTGAGGAACAAATTGTACTCATTTTTAATGATTTGGGCTTTGTAATTTTGTTGGGTGCTAAATTATATAAAACAATGGCTAAATTACATAAAACCTCCTGTCAATATCCGTTTTTTTACTTTCCTCCCTGTCATTCAAAAACCTATATTTTACCCCCTTAAAAAATAAAAAATATTCACAGGGGGAGTACGATGTGACAAAATGACCAAAATGCCCTCATTTTCTTCATCTCCTCCTCCCCAATCTTGCTTATCCCGCATCCCGCACCTCGCCCACGCCTCCCTTGACCCCAACTCCGACTTCGTCCGAGGGCGAGGCGGCGGAGGGCGAGGCGGCGGCCGAGGGCATATGTGTGGGCATGAATGAGGGTTTCAGGGGTATTTTCGGTATAAAAAATAAGATATAAACGGAACCCTAACGAAACACTGACGGCAGGGGGCGAAGTGAATATTTTTTTATTTTTTAAGGGAGCAAAGTGTAGGTTTTTGAATGACATGGAGGGAAGTAAAAAAGCGGATATTGACAGAGTGGTTTTCTGTAATTTAGCCTAAAACAATCGATTTTTTCCAAACGCTTGAGAGCTAAATTATTGAAACATTTTATTTTTTAAAAAAAAGCTTAAGTTATCAGAGAACGATATTTTTATATTTTCGTATTCAATACTTCTTTTCACGTGTTCAGGCTCGATACTTTTCTATAGGCTCAAAACGTGGATATGAATTAAATAAGAGATACTTTTCTATAGGCTCAAAACGTGGATATGAATTAAATAGAAGAAAATTACGTGGGATTCAAATTCAGAATTTTCTGCTCTGATATCATATTAGATTATATGATACAACTGTTGTCTCCAAAAACTTAAGTAATCAGAGAATAATATTTTAATATTTTTATATTCAATGTTCCGAGAAAAAAAATTTATTTACTACAGAAAGGAAAAGTCGAGTGTTTAATAAATAGAAAAAAATTGAAGGTTTTATTGCGGCATGAAAAATTAAATAACAAGCTCTTGGGCCTAAAAAATATTTTTGAAGTTTTAAATTTTAAATATTTAGAGAATTAAAAAAAGAAAAAAAAAAGCCTAAAATAAGTTCAAACGAAATTTTTTTCTATCCCGTGGACATCATGATAGTCCATATACTATCCCGATATTGTAACTTGGTCACTCTAATTTTTACGTAAACAATTTACTTCTCGAGAAAAAGATTAATTCTTTTTAATAAAATAATTATTTTATCCTTCTATGACAAATTAATTATTTACTTATTTCAATTTAATTTAAACTTGATTAAGTAACATTTCACCCCACAAAAAAAAAAAAAAGTACACGGACTAAATTGCGAAAACCAAAGGTACAGGGACCATTAAAAAAAGGGCTACTTGTTTAACTTGTTCTCCATGTGACACACTCTGGATAACAGAGACCCCCACATGCAACACAATAAATGTTTTATACCTTACTAAAACTATAAAAAAAAAAAAAAAAAAAAAAAAAAAAAAAAAGGTGGTCACACACAAGTTGATATTTCTTTTTAAAGATAAATTGCACATTTGGTCCTAAATCTATGAGGTGCGTAATATTCTGATTCTTAAATTTTAATTCATTATAATTTTTAGTTCGAACTTCTAGAACTAGCTATTGCAATCAAGTCCTATAACTTAATTTAGTTACTTAAAATATAACAGTGTTCTAATTAAGATGCCGCATCATTTTTACATTAGTGATGTGTCAATGTTTAGTTGACTAAACTGTATTGTGAGACTTGATTACAGTAATTCCGATGGTTCGAGTAAACAATTATAATAAATTAAAATTGGGATAACTTTAAATACCATCCATGTGGTTTCGTACTTTCTCACTTTAGTGCCCTGTGGTTTAAAACGTATTACTTTAGTACCCTGTGGTTTGGTTATTCTCTTTTTTTGTTATCTTTTCGTTAATTTTTTCGTTAAATTATACAAAAAAAATTTAAATATCCCACCTATAGTTTATTGAATATTCACTTTACTATCATGTAGTTTTAGCTTTCTCATTAATTTAACGAAAAATTTAACGAAAAGATAACAAAAGAAAAATAACCAAACCACAGGGTAATAAAGTGATACGTTTTAAACCACAGGGCACTAAAGTGAGAAAGCACGAAACCACATGAGTTGTATTTGAAGTTATCCCATTAAGCTCCTATAATTTTTTAAAACATTTTTATGTGCTAATATAAAATTTTTTGATAAAGCAAATATAGAAAGTGGATAACTAATGTGCTAAAAGCCATTGACTTCCTAACGAACAAACTTTGGTAAAAAAATAATTTTCATCGAAACTTTAGTACTTTATCTGAAAGTTATTATTAATCTGAAAAATAAATTGTAAGCAAACAAATAAGTAGGCTGGCAATCCAGCTCGCTGTCCGCGAACCAGCACGCGTTCGGCTAAATATGAGCTCGAGATCGGTCGCTCGTTTAATAAACAAGTTGAATATGATCTGGGTCAACTCGCTCGTATTTGGCTCGATATAGCTCAAATATATAACAAATTTTTACTATTTGGATTTTAGACTAACCCAAATGCAAAGAGACATACATTTTGTGAATTTTAATTATTAGATTGAAATTTTAATTTTTAAAGTGTTTTTCAACTTTTCATTCTGCAGTAGGGCTGATAATCTAAGTTGTTGTTTACGAGCAAGCTCGTATTCGGCTTGGTAATAAACAAGCCGATATTTTAGAGATATTTTAACTAGTATGTTCGTTTAATAAACGAGTTAACACGAGCCGACCTCAGCTCGCTCGTGTTCGGCCCTACAAACAAGCTCAAAAATGTTGTAGTACATAGATGATTTGTCCTTTTATGTCAAAATATTTTTGCATCAATCAAATTTGGAATTTTGCATTGGGTAGTACATCTATATCCAATTTAAGTACATATATATATAAATATAGAAGTTGCCACATGATTTCCATATATATGCTATTATGTTGTACTTGCCTTTTGATCCTCTTGTACCTTTTTGCAATATTTAAAGATGTGGGAATAATTTCTCATTTTTTACTACTTTAGTATATTACAGTTTTAATTGTCTCATTTAACTATTTTATAATTTTTATTTATTTTTTACTATATTCTTCGTTAATTTCTCTGTTAAATTTGTCACGTGCAGCGTATGTGCATCGGAGACATTCGGCAAAGGTCGATAAAAAAGGCACAAGACCCCTTATAAAAAGTATGGAAAATTTTAGGGTTTAATCCTGATCGTTCTTGATGAGTCCTAACGGAAAAAAAACAATGATTCATGACGCACGTGTTCAGCATGTGACTGTTTTAACATAAAAGTTAACAAAAGATCTAACCAAAAATAAAAATAAGAACTACAAAATACTTAAATAATACATATAAAATCACTGAGTACTGAAGTGAAAGAGTGGTGAACCACAGACGAGATATCTGAAGTTTTTTCTAAAATTATCTCAGCTGCTTCTGGATATAGCAGAAACCGAAACTTCAAATTAAAGCTTTTGCTTTGAAAGCCTAAATTTATTCTAAATTTTTCTTCATATATAGTAAATACCTTAAGTTATATTTTTCTGAAATACTTAATTCTAACTTTCCAAAATATAATAATAAAATAAAATTTTCAAGATATTAGCCGAACATGTTTTTTTTTGTTTTGTTCAAATTGCAAATATTTTAAATTTATAAAAACACAACACTCCAAAATAAAAAGTAGCACAGGAAATATTTAACATGAATATACTGCTTGTGAGCTGTTAATATGTAAGCATATATTTGTTAATTGTTTATGCGTGAAATTTAAAGCACCACAAGATCTATAGGAAATGCATTAGATCCACACAAAAAAAAATTATTTTAAAAAGTTATCTGTATGCGTACAAAAATACTTTTGGCCCTCAAACTTTAATTTACAATAAATTAACTCGAATTTTTTAAATTATCACAATTAAGTTCTACAGTTCAATTCAGTTGATTAAATGCTAATATTTATTAATAGATTACTGATGTGACATCTTAATAATTACCACATGAATTATTAGTTATAACGCTGCTACTACATTACTATTTAAATAATTAAATTAGACTGACTTGATTAATGCAATAATTTAAAATGTCTGAACTAAAAATCATAATAAATTAAAACTTGCGAACGAAAGTATCAGGCGTCTCAAACTGAGAGGGCCAAGAGTGCAATTTAGCCCCAAAAAAGGGGCAAAATGCATAGAGACCCTCTAAAGTTTAGCTTTTTTGTAAACAGGCATTTGAACTTTTAATTTTGACAATTCAATCTCTTAAACTTTATCAAAAAGTTTAATTAATAGACCCCTCTCCTCACTTGAAATAATAAATTGCACACAGTTTTAGTCGGTGTCGTGCATATAGTCTAATAAAGCTTCCAAACACATTAAAAAAATTTATATTTATATTTTAAATATAATAAATATCGAAAATCAAAGTAAGGTTTAACTTATTCTTCAATTTTTATACTTGATTATCAGAATTGAAAGAGATTAAAATAATTATTTTTTTATATTTTAAAGTCTTATAATATTATGTGCACGACATATAATCAAAATAATTATATAATTAGTAACTATGGTTGAGGAGAGAAATCTATTAAACTATTTGATAAAGTTTAGAGGAGCTGATCGCCCAAACTACAAATTTAGGCCGCGGCTTCCAAAATAGTTAAAGTTTAGGGATTCTCCATATATCTTTTTCAAAAAAAAAGAAAAAAAAAGGTGTTATATGTCAATATCCACTTTAATTAGTACTCCATCTGAATAAGTCGCATTCATGTCGACGTAAAAAGACAAGGGAAGTGATTCAGATCTGCATACACTGACTAAACAAATTATACCATAAAAAGTAAAAAAAATAAATAAATAAATAAAAATGATTCTTCTTAAACTCGAGATCTTATATTTTCCACAATTTTGTGTTACAAAATGAAGTCCAATGGAAAATACAATTACTACGCTTTTTTATTATTTTGGACTAAGAATGCATGAATATACTATTATTGTAACGATTCAGTCTGTCAATATTAATAACTTATTGTATCAAAATTTACCGAGAAAAAATATTTAAACTTAGTTATTATTTATTAGTTCTAAAATATTCAGTCATATATACTCCATACTGATATAAAATTACTCCTCAGCTTGAGATGTCACAATACACGATAAAGGGCATCTATCATTGCTAAAAAAATCTTGAGAGATCTCGCTATGACCTAACCCTCTCACGTTGAAATTATGTGTGTGTATATATATATTCCGACTTCTGTGTTTTTAAAAATATGATAGTCTCCGTGCTATCCGGTCGTTTTCATTAATTGGACATTCGAATCGACGATCGGCTCTGTTATACCTGATCTACAGTATTAAAAATATTTGAAAATTAAATTTTATAATTTTTTTATATCATTTATCTAGTAATGGAAAGAATTCGATGTCTATTTTAAGAACAGATATGTTGTTTTCAAGTGAACTCATTCCTATGCTTTTATTAGCTCATTCCAGCTCACAGCTTCTGGCTTTTATAAAAAAAAATAAAAAAATAAAATAAAAATAAAAAAAATAAAAAATAAACGGAAAAACATAGAAAGGTCCCCTAAACTTTGGTACTCCTGCAAAAATGAGCCTGAACTTTTAATTTGACAATTAGACTTCATAAACTTTATCAACTAATTTAATAGAATCTTTTTACTAGAGTAAAGTTATTAATTGAACAGTTATTTTGACCGCATGTATAGTACATGATTTTATATAACTTTCAAACACAATGATTTTTATCCTAGTTGAAGAGTAAAGTGAATTTATCTTCATTTTTTTTTTAGGTATTAAAATAGAAGAAATTGATTTTCTTTTTTTTTGTAATTTAAAGCTTTTGTGAAAATACATGCAATGTAAGCAACCAATGCAGCAGTGTAAATAGTAACTTCGATTAAGTAGAAACATCTATTGAACTACTTTAGAAAAAAAAATTAGGAAAACTAATTGTCAAAATTAAAAGTTTAAATGCCTATACAAATAATAAACTCATAAATATGACTTAATACATTTTACCCAACTACAGGCCATTTTAAATTAGGCCCCTCAACTTTAAATCCAAGTTTTTTTCATTTGAATTATTCTAGTTTGAAAATTAGCAAAATGTGTTAATTTCCCGACTCAATTACCTGTAAGCCGTTATTTGTTCTAATTTTATTTGCTAAAATGTAATTAAAAGTATTGAATTGGATGAAATTATAAAATCGCCCAAAATCATTCAATTTCAAAAAAAAAAAATCAAAGGTTTAAACAATGTCGATCAAAAAAATGGAACTGAAGGGGCCCTTTAAAATGTTCTCTAGTTTAGGATGTCTCCATACATGGAAGGGAAAGCACATAATAAAACAGAGGTAAAAATATACAGAACTTATCCGAACTATTTATCCAATCTTTTAAAATTTTAACTACCTAACCTTTCAATATATTTGATTTGAATCGATTAACGATACTTTGACTTCAAATTTTGAATATATCGTTTATCTTTACAAATTAGTTAGTATGCTTTATGCATTTCTCATAACTACAAAATTATTGAAGTAATTAGCTGAAATTTTAAAGTCAAAATACCGTTGACTGACTCAAATAAAAAAAAATTAAAAAGTTAGAAGTAAAATAAAATTTTAAAAAAGTTGAATAATCAAATCAAAATGATCTATAGTTCAGATAAATTCTGTACATTCTTACATAAAAAAGGAAGCGACGCAAATATGTTAATAATAGTGTGGAATAAAAAGCATTTAAGATTCATAAACTGTAAAGATAGATCTCACCTGAACTTGAACAAGTCCCTTCAAATTACTCCAGCCTCTTCACCTGAGTTAGTAGAAACTAAATAGTTTGTAAGTTTGACAATAATAAACAGCAAAACCTGAAGGAAAAAATAAAAAGGTAAAATTCAGGCGGCGTAACGGCGCCTACAAAATTTAAATAAGTTCTCGCGTCAAGATTAACATATATAAGTCAATTAACCCTCTCCCACGATTTACATTTTGTGCGATGCGACTCGTTTAAACAATTCCAGCTATAACCATTCACAGTTGTTCCCGTCGAAAGAATCCCATTTTTTTCCGGTCCTCCTTTCGTATCTATACATTTCCTGTTTCCTCTATTTAGCACCATTACTCGCGGGCTTGTTCGCAACCTTCGGGCCGCCATTTTCCTGTTCCTGAACCGAAATCGTCTTTTGAGAAGCATTGCTAGTGTGGTTTGAACCCCCATTGCACTCGGGTTTAGTTCCCGTCTCGTCCGATTTGTTGTTAGGAGAAGTTTGGGGAGAAGAACTGTGACCATTTGATGTTTCCGACCCGATGCTCTTGGTGTTGAGCAAAGCAGAAGTCTCTGGATGGGAGGAGCTAGGATCGCCAGAAGAGGGAAAAACTGGAGGTTGGGGAGCTTGAGTTGCTTGCGAAGAGCCGGGAGGGAGGAAGACCCCCGTGCCGAGGAGAGGGAGCCACGGAGCAGAGTGCCTCGGCATTGCGACGGGCGCCGGCGGAGGGTAAGGGACCGCTGCAGGGCCTGCAGTGGGTGCCGGTGAAATGAAGAGCGGCTGGATTCCGTTGGGCAGTGGAGCGAGGTGTTGATGTGGATGTATGGGTGGGGCCGGGAGGACGCCAGTCGTGGGGACCGCCCCGTAGGGTTTAGGGCCCGGAGGGTGGCGGGGGAAGTTGGGCGTCCTAAATGATGGTGGACCCCATGGCGAGGGCGGAGGCGGAGAGGGTGAATTGAAGCGAGAGTTTTCGGACCAAGAGTTCCTTCTCGGTTGGGACTTTCCGAAAGTGAGTAATATTCGTTGTTTGCGCACGGAGGGGATGGCGTGCTTTGCGAGGTCCACACTTTTACCCTGCAACACGAGGAGAGACCTGGAAAGAACAAGAGAGATATGCATTAGATTTGATTCATCAATCAGCCAAAATGGATCTGACTACAGGAACTTGTTCTAAAGTTTCTTTGGTCAAGTATCTCAAACGAAAACAACGGAAGAAGCCACGCATGATGAAGAACCGACTACAGGAACTTCTTTTAAAGTTTCTTTGGGCAAGGATCTCAAATGAAAACTACGAAAGATGCCATACATGATGAAGAAAATGTATTAGATGCTTTCATCCAACAAGCATGTTGAAAGAATGGAGAGAAGTATAAGCAATGAGGAATGTCATATTTCCTTATTGGGACTTACTCTACCAAACATTAACATGTAGAGCATCAAGCATAAAAATGGATTTGCCTTAAAGTTACCATTTGAAGCCTAAGATAAGGCACGACTCCCGTCACTCTCTATACCCAGCTCAGTATTTACTAGATTGCGTAAACGAAGTGTAGATGACTTTACCATGCAGCTTGCAAAGTGAACAGTGCATAGGTAACAGAACAAATAAAAGAGTTGAGAATGCGCCACAAAAAAGGAAAAGCATATATATTCAAAGGAAAGAGAAAAAAAGAACTATGCCTTTTTAGGAAAATCACGCAGTTATGCTAAATAACTGATTCCAGAGGTAGAGTGCAATAAAAGACATACCCCTTTTGCAAAGATAGGTGAAGAGCACCATTATATCCTCCTCTATCAAACACCATTACTCGGCCAAAGACCATGTCGCATTCAGTCAAGCATAAAGTAGAAACAGGCCTACCATACCAAGGTGGCCAAATATGAGGATGAGAATGATCCCCCTATATATAAGTGGCATCATATGTGAGGCTCACTATTCATTTTTCTTAACAATATTTCTATACAGAAACTAGAAAGAATGACTTACCTCATTAAAGAAGTCAATAGTACAATAATCAGGTGCGACCGGCAAAACTTGGAGCCGAACCAAGCGGCCAAGCACATCCTGCATTATGCTAGGGATGGCCTCCACCTTTCGATCTAAAATAATGAGTACATGTTTAGATAATTCTTTATCACAAAATTTCCAAGTACTGATTTAATAATTAAATTTTGCCATAGGATCGTAAAACCTGTGGAAATTCGGGTGGTGTTTTCACCTTCTGGAGGGCCGTCGACCATGGGAATGCCTAACTGAATCATTTCCCTTCCATGTCCCTTCATTGGTCTCTTTGCTATCATCATCGTCTGCCCTGTTTTTCATAATCAAAGTGGAAAATAAGATAGAGAAAAACTAGAAGTGATTTTCTTAAGGGAATTGTCAAATTAACAAATGATTGACATGAAAGAGAGAGGAGATCCACAAAAATCATTACATATTTTTCCTGATCCCAGAATATAGGTATTAGGTGGCCCCAATATCAATAATAACAAACCTAAATGGCCTTATAGATTTGGTACTTAATATCGCATCTACATGTATAACCACACTAAAAAACTGTTAAAAACTGCTAAATAAAATATGGGGTCATAAAAGAAAGCACACATAACAACATATAAATTAACATCATCTATAGGGCAGTATCGACCACCAAGCACATGGGCAAAGAAACAGAAGCTCCAGATAAAAGCAGTATAATTGGAAGCAGCTTTGCACTGCTAATGCCGGCAGCCAGTTCATCTACATAAGGACGAAGGACATAAGTATGACTAATCACCAAGGCTTCATCAGTTCATCCACACAATTCAGAAATTCCGCCAACCAAAGGGAAATATATATACCTTCCTTGTACAATAGAACAAAGTTCGTAGGGTTTCTATACTAGAAAAATAATTTCAAAAGCATAACGCTAAAAACAGCTTTTAAGTTTTTCTATATAATATGAAGATGCTGAAATACGAGTGTTAATTATTATACATTAAAGGCCATATATTTACACCATGCAAAGTGCGAGCACTCTTCAACAATTTAAGTTGTAAAAGGAAACTCCCAAAGTAATACGTTATACGTCAGAAGTGACGACGACAAGTCGGCAAACTTTATCTTAAGTCCACCAAAAAAAGAAAGATATCCATAAAAGTTATGGTTAAGATAAGCAGCTCTACGAGATGGGAAAGAAATGGCTGGCTAAGCAGTTCTAAGTTGGATCAATTTAATTGGTCTGAAAGTGTTCCTTAAATTTTTGAAAAAGAGTAGGCTAAATAAAAACCATGCGGCTTGGTTTAAACATCGAAGGAAAAATCGGAGGTAAAGAAAACTGTTGAAATAGGGACGATTCATCTCAGGCACTTTACTCGAGGTACCTAAGTGTTTCCATTGTCCTCTTGAAGGAACTTTTCCTGAGGCCGTGTGGGACGGAGAAGGGAGGTGAGAGGAGAGGGAGAGGCAGGAGCAAGTCACATACTGATCGCCATGACACAAGTCAGATGCAGGCCCAAACCAATTGCTGAAAGGATTAAAAGGCTGCGGGGAGGAGGGTTAGCGAGCGCTGGCAAGCATGCACGAGCACGCAAGCTGTATGCCGACTATTGGCAGGTCATCGTGCCGTGAGGAGGAAATCACCATAAGCATAAGTCAATCGCTAGCAGGTCACATGGGCATAGGCTGATTGCTGGTAGCTGGCAGGTAACCACAGTGCCAGAAGGCCTCACCGCTCAGAGAGGGAAGGGCAAGGGAAGAAGGGATTAATGGGAGCTAGATAGAAGAAGAAAGAGAGGGATGGCACATAGCTGGCAGGTCACCAGGCTGTCAGGAAGTACGCCAAAACTAGCAAGAGAAGGGAGAGGAAGGGGAGGGACGGTCCAGGTTAGATTGGGGCGATAGATCACAGAAGAAAGAAGTGCGAGTTTGCATGCGTAGGGGTATAAAACTGACGTTCTGTGTTCTCATAAATTGACTGTTTGAGTGTTTTTTTTATTTTTCACTTGAACATGCTGCTACCAACTTTTCCTGCAATTTTAAGATTATTCATATCAAACAGTATATTCAGGGAAAAAAAACAGTATATTCTAGAATTCTGGGTATTCAGGCTATACCCTGAAAGTATAAAGCTCCCTAACACAAGTGTGTATCTACAAGAAGCTGCATAGTCGAGAAAGTCAATAAGATAAGATCCACACTTACATAAAGATCACAAATGCAAGACAAATTTCTATCCTTTAGACAAGTTAAAAAGTAGCAATAAGCTATTATTTTGCTCTTCAAGATGAGAAATAAACAGGAAGGAGTGATTCATACAATTATTTGCAAATTACAGAATTTAAGGTATTTGCCAACATGTCATAAATGCGACAGCCAGAAAATCCTTCAAAAATTATCCTGCTAAAGTGCAAAGAAAAACCGAGCATACATTACATTGGTACTAAAAATAATACGTTCCAAGAAAATGTTTTTTTCCTAAAAAATAAGCCAAATTTAACAAACAATGTCACATCAAAGCATCTGGTTCTTAAATCACATAAAATATAATTAACAGATCCACATATATTAGTATATATATTACATCGAATGATCAAATTATATATAAGTTTCTAAAGTCCAGTAGGAAAGGATAGCCAAAGGTGAGTTTACCTGGTAATTCTCCTCGACGACCAGCAGATCTCATTTCATTTACCCATGAAAGTAGCTGATTCATGTCTGTTGCATCCAGTAATCCATCATAGAGTTTAAGACCTTCAACTATATTAACCTAGAGGAAAAATGTCATATTTTGACTGTTAGGATGGGAAACAATATAACACAATGAGTCTTATTCTAAGGACCAGATAAGAGATCATTTAAGGAAGCGGCATAAGAAGACGTACTATCCTGCCATCACTTTGTTCATTAACCTCAAAATCTTTGGGGATTGGGATTGGTTTCCCCTTTCCCTCTATATCTGTTGTCACAGTGCCATTACTGTGTGGAACATAATCACTGCTATCTCCTGGACAATTATAAAACAGAAGAAATATAAGTCCATTATTTGAGACATTCCCTTGATCACACAAGTGCAATCCTGATCAGTTACTGATAACACGACATACATAATATGTTGATTAAGAAAAGGAAAACAATAAATAAAGTGATAAAAGTTGATAATACAAACAAAACAGAAGCAGAGGCCAGAGCATCAAAGAATGAGCCAAGACTGATAAGAGTATTGAGGTAGATGCATGGAAAGTCTAGGAAAAAGCAAGAAAAAGTGAGTACACAGAGAAAATTTCAAGTGATTATTTATACTGTAAAAGTTTTTGGGTAAAAGAACTAACATAAGAATGCGCACAAGGATAAGAGACTTCAAAGAAAGGAAGCTAATTAATTATCCTCTATGCAAACAACAGAGAAATATCTGCAGTACTCATTTAACACTATACACATTAAAGTTTGAATTCATTACTAGATACATGTTTCATGAATCATGAACTACAAGAGAGAGGACCAAATTTGAAGCCATCAAGTTATAGTTCTTCTCCAGTTCTAACCATTCTTCTCTAGTTCTAACCATGTTCATATCAATTAAAAGAGAGATTCAAATGCAGGGCACTGAAAATTGCATCCAACTGAGGAAAAGTTCTCACTGACACAAATTGTGCGAAAAGAACATTACAAAGACTGTAAAAGAACTGTTAAGTATCTAATAGAAGTAAATGTTCTAGCTTTATTCAAGGTAAGGAGACCTTTATATGAGGAGATCATTTCTTACACCAATAAGGGCTGATCTCTAAGAATCTTACAAACTCTAAAATTCTCTAGCATATGTCACTTTGCATAGAATTTTTTTTCACCCACAATAACTGAATAAAATAAACTTATACTGGCATACATCTTTGTCTGAAATCTATAGGTAGTAAAATCTAGACTCAAAAGGCCCAAATTAGATTGTCGTTATGGTAAAGAAGAATAGAAGGTTGAATGACTACCTGTTCTACATGAACCTATGGCATACCACAATGAGCTCTATGAGATGTACCGATGAAAGGAAAATACACATAGAAGGCATAGGCAGTCCAGCACATATCTCGGAGTAATATGGCAAACCAAAATGAAAAATAAAACAATTCAAAGCTCCCATCTTTGTCACCAATATTCTGACTCTTTGGTGGTATTGGTATCAAATAGAATTCCTATCTGAATATGCAATGCAGTCACATCATCTGATTTTTCTCTATTAATTTTTTTACTTAAATAGGAAGAGTAAGTACATTAATAATATTCCAAAAACAAAAGAACCACACTTCACTAGCTCAAACGTTAAATATCGTATAAATATCGTGTAAATATCGTGTAAATATCGTGTATGTCGATTCCACTTAACTTGAACTTATATGCAAAT
This sequence comes from Puya raimondii, assembly GCA_016920855.1. Classification (NCBI taxonomy): domain Eukaryota; kingdom Viridiplantae; phylum Streptophyta; class Magnoliopsida; order Poales; family Bromeliaceae; genus Puya; species Puya raimondii. The sequence goes on from JABWPP010000050.1 coordinate 140,411,884, forward strand.
TGAGGTCAGCTGATCCTCAAAACAAATAAAGGAAATAGGCAGTAGAAATCCTCTTTCTGTACAAAATCCCATCTGGAGGTATCTCTTCTGTAATATCTATAGCAGCTAAACTTTTCATGGTCATCCTAACTAAATCATTTTCAGTCTCCCTCTACTCTCTTTCCACATCACCTACTTCGACTGCTTCACACTTTCAGACTAATCCAATAGCATGTATATAGGGCAGTACCATCTCGAATGGCCTTCAGGCAGTTTGCACTCAATTTAGGCAATTCCACCTTAAACAAAATATCTTCTTTTTAATCCTATATTTCATATGTTAGTTTTACCATTCATCCTCCTCAGCATTATCCTCTCTGTTATGTTCGCACCTTTAACATGTCCTTAAATAGCTAAATATTCGGTATCTTCATCATATCTAAACATAGATCTGAATTTCTATAAAATCCCTCCATCTACCACAAATCTGAAAAAAGATCACAATAAAGAGTCATAGCTAAGGCATGTTAACCATTTATTCCTCATGAAAGCAATGATAGGTTTTAGACATCACTGAGTCAAAATGATACCTTGATCAGTTGGTGTTTGGACATCATTTGTGGCAACAGGTTCCAACTTACTACACTCGCTTGCAACTGGCTTTTTCCCTTCCTTCTGTCCACAGTTTGTCTCTGAGCTACTTAGATCATCACCTGAACACAATGCAACACTTGGCCACCCATCAGAACAGCTATTTGCCCTAAAAAAGTCTATCAAAATGGGAAATTGTCAACTTATAGCCAATAATTCACATTATTTTCACAAGAGTATGACAAAAAATCATGATTTATTGTGACAATTGAGGAATCGATGATCGAATAACGGCAAGATATAAAGTTTCTATGACAACAACTAAGCTAACTCATAAAACCCTAATCGGTAAAAAGCACAAGATGCTGGACAACTATGCAAGTTATAATGGTATCAGCATTTTTAAGATAGGAAGCAGTGATCCATTCTCACCTGCATTCTCCGATACAGCATCCGATGAACTATTCCCTTTCGCATGCGCTTCAACCCTCTCTTTCACATCCACGCCCTTCTCCGCCACATCTCCCCTCTTCTCCGCATCCCTCTTCTCCGCATCCGATCTCGCCGGAGCCGAGGATATCGAGCCGCGATTCCCGACGGCCCCATCGAACCGGTAACCGTGCCGGTTCGCAAACCCACCTCCCCTCCTCCCATCCTTCTCCCTCGGCCCGTCAAAATGCCGCGGGTACGGCGGCGCCGGCGCCGCCTGGTGGTGCCGCCGCCACTCGGCCTGCTGGAGCGCGTAGAAGACCTCGGAGACGGGGAAGTACTGCTGCAGGTGGAGCACGGGGGCCCAGTGGCCCCGCCGGCGGTGGACGCACGCGGCCGCTTGCTCGTACTCCCCGGGCGCCCCGATCTCGCCGAGGTGGGCGAGGAAGAGGTCGATGATCGCGTTCGCCGCGGCGAACTCCGCCTTCAACCAGGAGATGAACCCGTCGCGCTCGTCGAACACCCACGCCCCCTCCCCCACCCCTCCTCCTCCTCCGATCGCGCCCTCCGCCGCCGCCGCCATGGCCAGAAACCTCCGCCCGAAGCCCTATACCATACCTACCTCTCCAGATCCGCCGAATCGCGGGCAATGCGGGTGGGATTCGAGATGCTCCGATCGATCCAAACGCGAACGGGGAGAGATCGGAGCAGGGGATCGTCGTTAGGGTTCGAGAAGAGAGAGAGAGAGAGAGAGAGAGAGAGAGAGAGAGAGAGAGAGGGTTCTAGAGAGAGAGAGAGAGAGAGGGGAGTAGCTTGTGGAGCACGCCTTTTGTGTTGGTGTTCATAAGAGAGAGAGGAAGGGGGGGTGGGGGAGAGAAGAGGACGGATCATGGAGGGAACATTCGCGTAGTACGGTCTATGCTTTGAGATTCGTGCTGGGGAAGATGGGGTTGATCTCGGCCGTTGGGTTGGGGGGACGGGGGGGGGGGGGGAGAAAGAGAGGTTTGTCGTAGGGTTTGGGGGTTGCACAGAGAGAGAGAGGGGAACTTGCGTAGACCCGGTCCATGGTGGACTGGTCTACTAAAACTCAATACTAGATTTACAGATTTACAAGATATTTTAAACAGATTTATTACAAGATATTCTTTTTAAAAAATAAATTAGGAATTTATTTTAGAGTTGAGCTCTTGTGCTTTTAAAATTACAAAAATACATGTACTTGTAATTTTTTAGCCGTCGGATCGGCTCAAGATCCGTGCAGAACTAGTAAAGCAAACTTAACGGAACACACCGTTAATAGTGCTGCACAGATTTTGATGCGATACGACGGTTAAAAAATTACAAGCACAGATATTCTTGTGCTTTTAAGAGCTCAACTCTTTATTTTATGCATTCTATAAATTTAGAAATTTTTTGCTTATTTATTCCTTTCCACTATCAAAATTTTCAAATTTATCCTAAAATTACCAAGGTACCCATCTAAAACTCAATCACATTAGTAAATCCTAAGAGAAGTAGGGATATTTGAAGATTTTTTTTAAAATTAATAAAAATATTTTGGTCATCCAGGAATAAATAAGATATTTTTAAATTTTTAAAATTTAGGGGTGAAAGTGGTTGGGATAACTTTGATCAAATCCGACACCGAATTTGACAGGATGCGAATATAGATATATTCGTATTCGAATTCGTATCAACAAAAAATTTTAAAAAATATATTAATGCGAATATAGTTTCTTTAAAAATCCGACCGTATACGATCGTTTTTCACCCATTAGAAATAAAAGGAATGTTAATATATATTGTAAGAGATAAAATATTTTTTTATCTCTTTTTATTTATTTTACTATAAATTTTATGATAAAATTATATTTATATTTGTTTAAATATTAAATTTTATTTAATAAAATATAGGTATACAAAATTTGAACAGTAGTGCGAACCTTTAATACCATTATGTATCTTATCCGCTTTAATTTTAGTTCATATTTATATATGCATATTAATATATATTATTATCTGAATAATATCGAAATACAAATTCGGCTTACATCTAAATCCGAATCTGTTTTTAGCGGATATTGTAATAAAAATTTAACATCTAATAAATATCCGCATTCGAATTCGCATTCGAAGAAAAATATGAATGTGAATATAATTTGGCTAAATTATAAAAAATCCCCTTATAAACACCCGCCTTTTTATTTTTCCTTCCTAACTTTTAAAAACTTATATTTTACCCCCTCAACATTTCAAATTATTTGCATTTAGCCCACCTCCGTCAGGGTTACATCACAATACCGTTCATTTTTTATAATTTATACCGAAAATGCACTTCGAAATGACAGGAATATATTAAAAAATTATTTTTTTTCTTTAGAGAAGATGTAAGGATAATTTGATCATTTTTCCCTTTTAATTAACGTTGTACCTCTCTAAAAATATTTTTAAAATGGCTAAATTATAGAAAACTTCCTATCAATACCCGCTTTTTCACTTTCCCTCCCCTGTCATTCAAAAACCTACACTTTGCCCTCTTAAAAAATAAAAATATTCATTTCGTCCCCCGCCGTCAGTGTTCCGTTAGGGTTCCGTTTATATCTTATTTTTTATACCCAAAATACTCCTGAAACCCTCATTCATGCTCACACATATACCCTCGGCCGCCGCCTCGCCCTCCGCCGCCGCCACGCCCTTGCACGAAGTCAGAGTTGGGGTCAAGGGAGGCGTGGGCGAGGTGCGGGATGCGGGATGAGCAAGATTGAGGAGGAGAAGATGAAGAAAATGAAGGTATTTTGGTCATTTTAATATACCGTACCCCCTTGTGAACATTTTTTATTTTTTAAGGGAGCAAAATATAGGTTTTTGAATGACAGGGGGGAAAGTAAAAAAGCGGGTATTGACAGGAGAATTTTATGTAATTTAACCTTTTAAAATTTTAAGAGGATAAAATATAAATTTTAAAAAGTCAGAGAGTAAAAAATTAAAAAAAAAGTATTGAAAAAAAAATTCAACCGTATTAATTGGACTGCTTCTACCCCCAGGGGCATTTTGGGAAAAGCACCCGTTCGTCGGATCTCACAAACTCGCAGCGGCGAACGCGTTTCCCCAAACGATCAGAGAAAAAAAAAAAAAGAAAAAAAAGAGAAGAAGAAACGTGCTTCTGGAACGTTCTCCGTTTCCCGTTTCCCATTCCGTGTTGACTATTCCTCTACCCCCTCGGTGTACGTTTTCATTGGTCGGTAGCCGCGTTCTATGACCCCTCCATATGAACAAATTATTCCGTGCACCCGGTGTACAAGTGTACTTGATACATCGCAATTGGGGATGCAAATGGATCCGGGTTGGTGGAGCTCCTGTAGGGGGCGAAAATGAATCGGATATTATCCGTTAATATCCGTATCCAAATTAAAAATATTCAGATCCGATCGGATACGGTGCAAATATGAATACGAATATCCAGATTTTTTTTAATATATTATATATTTATATGTATAGTAATAATATGTAGGGGGTGATAATATCCACGTACGGATATTATCCGTTAATATCCGCATCCGGATTATATTTTGATCCGGTCGATGCAGATAAGGTTTTACAAATTCAATAATTTCTAATGTTTTATAAAAATAAATATAGATGCGGATACCCAGATTTTTTTAATAGTATTATATATATTTATATTTATATTTATGTTAATATTTAGTGGGGACGATAGTTCATATATAGGATTAATTGCATACAAGTCCCCACAAAGATAATGAATAATAAATATATTCCTGCAAAATTTAACTTTTGCAAAACATCCCTGCAAAAGTCCTAACGTCCCTGCCGTTAGTATCTGTTAGAAAAACTTAGTTAACCACGGTTAAATTGCTTAACCATGGTTAATTAATAAAGTGAATTGACAATTTTACCCTCATCTTCTTCCTCTTCCTCTTCCTTGATCGGAAACAAGGTGGGCCGATATCCACCGTCCGATTCGGCGGCGGCGCCGTCGTTGCCGTCGACGGCGTCCTTGCGGCGAGGATGCGGGCGACGGCGGTGGCCGCTTCCTCCGCGACCAACGGCGAGGGAGGAGATGCCGCGAGCGATGGGAGGAGCCGTGGTTGCGGAGGAAGCGGCCGTTGCCGCTGCCGCCTTCTTCTTCTCCTTTTTCGTATCCTTCCCGACATGACCGAACTCGAGCTCTCTCTCTCTAACCCTCTCTCTCTCTATACCCATCTTCAGCGTGATGGGGAGATGGATCTCCCCATCTCCGGCAGCACGGCGGCGGCGTCGGGAGCCGGTCCGAGGCTGGCGAGGGTGGGGTGGCCGGCGAGGCACCGCCAACGGCCGCCGCCGCCTTCTTCTTCTTCTTCTTTTCTCATCCTCCTTTTAGAGAGACATTTGTGTGAGGGCAAAAAAGTCATTTCACGCATTCACTGTTAAAAAATAAACAGTTCTCTAACAGCAACAAACCAGAGGGACATACCTGCAAAGGTTAAGACTTTTGCAGGAATATTTTATAAAAATTAAACTTTGCAGGAATATATTTGCTATTCACTATTTTTGCGGAAACTTGTAAGCAATTAACCCTTATATATATTACGGAGAGATATGGTGGCTTTTTATAATCTTCGTGTATTTTATTATGAGTCTTATAATAATATTGCATTCGTAGTTATATTATTTAATAAAATATAGGTAATTAAAAAATTAATTTAAACATAAATTTAGATATTTGTATGTAAAGGATGAGCACTATTTGGTCAAAACCGAATTATCAAACCAAATCAGCTTATTTTAGCCTGCTGGCCGGCTGTACCGTGCGTAGGGGTGGCAATCTAGCTCGCTGTTCGCGAGCCAGCTCATGTTCGGCTCGAAATGAGCTCGAGATCGACTCGCTCGTCTAGTAAACGAGCCGAACACGAGCTGAATTTTTCAGGTCGTTTAATAAACGAGCCGAACACGAGCTGGGGTCAGCTCGCTCGTGTTCGGCTCGATAATAGCTCGAATATATATATTTAATATTTATATTAATTTATATATATATAAATAAATAATTATATATATATATAATTTTTTAGTATTTGATTTTTAGTCCAACCTAAATTAAAGTCCAACTCAATTATAAAAAATCAATTTTATGTAAAATTTCAACCATTAGATCAAAATCTAATGGATAAGATCTCGTAAATTTATTTTCTATATATATATATATATATAGAGTAAGGCTCCTGTGCTTTTAAAAGCACAGGAGCCCTTGTGCTTGGGATTTTTCTACCATTGGATCAGCTTTGCTTCGAGATTCGTGCGCAGTTAATGGGTGAAGGTGGGTGGAAAGGTTAGAAACGGCGTTAAAGCCCCCCTCTCTCTTCTCTCTCTGCACGTGGCCCCCTCTCTCTCTTCTCTCTCTGCACAGGAACCCACCCACTCCCTCTCTTTCTTTCTCTGGCAAACCCCCCCCCTCTCTCTCTCTCTTTTTCTTTTTCTCCCTCAATCTCTCTTCCTCTCTCCCCTCTCTCCGGTGGTAGTCTCCATCTCTATCCGAGGCTCCGACGACGCCACGACACGGGCCGCGCGCACCTCTCCGCCTACGCCTTCCAGGCCGCGCGCACCTCCGCCGACGCCTTCCCAAGCCGCGCGCACCTCCGCAGACGCTTTTCGGGCCGCGCGCACCACCGCCTTCCCGGCCGCGCGCACCGCCGCCGACGCCTTCCGGGCCGTGCGCTACAAGATCAATCCCAGACGCCGTTGTCGGGTGCGCGATATTTTTTAAATACCAAAAATTTCTTATATCACAATTTTTTAATAAATAAAACTTAATAAAATTTTGTATTTATTTTTGTATTTTTTATTTTGAGATAGTTAAACCGTATGCTAGTGGGTAAACTTTTTACTTTTTTTTTTTTTAATTATTTAATTATTTAATTTTTAAATTTTAGATTAAGCTATAAGAGAAATGCTCTAACAGGATCAGTTGCTTGAAGAGACAATTTTCAGTGACCACTTCTAAAATTTAGATGCTAATTCACATAATTAGAGTTGTCCAACCTATTTGTATTTATTTTTGTATTTTTTATTTTGAGATAGTTAAACCCCATCAGTGGAAGTAAGAGAAGATGCAAAAACTTTGTGTGGAATTGGAAACGAAATAGAGAAAAAAAAAGAGGTTATAGCGACACTATAGGCATCTGTAAATTGGGTCTGAAAGGAGCTGTCGAAAACCATTTTAAGCTTTAATATTTTCTGTGGTACTGTGCCTTTTTTTTTTTTTTTTTTAAATGCAAGTTCTAATGAAAAGGACTTCTTGTCTTAGTGCAAGTCTTAATGAAAAAGGACTTCTTGTTTTAATGCAAGCGTTGGTGAATAGGAATTGGAATATAAAACCATGTATGATGTTTTGTACCTTCTTTGATCAATTTTTTTTCTATCTAGTGCAGGCCTTTTCTGAATTCACAAATAGATGTCTGCATAGACATCAATTATCGGATGTACTCGAGCATGCATTCACATTTCTTATTGACCATCTGTCTCAGCAAAAGCTGATCAGTCTTAGCATTTTGTATCCTCGAGTATTTCATGTTACAGGCCCCAACCAATTTTTTATCGAAAAAATCATTATCATTTATTTACATGTTAATTTTAATATTTTGCGCAGGTGATTGATGGCATCTACTACAAATTTTCTTGAAGATAGAACAGTTTGGTGCAAATGTAACAAGATAGCTATAATAAGAACTTCACAGCAATCTAGAAGTAGAGGAAGGCAATTTTATGGATGTCGAAATTATGGAAAAAATAACGACTACTGTAATTTTTTCATGTGGTGCGATAAAGTGAAATCCAAAGATCTTTTAGAACAAGAAAGTTCAAATCTTTTAAATTTGAAAGAAAGTGTAGACCCTGAACTAGGAACATCTTCTCCAAAAACTTCAAATGAAGAGATGCTTAAATGCATAAACTATAAGTTATCTAGTTTGGTTGAGCAAATGGAGAATCTGAAAAATAGAGTTGAAGAAGCTTCTACGAGGACAACAGCAATGGTGGAAAGAATTGAAGCCGAAAGGAAAATTTTTATTGTATTCATTTTAGCAATTATGTGTATTAAATTTCTTTTCACCTAAATGTAATATGAACCCACTATGTTCATTTAAAGCGTATGTAGGATAGAGTTCCCCACTTTCATTTTCTGAACATCTGTACTTGCTTAAATGTAAAATGTATATTGTTCTTATCTATACTTGCCTCAAATAGGCATTACTGTTTTGATTGATTGTTTTTTTCACTCCGCATTGTTGTTTTGTCTGCGAACTCAAATAATATTTGCCAATTATATCCAAAAGTATTTTCCACAATGAATATAAGAATCTACAAAAAGTGTAAAATAAAGTGTAATTCATCTATTGATTCAACCAATACAACCACATTCCAATTACACAGTCTATTACAAATGAAAAGGTAGGTGCAATACATAAATACTCTACCACAAATGAAAAAGCAGGTGCAATACAACAATACTCTACCACAAAGAAAAGTAAGGTACAATACAACCACAGTCCAAACTATCACAATTCAACTAATACAACAATACTCTACCACAAAGAAAAGTAAGGTACAATACAACCACAGTCCAAACTATCACAATTCAACTAATATAACAATACTCTAATATAACTATAGTCCAACTAATACAACACTGATTTGTTCTCGATTTCAAGTCTCTTCGTCATCGGTTTCTTCAAGTCTCTCGCTAAAACTTGGATCGTTAGATGGCTCTTCATCAACAATCTGCAAATAATATTAATATTAGCATAATGTGAATAATAAGAAATGTAAAAATATTTGAAGAAAATAAAGGAAAAAGAATTTATTATACCTCCTTACAAGTCCTAATGTTGTGTCCTTTTTTACCACATTGCTTGCAAGTTCTTGACATCCTAACCTTTTTTTCAATGGGAGGCTTAAACCTTTTTGGTTTTCTCTTTCCTTTGCATTGTGATTGAGGAGGATCTTTAATCGTGCATTCTGATGCAACTATATTTACTTGGCTTGATTGTGAAATTACGATTCGGTGAAGACCACTTGAAGGCTCCTTGATTGTTGCTTCCTCCCTTTCAAACATTTGATTAATTGATGTTAGTGTATCAATTCCTTCTCTAATTATCTGACATGCAGTTTCATGTGCCTTAAGACTTTTCGAACCTTCAAAGATAAATTTTTGCATTTCTAATGTGAGGGAATCAAACCTTCGAGATCTACAAAATGAGGAACCACCACTCATTTCTGTACTATTACTTGGTATTCTCTTTTTTGCATTCTTTGTCCACCTTTTTAATATATAATGAGGTGGGATGTTATAAATCTCAATATAATGCATTACTTTAAGCGCATGAGCACATAAGAGGCCATAAAACTCAAACAATTTACAAGTGCAAGATACTATATTTTCGGACCTTACAACAGTCACTATATATGTGCACATCCATTGTCTTGAAGTAGACGAGTGTGATATAGGGCTGATCTTGTAAAGTGAATCCTTTTCCAACTCAATCAGCTTATAACCCGTCGTTGCCCTTAATTGAGTCTTGAATTCTGAAAAAAAATTTCTCGTGTATATATGGCGTGCATCTTTCTCAATTGGATCATTTGACCACAAACTGGGCTCTCCATCCTTTGTCATAAAATCCTCTAAATCCTCTCTCTCATATTGATTATGTGTCATTTTCTCAAATTGCATGACAAACTTGAATATTGATGTATGCGCATCTAACCATATTTTTGCCACGGCATTCATACTTTCACTACGCTGTGACGTAGACATATTGGCAAAGAAAGTATCCCGAAAATATGCAGGAATCCATTGATGTCGAATATTCCATAGCAACCGAAGATGGTTATTTTCATGCAATTCATACTTATCAAGTATTGCTGTCCATGCATCCTCAAACTCCTCAATACTTAAACTACAATTTATGCATTCTTTCAAATCATTTTCGAAGCCATCCTTAGTGTTATAAAGCACACCAAAATGTTCCTTTGCTTTTCTCATCACATGCCACTGACAACACCTATGAACGGTTTGTTGGAAAGACTTCCTCAATAGCCTTTTTCATAGCAGGATCTTGATCAGTGATAATAGCTTTTGGGTGTCTACCATACATGGCTTTAATCCATGTTTCAAACAACCAAGCAAATGTATTAGCAGTCTCATCTCTAATGAGAGCACACCCGAAAAATATAGACTGCAAATGATGATTAACCCCTATAAAAGGAGCAAATGGCATACTATATTTATTCGTCATATAAGTTGTATCGAAAGTGACAACATCGCCAAAATGCTCATATGCCAATCTTGATCTTCCATCTACCCAAAATATGTTCCGAGCCCGCTGTTGGTCATCAACATCAATAGCATAGAAGAATAACGGATCTTTAAATTGGAGCTCACGAAAATAATTAAGCGCACTTGCTACATCTATTCCAATAAGGTTTCTATTTTTCTCAGCAACTTTGTTACTTAAATCTTTGCGAGTGAATTGAATATTATGTCTTCCTCCTTCCCTTGCTTGCATAAAGGCCATAATTTGTGAAGTGGAAATATTCTGTTCGTTCAACATATGAATCAATTCTTTTTGCTCCTTTGTAATAGCACGATGCGATCGAAAAAATCGGCTTTTAGAAGGACTAACGATTAATTCATGATTATGTTCATTCGCCACCACCGTAATCACCCATTTTTCTCGATCATCTATCCTCAATACAATATGCGCTTTACAACCACTTCGTCGATTAGAAAATTGCTTTTTAGGTGTATTGCTACCTTCAGAATTTTGGCATTGACTTCTCTCGTGAGTTTGGGATTTAGAAAGGCCTGCTTTGGAGCAACAATAGGTTACAGATGTGATGGCATCATCATGTTTCTTTGCCTTATAATGGTATGTTTTTCTTATACTAAACCCCATTTTAAAAGCATAGTCATTGTAGAACTTTTTAGCATCTTCTATAGAGTTGAATTCCAAACCAACACGTGGCTCTTCAATAGGTTGTGTGCTCATACATATTTGTTCAGCAGTAGCAATTTGTTCCAATTCCTCATTCATCTCATTTTCAACATCAATATTGCATAAAGAAACAGAAGAACCCATTGTAGAGCCATATTCCCTCATTTAATTAACCCCTATAGATATAATCAAATTAATATTATAAAAATAGCTCAAATAATAGGAAAAAAATGATAACTTACTATATGAAATATTTGTGAATTCAGAAAAGGCCTGCACTAGATAGAAAAAAAATTGATCAAAGAAGGTACAAAACATCATACATGGTTTTATATTCCAATTCCTATTCACCAACGCTTGCATTAAAACAAGAAGTCCTTTTTCATTAAGACTTGCACTAAGACAAGAAGTCCTTTTCATTAGAACTTGCATTTAAAAAAAAAAAAAAAAAAGGCACAGTACCACAGAAAATATTAAAGCTTAAAATGGTTTTCGACAGCTCCTTTCAGACCCAATTTACAGATGCCTATAGTGTCGCTATAACCTCTTTTTTTCTCTATTTCGTTTCCAATTCCACACAAAGTTTTTGCATCTTCTCTTACTTCCACTGATGGGGTTTAACTATCTCAAAATAAAAAATACAAAAATAAATACAAATAGGTTGGACAACTCTAATTATGTGAATTAGCATCTAAATTTTAGAAGTGGTCACTGAAAATTGTCTCTTCAAGCAACTGATCCTGTTAGAGCATTTCTCTTATAGCTTAATCTAAAATTTAAAAATTAAATAAATTAAATAATTAAAAAAAATAAAAAGTAAAAAGTTTACCCACTAGCATACGGTTTAACTATCTCAAAATAAAAAATACAAAAATAAATACAAAATTTTATTAAGTTTTATTTATTAAAAAATTGTGATATAAGAAATTTTTGGTATTTAAAAAATATCGCGCACCCGACAACGGCGTCTGGGATTGATCTTGTAGCGCACGGCCCGGAAGGCGTCGGCGGCGGTGCGCGCGGCCGGGAAGGCGGTGGTGCGCGCGGCCCGAAAAGCGTCTGCGGAGGTGCGCGCGGCTTGGAAGGCGTCGGCGGGCGGAGGTGCGCGCGGCCTGGAAGGCGTAGGCGGAGGTGCGCGCGGCCCGTGTCGTGGCGTCGTCGGAGCCTCGGATAGAGATGGAGACTACCACCGGAGAGAGGGGAGAGAGGAAGAGAGATTGAGGGAGAAAAAAGAAAAAAAGAGAGAGAGAGAGGGGGGGGTTTGCCAGAGAAAGAAAGAGAGGGAGTGGGTGGGTTCCTGTGCAGAGAGAGAAGAGAGAGAGGGGGCCACGTGCAGAGAGAGAAGAGAGAGGGGGGCTTTAACGCCGTTTCTAACCTTTCCACCCACCTTCACCCATTAACTGCGCACGAATCTCGAAGCAAAGCTGATCCAATGGTAGAAAAATCCCAAGCACAAGGGCTCCTGTGCTTTTAAAAGCACAGGAGCCTTACTCTATATATATATATATATATATATATATATATATATATATATATATATATATCTTTTCTAATCATTTTAGCTTATTGTTCCTGAGCCAGCTCGTATTCGGCTCGTGTTTCGCTACTTAAACGAGCCATCTCGTGTTCGGCTCGTTTATGAAACGAGCCGAACAAGCCGACTCCAGCTCGCTCGTGTTCGACTTGTTGACACCCCTACCGTGCGGCTAAACAGGCCCATAATTCAATTTAATTCAGCACAAAAAAAGTTAGAAATTGAATAAACGGAACTAACCAAAATAAATTATTTTTTGAAAATTATATGTATATTAATCGTAAATTTATTTTAATATACATTTTTAGTAGTTTAACAAGTTTTGCAGACAAATAAAAATATTCTACTGAAACCAAATAAATCAAAATGAACTAACCAAATTACTTTAGATCGATTCACAATGCTGATTCGATTCAGTTCGGTTTTGAGAAGGTAAAAACGTACAACATTTATCAAAACTATGAACCATTTTGAGCTTATCATCCGACCTTTCAAAATTTTGGCTCTACTATGTAATCTTTCAATTATTTTAATTCGAGTCAGTTAGTGGTACATTGACTTTAAAATGTAAGCTAATTACTTACCGTAAAGTCCCAAGAAATTGCATGAAATATAATAATTAAATATTTAAAAATAAACGATGCATTCAAAATTTGAATTTAAAATATTATTTTCTGGCTTAAATTAAATAAGTTGAAATATTGAATAGTAAAGTTAAATTTTTTAAAAGATTGAATAATTGACTTATAAAATAATTTATAGTTTAGATAAATTTTGTACATTTTTATCTTTTGTAAAAAAAAGAAAAAAAACCTAAACAAAAGCATGAATATGACGTGACATAGTACGAACTAAATTCAATGCCGTGCCGTGCCGTGCAGTGCTACAAATACTGGCCCATTAAAACGAAAGTTCGACGCGGCACGACCCACATTACACATAACTACTCGCCCAGTAAAACGAAAGTTCGACGCGGCACGACCCACATTACACATAACTACTCGCATAGAATGACTTTTTTTTTCAAACAAAATTTTAATAGAGAGCTCCTCAATAACGCTATGTCTTAATTTTATATCTATTCAAATATATTTTTTGAATATTTTTAATACTAAAATTTAAAGATAAAAATAAAATTGATATATGATAGCATGTGACACCCCAATAGTCTCACATCGGATGATAATAGAATTGTCATTGGGTTTATAAGAGACTTGGCGACTAGTAGCAATAACTGGGCTTAAGCATTTTGGCTTGTTGATTGGGTCCAACGAGTTATTATTGCTAGTGGGCTGGGTCGTTACTTTTGGTATCATAGCCGGTTCACCAGCCGGAAGTGTGAGATGAGTTTCGGCTGAGCCAGATTGTACAGCGGAGAGAGCGAGGCTCCGGTTCACCAGTTGGAAGTGTGAAATGAGTCTCGGCTGGGCCAGATTGTACAGCGGAGAGAGCGAGGCTCTCATGCTGTTGACTGTTGTGGGTGAAGCGCGGCTCACCACAAAATCGGTTTAGGCTAGCGAGACTCGACTTAAACGGGCAATAGTTCCACATCGGATGTGAATGAAATTGTCATTAGGTTTTATAAGAGACTTGGGCCACTAATAAAATTGGGCTTAAGCATTTTGGATTGTTGATTGGGCCTAACGAGTTATTATTGCTAGTGGGCTGAGTCGTTACATAGCAGATGAGGCAACTCAATGAAACGTTGTCGGAGAGTTTCTCATTAAAATTTTTTTATTTATTTTTACTCAAATTATACATTTTTTCTAAAATATTCACAGTTGTTAGTCAACGCACGAGAGTTGACTACGGAACAAAAGGTGCTCTTCGTCTGGGACGGGCGAAAACGGTCGCCAGAGTCAACGAACCAATTTTGGTTTTTTTTTAAAGAAAGGTTAAAATGTATAGACAACCCCCTAAACTTTAACCAATTTTAAATTTAACCCCCTAATCTTGGTTTTTTGATTTACACCCTTTTTATTTAGTACCTGCTAGAATCAAACGTCAATGAGAGAAGCACGTGATCTCTTTTTTAACTAAAGTAATTTTTAATCATGTATATTTTTTGTGTATATTTGTTTTATTTCTATCAGAATATTTAAAATGATTAGTAAGTAAAAAGAAGCTAAATCAAATGATTAGTAAGTAAAAAGAATGTAAATTAAATTAAAAAAAGAGAAAAGCGTACAGAACTTACCTCAACTATGAACCATTTTGAATTAGCTATCCAACCTTTTAAACTTTTAATTTTACCATCCAATCTTTCAATTTATTTAATCTAAGCCAATCAATGACACTTTGACTTTACAATTTTAATGCGACATTTATGTTTACAAATTTAGTTAGTATATTTTACGAAATTCTCCCAACTATAAATTTATTAAAGTAAGTAATAAGTTTAAAATTTGAAGTCAAAGTACCGTCGACTCACTCAAAGAGTAATAAAATTAAAATTTTAAAAAATTGATAAGCCAATTCAAAATAGTTTTATAGTTCAGATAAATTAGGTAAGTTTTTACTTTAAAAAAGTTCAAGGGGTAATTTTCAAAAATGGTTAAAGTTTAGGGGTGTCTATACATTCTAACTCTAAACAAAGGAGAAGCTCAACTATTCTCTCCACCAATACTCTCTCTCATGGCGATTCTCACTACTCTCCGATCCCCTCTCTCCTCCTCCTCCTCCTCCTCCTCCTCCAAACCCTACCCCGATCCCCAAACCCTAGCCGCGGCCCCGCCCCGCCATGCGCGATCCCCCGCCCTAACCCCTGTTGCCGATCCGCCGAGTAAGCGATCCCCATCCCCTTTTTTTCCCCGCATTTTTCGATCAGAAACATGATATTCTTCCCCTTTTTTTTATGTGTTGGGGATTGGGATTGATCAATCGATTGAGAGGAGCTGATAATTGTTTCTAATAAGGTGGACTATGATGGATTTGGAAAGATAGAGTAGAGCTTCTTCTAATTCAGTTTAATTGCACTTTTCCTGCGTTTTTTATTAGAGATCTTTTTCGTTGTTTAATGTGTTGGAGATTGGGGATTAGGGTTTGATCGATTGAGAGGAGTTGATTATTGTTTCTAGGGTTAATTGCATACATGTCCCCGCAAACATAGTGAATAGCAGAAATATCCCTGCAAAGTCCAACTTTCATTAGTTATCCCTGCAAAAGTCGTAATGTATGCAGATATGTCCCTACCGTCAGTCACCGTTAGAGATTTTCAGTTAACCACAGTTAAAATGCTTAACCATGATTAATTAATAAGTTGAAATTACATTTTTGCCCCTCTCCATCTTCCTCACCCTCTCCATCTTCCTCATCCATCTTCCTCACCCTCTCCATCTTCCTCATCCTCATCCGCCCCCCCGGCCCCTCCTCCGCCTCCTCCCCGCCGCCGCCCCCTCCGCCTCCCCGCCGCCCTCTTCCTCTACTTCTCCTCTCCCCGTCGCCCTCGTCCGCCCCCCCCTCCTCGGCCCCTCCTCCGCCGTCCGCGGGGAAGCGGGAGCCCCGCCGCGCGCCGCCGCCGCCACCGCCGCCTCTTTCTTCTTCCTCGTATCCTCCTTTTGGAGGGACATATTTGTGAGGGCAAAACGGTCATTTCACATCCCTACTGTTAAAAAATAAACAGATTTCAAACGGCAACAAACCAGAGGGACATATCTGCATACATTACGACTTTTGCAGGGATAACTAATGAAAGTTGGACTTTGCAGGGATATTTCTGATATTCACTATGTTTGTGGGGACCTGTATGAAATTAACCCTTGTTTCTAATAGGGTAGAGTGTAAGGGGATTGGAAAGATAAAGTAAAACTTTCTCGGTAAAAACGCATTTTGGGCCGGTGGTTTTGGGCCCAATGAGTTATTATTGTTAGTGGGCCGGGTCGTTATATTTGGTATTAGAACCGGTTCATCAGCCGGAAGTGTGAGATGAGTTTTGGCTGAGCCAGGGTCGGAATGGTAGACTAAGCTAGGGGTGAATGACAGGCTAAGTGAGGGTCGGAATAACAAAGGCTAGCGAGACAAGTCTCACATCCCCTGGTGATTGGGCTGTGTGTTTAGGGCTGATGTCCTACAAAACTTACCAGAATTATGGACCGTTTTGATTTGACTACCCAATATTTCAAATTTTTTATTTTACTATCCAACCTTTCAATTTGTGCGATTTGAGTCAGTCAACGACACTTAAACTTTAAAATTTGATAGCGTCGTTTATCTTTATTGATTTAGTTAGTATGCTTAATAAAATTCTTGTAATTATAAATTCGTTAAAATAAGTAATTGGCTTAAATTTTGAAGTGAAACTGCCGTTGACCGACTCAAATAAAACAAATTAAAAGGTTGGGTAGTAAAATCAAACTTTTGAAAGTTTGGGTAGCCGATTTAAAATGGTCCATAGTCCAGGTAAGTTTTGTATGATTTTACCACTAATTCAATTTATTTCTTTTTGAATGCATACTCTTGCATTTTTCCTGCATTTTTTGATTAAAGATCTTTTTTTTTTTTGTTCCATTGATGATTGTTTCTAATATGGTAGATTATGATGAACGTGGAAATAAAAAGCTCTTCTTTTTCCTAATTCAATTTTATACTTTGGAATGTACTCTTTTGCTTTTCTTGGTTAATTGATTTGTAATGTTAAGAATAAATAGTCGCATATTGAATAGAAACAAAAATTTTAGTTTCCATATAATGTGTAAGGGAATCTTCACCTATCAGCTTAAGCTTTTGTGTTGGGCCGAAGCCCTTTGATTCTTAATAAGAATAAGAAATTCGGAGATGATAGAGATAAAAAAAAAGTTGTTCTTTTTCATCCTTGGAGGAAAATTTATTTGGTTTAGCCACTGGCCTACACTGAAGAGGCACAATAGCATTATATAACCAAGAAAACACTACCCATCGAATATATTGGTAAATAATCCTAATCCAATCGGAACAAGGTCTATCGTCCCAAGCCCTATGCTTCCATCACAAACCTCCAAAACCTCTCACAATTGCTTCCCCCACCCCCCCCCAGATGTGCCGTAGCGGATCACATAACAGACTAGGTCCAAGAATTCAAGACACACCATAGCATAATATAATTTCCCTATTTCCTACAGCTTTTACAGTGCATTGTAATTGAATTTTTCTTTCAGGGGTCAAAAGTGGAGTTCTATCAAATAGGAGATGCAGTTTTACTGCTCCAATACAAGCAGTGACGGCAGAAAGAGCATTTGTTTGGAATGGGTATAAGAAGGATTTGAAACCGATCATTGTGATCGACAACTATGATAGCTTCACTTATAATTTATGCCAGGTATCATTAGAACTGAGTTGATATAAATTGAATTAAATTAGTTCAATCTCACTATAGAACTGCACCCTCACGTCTTTCCCTTCATCTTTATTGTTAAAGATCTTCTCCTGATACTGTTTGTAATGGCTTACTTTTCATGCGAAATATTCTGCTCAGACCTATGGAGACGGATAAGAAAGGCAGGTAATTTGAGTCTGCATATTTGAATGCTAAGCCGACAGATGGTACTTTGAATTTAAGTTCTTCAAGCGCAACTGTACCTAACTGTAACTTCATTTACATTTTAGTAACACTTTCTGTTAGTGTATATGAAATATGAATTCCGTTAGAATTGGATATTCTCTCCGGTTTTGCTCGTGGTAATAAAGAGACACACCCAAAAACACATATAAAAGCAATACATTCCTCTATTATTATCTGTTTACGAGGCAAATAGCAGAAAACTGGAAACATGTGGTTCTTGCATGACGGATTGGACGAACCAACTGCTGATATACAGAAGCATTTTATCTTTGATAATGCAGTATATGGGCGATCTGGGAGCTAGTTTTGAGGTATATCGAAACGATGAAATTACTGTTGAAGAAATCAAAAGGTTGGAAATTTTTTCGTTTGTTAGCTTTTGGTGTTTTAATTAAAAGTCAAGCATTATGCATTAGCCGATGATCATTTACTTGGGTTTTTTTAGGAAACAACCAAGAGGGATACTAATTTCTCCAGGTCCTGGTTAGTGTTTAAATCCTTGATCATTTTTGCTTTTCTTTATTAAGAAACTTGAATATTTATTTTCTTTTCTATTTTTGAAGGTACCCCTCAGGATTCAGGAATCTCTTTACAAACTGTTTTGGAGCTCGGGCCTTCTATTCCTTTATTTGGAGTTTGTATGGGCTTGCAATGCATTGGAGAGGCTTTCGGAGGTATGGTCACACATCAGTTTACAAATACAACTCATTTCATATAGATAAAGTGACATATATATTTACCCCTACAAAATTATTTATTCACACATGTACTCTTGCAAAATTTGAGCTTTGTTTATATGCTATTCAAAACCTAATTTTCTAACGCATCATTGATATGCCATTGCACTTACAGCAATGCCCCTCTTTATTAGCCATTTTACAGTACAAAATCATCGTCCCCTAATGAATTTGTTAACTCCCCATAATTAAACAAGCATATTTTTGTAAGAACCGGCATTTTTTTATGGTTGGTGTATGTGGATTTCCGGATTTTACAAGGGCGTGTGCGTGAATGGTTGATTTTACTGGGCAACAGTTATGATGTTCTAATTTGAGTGCATCGCTGTTAACTTTTAGGGAAGATTGTACGCTCTCCTTCTGGTGTTGTACACGGGAAGAGCTCGCTGGTGTATTACGATGAAAAACTGGTTGATACACTATTTTCCGGTGTGCCAAAGTAAGATTATTGTATTTTTTTGTGGAAACATCTTTTTACTCTTCAGCAGCGGCTTTTGCTCGATGCGTATTCTCGTTTTCTCAACTGAGAAACTTTTATTTTCTTCATGAATTATAGAATTTAAAGCTCATCTTTTGAAATGCCGAATCCTCTTTGTTCGGTATGGCCAATCTATTTACAGAATACTATCTGCAAAATAATATGAATATATACAGATAACATCATGGATTATCGTGCAACAGACATAATAACATCAAGATTATATCAGCATGTACATCACTTGTTAGAGCTAACCCTATGATTCGACTCTAATCTTATGCATTTAATGGAACTATGTGCTTCTTTTGTGATACTTTGTGCCGATGTGATAATTGTAACTTGTAACGGCATTTTCTCCTACCGTCTCTTTCTCCAGTCCATTTCAAGCTGGAAGGTATCATAGCCTTGTGATTGAGAAGGACAGTTTTCCAAGTGATGCCCTAGAGGTTGTTGCGTGGACAGAAGATGGACTAGTTATGGCTGCTCGACATAAGAAGTACAAGCATATTCAGGTCTGATAACTTCTTTTCCTCGTTTCAACTGTCTGTTATTGCGGTTGTGTTTCTATCTCCATCGAGTATGTAACTTCAAAATACGAAAAGCGACTTTCACGCTCTCACACATGTTCTCAAGAATCTGAATCGGCAAATGGGTTGTTGTAAACTTCATTTATTAAAGATTGATGAATTGCTGAGTTGGAATATCTGTCATATCACGTAAATGCGTAATTTGACGATTCGCATCAACTCACTAAGAAAACATCAGCCGAATCTTCTCTTGCTCTGATTCTTTGAGTTGCAGGGAGTGCAGTTTCATCCGGAAAGCATCATAACGCCGGAAGGAAAAACAATGGTTCAAAACTTCATCAAACTTATCGAGGATCTAGAAGGCTCCAGCTCCCTTCCACGAAGACTCAAATCAAATTGATTCAGAGTACGACTACAACAAGGCAAATTATCGACGATAAGTTCAAAATCCCTCTCTCCTATTACTCAAATTAAAAAAGGAACCACTTGATTGAATGCTAGATTAATAAAATTGTGGGATTTGATCTCACCATAAGTATATACTAGTTATTTTGTTCATAAAATTAGCCAAAAATCCGAGTTCCCTACAGGACATGAAATGAAATGAAACTACGCGTTTCGTACCTGATATTGGTTTAATACACACATCCTTGTATCAAATAATGTTCCTCAATCTATTATTTTTGTACATTAATTTTCGCAAATGTTTCATAAACTCTTCTTCTTTTTTTGTTTTTTACTGTTTGATCTGAACTTAGATTCTCTGACTGCTTTCCATGAATTTACTGTTTGATATCTGAATGTTTTCAGTTTGTGCGAAAGAATGAAACTCATGTACATAAAACTAGACGACCAAACTTACAGAAACTTATCTCAACTATCATCCATTTTGATCTGACGACCAAACCTTTTAAAATTTTGATTTTGCTATCTAGCCTTTTAATTTTATTTGATTAAGCTATAGATATAATTTATGCGATTCATGTAAATATAAATTCATTAAAATAAACAATTAGCTTAAATTTTAACATTTAAGATTTTTTTCCAACTGCTTTTTTTGGTGCTATATGTTTCTTTGGATTGATTCAAGCTATGTACAAGTTGTTTTTTTTTTTTTTTTTGCATCTCAATATTACACACACACACACTCTTCGTGGTCTCCTCTCACTTATTAGGAGAGAGAAACTCAATTCATGTGCTTCTTGGTCACATATTCATGTCCTTTTGCATGTTAATTGGTCCTCTTCTTGAGTTGAGACCACATAAGAATCTTACCATTTTGTGTGAAACAAGAGGACAAGGAGAACAACCTCCTCATTGGCCAAAAAAGGGAATGACATAATTGCCCAAACCAAACCCTAGGGGATAGGGATGTCAATGGGTATGGGTACCCGAAATATTATCCGAACCCGAACCCGAACGGGGCGGGTTTACCCGAACTAAATGGATATGGATTCGGGTATGGGTATAGAAAATAAAAATCCGACGGGTATGGGTACGGATATGAATTTTGTATGTACCCGACCCGAACCCTAACCCGAATAAATTATATATATATATATATATATATAATTTATTTACTTATATAATATATAAAATGTCTAATAATATTTTAGCCATTGGATCTTCATCCAACGGTCAAATAATATATATATATATAAATTATTTATTTACTTATATTTGATTGTGTTTTGAAAAGTTTTGATTTTACTATAATATATTTTGAAATATGGTAAAGAAAAAATCATTACTTCGGATTTGGGTTTTCGGGTTCGGGTTAGGATTTCGGGTTTTTGGTCGGGTCGGGTATGGGTATGGATTTTTAAAACCCGCCGGGTTCGGGTTTCAATTTGATTGTCGGGTTTGGGTTCGGGTTTTTGAAAACCCGACCCAAACCCGACCCATTGACATCCCTACTAGGGGGCACCAAACTCAGACCTATTATTATAATTGTAAAAATAATCCCTCGAAAAAATTAGGGATAATTACCTATATACCCCTCAAAACTTCGAAAATATTTTATTTACCTTTTTTTTTTTTTCCTTTCCAATATACCCCTCATATGTTCCCTCGTTATTCAAAAATATCCCTGCAGTTACCATCCGTTAAGTTAACTTGGGTTAAACGTGAGTTAAATATCTATCAGAGTTAAAAAAAAAATTAAAATGCCTCTTTTGCCCTCAACTTAAGGGCAAATAAGAAATATTGGTGATGGCAGAAAGATATATTTGAAAAGACCAAAAATTAAAATACTTCTTGTGCCCCTAATTTAAGGGCAAATAAGAAAAGTCGGTGATGGTAGAAGAATATATTTGAAAGGGCAAAATAGTAATTTCACAGAGATAACAGCTATTACTAACAGTTCATTAACAGAATTTAACTTTAGGGGTATATTTGAAATATGTTGGAACGTAAAAAGTGTATTTTCAATATTAGCTTTCTAAGTGGGGTAAATCAGAAAGTCGGAAACTTTTCAGAAGTATATAAGCAATTGCCCCAAAAAATTATTTATAAAATTAGTCCTAAATTATGCGACATGGGCTTTCTAAATGCGGCAAATTGTTTACCATTTTATTCAAAATATTAAAATTGTTTTGAGGGTGCTCGTAAAAGCAGTGAGCCGTTTAGTAGTATGCATGCATATGTGGAGTTCGAACTTAAGAGAATTAATATTTTATATAAATGCGGTGAATGGTTTACTTTATGTAGGCTTAGTTTTCAAAAATTTTCCCAAACTAACCCCTCTCACTAGGGGTGTCAACGAGCCGAACACGAGCGAGCTGGGTCGGCTCGTGTTCGGCTCCTTTCATAAACGAGCCGAACACGAGCTGACTCGTTTAAGTATCGAGCCAAAAAATTCGACTCGTGTTCGGCTCGTTTATTAACGAGCCGAACACGAGCCGAATAAGAGCTGGCTCAGGAACAATAAGTTAAAATGATTAGAAAGGATATATATATAGAAAATTAATTTATGAGATCTTATCCATTAGATTTTGATTTAATGGTTGAAATTTTACATATAAATTAATTTTTTATAATTGAATTGGGCTTTAATTTAGGTTGGACTAAAAATCAAATAAAAAAAAAATATATTTATATATAATTATTTATATATATATATAAATTAATATAAATATTAAATATATATGTTCGAGCTGTTATCGAGCCGAACACGAGCGAGCTGACCCCAGCTCGTGTTCGGCTCGTTTACTAAACGAGCGAGTCGATCTCGAGCTCATTTCGAGCCGAACACGAGCTGGCTTGCGAACAGCGAGCTGGATTGCCACCCCTACCTCTCACCCTTCTCTCTCTCTCTCTCTCCCCTCTTTTCAAAAAGTCATGGCCCCAGGAAAAATCATGTCACCTTATTTATTCATTTGCTATTCATAAGTTTCCTCCCAACATATTAGAGGAATAAGAAATCTATGATGAAGAAAAGATGAACACCCAATTGTGTATAGTCTTATATGTACTAATCTCTCTCTATAAACACACAAGAATAACATAAAACAATCCCCTTCCCAATAGCCTAAGACTTTTTTCTTTTTCACAACTAAATGAAGCTCAAATCAAAATGTGTCATCTACCGCCGCCGTCCGGTGATGACGCTTTGCATAGCGGCGACGGCGACGGCGGCGGTCGGCGAACCCCTGCACTTCTCCGGACTCGAGGAAAAGGTTGGCCTCAGGGCCTACCGAGCACTCTACGGGAGGATTAGAGTATCGCAGGCGATCATAGCAGTAACCGTAAGTCATGTGCTTCTCGCGGAAGTCGTCCATGGCCGACCGCTGCTCGACCGACAAACCGACAGCGTCGTACATATCAATGTCGGCCTGGCGACAGGCCGGCTGGTGAGTCGTTAGGTCGGCAGTGCAACCGCGGAGGACGAGGTCGGTGAATTCGGCCACGTAAGGGGCGTATTTGTAATTTACCTTGTAGCGCCCGCCCGATGTGGCCCAACTAGACCCATCCCATATGGTGGCATAGAGAGACATGGGCTTGGATGGAAATTGCCCACCCATTGCTTGAGTCCTCACCACCTCCCTAATTGGAATTCCATCAATGTAAAATCTGCTCAATAGAGAACTAAAATTAGCATATCTCAACTTAGTAAAAGTAACAATTAAACAACAATAAGAGATTCATAAACATGAAGTTGTTCATAAGTAGACCAGATAAACGAGCGGTTTGGACGATACACAGGCGGGTTTTCATACCCACAGATTATTTTGACATGAATAAAATTTACTCGCAAATTTTTGAATAACAAACATCCTTATGCGGGTTACCCGCAAGGAGTGTTTTTTTCCTTATACTTTTTCAAAATAAACTACAAATATATAATTTTTAAAAGGCCATAACATAATTCACTGTTAAAAATATCATAATATTTATGTTTAAAATATCACAATATGCAGTAGATAATATAGTGTCTTTAAAACAATACAAAAAAATTAAAAATAGTATTCTAGAGATAGATAAAATAAAACTAGTATTCACTTATTTAATATGTGTATATATATATATATATTTGTTTGTATAATGTTAGAGTAAGAAAAAAACTAGTCCCCATACCCTAACATCATAAAAACAAATTAAATAGTTCATAAGTTGGAATACAAAGAAGGTAAAAATGTATGAAGACCCCTCAACTAATGGCCATTTTAGAATAGAACCCCCAACTTTAGTTTTCTTTTTCTCCTTAACTTTTGCTCATTTTGGTTTGTGTTAATTTCCTCTGTAGAATTGGAAACTTCATCAAAATTTAACTGCTTTGTTAGCTACTTGCCGTTAAATTTTACTTTCATTCAACAATAAGAAAATGGTCAGAACAGAAGTAAAAGCACTTCTTCAGGAAGCAGAAGTTTATTACTGTGGCCTTACATGATTCTGCTGCTGCTCCAGAGTATGGCATACTGATGGAAATCCTCTGTGGGATCAAACCAGAGGCTGTACCTCTCCTCGCGCCCGACCGACGTGCTCCCGTTGCCGTAAACATTCGTCTGCACCCGCCATTCCCTCCCCCTGATGTTGCCCAAGAACTCGAAGTCCAGTTCGTCGTGCGTCTTCTCGAACACGTCTCCGTTCGACATCTGCGCAGCAGCATCCACCAGAAGCTTTTCATCAACCTCAATTGTAAGTTTTTCGCTCTTTTTTTCTGAATTACTTGAAAACAAATTGTTTTTTTTTTGTTTTTGTTTTACA
Organism: Puya raimondii; assembly: GCA_016920855.1. Taxonomy (NCBI): domain Eukaryota; kingdom Viridiplantae; phylum Streptophyta; class Magnoliopsida; order Poales; family Bromeliaceae; genus Puya; species Puya raimondii. The sequence continues at coordinate 140,436,886 of JABWPP010000050.1, forward strand.
GTTGATGTATTTAGTGGAGTATTCATATGTTAAATAAAAGGGATAACTTCAAATACTACCTCTGTAGTTTCGTGCTTTCTCACTTTAGTGCCCTGTGGTTTAAAACGTATCACTTTAGTACCATGTGGTTTGGTTATTTTTTTTTTGTTATCTTTTCGTTAAATTAATGAGAAAGTTAAAACTACATGATAGTAAAGTAAATATTCAATAAATCATAGATGGGATATTTAAAGTTTTTCTGTATAATTTAACGAAAAAATTAACGAAAAGATAACAAAAAAAAAGAATAATCAAACCACTGGGTACTAAAGCGATACGTTTTAAACCATATGGTACTAAAGTGAGAAAGCACGAAACCACATGGTGGTATTTGAAGTTATCCCTAAATAAAATAAAGAAAAAACTTCAAATACCACCCCTATGATTTTACGCTTTCTCACTTTAGTACCTTGTGGTTTAAAATGTATCACTTTGGTATCATGTGGTTTCGTTTTTCTCTTTCCGTTAGTTCCTATGTTAATTTTTTCGTTAAATCAGTGACAAAAATAAAACCACATGGTATTAAAGTGAATATTCGATAAACCATAGCTGGGTATCTAAAGTTTTTTTGTATATGATTTAACGGAGAGTTAACGGAAGTACTGATGAAAAGAGAAAAATAAAATCATCGGGTACTAAAGTGATACACTTTGAACCATAGGGTACTAAAGTGAGAAAGCGCGAAACCATATGGGTGGTATTTAAAATTTATCCTAAAATAAAATAATAAAAAAGAATAAGGATAATAAGGAATTGATAAATATGTTGAAATTGGAATTGGACACATTTGGAATTATTTAAATTTAAATTTAAATATGTTGATTAAGAGGAAATCTCAACATCCAAAGCTCATAATCCTATAAATGTAGTAAAAATCCATGCAATAAACCATTCAAAAATTAAACAATAGAAGATAAAAAGAATCGAAAGCTATGAACTTTGAATTGGCGGCGAATTGTATCATCATAAACATTGGATTTTTTTACTACTTATTGAGGAAAAAAGAGGAAAACACAAGTTAAAAATCCAAACTTTTGGAGTAATTCTAAAAATTTTCATGATAAAAATTGGGTTTTTACATAGAAAGCGACGACGACACCGGCGGCGTAATCCGCAGGGAGCTTAATGGCGGCGCTGAAGAAGCCATGGAGGTAGAGGCGCCGCGAGGCGAATCCGGCACCTGAGTTTATCTCCAAAGAACCCAAATTTAGTGCAATTATAATAAACCAATTCAATGGATTCAGAGAGAGAGAGAGAGGGGAGGGAGAGGTTAATGGACCGGTTCTTCGGTCGAGGGCGATGTGGACTCTCTTGCCGCCGCGGCGGAGGGCGAGGTTGGAGTCGCCGAAGAGCTGCGCGTAGGCGTCGTCGAAGAAGAGTGGGGTGAGGTTGGGGAGGGAGGGGACGGGCTCGCCATTAATGGAGGTGAGTGAAGCTCCAAAGTAGAGGAAGAGGAAGAAGAGAAAAGAAGAAAAAGGAGCCATTTTTTTATCCCTCCCCTGTTTTTGTTATTTGCTACAACTATGCTCTGTTTTTGCTCTGTTTTCTTATATACTCCTCATGGAGGAGTGCTCTGTTTCTAGAGAGAGAGAGAGAGGGGGGTTTAATTGGGTTTGAGAGAAGTGAGGGGGAGTTTTTTTCTTTTTTATTAAATTCCTTAATTGTTTGTTCACTTATTAATGGAGAAATGGGGGGTTTTGGTGGAGATTTGTGGGTGTAGAATAATAAATTTGAAATAGTTATTTCTTAGAATTGGTTTATATTTTTAGGGTAATTTTATTTTATCGTCGTCTGCTTCAGAAAATTGCACTGATTTATTATGTAGTTTTATTTTTATTTTATCAAAAAATATTATTACAATAATTTTTTTTTATAAATAGAACGATACGCTTTTAACAATAAATACTTGCAGTAAAACAAAAATTGTAAACCAGAGAATGAAGAAGTGAAAACACGCTAAACTAAGAATAGTTAAGTACAAGTTTTAAACCACAGAGTGGAAAAATAAAAATACGCTAAACCACAGCGAGATAAATTAAAATTTACACTATATTTTATACAACATTATCTTGAACTGTAAGATAAAATTATTCACACGGTATCTAATATTTCGCCTACATGTCTGCAGTCAGATTGAGTTAATGTACAATTAAGATTTGTCACCACTGTATCTATACATTTTAAAAATTATAAACCAGAGGACGAGAAAGTGAAAACGCGCTAAACTAAAGAGTAGTTAAATACAAGTTTTAAATCAAGGAATGACAAAATAAAAATATGCTAAACCACGGTGAGATAAATTAAAGTTTACACTAAATTTTATACAACATTATCTCGAACTGTAAGATAAGATTATTCACACTGTATCTAATATTCTGCCTACGCATCTGAGATCAGATCGAGTTAATACACAATCAAGATTTGTCGGCATGGTATCTATACATTTTTGTGTCAGCTCGAGCTTTTAGAATTTCAGTTAGCGCCAATAATCCATAATTTTTTTTAAAAGAAAATTATCCAACATTACATAGTTGTACCAAACCCTACTTCAAAAGTGGACTCATTTTTCATGCACTAACCAACTTTTAGCTCTGTGCTGAGCTGGCCATTTTTTATGTTTATTATATTCTCTTCTTTCTAGAAAGGGAAAGTACTCATCTGCAAAATCCCAATTAATAAAAAATAAAAAAAATCTGGAAAAGGTTTAGATGCACAAAAACATATTTTATCTTAAATCATTATTTATTTATTGGATCATATATTAGATTCTAGATATAATTAAATTAAATTTTTTTACTTTTTTTAATTAATTCTAAACAGAACGTTCGAATCAAACTATGTAATCTTTAAAAATTTTGATTCTTTAATCTCAAAATTTGAATGGGTCGTTTATTTTTACGGATTTAATTAGTATTTTTATGCAATTTGCGTAACTATAAATTTATTAAAATTTTTGAAAAATTATTAAATTACTTAAATCAAACAGATTAAAAAAATTGAATATCAAAATTAAAATTATAAAATATTAAATAGTTGAATTAAAAATAATGTGGTTCGACAGGTAAATTTTATATATTTTTACCAAAATATGCTTTTTCCAGAAGCACTTTTTTTCTAGCTGCGTTTAAAAGCGTCGCTTCCGCAAAGAACCCAAACGTGCGGGGGCCACTTAATTCCACGTGGCAGCAGATCGGTGCTGCCACGTCGGATAAGACTAGCCGTTGGGGCAAGTGGGCCCCGCGCGAGCCACCAACCAATAGGGAAGCGAATCCAACGGGCCGGGCCCACGCGCACAGCGAAACGCGGCAACGGTCAAAATAGCAGCAGCAGCAGCAGCAGCGGCTGTCGCCCCACTAACGTCCGTCTGATGGAGATCGGACGGTGCGCGATTTTCCGAGGGTTTTCTTTTAAAATCTCTTCGCAGTTTTTTTTTGTTTTTTGTTTTTCCTGACGTGGTACGGACGGACGTGATCCTCTGGATGGCGCCGTGGGGCCCACGCGTCACGAGCTGGGCGGTGGTTGAGCCGCCTCGGTAACTGTGCCCGCGTGATTTTTTTTTAAAACTTTTTTTTTGGCGTAAAAAATTTATTAATTTTGTGTTTTTTTTAAAGAATAGAGTTTTTTTTAAAATATATTATACGGGTGCGCTTTACATTTTCAGAAATTTGATCAAAATGCCGTTATTTCTCTCCCTCTCGTCCCTCTCATCTCCTTCTCCGTGACGCTGTCGTCATAAATTTTTGTGTAAATCACAGTTTGACACTTATTCTAAAATGAGCAATTCATGTCATAAGTGTAAGATCGCTGGCACTAACTATTAATTTTAAAAGCTTGAACTGTTAGAAAGACGCAACTAATTTATTTAAAGCGTAAGGATACATCGTCCACACTCTCGATCGTGACTCGGTCCAACCCGACTTTCCACCACTCCAAACATGATCAGGCCTAATCTGGCCTCCCGTCATTTCGAACATGACTCTGCCCAACCTGACCTCCTGCTAGGAGTAGGAGTGGAACTGGGCCGGGCTTGGGTCGGATAATACTATTCCCAAGCCCGGCCCAAAAAAAATGTTGGGCTTCGGGTTGGGCTTTTACCTATTTTTTTTTAAATTAAGGCCCGGCCCAAGCCCAAGCCCAGTGTCCAATACCCATCGGGCTTTGTGGAGGCCCATTTTATGCTTTTATCATATAAAACATAAATATTTTTATTGTATAAAATTAAAATAAAATATCTATTTTTATTGGGGTTTGATCACATCAAAGAAATTAGTATCTAACATTAAATATAATACCATTAATATCTACCAATAATTATCCATCAATGAAATATATAATAATAGTAGTCAATATATCCTAATATGGAACTAAATATTTGTTAATATATAATATATCCTCATATATATAAATATATATCATTAATAACAATATATACTATATATGATATACTATATCATTTATTCCTTTTATAGATAAATATTATATATATATATATATATATATAAATATTTTATTTTGGTAATTAATATATCGGGCTTTTGGGTCGGGCTCGGGCCGGGCTTGGACATGCCCAAATAGGCCCAAAATATTTTCGGGCCTAAATTTTTAAGCCCGGCCCGAACCCAAAGTTATGTTTTTAATACCCAAAACCCGGCCCAAACATGGCCCATCGGGCCGGGCCTTGTTTAGGCCCGGGCCAGTTCCACCCCTAGCTAGGAGACAGAATAAAACTTGAGTGGGGAGAGCTCCCTAACGACGCCTCATTGGGGAGCCCCTGATCTGCCGTCATAGGTTAATTTTGCTTCCATTCAATGATTCGTTGGGCATTTTTTAAAACTAAAATCTAAAAATAAATTTAAATTTTAGAGGAAAGGATTAAAACACTTGGAAAGAAATAAAAGTGACATGTGGCGATGGATTGGGGCTCCCCAACGAGGCGTCGTTGGGGAGCTCCCCACTCAAGTTTTTTTTTTTTTTCCAATAGATGGATAAAACTTCAGTGGGGAGCTCCCTAACGATGCATCATTGGAAAGCCTCCCGATCTGCTACTACATGTTAGTTTAGTCTCTATCCAATAGTTCGTTGAGTATTTTTTAATACTAAATTTTTTTAAAAAAATTAAACTCTAAAAGAGAGGATTATAACTCTTGGATAGTAATAACAGTAATACGTGACAATGAATTAGAGCTCTCTAACGAAATGTTGTTGAAAAACTTCCTATTTAATTTTCTTTTCTTTTCACGAGACAGGATGCTGACCTCTTTTAAGCCTGTAAGTTGTAAGGTCCATCTATGAGCAATGCTAAGGGCCCGTTTGGATTGACGAATTTCTAGATCCAACGTAACTCGAGTATAGAGGTGTTTGAGTTTTCCTGAAGTGTGATTATTTTTTTGTTGTTTGTTTTGACGTAACTTGTATAGTCTGGAAGTTAAATTCAGTCATTTCTTCTGTTTGTTTTGGGGTAACTTGATGCTGGTGAAATTAATTTTTTGAGTTCCATTGTTTGTTTTGATGTAAGTAAGTGGATCCCGTTATCTTCTGAATATAATAGTAAACTTATTCTATAAAATTCAACCTATTAAATAATTAAAAATTTTATTATTTTTTAAAGATAATGCTAATTTATTATAAGTAAGATAATTTTAACTCATTGTAAAGGAAGTAGAGTTTATGTTATACTATTTAATACATTTTTTAGAGAAGATTGAGTGTGGTGGAAGTCGAGTTCGACATTCTAGAGGGGGAAGTCGAGAGTAGGTGAAGTGGAGGTTTAACGTAACTTGAGTTACAATATTTTTTTGACTTATATCAAAATAAACATCGAAAGTGATGGAACTTGAGTTTCACTCTCCCACTTACACCAATCCAAACAGGCCCTAAGTTGAATTTGAGGCATGCAATTGGCATTGTGAGTCATTGGACCCTCTATATATAGGAGCAAATTAATGCAAGGATAGGATGAGTTATCCTATGTGGAGTTTTAGGATTGGGGAATTAGGGTTTGAGAAACACTAGTTTCAATCCACTCAAGAAAAGATATGATGATTCAATCCACTCAAAAGGAAAAGAAATAATAATGATTATTATTAAGATAAACTTTGCTTGGGATCAAAAAGTCAAAAAGGAGTTTGAAATAATGCACTGTACTTTGAGGCTCTTTTTATTTGTTATATTACTTTAACTTTTCTTTTGAAACAAAACTATTGTTCTTTCACCATTATTTTACAATTATTTTTATTCACTGTACTGTATTATTTATTTTTTTAAGAGATAATTTCAAATATTATTCATGTGGTTTCTTACTTTCTCACTTTAGTACCCAGTGGTTTAAAACGTATCACTTTAGTACCCTGTGTTTTGGTTATTCTCTTTTTATTATTTTTTCGTTAATTTTTTCGTTAAATTAATGAGAAAGTTAAAACTACAGAATAGTAAAGTGAATATTTGATAAACCATAGATGAGATATTTGAAATTTTTTATGTATAATTTAACGAAAAAATTAACGAAAAGATAACAAAAAAAAGAATAACCAAACCACATGGTACTAAAGTGATATGTTTTAAACCACATGGCACTAAAGTGAGAAAGCACGAAACCACAGGGGGTGGTATTTGAAGTTATTCATTTTTTTAAGTATATTATCCAACTGTTATTTTCTCCTCAATTTTTATACCATTATTAATAAATCTACCAGTTTTACAATTTGGCAATAAAGAGATAGATCCCTTTTTATATATATTTTCTTATAGGGTCTTTTATTTATATACCCCTCATTACTATTCAAAATTTTTAATTTTACTTCTCTGTTCTCAAAATACACTTCTAAATCTCAATCTCATTAGTAAATTCTAGAATTAGGGATATATATGAAAAAAAAAAATGGCAATGAATAAGGACATTTTGGTCCATATGGGATATATTAGATATTTTAAAGTTTTGAAGAATATATTAGATATTATTAATAGCAGTATAGAATTTGACAAGAAAATAATAATTTAGTGGCATCTTAAAAAAAAAGTACAGCATATCAAGAAAAAATAAAATCAAAATACAGTATAATCAGCTGTAATTAAGCCTTTTTCCTCTCCATGAAAGTAGAAGTTTTGATTTTTTTTTTTTTTTTTTTTTTTTTTTTTTTTTTTTTTTTTTTGGTGGGGGAGTTTAAAAGAAATCATGTTTCATAATAATACTGTGAAAAGCTCCCTATGTCTACTCACATCTAAGTAAATAGAAATAGGATAGTTTTTTTTTTCTTAAAAAAAGGGCAAAAAAAAGAAGAGAGAAGAAGTAAGAAAGAAAATCATCTTCAAAAAATTATCAAAATCTCTCTTGAATATTTATGATTTTTCAAAAGTATAAAAAGAAAAAAGAAACACTGGTTTTCTTATAAGGCTTGTAGTTTCCAACTTTGCTTGGAGAAAATGCGACAATTTATTCATTGGTTTCTCGGAATTATAAGTTATACTTATCTGCTCGTAATTTATATTTTTTCATCAATTAAATATCGTCATACATGCTAATTTATTAAATATTAAAAAAAACATTGGGCAGTTGCTAGGACTTGTCATGCCAACTAAAAAGCAACACATACTTTCCTTTTGAGCTATGAAATGGTGTGATAGGATGTAACTAATGCCGTCATAATTGATGGATAAGCGGTATTAATAGAGTTATTTTTATTATGAGCAGATCAAATTTTATCGAATTTAATTAAATTCAGACAAAAATAGTATCAGATATAATGTCTTTTTTTTTTAACAGTAAAATCAGCTCAGTTAATAACACAATTTTAATTGATAAAACAACAGAGATTCGTATTGTGGGAGTAGCAATTAAATATATGTTATTTCAAGCAATATTTGGCTAAAAATAGTGGGAATTTTTAGGATAATGAATTATCCACAGGGATTATCAATTCCACCATCTCTATACATAGAATTTCAAATGGGGATATTTGATAGGGTTATTGATTGTATTTTTCAAAAACGAAGAGAGAGAATGGGATAGGGTGGATCTTTGTGTTGGATTGTCGATGCTAATCACAATTCAAAAAGCTCGAGTTATTAGAAAATGAGCAACTAATTCACTTAGGGGCTACTTGGTTGTATATTGCAGTTGTAACTACACGTAAATCTAAGTCCAACGTCTGATTTGATGCGTTTGAATTCAATTGCTGCAGTTGGAACTACATAAGGAGGTTCAAATGCCGTTGTTGGAACTACACTCAAATTAGCCGCAGCTCCAACTGCAACAGTTGGAGAGAGTAACTGTAAACACGAGGTGAGCTTACCTCTCTAATTAATTTTTAAATAAAAATAAATTTTATTTTCTATATTGAAGATAATCTCATCGCCAGATAAAATTTTGCAAGTACACTTCTCAACTAAATGTAACCAAATAAATTATTTATAATTACAACATTTTCTACTGCATCCAACCAAATAAAATATATATAGTTATATTTACTGCATCTCCAACTACATTGCATTTATAATTATATCCAATCAAATGGTCCCTTAAAATAAACAGGAATACTGTACTCGCGAATTTCGATTGCAACGCAGCCCAACTTGGCCGCCGCCGCGAGGCAAATTGCTGGCTCCTCTAACTAACACTTTACACAAAGAATCATAAAATGTAAATTTAAATAAATTTTTTTAGCCTCCAAATGAAGGCACGAGGGCTGGGTGGCAGCGCTCCAATGTAAGACATATCCCGCAAGGTCCTGCGGGGCAGAATGTGCAACAGCAACCTCCTCTAGGGCCGAACTTAGTTCAGGCCCTAGCACCTGCCATTCAGGTAGGAAACAATGAGCTGTACGCTCAAATAGAGGAGCCATCAGAAACATTTTTGGTGTTGGAGCAAGGCCGGCAATGCAGTTAGTTTTTTTTATCTCCATATCCCGTCAATATAGATTTGGAGTATCCGTATCCGGCAAACTGAAAAAATATCGAAATTTGATAAGTTCTCGAGAGATGAAACCGAAAACATAAAAGCTACATCCAGCTCTGAAAGATATCGGATCTGGATTTTCGGATTCGAATATCAAAAAAAATAAATCGAAATAAAATAGAAAAAGGACCACATAAGTGGAAGACAAGAAAAGGACCACATACATTATGTAACAGCCTAAATGGGCTCATAGCTTGCTGGTGGATTACTTGGGAGACCAGAAACGATGCGATCTTTAGGAGAAATCAGTCGAACCCCTCGCTAGCTGTCGGCAAAGTCAAACAGTTAATTCATTTGTGGGGACAATTTCCCTCAGCGAGATAGAGATCGAAGTAGTAGTGTTTTTTTTTTTTTTTTTTTTTTTTCCCTCTGTAGTTCGCCCTTTTTGAGGCCGTCGTTGCCTCACTCCTGTAGCCTAATTCATCCTTCCAATGAATGAAGCGGGTAGCTTGCTATCTTTTCCTCAAAAAAAAAAAAAAGAAAAAAAAAAAGAGAAATAAAATAGAAAAAAAAAGCCCCTACGTGCCTAAACATAGCCATGTGAGGGGTGAGGGGCCATTGTGTGAATCTTTGTTTTAAATTGGATAAGGTCGCAAAAAGGGAGAGGATCAGACACCCAAACAAAAAAAGGGACCTAAAATGGGACCCAAATTATGACCCACACCACAACACACACAGAGGTCTCGTGATGTGGGGCCACGATGCTTTCGCTCGTGGTGGGTCCCACGCGAAATATGCGGCCACGATTTTATTTTGAGAATCTTTAATTACCCTTAGAGTGACTTATTTTTATTTTACTATAAAAATTTACCATTAAACAAGTATAATAATAAAAAAATAATTTATAAGTTATAGGATGATTAAGAAAATTTATTAGCTAGTAATGTACTGTGTTTATCACACCCTATTGTTTATGATTTGCAAATTTTTTGATTTAAAAAAATTCACAATCGATCCAAACTAATTTATCCTTGAAACCGATCCAAACCAAACCGAATTTTCGGTTTTGCAATTAACTTTTAAGTTTCCTATTTTTCTTACGAATTAATTTATAATTTACATATCAAAATTGAAGCAGCATGAAAGTTACAGAAATTTTTTTTGATCATAAACATAGAATTTGAAAAAAGAGTTAATTTTATACGGCTCCTGTAAACATATCGAATAGCAGATATATCGCTACAAAGTTTAATTTTTCATATTTATCCTGGCAAAAGTCCAGTGATATTCATATTTGCCGCTATGATTTATTACCGTTAGAGCACTATTTATTTTTGGGATAACTTCAAATACCATTCCTGTGATTTCGTGCTTTCTCACTTTAGTGCCCTGTGGTTTAAAACGTATCACTTTAGTACCCTGTGGTTTGGTTATTCTTTTTTTGTTATCTTTTCGTTAATTTTTTCGTTAAATTAATGAGAAAGTTAAAACTACAGGATAGTAAAGTGAACATTCGATAAACCATAGGTGAGATATTTAAAGTTTTTATGTATAATTTAACGAAAAGATAACAGAAAAAGAGAATAACCAAACCACAGGGTACTAAAGTGATACGTTTTTAACCACATGATACTAAAGTGAGAAAGCACGAAATCATAGGGGTGGTATTTGAAGTTATCCCTTTATTTTTTAACAAAAGACAAGTAAAATGACATTTTGGTCATCACAAATATGTCCCTCCAAAATTTTCAACTGTTAGAATTTTATAAAAATATCCTTTCAAAAAATTTCAACGGTCATTTTCTTCTTTTCTACCATTACAAATAATATAAGAGGGATAAAAAGATCAATTTACCTCATTCACTGACCAGGATCAAGTATTTTACATATGGTTAACTATATTTTTCTAACAGATCCTAACAGCAGGGTATATTTGAAAACGTTAGAATTTTTGCGGGGATAAATATGAAAAATTAAACTTTATAGGAATATATCTACTATTCGATATACTTACAGCTGTATGCAATGTTAAGCATTTAAAAGATGTGTTGATATATGATCAAGATTTGACCATAAATATAAAATTTTAATAAATTATTTAGATAAAAAATGTAAACAATATTACTATTCCGTTTTCCGTTCGGTTCGATTCATTCAAGAAATGCACTAAAACTGAATCGAAACCGAAAACCGAATTTTAGCTATTTTCAAAACCGAACCAAACCGAAAACCATTCTTTAAACACCCTTACAGGCATGCATGCGAACACCAACTTTGCAGGGGTATATAAATAATTGTGTATATTTGTAAGGATATGTATGCAAAGGAAAATAATTATTACCAATGGCTTTCCAAATAACTTCACAAAAAGAAAAAGTTTCTCACAATAGTTAAAACGATAAATTATTGCATGTTAGGTTCTCAAACTATGAGATCGGTGACACTTTAGTTTTCAAATTTTAATTTATTATAATTTCTAACAAGAACGTTCAGAATAGTTACAATCAAGTTCCAACACTCAATATAATTGACTAAATATTGACTCATTACTAATGTAAAAATGATACAGCATCTTAATTATTGGCTCATCATTAATCATAATACTATTACATTGCTCTACATTAACGATGCGTTAATATTTAATTAACTAAATTAAGTTATAGGACTTAATTGCAATAATTCTGAAAGTTTGAATAAAAAATTTTAACAAATTAAAATTTGAGGATCAAAATGTCACCCGCCTCATAGTTTGATGACCAAAAGTGCAATTTACCCTAATTAAAAGTTTTAGAAGGCTTGGACAAATACATCAAATTAAAAATAATGAAAATAATCTTAATGCCTGTGAGGTGGCACCATACTACAGCAATTTAAAAAGAAAAGTTCCTCACTTTTTAAAAGCAAAAAAAAAAAGTGATCAATAAGTGATTAAGAAGGGCACTGCTTTCTCATTAAGTAATCATTAATAATTAAATTTTTATCACACTCTTTAAAGTCCAAGTATAGATACAAATAGAAGTAGGATGCTAGTATTAATGACTCATAGGTTAAATAATGGTTTATATAAGAGATCATAAATCCTAATAATAATAACTGGGTTACGTATTTGGACCAATGGTTTGGATCTAACGAGTTGTTAGTATTAGTAGGGCCCGGGCATTACAGTTGGTATCAAAGCCAGATTATCACTCGAAAGTGTGAAATAGGTCTCACCTCTCGCCTGGTGAATCTTGAGCTATGTGTGTGATTGAAACCAGACTGACAACGACGTTAGAGTCTAAACAGACGGAGTATGTGACAACTCAACAGTCTCACGTCAGATAATGAGTTATTATAAGGGACTACGAATCCTAATAACAATAACTGGACTTAAGCATTTTGGATCAGTAGTTTGAGTCCAACGAATTATTAGTGCTAGCAGGTAGGGTCGGTACGCATACACCTGAGTTGGAGAATAACACCTAACATGCACAATGAGTTGAACTAGATAATAATACACTCAGGAAACTTATATTAATATAAATCGCAAGTAATGGACTAGTAGTAAAATCCATTGTTAGGTCAACTAAGAAATATTTTACATACAAGTTTTTACTGCTACAAATATAAAAGATGCAACAAATATAAAAGATGTTTGCAACTTACATTTCAAGAACCACAGATAACAATCAAATAGCAGGAGAGGAACATCGAAAACATGCGAAGGAAAAAACATGGACCCAAGATCGATAAACATAAGAAAAGAAGAGTCCCATATAAGAGAATTCGCGGAATCTACAATATCAAGACAACAACAACTTGAAAATGGATAAAGAAACAACTGGTCATGTCACATACCTGCAAACACAGAAATCGCCCGAGATTACCTAAGAAGTAGAGTATAAGTTGGCCAAACATATATCATGATCTATCATTGGTATATTGCATCTTTACATGCGCGGCTTAGTATTGCAATATATATTAACCATGAATAAAGTAATCACATACAAATGAAGCCTTAAGCCTTCAACTCTTAATATGCTAAGCCATTATTATATACAATCTTCTTCTGTTGTCTTATATTAGATGGTAATAGTTTACAACGCAAAGGATTCTTAAAACCAACTAAACACTTCCTATCATCCTATATATATATTTCCTTTGATCCACAGGTTTCTCTGTAAATTTACTAGCATAATGCATTGGGTTCCCTTGAATATCCCCTCAAATGCAGTTGATGATTCAAATTTTTTTACGTGGCAGATGAGTCGAACGTCGAATTGAATAAGGTGAAAACACAAATATACTGACATGTGAGAATGCTATCTTATCAACTATATTTCAGGGGACTTGCTAAGGTACTCCTTAACAATAAGCTAGTTGTTATGATCGCTATTCTTTCTTGGTATTTGATACTGATGGTGCCTCAGTATCACCATAGATGACCAAACAATAACATTAAAAAAAAAAAAAAATTGCATTTCGCCTAATTAATTTGTGTTTAGACTTTTATGTACGACCTCTGTGCCAGTAGTACTATACTTTTTCTTTTCCCTGCACAGCGTAAGTGATCCATGATCAAGTCGGCAGAAAAAATAGACTTCCTAGTAATGCTATCCATGACCAATCGAGAGGAGAACGGTCGAGTTTCAAAATGATCAACTGTCTCAATATGATAACCAAAGTCATAAGCAATAATGAACTGCAGATTTCAAGCACAAACACCTGTCAATCTTGTTGCGATATGAAGAAGCTTCTAGAAAGTGAAGATACTAGAGTGCAGATGAAAACATGTCTTAGAGACTAATAGCAACTACGAGAGTCCTAGCAGTCAAGCTAAGAAAATCGCTATGTACAACATTAAAAGCCTCACCGACATGTACAAAGGGAAACAGTCAACAATCACTGAAGACAACATTTATACTTTGAAACTCGAATTAAAGATGACGGAAAACCTTCAAACCAACATAACCATTACTCTCCTGCTCAAAATCCGATCTCTGACCTGAGCTAATTTGTAACAAAACGGTACCTGGAATCAACGTAGCTCTCCACGTCCCAGAGGAACGACCCGAAAGTCACAGCCTCCAAAATCAGCCTTCTCAGCCCTGCAAAGCTTATCTTAATAAGCTCGTCCTTAGAAGTATCGATAGTCCCTTGAGGCGTGATTACAATTTCGGGCCGCCCAAATAGCGCCTCAGTATGCTTCTCAATGATGCTAAAGGATTCCTTCGACCTTATCGTCGCGTACCTCTGCAGAGTCTCGTGATCGAAGGACATGACGTAAGACCTCAACAAGCTGGATTTCCCAGCTTGCCCAGGCCCACCAGACCAAGAAGGTGTCGGCCCCCCAGGTTGGGACTCATCCCGTATAGCTTGTTTGATGGCGATCTCCTCTTCATCAGTTCCCCACGGAAGGTTCTTCATTGATTTCTCAAGCTGAAACCTTTGGTCGACTCTTTTCAGGAAATAGCCATACATCACAGAAGCAGCATAGACTTGCCCGACCCTAAGCTTGCTGATCGGCGCGACGGAATTAGAGTCGGCCAACCGCTGCCCTAAGATTAGAGATAAATGGTTCTTGATCATTTCGTACGATTCGGGGGAATGGCGCTGTTCGAGCTTCTCTTCCTCCTCTAAAGGCCATTGATCGGCACTTTGAGAACGCTTGGTTGATTGGGAAAGGGCAGGGACTAACGAGATATCAGCCGCCACAAACTTTTGAACTACTAATGCATAAAGAATCTCTTCCAAAGCCCTTCTCCTCTCCTTAGCTCTCACCTCCGAGATTCTCCTATTGATCCCAGCATTAAAAAGATGTCATTTTTTTTTTTCACTAACTAACCCGAAATTAATAATGAAACAGCATAAAATCATTGGCTTTTGTAGTTTTGTTTCCTTTTGGGTTAATAACAAATTCCGTCCTCGAAATAGAAACGTGATTCTAGGGCCCGAAAGCATAAGCTCCAATCTAAAGCTTCTAATTTTACCGTAGAAAATGCTTCTCCTAACAGCACTTCTCATATAGCACTTCCTCAAGTAGCACTACTACGCCCTACAGCAGGGCCCGACGGGCCGTATATTTGCAATTAACCCTTTTGCTTATTAATTACCTGTACAAAACGAGTTCGCTGCCGGGAGTGGTCGGCTCATCCTTGTTCTTCTCGGCCTCGCGGTCAGTTTGGAGCTGATCCAGCTGCTGCTCCACGGCCGCGGAGAGGAGGTGGGGGTGGCTGATGAGGATCTGGGAGAGGAATTGCCCAACTGGGGACTCCAATTGAAGAGGGGCTATAGGAGAAGAAGAAGAAGAAGACCCCAAGGAGGAAGCCGACAACGCCCTAACCCTAATGCTCCTCGTAGAACCAAATTGGCCCTGTCGAGAGGACAAATCAAACCAAATTGCACCAATATTGTGTCAAAATTGAAATTTTTGATGGACACATCAATAAAATAGATCAGATTGAAGGTTTTATAAATCAAATCCTAAGGTTCCATCTATAACCAAATTGACTCGTTCGAGAGACCAAATAAAACCAAATGGCACCAAAATTGCATCAAAATTGAAACTTTTTACAGAGACATCAACAAGATAGATGAGATTGAAGGTGTCGTAAACCAAATCCTAATGCTTCATCATCTACACCAAATTGGCTCTTACAAGAGGCCAAATCAAGCCAAATTGGAACTCTTACTGAACCACCAAAATAAAAGATCAAATGGAAGGTTTTATAAACCATACCTTGTGAAATCCAATTGCGAATCGGGGTTTGGGATCGAAAGAGAGCGAATTGGGCCTCGGCGAAGCGAGAAAACGCGATCTCGCCCCCAAATTAGGGGTTTGAGATAGGTATAATGGGGATCGAAGAGCCGCGGCCGCTTCCATGCGATCGAGATCGATTTCGCCCCTAATCACCAAAACCCTAATTCCAAAACAACGAATGAGGAATCAAATTGATCGGAAAAAAAAACCCTTACCAGCGGAGGAATCGGGGGAAATGGAGATCGAAAGGGGTTAGGGTTACGGTTTGGAGATTTGGTCGAGATATAAATGAGAAAAATTAAAATGTGGAAAAATTAGGATTTAGGGCACGGCGTAAACGTTTCGCAAGGGTCGTCGAACGACTCGAAGGGTCGTAAAGAGACGACGATGGGATTTATATATAATAATAATTACTTAATTATTAATTAATTACGTAATAAACATGTGTTTAAAGTTGGTTTTTATTTCGAAAATGCCATAGCTAATATAGTCTCATATTTTTCATTACCATATTATTATTACTATTGTAGCAACCCGTACGATACGACGGATAGATAATTGGAAAGAATAATAATAGAAATTTGTTCGATTCAAGTAAAAAGAAGAAAAACTTGAGCCGGTGCGTGTGGAGTTCACACTCGACAGTGATCAGTTTGGTTCAAACAAAGAAAGAAAAAAATTCGGTTAAAAAATGGAAACATGTGGAGAAAGAGAAAAATCAGGTTCGATTCAAATAAAGAAAAGAGAGAAATATGTGGAAGACTTGAGCCGGTTTGAGGGAGTCCACACTCAACAGTGATCGGTTCGTGTGACGCCCCAACTTTCCAGAGGGTCACCCATCCTAGGACTACTCCCGTCCTAGTACGCTTAACTCTCTCAACCTCTTCGGCATATCCACCACCAAAAATACTTAAGCCGGGTTGAGAGTTTAGCCCTATTATATCTTTTATATAGGACTATCTGAGGTCTCACAATCTCCCCCCCTTTAAGCCCTGACGTCCTCGTCAGACTCAGACTCACAAGTACTAGGCGATGTGAGACTCGTCTCGCTAGCCTAAACTGACCTTGTGGTGAGCCGCGCTCCACCCACAATAGTCCTAGCTCAGCCGAGACTCATCTCACACTTCCGGCTGGTAATTGTTTCTGATACCAACTGTGACGCCCCAACTTTCCAGGGGGTCACCTATCCTAAGACTACTCCCGTCCTAGCACGCTTAACTCTCTCAACCTCTTCGGCCTATCCACCACCGAAAATACTTAAGCCAGGTTGAGAGTTTAGCCCTATTATATCTTTTATATAGGACTACCTGGGGTCTCACAGTTCGTTCTCTCAAAAAAAAAAAAAAAATAGTGATCGGTTCGGTCCAAGCAAAGAAAAAAAAAAATCGGTTCGGTTTAAGCAAAAAAAAAAAGAAAAATATGTGAAGGACTTGAACTGGTTCGAGGTAAAGCCCACACTCAACAATGAAGAGAATATTGTCATGTGGCAAATTTAGAAGGAATAATACATAGGTATAGATTATTGCATACTTTTCTGGCCGAATGACAATATAATTTAGGATTTATCTTATTTCCTATATCCTGTGCTATTTTTATTTTCATGCATTATTAAATATTTTTTTATCCAAATATAGGTTTTTTATATTTGGGTTGGCCTAAAATTCAAATAGTAAAAAAATTTATGTGTTCGTGTATCCGTATATATTTGAGCTATATTGGGCCGAATACGCGCGATCTGGTCCTAACTCTGTGTTTGACTCGTTAAGATTTCGAGCTAAAAAATTCAACTAATGTTCGGCTTGTTTATTAAATCAGCGATCAATCTCGAGCTCATTTCGACCGATCACAAGTTGACTCGTGAACAGCGAACTGGATTTTTAGTCGTAGCTTGGACTATTGGATCGTTTGCCCTAGCTTGTATAGACTGCCGTTAAAAGAAGGTAACAAAGTAGTACACTTTATAAATCACATAATACCAAATTATTACATTTTGGAATTCATAGAGAGTAGCAAACTGTAAAACTTTTACTGGTTTGTAATTTGTACTTTAATGTCTCATGATTCATGAGTTTATCTTTTGCTATCCAATTTAACAACACGCCGTGATGGTAAAGTAAAAAAATAAATTACAGAATAATAAAATAAAGGTGAAATGATCAAATTACTCTTACTTATTTCATAAAAATTTTAATTCATTTTTGTCATTTTTTAAAGGTATTTTTTATATAAATTATAAGACATGGACAGAATAGTGGCGGAATTGTGAGCGAGGGAGGCTAAATATATCAAATTAAAATTTAGAGGGGGTTTCTAAAAGTAAAAAAAAGGTGAAAAAAACAAGAATTTACAAAATTGTTTTCTATATTTTAGTCCTTTTTTATAATGTACAAATCAAAAACAGTGAATCTAATCAAATTAAACAATATTTTAGCCTTTCTTAGCTAGCTAGAATACAGGAAATTTTTTTATAAATATCCGTTTTTTTGACTTTTTTTTCCCGACTTTCAAAAATCTATATTTTATCTCCTTAAAATTTTAAAATATTTTCAGAATATTACGACATAAACATAGAGGACGAAATGACCAAATCGCCTCTACTTGTTTTATAAGAATATTTTTTTTTGCTACATTTCTATCATTTTCAAAAGCTTTTTAGATGTAAATTATAAGAAATTGAAAAAATAGTGACGGAACCCTGACGGAGGAGAAAGGTTAAATGCATCAATTTGAAAATTTGAAAGGATAATTTATAGATTTTAGAAAGTCAGAAAAGATAACTAAAAAAAAGAATATTTATAAAATTTTTTTTTGTATTTTAGCCTTATTTAATGATGTATAAAATAAATACAGTGAATCTGATCAAATCAAGCAGTAACATCAGAAGGTAAATGGATATACATGTTTTCACCAACAAAGGAGAGAATTAGGGATGTCAATGGGTCGGGTTTGGATCGGGTTTTCAAAAATTCGAATCCGAACCCGACAATCAAATTGAAACCCGAACCCGGACTCGAACCCCGCGGGTTTTAAAAATCCATACCCATACCCGACCCGACCAAAAACCCGAAATCCGAACCCGAACCCGAACCCGAAAACCCAAACCCGAAGTAATGATTTTTCTTTACCATATTTCAAAATATATTATAGTAAAATAAAATTTTTTCAAAAGACAATCAAATATAAGTAAATAAATAATATATATATATATATATATATAATTTGACCGTTGGATGAAGATCCAATGGCTAAAATATTATTAGACATTTTATATATTATATAAGTAAATAAATAATATATATATATAATTTATTCGGGTTCGGGTTCGGGTTCGGATCGGATACATACAAAATTTATATCCGTATCCATACCCGTCGGATTTTTATTTTCTATATCCATATCCGAATCCATATCCATTTAGTTCGGATAAACCCGTCCCGTTCGAATTCGGATTCGGATAATATTTCGGGTACCCATACCCATTGACATCCCTAGAGAGAATCCAATCCAATCCGTTCAATGAATGGACCCACAAAAAACAATTCACTTCAACATTTTAAACTTTTTTTATTTTTTTATTTTTATTTTAAACTCCAACGGTCGGATTCCGTAATCCCGTGTCGACACTCGACACTCCGTACACCCACCCTCGTGAACCGTCCGTTTCGAAAGAATCGAAACAACCCCCCACCCCCACCACAAAAAAACATTATTCCCTGCACCGAGTGTATAAGTATGCTCCACTACACCACACTTAATAATTTTCAATGATTAACTTGAGGGTGTTAGATTTTCCAAAAAATATTTTGAAAAATTAATTTTCTATCCGTTTGATTCGTAGAAAAATATTTTCAGATCTTATGAAAAAATATTTTTTTATTTTCTAAATTTTTATCCAAAAAATAAAAACGGTGAAATAAAATATTTTTTATAGAAAGCTTTTTTTTTTGCAAAATAAAATATTTTTCAAAATATTTTGAGAAACCAAACATCGTTGCAGGTGACTACTACGAGTAGCTACATAAGAATTAATCTTTTAGAATAATAGAATCATGCAAAAAAAATATATGCGAACAAAATGTGTAGAGAATAACTCCGAAGGATAAAGTATGGTTTAAATTTTAATAATTGTAAATTGTTGAATTTTAAACAAGTTAAATAAATTCATATATAATAAACTTGGATATGAGTGAATAATTTAAATTTCACATAACTTTGACCATAAAGTTTCTTGTTTCAAAATTGTGTCATTTGACACGGGAACAATTAAGTATAATATATATTATTAGATATTTTAGATTACAATTTAATTTTATGAACATGTAAAATATATAAAATTTATCTGAATTATTGACCATTTTGATTTAATCATTCGATTTTTAAAATTTTAATTTTACTATTCAGCATGTCAATTTGTTTAATTTGAATTAGTCAATAACATTTTGACTTTAAAATTGAAGCTAATTACTCTTTTTTAGGGGCCGTTTGGTTAGATGTAATTACAAATGCAGTGTCGTTGGAGATGCATGCAGTTAGAAATGCAGCAGTTGCAACTACATATATCCTGTTTGGTTGGATGTAGTAGAAAGCGCTGCAACTATAAATAATTTGTTTGGTTGCATGCAGTTGAGAAATAATTTTTAAAATTTCATCATTTTTTATATATGATGGTGAGATTACCTCTAATGTAAAAAAGAAAAATATTTTTATTTAAAAAATAATTAAGGAGGTAAGCTTACTTTTTGCTTAAAGTTACTCTCTCCAACTGCTGCAGTTGGAACTGCGGCCAATTTGGGCGTAGTTCCAACTGTTGCAGTTGGGCCTCCTCCTGCAGTTCCTACTGCAGCAGTTAGAGTTAAATGCATGAAATCAAACACCGAATTTGTAATTGCATGCAGTTACAACTGCAATGTAGTTGCAACTACATGCAACCAAACGGCCCCTTAATGAATTGAAGCTAATTACTTTTTTTTTATTGGTGCGGTGCATAAGATGTAGTTATACACCGGGTGCAGGAAAACCTCTACGTCCCATCATTTCCGTTCCCTTGTGATCCAACGGCCAGTACCAGCTACGGGCCCCACACCGTCCTACTTGTCCAGCCGAACAGTATCAATAAATTGAGTAGACCGAGTTCAATGACGTGTCACATTTAAATAATTTTTATTGGTGCGGTGTATCGTACGAATTTATAAACCAAGTGCAGGTAAAAAAAGCGCTA
This sequence comes from Puya raimondii, assembly GCA_016920855.1. Taxonomy (NCBI): domain Eukaryota; kingdom Viridiplantae; phylum Streptophyta; class Magnoliopsida; order Poales; family Bromeliaceae; genus Puya; species Puya raimondii. Next base: position 140,457,772 of record JABWPP010000050.1, read on the forward strand.
CGTCGCATCACTTCCGTTCCCTTTTGATCCAACGGTAAAACCAGCTGTGGGCCCCACGCCGTCCTAATTTGTTCATGAGCCTACGAACAAATTGAGTAGACCAAGTGTACTGACGTGGCGAGTTTTAATTGGCTCGCGTTTTTACTACGCGTAATTAATGGAGAAAAAGATGTTCCTGCGATATAGTCGCATCAAAACGCCGTACTAAATAAACATGCACAAAGTCAAAATTACTAAAATACCCCTCAAATATTAACTATTTTTATTTTTTTATATGTAAAAATGTATAGAGAACCCCTCAACATAACGCATTATAAAACAGCCTCCTCAACATATTTTATTTTTATTTTTATTGAGGCCCTTCCACTTCTAATTTTTTAAAATTAAGAGACTTTAATTAAACACTTAAATATTTTATTGAATTTATTGGTAATTTTACTAAATTTTCAATCATTTTTAGCAAATAAAATTAGATCAATAGCAATTTATAACTAATAGAGTAATTAAATTTAAATAAAAGTTTTAACTTATTAATTGAACATGAAAACTCAAATAAAAAATTAAAGTTATGAAGTATAAACAAAAATAGTTAAGAAGGCTGAGAAATTTTAAAGTTAACCACAAAACTTATTTGTTTATTTAATTTAATTAACACCCTTTAATTTTTTTAATTATTGTGATCTAAATAATTTCTATTACCAAAAAAATATTTACAATAATTAAATGTAAAACAGTAATAGTAATTATTGTAAAAATATTTGACCTAATCTCTTGTTGACAGTCAATAAAACTAATTCGAATTAAAATAATAAAAAGTTTAAGAAACTCTTTAAGAAAGAAAAATAGTTGAGGAGCCAGTTTTAAATTATTCTATAGTTGGGGGGTTTTCCATAAATTGAACAATATATCGTCGACGCTTGGACTTATAACGCGAGAAGTAATAAAAGAGTCCAGGGTCAACTCTGTGTCAAAGACCGTTATATCCGCCTTTAAAGTTAACGGTCGTTAGCGCTTTTAACTCTTCCTCTCCGTTAAATCTATCCGTTATCTCCTCAACAACTCCTTAACGTCTCCACACCCTTCTTCTTCTTCGTCTTCTTCTTTTTCCCCGTTTTGTTATACGAGCTCCATTAATGGCGCCCAAAACCCTAACCCTAACCCTAGCACGAACCCTATAGTGAGCATTAGCGCGTTAATGGCGGCAGCGGCGAGCTCGTGGGAGGAGGCGCTGAGGAAGATGCTCCCCCCCGGGGCTCCGTTGCCCGACGAGGAGCACCTCGACTACTCCATCGCCGTGGAGTACGATGGGCCCCCGATACCCTACGAAGTCCCCAGGATCAAACCATTGGAGAGTCGGAGCTCCTCCTCCTCTTCCTCCGCCGCCGCCGCCGCGGCGGCCGCTGCCGCCGCAGAAGCGGCGGCGGCGGCGCTTCCCAGAGGCTCCCGCTTCGCCCGATCCCGGTGCGCGGACCCGCCGCGCGGGGCCGCGACGGAGAGCGCGCGCTCGTCCTCCGCCGTGCTTCCTCAGCCCGACTCCGACGGCGCCGCCGACGCGAGCTCCGCCTCCGCCTCCGCCTCCCCTCCTCACCGCGGCCCTGAGACGACACCGAAGCCCGATCTCGCGGCGGAGCCGCCCGGGGACCTGATCGCCGGCGCATCGCCGCCTCCGCCGCCTTCGTCGTCGTCGTCGTCGTCGGCCGCCGCTGCCGCGGCCGCGGCGGCGACGGGCGGCGGGATGGGGCGGCGGGGGGCGTGCGCCCGGTGCGGGAAGGGGAGCATCCTGCGGGAGCGGGAGGCGTGCTTGGCGTGCGGCGCGCGCTACTGCGGCGACTGCGTGCTGCGCGCGATGGGGTCGATGCCGGAGGGGCGCAAGTGCGTCGGCTGCATCGGTCGCCCGATCGCCGAGCCGAAGCGATCGGCCCTCGGCAAGAGCTCTCGGATGCTCTCCAAGCTCTTCAGCCCCCGGGAGGTCCAGCAGATCATGAAGGCCGAGAGGGAGTGCGCCGCGAACCAGCTCCGTCCCGGGCAGCTCACCGTCAACGGCCATGCGCTCACACAGGAGGAGCTCGACGAGATCTTGGGGTGCTCGGTGCCGCCGCAGAAGCTCAAGCCCGGGAGATACTGGTATGACAAGGATTCGGGACTCTGGGGAAAGGTATTTGTAACATGTTGTGCCTTTGATTTTGGTTGTATTATTGTTTGATTTGATATTAGATATGATTGTTGATGCATAATTGGTCAAATTTGGAGCATAGTGAATTAGTGATAGTGCTGTATCTCCTGTATCTTTCACAATTTGGTAGTATATGGGAGCTAAGATATAGTGTGTATCAGTCCCCTCATAGTAAATTTCATATAGATTGATAGTTAAACATACATACATCGAATTGTAATTCCATAAAACTTTTTTTGCTTGTTGAAGGGCATAGATTTATTACACTATTCGAAGATAATCGAGGAACTGTGTCAGTTTTGTGTTTGGTTTTACATCACAGTTAAACAGCATTGATTGCAGTAATTACCGTAGTGGAGAGGGATACTTCGATGATTACAAGGATAATTGGGTATAAAGTGAATGATAACACTATTCCTGGGATTGGTTGGAATAATAATTCTCAGTTTATCCTTAAACAACTCAGTTTTACCAGTAGAGCAAAATCCTACTTTTGCTAGAATAATGGAAAATTCGAAGTTATCCTGAGGTTGTCCCCCAACCAACCGTAGGTTAAAACAGCTGCTAATATTGATTTCTTATTTCTTCACTTGACAACTGCTTTCTTCTGGTGATCTCATTCGAACGGTTATATGTTTCTTTATTATTTTGTTTACTGGCAGGAAGGTGAGAAGCCCGATCAGATTATTAGTTCGAAGCTAAATGTGGGAGGAAAGCTACAGCCCGATGCTAGTAATGGTAACACACAGGTCTTTATAAATGGCCGTGAAATCACTAAACTGGAGCTCAGAGTGCTCAAGGTAAGCACTTCGGTTTTTCTGGGAGGTTAAATATATTGCTGTAGTTGCTTCGTACTCTAATTCTTTAATGTGGCATTTATTCAATTTCATGATTTGGTGAATTATACCTTGCAAATAAGAGTATCAAGTGTTCTTCCTCTCAACACTGTGGCTTGAACGTAACTGAGTTGTTCATTTAGATGTTATACTAGAATAGATCACAAATATGACGGGTTCAAATATATAGATCACCAAACTTCTAGATATCCAATTTGCTCTTGGTTTGATATTTCAAGTGGCTTAGGTTTTGCTGGTAATTTTACAGCCTTTGAATTCAAGCTTTTAAGCTTATGTGGGAACTTGATGAGAGCTTTTATGACCTTCGTTTCAGCTGGCCAATGTACAATGCCCACGAGGTACTCATTTCTGGGTATATGATGATGGTTCCTATGAGGAGGAGGGGCAGAATATAATAAGAGGAAAAATCTGGGAAAAGGTACATTCATCTGTTGGCAAATGACTGCCATAATTGTCTGTCTGGCTTGCCTTCTGGGAAACAGCGTCTCTACTTCAAAAACCTGAAGCTTCTAGAAAACAGATGTTCGGTTGTAAAATACTGGAGTTTGGAGCTTTTGTCGTGGCAAGAAGCTTAAAATGAGCTTTTGTGCCTCAAGAGTAGAAGCTTCAATTTGAAACTTCTGCAAAAGCTACTAAAAAAGTACTTCTCCGGAAACTCCGGCTGAGCAAAAGCAGGCCTGAAGTTGATGAACTTCTATGTTAAATTACTGAGCAGTTATTGCGTTTTGTTTTGCTAGATAGGCGTCGACTCGTCTTATCTGTTCGCTGTTCTCGTTGCCAACACCTCCTGAGAATACTCCTGGGTTGAGAGAAGATGCATCAGCACCCTCAAGTAGGTTAATTCCGGAGTATCTAGAGCAAAAAAGAGTGCAAAAACTTTTGTTGCTTGGACTAGAGGGTTCTGGATCGAGCACCATTTTTAAACAGGTACCACTGCTACTCACCCTTTTACTTAACTCAAAATTTTTGTTCTTAGAGTTTGATTTCCATTTTCAATTGCATCCTTACAAAGCATGAAGATTATTAAACAGACCAATTAAGTTCTTCTTTTATACCATCTGGAAAAGGCACCACTAAGCAGCATCCTCTGATTTTTCTTTTTTTAGTTGAAACAGGAACTTTGAGAACTAAATTAAAATTGGGGTCAAACTTCAAGGATCACGTCGTTAAAATTGAGTCTTTGGATGAAATTGAAATCGATGCCAAACTTAAACGGACTAATTGTAATGAAACTCTGCGGTCAAAGTTGAAATTCAGATCAAACTGGAGAGAGTAAATTTGTAATTAACCCTCTTTAATTTATGCTCATTCTTTCACTCGCACCAGTGGCAAAGTTATACAGCTATCCATTCTATGAACTAATTCTTCTACCTTGTTGTATTTTGATATAATATCTGATAATTTTTAATTATCTGAATATCGTCTTGCAAGAATCTATAGGAAGGCTCATCTTTACAATTGCCTTATAATGTTGAAAAAGATGATGGCTTTATAATTTTCCACGATAACCAAATAATTTTCTTATCTCAAAATAAATAGGCAAAGTTCTTGTATGGAAGCAAGTTTTCTGCCGAAGAAATGCAAAGTATGAAGCTCATGATTCAAAGCAACCTCTACAAGTATCTCAGTATATTGCTTGAAGGACGAGAACAATTTGAGGATGAAGCTTTGGAGGAGAAAAGGAATCGTGGGCTGTATGCTGATGAGTCCCACCCTTCTGGTATAGCTCTACATATGTGTAGCTATTACAATGCACTATAATATTCTTTTTTATGTACAATATCCTCATGTTTTTCCTTAATCATATTAGACTTCCTGATAAACTCTTTTGCAATTGATGAAGGTACTAATTTCCTAATCGAAAATACCTGATTTCCCATTCAAAGTTTGCTACTAGTGTTTTTTCTCTCCTTTGTCTTAGTAAACTCCCCTCCGATTTACCCATTTAGGGTGGTTGGGTGATATGTTAATCATTGTTACTCCTTTAATAGACTTTTCATAAATTATTGGAGAATTTACTTATTTACAAAAAAGAATTAATTGGCAAAATATAGAATTTTAAACCAAATATTACCCATGTGACACTTTTTATGGACTATCCACATGGTGAAAGCACTTTCTATGAACTGTCCACATGGGGAAAGTTCGGAGAAACTTTCTCTCTGCTGTTGCTCTACTCATTCGAGTTTAATATATTCTTTCTCATAAAAAAGATGGAAAAATTAGTCAATTAGTCTTTGAGAAGTCAAATTTTCATGACTTTAAACTCTGATATTTTCTTTCATTTTGAAGCATTTATTTGATAGTTAAATCTTCATTCTGCACTCTTTCATTTCATCAGATCATAAGCTAAAGTTGATTTGATATATGAACCCTTCACGCTGTGAAATAGAAAAATAAATAAATTAATAATGACATATAATCAGGGGAAAGCGAAGTCAAGGAAGATTGCTCGTGTGTATATTCAATAAACCAAAGGTTGAAGCACTTTTCTGACTGGCTGCTGGAAATCGTGGCTATGGGAGACCTGGATGCTTTTTTTCCTGCCGCGACTCGCGAATACGCCCCTGTCGTGGAGGAGATCTGGAGAGATCCTGCAATCCAAGAGACTTATAAAAGGAGGAATGAGTTGCACTCTCTTCCCGACGTTGCTGGTTATTTTCTCGATAGGGTACGCCCAATGCTATCTGGATATTTTGCATATAACCGGTGCAAATTCGCAAATACATTAATATGCTGCAAAGTTGGGATCTACGTGCTTGACCCCTGAAATCCTTGTTTACTTTCAGAAAGTGCCTGTGCCAGGGCATTTATGATAAAACGAGTTTTGCATATAATCCCATGGTACTACGGGCATGATTGCAAATAAAATTGGTTTTCTGGAATCAGGCACGCATGCAAATATCAACTTCTGCAAGTCTATTTTTGTGATTTTGCGTATCTCCGAAGGTACAAATGCAAAAGAGGAATGCTTGTTTGCTACATCGGAAATGATTTAACATACTGAGACTAATTAGCAAACTACTCCCTTGATTTTCACTAATGCGCAGTTTCTTTGTACCAATTGTCAAAAAATAAAAAATATATATAAAAACACCGCTTGCTACCAGCTTAAGCTTTTGGAGAAAAACAAATATTTTGTGTTATTTAACATGGTATCAAAGCGGGAGGTTCTGAGTTTGAGTCACGTCAGGGCTCCTAACATAATTGATTCCCTCCTATTTAATTTAAGTCCATGTCATCGGTCTATTAAAAGTCTCGAACGCAGACGTGAGGGGGAGCGTTAAATATAAAAATATAAAAATTTCGCTCTCTATCAGCTTAAGCCTTTGGACAAAAGCGGTTTTTTTGCATAATTTAACACCAATGAATATGCATCTTCTTCTTTCCATTTTGCAGGCAATTGAAGTTTCCAGCAACGAATATGAACCTACCGAGAAAGACATCCTATATGCCGAGGGCGTCACCGACTGCCACGGCCTCGTTTTCCTTGAGTTCTCTCTAGATGATCAAAGCATGATTTCTGACCCACCCACTGGAAGATTCGACTGCCCGTCATCCCAAACTAAGTTAGTTACTTAGCCTACTTTTCCTCTTTATACCTAATTGATTAGACTAAGCCAATTATTAGTGGAGTTTATCATGAATGTTGGGTAATCAAATAATAGTATCAACAAGCTTCTTTTGACGGCTTGTAATAATACGACTTGACCTCTTTGGGGCGAGTGGTGTCCATTTGGCTTCTCGAATCGAGACGACAATTCTCGAATCGAGAAGCAGAAGCTAGGTGCGGGACAAACAGAGAAGTCTAGAGCACTTAGCTGTTATAAGAATCTGAAATGAGCTCGGGTGCCCCAAAAGCAAAAGCTCCAGTTTGAAGTTCTTACTTCTATCTTCGGAAAGTGTTGAGAATTTAAATGGACAAGCTTTAGAATAGCTTCTCTAGTTGAGAAGCAACTTGACGCCCGATATTTGGCAAACAAAAAATTTTAGACTTTCTCGAAGTGGTTAGAAACTAAAACGTGCTTCCAAACTTTAAAAGCATGAGCTCGAATTTGAAGCTTCTACTTCTAACCGTATTAGGAAGCTGTTGAGGAGATTATAACCGAACACTTCTACAACTTCTTCAAAGAAGTCTACTCAACCAGCATTTGTTAGAAGCTAAATACATGCTTCCTCTGTTTGTTTGCCGTAGGTACCAACTTATCCGCGTGGACTCCAAAGGGTTAAACGAAGGCTGCAGATGGCTCGAGATGTTCGAGGACATTCGTGCCGTGATCTTCTGCGTCTCTCTTAGCGACTACGACCAAATGTGGCCTCGAGATTCGGGCGATCTTTGCAACAAGATGATCTTAAGCAAAGAACTCTTCGAAAATATAGTGAACCACCCTTCTTTCCAGGACACCCCCTTCGTCCTCCTCCTCAACAAGTACGACACCTTCGAAGAAAAGATAGATAAGATCCCTTTGACGGTGTGCGACTGGTTCTCCGATTTCAGCCCCGTGAAACCGCACCACACGAACCAGTCACTCGCGAGCCACGCGTACTATTTCATCGCGGTGAAGTTCAAGGATCTCTACGCTTCTCTTTGCGATCGAAAGCTCTTCGTTTTCCAGATGAAAGCGCTCGAGCGAAGCACGATCGACGACGCATTTAAGTATATCAGAGAGGTGCTAAAATGGGATGACATGAAGGACGATAACGTCTTTGCGGTCCTTGACGAGTCCTTTTACAGTACGGACGCAACCTCTTCGAACTATCTTAGGCAGGATTCGTAATGTGTTTTAGGTTTCTTGTAGAGTTGTTTCACAATGTAGTGTGATATTTTAGTTTGTCTTTTTCATTTTCGCCTCTTCTCTTGTCGTGTAGTAATGTTCTCTCGTTTTCTCTGTATATTTATATATATATATATATCTAAATATGCATTGGAGATGAAATCCGACAACTTTTGTGGCTGCATGAAAGGGTAGGAGTTTGCTGATCCACTGCTTTTGGTTTCTGTTAGTTCCTTCTTATGCTTTGAACTCGCATAGCGAGTTTGTTTTAGGGAGTTTGTTTTAGTATTCGTATGTGTTATTTAAGCAAATATGTTTGAAGAACTACCATTTTATCTACTTTTTATGTCGGATACGGTGGTGATCAGCTTTTGTTGCAGTAAAATGTTAGTAGTTTCAAATTGAAACCTCTGCAGTTGGGAACTACTGATTCATTTTTGCTCTTTTGCAGAGATGAAAATGCTCTGGACTCAGTTTGCTGGATGCTTACTGCTGCTGTTGCTGCTGCTGCTGCTGCTGCTGAGAGTAGCTCTTCCAGAAGCCAGAGCTTAAAAAGACTGCAAGGTGCTTTAATGGGGTGTTTGGTTCCTCGGAAAACTCTAGAAAACCATTTTTCCGGAAGTTTTAAAAATGAAAAAACTAGTTTTCCATGGAATCTAAAAATAGTTTTCCAGAAGAATTATATTTTCTGGAAAGCAAACAGACGGAAAAATATTTTTCAGTCAGAAAACTATTTCTCGAGATATTTTCCTGGTAACCAAACACCCCTTCAATAGGAGTAATAATTTGATTGCTAACCAAAAAAAGATCTCCTAAAAAACATAATTTCTTGCAGAGAATCAATATATTAAAACATTCTAATAGTTTAGCAAATCAGAAGCACTAAACTAAAACTTATACCTTCGAGAACTACTGCATCTATTTTCTGCTTCTTATGATTCAGAAGTTCAAACCATTTTTTTTGGGGTAAATTACACTTTGGTCCTCAAACTATCCGGTCCGTAATATTTTGATCTTCAAATTTTAATTTATTTTAATTTTTAGCTTAGATTTTTTTTAATTATTACAATCAAAATTGACAACTCAATTTAATTAGCTAAATATTGATATGTTGCTAATGTAGAAATGATATAGCGATACTACGCTTAATAATGAAGTAATAAGTCAGATACCACATTACTTTCATATCAGCAACTTATCAATATTTCACCAACTAAATTAGATTGTAAGACTTAATTACAATAATTTATAAAATTCGAGTTAGAAATTATAACAAATAAACGTCTCATAGTTTGAGGACCAAAATTGTAATTTTCTTTTTTATCAAACACTCTTCTCAAGACTACTATGAGCCAACAATGAAAACTGATCTAAAAAAATACCTTCTCTCAAAAGTTTACATAATAACAGCAAATTACTATCTCTCAAGAACAAAATTATGCACAGTGCAGCAAGAAATCAACAACAAACAAGCCACTTCTGTACAGCTGGATCTGAGGAGTTTTGGGTTCTTTTTTTTTTTCTTTTTTTTTTCCCTTTTTACATCATACAACATAGCAGGAAAAATCGATACACACTATTGTAACAACATTCTACATTGGCTCGACGAGATCGCGTTCCGTGGCCGACTCGACCGTAATAAACCCAACGTGGCGGAGCTACCGACTATACACAGCTGCATGCAATTCCGAATTCGGTGTTTCTCTTTTCCGATGCGTATTTCGATATCCTACTAATCAAAATTTTGGTGCCTCGTCAGATGACCGAAGAAGCTCGATTGCCAGTTTTGCTATATTTAGGGGTCGGGGACTAAGAACTTGGCGACCGCTTGATAGAGTTGAGCTTCCTCGAAGGGCTTCGAGACGTACCCGTCCATTCCGCATTTCATGCACTCCTCGTAGGTCGCTTGAATGACGTCGGCCGTCATCGCTAAAATCGGTAGGTGCCATTCGGTCTTTCCCGACCGTTCGATTTGTGCTCCTTCCCCGTTCGTCATTCGCTCATTCATCTTCTTCTCCATTAGTCGTATTTGTCGAGTTGCCTCGAACCTGGGGATTTACGAGTAACAAGTTCGTCAAAGGGATCCAAATGTCACAAGTAGTTGTTTAGGGTTTGTCTAAGAGTTTCTTCGACAGGTTTCCGCTGGAGCTAAAAGCAGAAATTTCAAATTAGAGATTTCTATTTTACGGCGCTCAAATTTGATACCAAGGGAGATTAAAAGACACTCAAAACAATAGAAACAATGGATTTGACTTACCCATCCATCTCCGGCATCTGAACATCCATGAAACACGCGTCGAACTTGTGAGGGAATTGTAGAAGCGCAAGAGCATCTTTCCCACTCTCAACACACTCCACCTTCGCCCCGTACTTTTTTAGGGTTCCCGCCGCCACTCTAAGATTCACCTTGTTATCATCGACGACCAAAATGTTCTTTCCCGCCAGTAAGCCGTGCAGGAAAGCCGATCCATTGGGTTTCTCCCTGATCGGCTTTTGCCCGATCCCAAGTGCTTGTTGAAAGCACGCCGCTATCATGCTAGCCCTCAGAGGCTTCATGATCACGGCATCGACGGAAAATCCCGCCTTCGTTTTATCCGATTCGGAAGTAGCCAGAAGGATCAATTTGAGAACTTGGGGCGTAAGGCCGTTCTGTTTCTGCCCTAATAGTTGATTGCGTACGGAGATACCCGTTTCGGAACAACAAAATTCATTCTCGATTAATAATACGCACGGGTCCTTTTTATACCTGTTTTACAAAATTACAAACAAAAACAGTGAGAAGATCTACATTTTGAAATTAATTTGCAAGAGGAAAATAAAAAAAAATGTCGTAATGTAAGAGGAAAACTTACTTACCCAGAGAATGCGCGAACTGCTAGATCGACATTACTAAAAGCATCAACTGCAATCCCCAGTCTCTGCAGATGATATTTCGTTACAGCGACTCTCACGGGTCGTTTATCGACTAAAACTGCTTTCACCCCCTGAAAGCACTTCGGAAGAGCTTCAGAAAGCGGCTTTTTCATGTCCACCCCTGAACTTCTCTCGCATCTTCGAAGGACGGCAGTAAATGTGAAAGTGCTTCCGACATGAGGGTGGCTTATAAAGCCTATTTGACCGCCCATCAATTCAACTAAGCACTTACTTATACTCAGCCCAATTCCCGTTCCTCCATAATTCCTCGAAGTCGAGCTATCCGCTTGCATAAATGGAGTGAACACCCGACTTTGCGCATGAAATGGAATACCGATTCCGGTATCTTCTACGCTTACTACAAGCGTCACTTTGTTAGAGTCGTTACTTTCGAATGGTTTTTCGTTGAAGCCGTTTTCTAACAGCAAATGCTTGAAACTTTCCCAACTGTTTCGTGTATCTGCTGCTTCGAATCCACTTAGAGTGTTAAAAGTTCCACTGGCGGAGATAACTTTAGTTTCATCTCCATGTCCGTTCAAACTCGTTTCGACTTTTGCATCCATACCCAGATTTAAATGATCGGCCAAATGAACTTGGACAAATATGTGGCCCTGCTCCGTAAACTGTCGCGAGTCCAACGAGAACAAATTAGTAGATAATAATTGAAAGTTAGAGCTAATCTTAGGGCAATTGATTCAATAATATAGAAACGGATAGAATGAATGATTCTTACTTTGATTGAATTTCCCACTAAATTTGTGATTATCTGTCGTAATCTGCCAGGGTCGCCCAAGAGAATTTCCGGAACTTTGTTCGACACATATACAGCAAGCTGCATATAAAAAAAAAGCACAATTAATATTAAAAACACAATAAATGAGAGCGTACCGATTACGACAGGACTTTTTTATACTAGAAAATGTTTAAGCAAACTCACCTCGATTCCTTTTTCTCTTGATTTTGAAGAAAATAAAGAGATGACATCATCTAAAATCGACCGCGGATCAAATGACACCGATTCAAGCTCTAATTTTCCAGCTTCGATTTTGGCCCGGTCAAGAACTTCATTTATCAGTGAAATTAGAGCCTTTCCACAAACTTGTGCAGTTTGAGCATAATCTTTTTGAGTCGAATTAAGGTCCGTATCTAATAGCATATCTAGCATACCTGCAATATATAATGAGAATGAAAAGTGTTCTCTTTTTCCATATAAGGTTAAGTACGATATTAAGGACAATTGAGAAATTACCAAGGACGCCGTTCATGGGCGTTCGGATCTCATGAGAGACGGTGGCGAGAAACTGTTGGTAAGAAACCAAAGAGAGATTCAAATAATACAACAATGTTCGAATGATTCAAATAAATAGGTACAAAGACATACAGTTATATCATTGAAATAATATTTACCTGAGACTTGGCAACATCTGCGGCCTCTGCTTGTTTCTTTAACTCTTCCATTTTACGGCAATCTTCTTTAACATTATCATAGCGACTCCAAGCCGCATATAATATGTATCCCAAAAGCATACATATGACAAAGACCCCGGACGGAGTTGTAATGGCTGAAAGAGGAAGCGGAGGGTCCTTACTATACCTGGTCGACGAAAATTTAACAACATTTATAAATAAGAACATCGAGATATCTTAGCGTTATATGATACACGAAATGCTTATAGGCTAACATATGATAAAATTTACTTGCCTGCATACCATCTGGTGCTTTCTAAAGGGGTCTCCAAAGTCTAGCATGCAAACATGCGAGAGCGAGTTGAAATTATCGGGAATTTGGGGGCCATACATGATAAGAGGCTCGGAACTGTTGGTGACGTCATATACATTGACCATTATATCTTGATTGCCAGCAAGCTGCCTCAGCAGATTCTCCACAAGTGATTCGACATCGAAAGCTCCTCCAAGAAATCTATTGAAGAAAAGGCAGAAAAACAGTTAATTAATTTTTTCTCTCAATATGAAAGCATTTGCGCAGCAGAAATTCACAAATGCTAATTACATTTATGAATACTGTCCAAAGTAAAGATAAGAGTTATCTCTCGATAGTCGCTAGTTTCCATTTTTTTATTTATACCAAGGGAAACTTTTATAAATTAAAACTATACAGGCGATCAAGAGTTCACATGAATGGTAAAAAGGTTAAAGATGAAAAATACCAAAATTTGCGAAAACCTTAGCCTCTATCACCAGTTCTATTAAATGCAATTAATGATGGTCTACTGTTTGCATTTTATAAACCTTTTCTTCCAGTACTAAAATAGTGGCCAATCAAAAGATCTAGAAATGAATGTTATCGTGCCATGGTGGAAAAAGTATAGCATCATGGAAACAAATTAAACTTATTAACAAAATGCAGCTCATAGAGTAACTAAATATATGGAACTGGACAAGCAAGAATTCAAATTCAAACAAACAGACATAGTTCTTTTAATGCAAGGATTTAAGTGCCCATCGGTACGGGCCGTATCTAACGTGCCGTATCGTGCCAACAAGATATCGGCAGGATACAGCCCCCGTGCCGATGGCCCAGCTCAAAACCCTCTATTCTTTAAATTAGTCAGTAATTTTTCTCAATAAAGTTCAAAAGATTTGATAAAAATACATAATAAACAGTTATAATATTTTGTTACTAAAGAAAATAAATATTTCATACTATTATGTGTCGGCACACATGATTTTTTTGTGACCGGCACGCATCGGCACGGCCCAGCACGCACCGTGCCGTACCGTGCCGGCAAGTTTCCGGCACGACCCTGTGCCACGGCACTTAAATCCTTGTTTTAATGTCTCCGCTCATTAGAAGAAATAAATCATAAACAAGAATATGAACTATGCGATCGAATTCTAAATTAAAGATGCAAAATAAGCTCTTAAAAGTTGCAAATCTGACCCTGCAGTAGCTTCAATACGCTCCTCTACCGTTGCATCCGGAGATAGACCCGACCGATAAACTGGAAATGTTAAGACCACTCCCAGGTGATTCGACTCTAGAAGCCGAAATGGCCTCGTAAGAACTGCTTTCCCAGTAGCTCTAGCCCTTAAGATATTTTCTCGATCCTCCTGCGTAAAAGAATAAAATAGAATTTAGCACTATAGTATCGGCCTAGCTTCTGATATAACTCCTCTACCCCAAGAAGCACTACTCATATATAGCAAACAAAACTAATAGAGCTTTTGCCTCTGGCCCCATGAGCAGAAGCTTCAACTTAAAAGCTTCAACTTCTGTTCAAGCAGGAAGCCGTAAGTAGGATTTACTACACCTCTCCAGACATCATATCTAGGGCTTCAATGTAGGAGACGGTCTCTTGAGAATAAACCACAGGGGCATACTCGTCTTGAACCGGAGATGGTTCCCGCTTCATAGTCATTATCACCCAACCCTGCTGCTTCTCAAAGAGCTCTCTTTCGGCGTGAACGACGCGTTGGGCATACGCCACCCCGCTCAACAGCGGCCGCTCAAATGCAGTCCTAGCCGTGTAGTCCGCGAATGTCTCCTGAAATCAAACTCACGATCAAAACATTTGATTCTCTAAAGGATTACATTGCAATTTAGATATATACATAGATATGGTTCCAAACATAATAAAGTGTTTCACTTTTTTAAGCGATCTAAAATGAAATGGGGGCGCAAGAAACTGAAAAAAAAAAATCATATGAAGAGAATGTAGGAATAATGTGCACAACAAAATCTAAGGATATGTAGGAAGCTATAAAGAATGATGATCCAAAGTAGAATTTTTTAAGTGAATGAATGAAAATGCAGATTAAAGAAAATGAAATCAATTAAACGGAGAGAACAAGTGATAGGGATAACCAGGCACAGATCAAAGCATGACAGGAATGATAAGAAAAGATTAATTTTTCTAAGTAAATTAATCAAAGAAAAATTTTCTAAGAATTAAGAAACCTACTTCCACCGCAGACAAAATATATTTAAACATGAAGTGAATGAAGCAAATAAAAACTCATACATTTAAGTAAGTGCAAATGAAATCAAAGAAACAATGGGGAGTTTAAGAGAGATGGGTGGTCCTAAACACGAGAAAGCAAATAAAGGATTAAACTTGGAAGGTGTGACATGTTGAAAGCGTGATTTTCTCTGATACCAATTGTTGGAACCGGTACTTATGCTAATACCGATTATGTAACCCAGAATTCAAAATAGAACAAAATAATATGGAGAAGAGATATTGGAGGAGGAAGAAGATAACTAAAGTAATACTTTATTAATAAAAAGCATTTAATTACACCCTCGACGACACCCTCGGCCTTGTGCGGCCATATCTACTATGGCTTATTCATCTAATTAACCCATGCCTAACTATATATAGTTATTAAGTCATAACAGATGATAAATCCAACTTTTACTTTGGATAATTACAAATCTTTTAAATTAAGTTTGGATTATTATTTCCATCATGACACCCCAGTAGTCTCATATTGAATAATGTGGGAGAGTGGCTCTGATACCAAATATAACGACCCAACCTAGTGAACCCACTAGTCCGAACAATTTATTGGGCCCAAACCACCAGCTCAAAATGCTTAAGCCCAAGTTATGAGTACTAAATGTGCTAGCCACATATAAGGCTCTTTCGCTCTTCCACATTATCCGATGTGGGATTATTGGGGTGTTACAAAAGAAAATCATAATTCAGACTATTATAGGCAATATTTAAACACCAATCTATGGGACTATGATAGGCTATAAAACTTTGAAATGAGCTTAATTCAAGTAAACAACAAGTAAATGAAGCAAACAAACAAGATGCAATTATAGAAGGATGAAGCAAACAACAGTGAGCACAAATTAAATGAAGCAAACAGCAAGTAACAGGAAAAGCAAGTACATATGAAATCCAGGTATACATATATACATGAGAGAGAGAGAGAGAGAAGATTCCTTGTAGACCTGGTCCAGGGCTGAGGGGAGCTTCTGGTAATGGAAGGTGGAGACGAGGATGGCGAGGGCGTGGACGTGGTTGATGCTGACGGCGAACTGATCCTGGAGCATCCGCGCCCGCTCCTCGCACATGCTCACGAGCCCTTCTTGAGCTTTGAGTGTGCTCACCATCCTACTATACCAATGGAGACCAATCCACATCCCCACCGACGCCGCCACCCACACCACCGCCATCGCCGTCCGGCTCACCCCCCACCTCCCCCTCCCCTGCCCCTGCCCCCCATCCCCCCCTCCTCCTCCTCCGCCACCGCCGCCGCCGACGCCCATCTCCGCCGAACCCATCAACCCAAAAACCCTACCTTTTCAAATCCCCCGCATCAAAAACCCCTCATTTGTCCCTCTCTCTCATCCATTTTCCTGCCTCCTAGAGAGCTAAAGATGATAACTTTGGCGTTTCTCTGCGATTTTCCTGCCTCCTACTTCAACCACAACCAATTGCCCAAATCGAAACTGCGGTCCATGAGAGAGAAAAGAGTAGATTGGAGCTAAAAACCCTCAAAATGAAAGAGAAAAAGAGAGGGCAAAAGAAGAGAAAGGAACAAGAAGAAGACAACCTCGTCTCTCTCTCTCTCTCTCTCACACACACACAACAAAGAGAGATCCAATGAAGCGAATGCGAGAGATTTGGGCTAAAACCCTCTAGATATTGCAAGATACGCGCGGATTAAACTATTCCTCACCATCCACAACTGTTCCCTTAATCTAATCCCTCAAACCAAAAACATAAAAAAATACCAAAAAAATCCCCTCCTTTTCCCCCCCCGTCCCCACCCTCCACAACATCTTTTCCCCACTATTTTACACTCTCTCTCTCTCTCTCTCTCTCTCTCTCTCTCTCTTCTCCATCCGCTCCCTTTCTCCCACGTCCAAAACCCCGATTTTCCAGGGTTTCCTAGGGCCAATTCGGGATCGAAAACCCTACCTTCTCACGTCGATCGAGCGCGGCCCCTCTCCGGATCATCCAATGGCGCGAGGAATCGGGATTCGGAGAGCTAGGGTTCATTCGAAATTCGACTCCGCTCCCTTTCTCCCACGTCCAAAACCCCGATTTTCCAGGGTTTCCTAGGGCCAATTCGGGATCGAAAACCCTACCTTCTTACGTCGATCGAGCGCGGCCCCTCTCCGGATCATCCAATGGCGCGAGGAACCGGGATTCGGAGAGCTAGGGTTCATTCGATTTTAGGATTAGGGTTTAGGGTTCTGAGGAATCGAGGGAGAGAGAGAGAGAGAGAGAAACGAAGGGCGCCATGAGTAGCGAGCTCTCGTCGTAGTAGTACTACTACTACTACCGAGAGAGGTTGTGAAATGACCGAATTGCCCCTGCCGCGAAACTTTTTCTCTGAGGCTACTTGCTTTAATCAATGCCCCCCTACACTTTAGCCCCTATATCTCAATTATTTTTGCTACCTCAACTATGTACCTTTTTAAATCAGGTACCAAATTCTTTTTTAAATTTTTTAATTTTATTATCTAATTTTTTAAATTTATTTAATTTGAATCAATTTATGATATTTTGACTCTAAAATTTAAACTATAATTACTTATTTTAATAAATTTACGATGATGAAAATTGCATGAAATATATGAGCTAAATCTGTAAAGATAAATGATGCATCAAAATATTTAATAGTTCAGAAAAGTTTCATAAGTTTTTACCATTATTTTTCTGCGTTAAAAATTACGTCAATTACTTATCCTATACTTTGCCATTATCTTAAATAGATTTAAAAAGTTTTAAAAATTTAGGCTTCGTTGTATCGAGTTATTTTTTATTTTTTAAATAAAAATTTGTATATCAAAATGTGTTGGAGTGAACAGCAGATTGCTTGCAATCCTTTCATCTAAAATTTTCTTTTAACAACAAAAAATAAAAAAATTGAAAAAAAACTTTATTTTTTGCTTAATTTTTTTTAAAACAAATTGTAATCTATTACTTAATTAGATGCATTATAAACTAACCAATTATAATAATAATAATAATAAATTTCTCCCACACATTAAATTATTGTTGATGCCAAAATTAGCGCGTCATAAAATAGACGGCCGGCTCACGTACGAGCCAAAGAAATAAGGACACGTGGTACGCCAGGAGCCGACAACAAGGCGCCTGAAGGTGGAGAGACCTTAGGCGGGAACGGTTGAGGTGGAGAGATCTTAAGCGGGAACGGTTGAGAAGTGGGGCGTAACTTTCGCAATCATGGCTACAGCACTACCCCCACTACCAAAACCGACCAATAATATGGGCTATAAATAGTAATTTTGAAGCCTGTAATAGGGATCTTTCTCTCCCCTGCGAACGAGAAGACCACTGCATTTTCAATACTTCTACTTTCAGCATTTACAGCTTTTCTAGGAGTAGTCTACATGTAATCTTTACCCTTCCAGCATTTACAGTTTTTCTTAGGAGTAGTGCTAATTGTACTTGTAACCCAGACCTCCCCACAATACAATGACTCGGTTCATTCAACCGAATTTTTGATCAGCCGAATATCCTGAATTTTCGGCTTTAATTAGTGAAGTGAGGTAGAATCCGGTTGAGCCGATCCCTCCTCAACCGAATCACTTGATATGATCGTGGCGTTTCAGGAAGCTGTTTTACTTTTTCACACACATATCGAGAGAGTTTGAACCCGGTCAACGGTCAAAAAAAAAACAGCGCACAACAATCATATAGAATTAACGTTAAAAAAAGTAAAAACAACAACGTATTAAACGAGCGCTTAGCAAATCATTTTGTAAAACATTTACTAAAATGAGTTGACAAATCATATTATTTCACATCTCAGTATCTATTTACTTGGCAACTCAAAAAATAAATAAAAAATTTAGATAAAAAAATATATCTCATTTTGATAATACTATCAAAATTAATCGCTTATTGATCAAACTTATTTAATTTATATAATACTGTTGCATTATTTATAAGTAACTTTATGTGTAAACTTATTATTATAAACTTTTATAGCTGAATTAACAATCATCATAAAATAGTTGGATCTATTTAAGATAATTGCAGGATATAAGGAGCTAATTGATATATTTTTTTAATGCAGGAGAGTAATTCAGATACGGGCTAAAGTGTAAGAATTTTTTTTTTCATAATTTAGCTATAAAATTAGGTAAAAAAATAGGTTTTTTCTTAAATTTGGCCCCCTAAAAAAATAATTTTTACAAATAGTCCTACCAAATTTATAATTATAATTTTGGCCCTATCCCTGCCACGCAAGCGCCACGTCACCAGAGTTAAATTGAACACGGTGAACCATTCACTGTGTTTAAACACGGTGAATGGTTTACCGTGTTCAATACTTATATTAATCGGCGCCCAACACATATAATGCATTAAACACGGTGAACCATTCACCGTATTTGAACACGGTGAATGATTCACCGTTCATTCACCGTGTTCAACTTAACTCTGAACCACCCAACCTGCTTGCGTGGCGCTAACGTGGCGCTTGCGTGGCAGGAATAGGGCCAAAATTATAATTATAAATTTGGTAGGGTTATTTGTGAAAATTATTTGTTTGAGAGGCCAATGCAAAAAAAAAGCCTAAAAAAATTGCATCCACACCCCTATAGAAATTTTAAAATGACATTCTCAACTTCAATTCTTCATTCTTGTCACCACTTCTATTTGAGGTTTTTTAAAGTTACTTAAGTTAAATATTTTGTAAAATTTAATATCTCTTTAAATATTAAACATTAATTTAATAAAAAATTATTAATAATTTTCTTTAAAGTGTAATTTATTTCACTAAAGTACTTAATTTTATAAATTGCAAAGCTGAGGGTGTGTCAATCAAAAAAATAAAGTTTACCTAACATTTTTATCTTTTTTAATTTAATTAAGTTTAAAATTTGTATTGAATTTAATAGCTCCATGTGCTATTCATTATCATTAGGATCTTATTCTAGTCACCCAAAAATAACTAAAATTATTAAATTTGACGAAATTTTCTATAATTTTTTAAAAATTCTAATTTAATTGATAAAAATTACTAATTGCAAAAATTTTAAAAATTAAGATATGTCAATAATATTTAAAAAGTAAAAATATATAAAACCAACATGAACTGTGGATCATTTTGATTTAGCTATCGAATCTTTTGAAAATTTTAATTTTACTATCCAACCTTCAATTTGTTTGATTTGAATCAGTCAACGGTATTTTAATTTTAAAATTTGAGTACATTATTTATCTTTACATATTTAGCTGGTATATTTTATAAAATTCTCGCAATTATAAAATTATTTAAATAAAAAATTAGCTTAAATTGGGTAGTAAAATTAAAATCTTAAAAGGTTGGGTAGTGGATTGAAATTGACTTATCATTTAAGTAAGTTTCTGTACGTTTTTACCTATTCAAAATAAAGTTAAGGGCGCTATTGCAAAATACCCTGTAGTTGAGGGTGTACAATACAATTGTTACCTTTTAAATGTTCGAGGGGCATTTTCGTCATGGGGGCCGTTGCAGTCGCAGAGGGAGGAGGAGTTAAAAAAAGAAAAAAAAAAAAAAAAAAAAAAGGTGGTGTTGTTTTTTTACCTCGTTTTTCTAATTTGTGTTGGACGAAATTACCCCTGCGCTTTTACATAATGGCACGCGTTGGGTCACGTGCTTTTTTCAGATGGGAGCGTGTAACGGTTACATGTCACGGTTCCCATTACACTGACATGTGGGGCCCGGTCACGTGAGCGTTGCTGCAACGCACGTGATACGCGCACCACATGCCACGTGCTTTAGCTCCAACTAGGCTCTGTGGGTTACCTCATCATTATTTGTTAGGCAAAATTGCACTTTAGTCCTAAACTATGAAGCATCTGACACTTTGGTACAAATTTCAATTTTTTTTAATAACTTTTAACTTAAGTTTTTTTATACTGTTGCAAACTAATCATACAGTATAATTTTGTTAACTGAATGATAATGTGCAGTTAATATAATATTTAATATATTATTTTTAACTATTCTCAGATTATTTATAATAATTCTACTATATCATTACCATATCAATTATGCATTCTTATTAAGCCAAACTTGCATTGTGAAACTTGATTACGATAATCTAAAAAAATTGAGTAAAAAATTAGAGTAAATTAAAGTTCGATGACCAAAGTGTTACGCGCCTCATAGTTTGAGCACTACCAGTGCAATTTACCTTTTCGTTATTATTAAAGAGCCTCATTATTTTGTAGTGCATTTTTTATTTGTTGCCTAGTGCTTTACAAGGTACTATTTTGATATCTTATAACTTTGTTTTTATTTCACTGTATAAATGTGACGCCCCAACTTTTCAGGGGGTCATCCATTCTAGAACTACTTTCGTCCTAGCACGCTTAACTCTCTCAACCTCTTGGGCCTAGCCACCGCCCAAAATGCTTAAGCCGGATTTTAGAGTTTAGCCCTATTATATTTTATATATAGGACTATCTGGGGTCTCATAATCCCCCCCCAGACTCACAAGTAACATGCAGTGTGAGACTCGTCTCGCTAGCCTAAACCGACCTTGTGGTGAGCCGCGCTCCACCACAACAGTCAACAGCATAAGAGTCTCGCTCTCCCTGCTGTACAACATGGTTCAGCCGAGACTCATCTCACGCTTCCGGCTGGTAATTAGCTCTGATACCAACTGTGACGCCCCAACTTCCTAGGGGGTCACCCATCCTAGGACTACTCCCGTCCTAGCACGCTTAACTCTCTTAACCTCTTGTGCCTAGCCACCACCAAAAATACTTAAGCCGGGTTAAGAATTCTGGCCTATTATATCTTATATATAGGACTATCTCGGGTCTCACAATAAATTTATTGTTAAAAGAATAATAAAATAATATAATTTGCAAATCACATGATAGTAAAATAAAAATTTTTGGACTAATAATATTTTGTATTGTATTATCCTATAATTTGTGACATGTGTTACTTTTAATCTTGCGGTTTCTATATTTTATAATTTCGTAATGACATTGAACCATAGATATTTACGGTAAAACAAAATAAAACTAGAAAATAGCAAAATAAAAATGCACTATACTATAATGAGATGTATTGATATTTTTCGTTATAATTCTTATTACAAAATATAAATTTTATTAATTCATTTGGAGATAACCACAACTTCTTTAATTAGTTATCTCACAAAAATTAATTGTATCATTAGTCATTAATCTTTATCCAAGTTTTTTTTTTCTGAGAGAAAGGTAGCATGCTACCGACTTCGTTTATTTCTTTTATTAATAAATTTAGCTGGAAATGTGAATCAACTTGGATTCGAACTTGAAAACTTCGGGTACCAGCCACCAAATACTTTGCTACTTGTGCTAGAAACGATCGGTTCCAAGTTTTTATTTTAGTTCTCAATATTATAACTTTTCAATTGGACTTTTAATTAATCTATCAATTGCTTTAATTAAGTTCTTTTAGTCAAATTTCGATGTTTACGCTCTTTCCAAATGCTGCTTTTATATATTACTGATTCGCTAGTACTTCTAATGTGCAGTGCTTTAATTAGTTTATATACGCACAGT
Organism: Puya raimondii; assembly: GCA_016920855.1. Lineage (NCBI taxonomy): Eukaryota > Viridiplantae > Streptophyta > Magnoliopsida > Poales > Bromeliaceae > Puya > Puya raimondii. Next base: position 140,479,991 of record JABWPP010000050.1, read on the forward strand.
TTGAACGATAAAATTTTGGTTTAAAAATTAGTAAAATAAATTTGTCGTACCACTTGTATAGGACAAAAAATTATTAAATGATACGCTGAAACGTTAATTATACCACGAACACCCCTGCAAAATAGTATTAGAGAATTTTCAAAAAGTACCAATAAATTTTCTCATTTATAGAGGACACATGAGAAGGAGAAATATCACTTCATGTTCTCTAATTTACTTCATGATTTATTGGGAGGAAAAATTATAAATTAATTATCCAAGATTCTTTTTAATCATTTAATAGGTTTCTTTATTAGAGAGTGTCATTGGATAACAAACATTAACTATTCATATACTATTTTCTCTTTTTTGTTTTTTTTTGTTTTTTTTATTTGCTATGGAAGGGTGTAACCATCAAAAGATTCAAAACAATAGTAACATTTAATTACAAATAGCAATTTGTTATGCTACTTGGGGAGAATAATAATATGCATTAAGATTTGGAACTTTTTTTTAAAATTTTTTTTACAAATCATTCTCAGTGTGACAATTATAACCTCTAAAATTGAATATAATTATCATAATAAGTAGGTATTAAAAGATATTTGTATTATTAAATAACAGATGACAGAAAAAACGTAAGACTGACTCTGATACCATATTATCCAAAAGATTGATTGATAGGAAATAGTTAAAAATTATCTTAGCATGATCCACCTCCGTTATTGATTACACATTGCTTTGCTACTACATAAGTTGTTTTTTTATTAATTCATTTTTTTTTTTCAATTGTATGATATTAAATCAATTCTAAACTCTCACTATTCTTTAAGATCGTGATTTCAATTATATTAAAGAAATTATTTGTGAGACCCTAGATAGTCCTATATATAAGATATAATATGGCTAAAACTCTTAACCCGGCTAAAGCATTTTAGGCGGTGGCTAGGCCTAAGAGGTTAAGAGAGTTAAGCGTGCTAGGACGGAAGTAGTCCTAGGATGGGTGACCCCCTGGAAAGTTGGGGCGTTACAGTTGGTATAAGAGCCAATTACCAGCCGAAAGTGTGAGATGAATTTCGGCTGAGCCAGGATTGTACAGTGGGGAGATCGATGCTCTCATGCTGTTGACTGTTGTAGGTAGAGCGTGGCTCCCCCACAAGGTCGGTTTAGGCTAGGGAGACGAGTCTCACATCGCCTGATACTTGTGAGTCTGAGCCTGACGAGAACATCAGTGCTTAAAGGGGGGGAGATTGTGAGACCCCAGATAGTCCTATATATAAGATATAATATGGCTAAAACTCTTAACCCAGCTTAAACATTTTGGGCGGTGGCTATGCCCAAGAGGTTAAGAGAATTAAGCGTGATAGGACGGGAGTAGTCCTAGGATGGATGACCCCCTGAAAAGTTGGGGCGTCACATTGTTTGGTATTGAGCCTAACGCTACTAAGTCCAAAGAAATTGGAGCAGAAAATATAGAAATATACTTCTTCATCGGGATAACAAAATATATATAAAACGAATTACTGCCGTCTACATGCATTTTCATTTACAGAAACAAAAGAAATATGTTTCTATCTTACATGTTATCATTTATGGAAATAAAAAGTGTCACGCGCCTCATAGTTTGAGCACTAGCAGTGCAATTTACCTTTTTATTATTATTAATTAGCCTCATTATTTTATAGTGCATTTTTATTTTGTCGCCTAGGGCTTTACAAGGTAGTATTTTGGTATCTTATATTTTTATTTTTATTACCAAACATAAATTTTATTAATTTATTTGGAGATAACCACAACTTTTTTAATTAGTTATCTCATAAGGAATAATTGTATCTTTACTCATTAATCTTTATCCAAGTTTTTATTTTAGTTCTTAATATTATAGTTTTCCAGTTGGATTTTTAATTATATCTACCAATTGCTTTAATTAAGTTCTTTTAGTCAAATTTTAATGTACTAGGATAACAACTCACATAAAGGTTGAAAACTAATAGCGTAAAAGTAATATGATACGTGTTTCCAAACACTACTTTTATATGTTATTGATTTGCTAGTTTTTTTTTACAGAACTTTAATTAGTTTATGTATGCACAGTTTGAATTATAAGATTTTGGTTTAAAATTTTATATAAAATTTTGTCGTACCACTTTATGGGACAAATTTATAAACTAGTACGGTAAAGTATTAATTATACCGCAAACACCGCTGCAAAATATTATTAGAGAATCTTGAAAAGTACCAATAATTTTTTTCATTAATAGAGGACATATGAGAAGGAGAAGTACCACTTCATGTTCTCTAATTTACTCTATAACTTATTAGGAGGGAAAATTAGAAATTAATTATTCAAGATTCTTTTTAATCATTTATGTTCCTCTAGAGAGTGCTTATTGGATAACAAACATTAACTATTCATGTACTATTTTCTCTTTTTTTTATTTTTTTTTCTTTTATTTTTTGGCTATGAAAGGGTGTAACCATCAAAACAATAGTAATATTTAATTACAGATAGCAATTTGTTATGCTACTTGGGGAGAATAATAATGCGCATTAAGATTTGGAACTTTTTTTAAAAGATTTTTTACAAAGCATTCTCAGTGTAACAATTATATCCTCTAAAATTGAAGATAATTATCATAATAAGTAGGTATAAAAAGATATTTGTATTATTAAATGAGAGATGGCAGAAAAAACTTAAGACTGACTCTGATACCATACTATTCAAAAGATTGATTTGATAAAAAATATTTAAAAATTATCTTAACATGATCCACCCCCGTTATTGATTATACATTGCTACTACTACTACTTGAGTTGTTTTTTTTATTAATTCATTTTTTTTCAATTGTATGATATTAAATCAATCCTAAACTCTCACTATTCTTTAAGATCGTGATTTCAATTACATTAAAGAAATTGTTTGGTATTTAGCCTAACGCTACTAAGTCAAAAAAAATTAGAGCAGAAAATATAGAAATATACTTCTCCATCTTAAGATGGGACAACAAAATATATATAAACCGAACTATTGCTGTCTACATGTATTTTCATTTACAGAAACAAAAGAAATATATTTTTATCTTACGTGTTACCATTTATGAAAACAAAAAGTGTGACGTGCCTCATAGTTTGAGCACTAACAGTGTAATTTACCTTTTTATTATTATTAATTAGCCTCATTATTTTGTAGTGCATTTTTATGTTGTTGCCTAGTGCTTTATAAAGTACTATTTTGATATCTTATATTTTTATTTTTATTGCACTATATGAATTTGCTGTTGAAAGAATAATAAGGTAATATAATTCGCAAATCACATGATAGTAAAATAAAAATTTATGGACTACTAATATTATGTAGTATATATCCTATAATTTATAATGTGCGGCAATTTTAATCTTGCGGTTTTTGTATTTTATCATTTCTTAATGATATTAAACCATAGATATTTACGGTAAATTTAAACTAAACTAAATGATAGTAAAATAAAATTGAGTGAAACTATAGTGAGACGTATTGACATTTTCCCTTATAATTTTTATTACAAAAGATAATTTTTATTAATTCATTTGGAGATAACCACAACTTCTTTAATTAGTTATCTCACAAGAATTAATTAATTGTATCATTATTCATTAATCTTTATCCAAGTTTTTATTTTAGTTCTTAATATTATTAGAGAATTTTGAAAAGTAACAATAAATTTTCTGAGTTATATATAGAGGACACATGAGAAGGAGAAGTACCACTTTATGTTCTCTAATTTACTCCATGATTTATTAGGAGGAAAAATTAGAAATTAATTATCCAAGATTCTTTTTAATTATTTAGGTTTCTCTAGAGAGTGTTGATTGGATAACAAACATTAACTATCGATGTACTATTTTCTCTTTTTTATTTTTTCTCTTTTTTTTGGCTATAAAAGGGAGTAACCATCAAAACAATAATAACATTTAATTAGAAATAGCAATTTGTTATGCTACTTGGTGAATATGATATACATGCATTAAAATTTAGAATTTCTTTTTAAATCTTATTGAAGACAATAATTATCATGAAAATAGGTATACTTTTTTTTTTGTGTTTTTAAATGATAGATGACAAAAAAAAAAAAAACTTAAAACTGACTCTGACACCACATTATCCAAAAGATTGATTTAATAGAAAATAATTAGAAATTATCTTAACATGGTCCAGCTCTTTTATTGATTACTTGAGCTCACATTGCTACTGCTACTATTTGAGGTTTTTTTTTTTTAATTATATGATATTAAAGCCAGTTCTAAACTCCCACCATTTTGTAATATCTTGATTTTAACTCCGTAACACTACTAAGACAAAATATATATATATATATATATATATATATATATATATATATATATATATATATATATATATATATATATATATATATATACTCCTCTATCTTTTCGATAGGACAGAAAATTATGTGTGAACCGGATTAGCACGATCCACGCGCATTATTTTTTATAGAAAGAAAAGAAATATGTTTCTTTCTTATCTGTTATCATTTATGAAAACAAAAAAAAATGTTGCTATATATCATACTTTCTCTTCGTGCGTAACGTATTTTGCTTACAGTTTTAAATAAAACTGAAAAAAAAAGTATAATGAGTTAAAATTATCTGTACTCTCATTTTCTATCAGATTGATCTTTTTTATATATGTTTGGAGCTAATCAAAACTCTCTTTGCATCAAAATTATTTTTGGGAGGATGAGTTGATTTGTGTTTTTTTTTTTTTTTTTTTTTTGAGAGAAAGGTAGCACGCTACTCGCTTCGTTTATCTCTTTTAGAAATAAACTTAGCTTGAAATGTGAATCAACTAGGATTCGAACTCGGGACCTCGGGTATCAACCACCAAGCCCTTTGCCACTTGCGCTAGGGACTGTCGGTATGAGTTGGAACAAAAAAAAGCCACAGAGTGCCCACATAGTGCCCATATGGTGCCATGTTTCTTATCCAAGTGCATGCCCTGTTACCCACTATTGAGCCAGCTTGTGGTCCTGTACTATGGACACTGTTTGCTCACATGCATGTTTACATATTTAAATTTTAAATTTTAAATTTTAAATTTTAAATTTTAAATTTTAAATATGTAAAATCACAAAAAAAATAAATAAAAAAATTCGCAGGCGTTGATATAATATTTTTAAGTATATATGATGCTCTTTGACGCTCTTTAAGTACGTATATAAACAAATCAAAACTATATGTCTTATCAGTGTTGACCATAGTTAGTTAATTCGGATTCGGCAAAAATTCGGTACGGGTATAATACGGATAAAATTTCTCTCCTAATTTTTAAATTCGTTGAAAAATTCGGCTTAAAAAACGAATTCAATAATTATTATACAATATGGCATATAAACAATCAAATAAGAAATAGATTAAAATAGCTCATAATTAATTATAAAATATATAAATATTTTTTTTGAGGACGAATGAACAAAAAACTCATATTTAAATATAAAATATAAAATAATCTATATTTAAACATAAAAATTATATGTTTTTTATTCAAATTTTTAATAATTCGGGAATAATTCGCGAATAATTCGGCTGGCTCCAAAAATTCTCGAATAATTCCGTATTTTTGCAAAAAAATTCGTAAACGGATCGTTTAATTCAGATTTTCAATAATTCGCGAATAATTCGCGAATTATTCGCGAATTAACTAACTATGGTGTTGACACATTAGTAATATATAAGGATAACATTCTCAAATACTTATAGAACTGCAAGAGCCAACTTTGTAGTGGTTTAATAGCGTGCACTATGTAGACAATTTCATATATTTGCGGGGGTATCTATGCACCAAGGAAAAAGTCTTTTTTGTTTCTTTTGAGAAAAGCATTATTTATTTTCTTGGGTTATTTCTGAAAAGGAAGGAGCATTCACATAAAGGTTGCTTGTGCTTATAGTTAGGGCTTGGAATGGACCACATATATAATAAACCAACCAAACCAAAAAAAATTATGAACACAACATATCATGTGCTTATTATTTGGTTCACTAATCCAGTAAGAAAAAAAAAAAAAGTCAAAAAAAAATATGGGTCATTTGAAGTACATCAAAAGTTTGCATTTGTTTCAGTAAGTAGATTTTTAAAATTCTTATGTTAACACCATTCTGTAGTTTCCTGCAACTTAATCTCAAATGAAAAAAGCGAAAATTACAAGTATAAGTCGAAAAGTCGCAAATTTAACATTTCCATTGCTGCTGTATAGAGAAGTTGGTGTTTAGAGGATTCTGACGAGAATGGTGTTAATGTTTTTTCGAACAATTTTGCTCAAATAAATTTTCTGTAAATTAAATTCACATAGGCGTAACATGATTAATTTAGAGAGGTGCTTTTAATATTTTGATAAGTGAAAAAAAAAAACAAAAAAAACACAAAGTGGATTGTGCCTACTTAATCAATAAATATTTTAAACTATATTTTTGAATTGCTTACACCAATTGGTCAAATTTTTATACATGATTTGTTTAGCTAAAAATTGATGCTTGAAGAGTTTTGTGACCCATTGTTTAATACTTTGTTTATTTTATTTTATTTTGGTGAGGAGACCTATCCAAGTATGCCATTCCTTTAAAATAGATGTGGGTGTGATCATCTCTTTTTTTTTCTTTTTTTTTGTTTCCTTAAGCATTAATCAATAATTATTTTGACTTGGATTTTATAAAAAGCTTTAATCATCAATAAACAAAAGTTACATATTTGAATCCAAAAGCAAGAGCCAAGAACTCTACTTAAAGCTTTCTCTTCTAGCTACAACATAAAAATCTTTTCTAAAAATATTAATAATAAAATTTAGTAATACTCCTTCGAACAGCTTTACTTAAAGCCAAAAAAAAAAAAACTAAAATGCAAAAATTCCTTCATAAATGTTCGCTTTTTCACGTTATCCTCATATCTTTTAAAAATCTTTATTTTTGCTCTTTTGAAATTTAAAGTTATAGTACTTAATCTAACACCGTTATAATTTGTCACTATTTCGCATATAAATTGTAGAGTATAGTGGAGTAACTTATTGAAATACACATTATATCTTCAAAATTGTTGGGAATGCACAAATTTTTTTTATTTTCCTTAAATCAGATAATTTTATGAAAGAGGCCCCTTACAATTTATTAATTATTATTATTTTTCATCATATTTAAGAGTAAAATGAATATACCTGTAGCTATCCAAATGTATAATATAATGTAGGCTAAATTACAGAAAATCTCCCTGTCAATACCCGCTTTTTCACTTTCCTCCCCTATCATTTAAAAACCTACACTTTGCCCCCTTGTAAAATAAAAAATGTAAACAGGGGGGTACGGTGTTAACTTTGATGGCAAAATGACCAAAATACCCCTCCGCCCTCCGCCCTTCATGCCTCACCCTCTCCCTCCCGCGCTCCCCCAACCCCTCCTCCGCCACCACCACCTCGCAGCATCCCTCCTCCTCGCCGCGGCCCTCTTCCTCCACCTCCTCTCCTTCTTCGTCGTCCTCCTCCGCCGCCGCCGCCTCTGCCGCGCCTCCTCCACCGCGAGCGGTGGCGCCGCCTCTGCTGTGGCGGAGGAGGAGTGGGACGGGGACGGGGACGGGGACGGGGACGGGGAAGCCGTGCTGGCGGAGGACGCCGACGGCGAGGCGGGGGACGGTGAGGTCGGCGCCGAGGTGGAGGAAGAAGTCGGAGAGGAGGAAGGAGATGGGGACTCGAGGGTATTTTGGGTATAAAAATATATATAATAATATTTTATTAACGGAACCCTAACGGAACACTGGCGGCAGGGGGCAAAGTGTACATTTTTTATTTTACAAGGGGGTAAAGCGTAGGTTTTTAAATGATAGGGGGGGAAAGTGAAAAAGCGGGTATTGACAGGGAGGTTTTCTGTAATTTAGCCTATAATGTATGCATAAAATGGTGACGAAATAGTAATAATGCGATGTTAAGTACAATTTAAAATTGTCAGGAGGCAAAATAACATTTTTTTAAAAAAAATATAGAAAGATAAAGTATAAAAGCAGATATTTATTTATATTAAGATTTTCTGTATTTTAGCTAAAAGGTTATCCAATTTAAGCTTTAGAAGGTCTAAATAAATGCTTAGAGAAGAAGAGACAAATTCCAGCAACTAGGCATTATGGTCTTTAATTAGTAGCCAACAAATAGTTTAAAATATTGAGTAGGTACAATCTGAGCTATTAGTCTTTTTTGGTCTTTTTGTGATCATTTTTGTACTATTTTCTACACAATAGTACAAAATTATTATAATCATTAATTTACAGTTGTAGCATAGTAAGAAGCTAGCATTTACTTCTAATTACAAAGTACACCCTCTCTTTGTTTTGAGCATTATTTAATGCTTATTTTATAGAAATTTAATAAGGTAAACAAATGTACATGGAGACCCCTCAACTATAAGCCATTTTGACATTTATTTTTCGTAACTTGACACTTTTTTAAAATTTCACTACAAAAAAATCTCAATATAATGACACTTTTTAGACCACGCTTTGGGTAAGCGTCCTCAAGCATTCTTATAATGTAGCAAATACCGACGCTTCAAAAAGCGTCGTCATATGAACCATATATTATAATAAACTAACTTATTAAATATTAAACTTTACTATTATTTTTAATTTTCTGACGCTTCAAAGCGTCAGGATTTTTAAAAATCCTGACGCTTTAAAGTGTCAAAATATATTTTACCGACGCTTGGCATAAGCGTCGGTATATACCTAACGACTCTTCATTTACCGACGCTTTGACCGACGCTTTCGAATCCGACATTAGATTATATTGGGACGCTTTTAAGCATCCTTACCTATAGAAAAAAATGTCCTTAAATGTAATCTTTTTTGTAGTGTTTGATTCCATCAAGTTTATCAAATTCTGTAATGATCCTATCAAATTTAATAATTTTAATGATATCTTACCAAAGAGTTGAAACCCTAATTAAGGATGGCATATTACACTAGAAGGCAACACCCTTTTCTTGTTTTAGGGTTTAATGGTTAATGGTCCCTACAATTGATATCTTTTGAGTACAAAAGGAGGTTTGACTTGGTGCCTTCTTAATGATATTTGCACTTATTTTATAATATGGAATGGATACTAACCACTTTGTGGGTTTTTCTCTTTCTATGTCTACATCATGGGTCTAATTGCCTACAGAAATATTCTCTGCAGTTCTATGCACCAGCCAAAAGTGAGACGTAAATCTTACATTTCTTTTGAATATCTAATAGTAAAAAAATAGAATTATAATAAAATTAGTGTGAAAATTTTGACCTTTTAATTGATGATATGTAAAATTTACACTCACTTTTGAATGTACAAGTAACATTACTCTTGCCTACAGAAATGCTATCTGTACATTCAAAAGTGAGATGCAAATCTTATATTTCACGCATCCAAAAGATGAAATGATCTTTTTGGATATTTAATAGTAAAAAAAAATAGGATTACAAGGAGATTAGTGTGATAAAATTAATCTTTAAATAGATAGTGTGTAAAATTTATACTCATTTATGGATGTATATAAAGTAGCATTGATCATTTGTTTATGACCTTGTACTCACAAACAAATAGGGGGCTATTCATAGGTCAAAGTTTATGTGAACTACTATATGCAAAAAGAAATATAGAAAATAGTGTTTATATATAGGGAGCTATCTATGTGGTAGACTCATATGATAAGAAAATTTAGATGCTCCCTCTCTTATCTCAATTGTACTCTCTTTCTAGTACTTGCAAGAAGTTTTTTTATTGTTTAAAATGGGCATCTCAAATGAGGCAAAATTAGATGTATTGGGGCTTGTTTGGTTTGTCTTGAGCTTATGTACAAGTGCTTTTAATATTTTAAAAAAGCTTCAGATACCTTCTTATGGTTTATCTATTTTTATTTTAGTATACTATGATTTTAACTGGTGTTCTATGATTTCTATTTTTATTTTTCATCACATTCTATTAAACCTGTCACATACCACACACGTGCGTCAGAAATGTGCCACAAAGGTCGATAAAAAAAGGTATGGGACCCTTTAGGGCTTAACGGCGAAAAAGCAATGATTCATGATGCACGTACACGGCACATGATTATTCAAACAGAAAAGTTAACGGTGGGTCTAATGAAAAATGAAAATAGAAACTACAGAATATTTAAATGAGATAGCTAAAATCACATAATATAAAAATGAAAAAATAATAAACTAATGGAGTGTATTTAAAGTTTTTTCTAATATAAAATACTATTTAAGTAGATAATACGAGTGTTTATGCAAAGTTTAAGTTAAAATTTGTTGAGATTTAAAATAATTTTAGTAGCCAAGCAAATAGCACTTTGCACAACATCACACAAAAATTTAAAATTTTGCACCAAATTCATGACCAATAAGATAAAACTATAAAAAATAGCTCAATGAATGATTGAGTTGTAGTGAGACTAGGAATTGTATTGCTTTAGTTGCAATTAGGTTCATTTATAAGTAATGCTTTTGGAAACTTATGATGCTTAATAGAGGAGTGGATTTTGAGGTATCAAGGAGCTCATATGGCTCCAATGTAGGACTTTTAAGATAACAAAAACCCTAAATTAATGTTTAATGTTTAATGTTTAATGTTTGTTTCTTTGTTGCTATTTAACTATTTTAGTTGTATATGACTTGGAATTTTGGGAATACTAGGGATATAGATCAATGTATTGAGACACTACTACTTGTTAGCTTTCTCATGCTTAAAATGTTGCTCTCAATATTTAAACATTGTAACTACCTAATAAAACATTTTAAGGTCATTTTGGATGTAGCGCGGCGACCATGAGGTCAGAGATTCGAACCCCCATATAAATTTAAATTTGGATCTCGTGTTCTAAAATTTAGATTAGATAAGTACTTTGGGAGGTTGGGTTATAAGTCCTATGGGTAGAAGGAAAAAATAGAAAAAAATTATTTTGTTCCTACATGAATGTATTTTAGGTTAAATTGCACCATTGGTCTCAAAACTTTTGGCAGAGTTTTATTTGCATCACCGAACTTTTAATTTTGACATCTGAAACTTCAAACTTTTGAAAGAGATTTACTTTAGCTTGCATTTTTTTAGATTAATTGCAATATCAGTCTCCAACATTTATCTGATTTTTTATTTTGTTCCTTTAAACGTTGTTAGTTAAGGGCATGATGGTTGGTACCTGAGGTCCCGACTTTGAAGCTTAGTCGCTTCACATTTTTAGCTAAATTTATTTGTAAAATATAAACAAAACAAATAGCTTGCCACCTTTTTCTCTCTCTCTCTCTCTTTCTAAAAGAAAGAGAGAAAATATTAGTTACTAACATGGCAACCATTGTTTGATAAAATGAAATAACAATATAAATAGTTAATGTTGGCTATTTATTGTTAGCTAAAATAAATTCAACCTTTTGTCTTGTGATAATAGATTTAGGAGACTAATAAATTAAGTTGGATGAATCTACCAAAGGGTCCGTTATAGATCTAACAGTAAGAGACCCAACAATAGACTTAATATATAAGTGGGTTCAGTTAGGTCGAAACCTGTAAGTACTGTGGCTGAGCTCTTAAATGCGATGAGTGCGCACTTCTTATCAGCATGTGCTTTTGGAATAGTTAGTTAGCACATACAATCCACAGTTAAGTGTAATAAATGAAATATTAAAAGACACAAAAGGGTATTTGAAGTTTTTCCTGAAACTTTTTTACTTTAGTGCCATTGTTTTCTCTCTCTCTCTCCCCCCCCCCCCCATAGCATCATTTTTGCCAGGTTGTGGTCCATTCAGTTGATGCTGAAGCTTTCCATTTTCTCTCTCTAAATCCGAGTTTGTTGTTTACTGAGGACACAACCTAATCTTTGTCACACACACACACAGAGAGAGAGAGAGAGAGAGAGAGAGAGAGAGAGAGAGAGAGAGAGAGAGAGAGAGAGAGAGAGAGAGAGAGAAACCAATCCCCTCTCACTCTCCTCCTCACACCAATTTGGTGTGAGTGCTCACATATGACATAACACAACAAATGCTAGCTATACACTGCACACCTCCTCCCCCCCTACAATAATTGAAGCTAACATGGAATCAGTTTTGTGGAGCTTTTGTCATCTTTTTGATTCCTTTCCACCCCCCTTGTGGAAACCCAGTCCCCTCTCCTGTGTCCCACTCCAATCAATCAACAACTTGCCCATCACCATCAAGTATCTCTCACGCCGTTTTCTGTAACTACTGATGTGCTGGTTATACTGTACGAACCAATCACTCTACACCATTCTGGATACAACTCATGTGGTTTTTTATAGCTGTTGATGACTGTACGTACTGTACAAATCGACAATCATTCAGTATTTATGAATGGCAGTAAATTAGCAGGTTTTTAAGCAGCTTTCTATAACTGCTGATGTGCTGGTTGTACTGTATGAACTAATCACTCTACACTATTTTGGATACACCTCATGCGATTTTTTATAGCTGTTGATGATCTGAACGTACTGTACAAACCAGCTATCATTCAGTATTTATGAATGCCAGCAAATTAGCAGTTTTTTAAGAATTATTTGAAATACTCACTAGCAGTCCTAGTCGCTTTGACTGCAAATGCCAGAAAGGGCAATTGTTTCAACTTCTGTAATGATCAGCAAGTCTACTACCACCAACTTAGGGTCAATCAATAATTTGGTCCTTGAACTTTTAATCAAATTTCGATCTCATTCCTCATACTTTCAACTGTGATAATATAGTCCCTAAAGTTTGTTTTGTATAATAATAAGTTTTTTTTGCATGTTTCAGCCTGTTACTACCCTTCCTTAAGGTTAAATATCAGGAATAAAATTGAAGTTCAGGACAAACTAGTACAAAGTGCTCTTTTGCCTGGATTGATCTCTCATAATAATAATAATAAATATAAAAGGTAAAAACATACCAAACTAGGGATGCAAATGGATCCAGATTGGTGGAGCTCGAATGGGGCGGTAAGTGGAACAAAAAATATAGAAAAATATAACCCGTCTCGAATCCACCCTGATCCGCCGAGTAAATGGAGCGGGAGGCGAAAAACCCTTTTCTTCCTTTGATCGGCCTCCATCTGCCCAAAACCTACTCCCGCCCCAATCCGCCCCAAATGGAGCGATAAGTGGGGGCCCAAAATAGGGTTAAAATTAACCTTCCGCAAATCCGTCCCGACCCGACAAGAAATGGAGCGGAAGGTGGGAGACCCCTCATGCCCCCAGATCCACCCCGTTTGCATCACTATACAAACCTTAGCTGAACTATAAACCATTATGAATCAGCTACCCAACCTTTCAAAATTTTAATTTTACTACCCAACCTTTCAATCTGTTGGATTTGAGTCAGTCAACGATACTTCAGCTTCAAAATTTAAGCTAATTATTTACTTTACTAATTTATATTTACGAGAATTACATAAAGTATACCGACTAAATATGTAAAATAAACGACGCATTCAAAATTTGAAGTCGACTCAAATCAAACAAATAAAAAATTAAATAGTAAAATCAAAATTTTGAGAGGTTTAGTATCCAAATCAAAACGGTCTATAGTTCAGAAAAATTCTGTGCATTTTTATCTTAAAAAAAGAAGAAGAAAGAATAAGAGATGACACAAGCTTGTAGGTTGACTAGGGTTCTTTTTTATTCCCTCCCTTTTTAGCAACTCTCCATGTAGTTCTCTTTTTTAATGTTTCAAAGTGAAGTTAGTCTCCATAATACAACAGGGCCAAAAGTTGTTCATTGCAGTTAGGAATTGTCATTATGTATGAGGTGGCTTGTGTTTTGGTGTATTTTTCTCACTAAGATTCTTAGCAAAACCCTAAAATGCTTACTCCATATAACTCAAAAAGGATTAATATATATGTAATTTGTTAGTTAAAACTCATTAGCCGGCAATTACGATTACGTCGGAGATCGTTTATTCTAACTAAAACCAACCAATTGTTGTCCTTTCTTGTCGCGAATCTCGCATTATTAGAGTTGAGCTTATTTTGGAGCTTAATTAGGTAGGAGATAAGTTAGTTTAGTGGAGTTTGAAGATTTTTTATTATTGGTGGTGTTAGGGGTTTGTCTTAAAAACCCTAATTTATTTAATTGTGTTTGGTTTGAGGTGACATGAGATATGAAAAGGACTAAGCTTATAACTAACCTTTGAAGAAAAAATAAGATTAATCATCCATTTTTTACTTTTTATTTTGAACAAACATCTTCAATGTAAACCTCTTGTATAATGCATTCCAAGTGTTCAAGGTTTAGCATAATTAGATGCATTTATTTATGGACACCACAATGTTTCTTCTTTAATCACCAAAAAAAGAAAAATTTATGACTATTTTTGGTGTGCATCACAACTCTAGCAAAATGAATTGAAATATATATAAAGAAAAGAGAATAAGGTCTCTTCTTGTGTTGTTCATCATGGAGAAATGATATTTAACAAATGAAGCAATTGATTGGATTTTTTTTTTTTTCGATTAAAAGCATAGTTAGTTATTTCGGATTCGAAAAAAATTTGGTAGAAATATAATACGAATAAAATTTATATCCTAATTTTTAAATTCGTTGAAAAATACGGCTTAGAAAACGGATTCGTCAATTATTCGAATACGCGATTTATACGAAAATTATACGTTCATCAAATTAAAAATTCGGAATAAAAAATTCGGCTATTAAATTAAACCTTTTTTTTTCTAGATTTATGCTACTAGCATAAATAGTTATGATTTTAAGAATATAAAAATAAAGAGCTATAAAATAAAATAGATTAAGTAAAAAATAATAATAACAAACTATATTATACACCACGATATAGAAACAATCAAGCAAGAAAGATATAAGTTAAGTAAAAAATATAAGTTTTTTTTTTATGGCAAGCAAACAGAGAATTCATATTTAAACATAAAATATAAGATAGTCCATATTTAAACATAAAAAATATAGAGTTTTTTATTCGAATTTTCAATAATTCGTGAATAATTCGGCTAGCCCAAAAAATTTACGTTTTATTCCGTATTTTTGGAGAAAAAAATCACATACGGACTGTTTTATTCGAATTTTCAATAATTCGCGAATAATTCGCGAATTAACGAACAGAGATTAAAAGTACCAAAATATGTAGAAAAATAGCTTACCTCTCTCAAAATTCTATTATCTCATAATCCAAGTTTATGTGTTTTTTAACAACCAACTAGAATAGGCTAAATTACACTCTTAGTCCTCAAACTGACAAACGATAAGACGTCTGACACTTTGGTCCTCAAATTTTGTAAAATCTTACAATCAAATATCATAACATAATTTAGTTGATTAAATATTAATGTGCTGCTAACTTAAAAATAACATGACAATATCGTTACATATGATGCAGTAATAATTAAACTGTCATATTATTTTCAAATAGGTAATACATCAATATTTTGTCAACTAGATCATGTGACTTGATTGCAATAATTTATAAAGTCTGAACATAATATGGATTCCAAACATTTATGATCTGTATGTGAATGAGTCGAATTACTTAGGCCAAGGAGTTTTGAGGACCAAAAGTATAATTTAGCCACTAAAATATTATCTTTAAGAAAAAATAAATTAGCAAGCCAGAGCCATTGCACAATCACTAAAATCCAGAACTAGAAATATCCAGAGTAAAAGATGGTACACTCACAAGCTTTTCTTATCTCTCATCAACAACAATACCAAGAGAGTGACAACACATGAAACACCCATGTTGCAAAACAGATGATGGGACTTCTAATTGAAATTCACATGGGAAAATCATAATAACCTGCACTACTGAAAATATTCCTAGGGCCCAATTGTTAAAAGCCGCAGAAATAGCTTATTGGACCCAAACCATCGGCTCAAAATATTTAAGCCTAGTTATCAGTATTAGAATCTTTGGTCCTTGTAATTTTCATTTACAATTCCTTTCCCATTCGGCGTGGGTGAGACTATTAGAGCATCGCAGACTCCCTTCGTTTAGACCCTAACACTCATCTCACACTTCACAGCTTCGATACCAAATGTATCGGCCCAAAATACTTAAGTCCAATTATTAATATTAGAGTCTCTTATTCTTATATACTCATTCACAATTCCTATTCCATCAGATGAGGGACTATTTAAGTGTTACAAAATGTACATCATAATTCACTTTATTGTGATATGTAAAACGTAATATTACATACGAAATCAAGCAAGATATTTTTTTTCATCGTACTTTCTCCGCACAGCGTATGTAACGCAATCTTCCCACAATCCCAAACGAAGCCTTAGTTGTGTTTGGTTTGGGTTTTAATATCCCAGAGGTAGTGGAAAATATCCAAAAAAGAAGTTTGTAAGTAACAGGGATAACATGTTAGTATTGTCTTGCATTGTGTTTGGTGAAATAGTGAAGGGGAACATCCTCAGAATGGACTGTAGTTCTGGGCTGTCTCATGCATTGCTTTGTTGTGTTTGTCTACTAAATATAAGAAAATCAACAATCCAAAGTCATTGTTAGGCCACTCAAATCCAGAACCTAAACTATCCAGGGTAAAAGATAACAAATATTAAAAAGCATCTTCTCTATGTATCAAACAATATCAAAGAAAACAAAAAGGACAATACATAAAGCAGAAATGATATAAAACAGATGATGGGAATTTGAATTGAAACTCACTGGATCATTTCATGATCTGTAGTATTCAAAACCTCTTAGACAAAGAAAAAAAAAAGTAATAAAAAAAGGAAAAGAAAAGGAAAAGGGTTTCTGTACATTTTTATTATTTGTATTACATACCTAATCAGTGTCTCCATTACTTTTAAGTTTGAACAATGAAATATGGTACCTTCGATTAATTCGTATTATACACCACTATACATCATAAACATTGTTCAAATATCATAAATTACGAGTGTTAACTGTCGTCATCAAATACATAGCACTCAAGTTGGAAAGTTAAGAGATCTATGTTTTACCACTTGAACACAAACAACAAAGCATAGAGAATACACAATAACACATATAGCATTGAATTTGTTTATGCTAACTAATTGTTACAGGCGGAAAAAAGAGATACAGTAAAACATTACCATCACAAGCGTAAATGAAGGTTATACCTCTATACCCACATTTTCTTTGTGGCCTCCATCCTTTCGAGCAAGCTTGCAATCTCTGCCTGCATCCTCATCTTCATCTTGTGGTAATCGCATTGGGAGTTCTCGAGCAGCTTAAGCTCCTCGACCTTCTTCCTCCGCTTCTCCTCAGTCTCCTGCAATTAGTGGTGAAGTTACTGAGATGAGGGGCGTGTGCCATTCAGTCTAAACCGAGTGCAGCATCCTGAACCGAATCATTTCATTGATTCACTCCATTTAATCAGCAATTATGTTCAAATTCAGCCGTGCACACTGAGAACAGGGTTAACTGAGTGAACCGAATATCTAATAAATTGATACGCATTAGTTGTGTGACAATGGCTTTAATGGACAGGACCAGTCAACGTCCTTCATATGAAAATGAGGGATTCAGTAAGTATCTAGACCAAGAAACCCAGCCGAACTGAAGCAAACTGAATCAATTTGATTCAGTTCAATTCACCGAGGTTGAAAATAATGGATAGCGAGCGAGTACATAGCATTTGGGGTGTCTCATAACAGAAAGCATATAGCAGGCACCATAGCGGACGCTACAAACCCATAGCGGATTTCACAAAAAAATTACTTAATATGTCTATATTTTTAATACAAAATACATATGATTTTGAAGAAAAAAAATAATTAACCGATACCCTTTGCTAGTATTGCAAGTCTATACATATTTAATGTCATCATCTATAAGACTAACTTCAAAATATTATACTTTAGTAAACCAAAAAGACAAAACACTAGAAAATCTATAGTCCATTTATAGGTTTTTGATCATTTATTTACCTTCAAAACCTGATCCGATAAGAAATTTTAACCCGTTTGCAATTTTCAAGCTTTTAGGCCCATAGGTCCGCTTCGACCGCGCTTCATAGCGCCCAGTTTAGAGGGCCCATTAGCAGCCGCTACGAACCCACTCCACTAAATCCTGCTCTAAACCTTATGGCAGAACAGTAGCAAAGTAATTCCCTCTATAGCGGGCGTAGATAGCGGGGAAGTCTGGAGGCTAAGCGTCCACTATTTAAAATACTGCAGTTCACTTTACTGAAAATTCCTGAAAACTGGACCAACCTGACTGAAGGACACCCCTAACTTAGAGAAACTCAAATGACACGAGACGGACCCATCTAACCCAAAAATGATACTACATAACAT
This sequence comes from Puya raimondii, assembly GCA_016920855.1. Lineage (NCBI taxonomy): Eukaryota > Viridiplantae > Streptophyta > Magnoliopsida > Poales > Bromeliaceae > Puya > Puya raimondii. Next base: position 140,498,273 of record JABWPP010000050.1, read on the forward strand.
GAGAATCAAATTGAGCATTTAGAGCAAATTATAGATAATCTCAATTCAATCTTTAGATTGACTTGACTGACACCGCTGGTTGAACACAAACACAAAATGCAAACCTGAACTGCCATCCTACCTGGAAGCAGAGTTTCGCGAGCTTAGCTGCATACTCCTCCTCAAGCTTCTCAGAGTTGGCCCGCACAATCTGGCGGTAGTTCTCCACCTCCCTCCGGGCATCATCAGCCAGCCGCTGGAAGAGCTTGGCTTCTGCTTCCTTGAACTTTACTATGGTCTCCAAGCTCCGGAAGTCATCTTCCTTTGATGGAGTGAAGTGGGACTCGATCGAATGAGGTTTGGGGTCACATTTTAGGACGTCGATTGGGGTGTTTAATACAGAACTGGTGGGTTTAAAATTGAAAGCAGATTTTGGTGGGGTGAGAGTCGCTGGTGTTTGAAGAGGAAGGATATCTGCAAGTTGACTTGCTTGAGCTGCTATGGTATTTTTAGATGTGCTACCAGTGACAGAGAACTCTGTAACTCCATCTGCAAAAATGAAATAATTAATTAGCTCTAGACAAAAATACTTGAAATTAGCAATATGACTGCAACTTGGTGAAAGGATCTCCAGTGTTATTATCAGCAATATGTTTGAAAATGGTATTGGTGAAACAATATAGTAAAGAGCAACGATGCTAGAAGTTAGATTGCAATATCATACAGTGCTATCAATATTCTCTATTCAAACAATAGATAGCACAGTACAGATATATTATAGAGTACAGACAAAGGAGAGCTCACACAGCAGCACATAGGAAGAGCTGATATTACTGGGAGCAAGATGTCGACATTTCTAATATGAACCTATACTTGCTATTTTCATGTAATCATTTTCTCCAAAGGATTCCATTGTACTGAAGGTACTATTTTCACATTGCACCAATAATAGGTGTAGAGCTTAGTGTGTAAGCACACGTAAGTAACCGAAAGCACAAACATGCAAACAGTCTGGTGTAAAATATCCAAGAAAAGGCATGCTCTCCTGCCAGCCCTGGTCTGATGTTTCAGCACAAACGTCGAAACCATAACACTAAATTTTTTGTTTTGGTCAGTTGGATCCAAACTACTGTTTGAAAGCAATCTGAAACCAAAAATTTTTGGTTTTGATTAAAATGGGGCCAAAGAGGATTTAATTACAAAAGAAGTAGCATAAAGCATCAATTCGATATGTCAACATGTTGTGAATTTATGTTTTCTTCAATTTTATTTCAAATGCATTATACTCATTTCAAATTTTCAAATAGGTTTGGGGACCTCAACAAAAATCTGAAACCAAGTAACTGAAACTATAACTATAAAAGGCCAATCAGAAGCTAACACTGAAGCACATATACACCATGATGTTTGTAAATAAGTTTTGTTCTATGACAAAGTTGACATGACACGACAATGCTTACACTTCACATATCAAGAGCTAAAGCTAAAAATAACACTCGAGTTCATCATATTATATATATAAAGCGGCATAATTTATTAAGGAAAATGTATCACTGCATAACAGAACATCCAACGCTCCACAATAATGAAATATAATAAGATTACCCAATCCTTAGAAATAAGATAGGTGACATGAGTAAGGTGTACAGGTGGAGTAAATTCACCAATCCAACATTGCATGGCCAAATCAAGATTTTGACACTTGGTGAAGCAAAGCTAAACATTGATTAAAATAGATGAACAAGAAATTGAACAAATAAATAAGACTTGAACAAGTATGATCTGCTCCGACCAAAGACATGCAAAAGTGATTGACAAATGGAGGACTTTGAGTACACCGAAAGAGTCGAGCTACCGCCAAGTATAAATGCTCCAACTGTCCCAGAAGCCATAACCAAATTTCAACATCTATAATTCATAACTGTTAGATTAAGTTGACTAGCGCTGCCTACAAATACTTACATTTCATAATAATTTGGAACATGCATAGACAGCTACAATTAGATTTTAAAACAATTATAGATCTAATCCTCACCTTTGTTCAATACAACCTAGCTAATTGAGAGAATAACAAAATGTTTTCAATAGCATAAAAGGCCAAGCAAAGATTGGTAAGGTGACTCACATTTGAAAAAATGCAGCATACTGTTACACGCATCTGGAGGCGAGATCATATTTTTGCCGAGCATGTTCAGGATCTCCTCAGCTTTTCCATGAAGCCCTTTCCCTTCAAAATCCTCGCTAGCACGAAAGATTTTCCTCACATAGTCTAGTTCTTTCATCAAGGTCTCGAGACCCCACTGCTTAGCACAGCAAGTAAAGACTTCCTTTACAAACCCAAACATTTCAGAAGCATGCCCACAACCCAGGCAATGGAACTGCATTTCGGACGTGCCCATCGGCCCCTTACGGGTTGGGCCAGGCCGAATTAGGTTCTTTTCAAGCCCACAAACAGCATGGCACCAATGGGAACAAACGTCGCATCCGACCCAACTGCATGTATTCAACGCACAATCGAACCTAAGGCAGATTGGGCACATGCAAGCACTGCAAAACCCCTTCTTACTGGAACAAATATTGCAATCACAATCATCTACAGGTAATAAGTTCTTGCAATTCAAGTTCTTGCACCTCATGAGCAAGAAAATCTCGACCAGTTCATTCGAAGGAACGCGAACTTTGCCCGAGACAAAGTTTGTGATGCCCGTCTTGATTGCAACCAAGATCTCTAGCTGCGCCCGGTTGGATTTTGAGAGCATCTCGGAGGTCAAATCCGACCGCTGCTCGAGCCGCCTCTGCAGCCTGGCAAAATCGTCCTTCCTCTCCGGCGAATCGATTAGATTCCTCAGCGCTTCTCTCAAAGCTTCTAATGATTCTGCCGGTAACTCTTGAAGAATTTGCGCCATGACGGGAATAGAATCCGATACGATTTCCCTCAACAGCCTATCTGTCCTCGGAAGAATAGCATTTCTCCCACTATCCGAGCTCAAAACCCCATTAATTTTCACCGGCCTCGCGGGCAATTCGGAAGGGAAGAAGGAGACGTTATCCGAGCTGTTATGCCCTCTATGAAGGCTATTGTTCAATTCCTTGTTGTTGACATGAGAAAACCCACTAGGGTTCGCAAATGCGACGTTGTGGCCATCGCCGACGGGCTTGAATCTACTATGAACTGACCCATTAGTCCCCTCCCCTGCGTACCACATCTGATCATTCTCGCGGGAAAAATCGTAATTTTCAGTGGAATTCCGAGTGAGAGAGCAGCTAGGGTTGTGGGAGAAGGGAATTGAGTACGAGTACGAGAGAGACGCGGCGCCGTAATCGTCGGAGTTCGTGGTCCTCGTATTTGAACTGTACGTCCTCTTCAGCGGAGCGACGACGGAGCTCGGGACAGCGGGGGTGGGGGCGGCTGCGGCCAAGGTGTTCGACGAGGCGACTGGGTTCGCCGACGGCTTGAGAGAGAGGGAGAGATTCGGGGGGCCGAGGGAGAGGCTTAGGGTTTCGACCTTCACCTTCTTCTCGCGTCCGGCGCCGCCGCCGCCCTCGGCGTCCGCGCGGTCCGGCGGGGCCTCCCGCTTCCCGCCGGCGAGCTGGAGGAAGTCGCGCTCGACCCACCGGCGATCGTCGTCGCCCGGAGAGCCCTCCGACGCGGCGGCGGCCGCGGCGGCGATCTCCTTGCCCTTGTTGCTCGCGCGCGGCCGCTCCATGGCTGCGAAGGGATCAGGCTGGTCCTTGTCTTGGAGGGTTAGCTTAGGGTTTTCGCAGAGGTAGGAGAGGGTGAGCTCCTGGGGGGCGGAGCTCCCGCCCTTGATGGCGGCGGCGGCGCTCTTGTCGAGATCGAGAGGCTTAGGGTTTGATTGTGCCGGATCGGGGTGATCCTTGGAGGGATCGAACTCATCGAACATGGCGGAGGAGGAGGAGAGGGGACAACGCACCTGAGATCGGAAACTGTAGGGTTTTGAGGAGGAGGAGGAGGAGGAGGAGGAGGAGGAGAAGAGAGCTAGGGTTTTGAATCTCGCTCTCTCTCTCTCTAGCTCTACCTCTCTCTCTCTCTCTTAGGGTTTCTCGCTCCTAGGGTTTCATCGTCGTCGTCGTCCTCGTCGTCGTCGTGCTCTCGTCGGCCACAAGAGTCTCCTCGACTCTCACGCGGATTTCTTTTTTTTTAATATATTTTTTTCTTGCATTATTTGCCCGATGCCCTCCATAGTACTTTTAATTACAAATTACCACTTTTTTTTTCACGTGTGAGTTGTGAAGCACAGTTACACAAAGGTAAAATAAAAATACAAATTGCAAATTACCATTTCCAACACAAAGCACTACTCATTACAATTTGATAAACGAACCTAAAACGGAAAGTAAATAAAAATATATTTTATATTTTATGATAAAATTATAAAAATATATCATAACTGAGTAATTACAATACATAGAACGCGATATTACATACACAGAGCCTACTAATAGTTTTCTAATTAAATTTTTTTTCAGACACTTCGTAATGTGTAAATCTTAACTCTTATTAGTAAACTTTTATACAAGTTTCGCCTTTTGTCTGAAATAATTAAGCTGAATATTTAATACTTTTAATATTTATAAATTACTAGTTACTTGCATCTAGTGCATTTGTATAACTTTTGTTTATTAATTCGCAGTGCTATTTCAATTTTCATCTAAAAAGTTATAATTTTTTAAGTAAAAATTAAATAATTTAATTAAGAAATATTAGATAGATTATTTACGGTAGACATATAATGTATGAAAAACTTTTTTCATTAGCAAAGAATTAGAATTAGAAGGGAACACTTTCAAAATTTTGGAATACCAAAGTTTTAATGTCCAATTTAATTTAATGTCAATTGATAAAATAAACCAAATGAAATGTTCAGGGACTTAAGTGCAATTTACTCTTTTTTTGGATATCCGCAAAACGTCAAAAAAGGGGGAAAAAAAAGCTTTTTGAAGTGTTCCGAGGGTTCGTTTTAAGATATAGATGTAATTGATCATCAACCGTTCGATGTGGACTGATATGAAGAGTTGACTTGATGAACGGTTGAGAACACGATCGTTGACTATTGGAGGGTGTAGTAAAGGAGTAACGTACCACGTGGAAGTGACTCTCCGCGTCGGCGTGCGCCGTGTGGGCCCCACGTATGGTGAAATGACGAAAATGCCCTCGCATTATATAGCCGTTGCTGACTTTTTGGGACGTTGTGGGTCGGAGTCGGGGAGTGGATTAGGTGGTCCGACCCGAACAGGAGATATTGGCTTTTGGTGCATAGGTTCTCGACACGTGTACTCCAATATTTGTGCGCATGACTTATCCAATTTGGCCACCATTATCTTTACAACTTTTATTATAATATTATTAGGCTAAATTATAAAAAAAAAACCCTACACTTTAGCCTTTACTCTTAATTAATCCTCTGCATTAAAAATTACATCAATTACCACCCTATACTTTATCATCATCTCCAATAGATCCAAACAAATTAACAAATTAACAAATTAAAAAAATATAGGAGATAAAATGTTTTATCCCTTTACTATTATGATATCAAACAAAAGATATCAACCAAATGTTCAAAACAGTGATAATTTTTTTTTATTTCTATTATTTCTCAAGGAGAAAAAAAACAAAAAAAATATTTAAAAAAATTTAAGCTTTTAGAGAAAGATAATTTGTACAAGTGGGTTTTGCTTATATTCCCCTCACTACTATTAATTTTTTTTAAATTTATCCCTCAATAATCAAAATATTCTTCCAAAATTCAATCCCATTAGTAAATCTTAGAGAGAAAAGGGATATTTCATGGAATTTTTTCAAATCAATTTTGCTCGTACAGAAATAAATAAGATATTTTTGTAGTTTTGAAGCACATATTATATATTATTTTTTTAAAAAAAATGTCATACTTCACAAGAGTGTATAAGGATTAAAATTTTGGTTTTAGTAATTGGGCTATAGCATTTAATATTCATTTTAATATACCGACCGTCCCTAGCGCAAGTGGCAAAGAGCTTGGTGGTTGGTACCTGAGGTCCCGAGTTCGAATCCTAGTCGTACACATTTCTAACTAAATAACTAAATTTATTTCTAAAAAAATAAACGAAGCGCGTGCTACCTTTCTCTCAAAAAAAAATATTGATTTTAATATTCAAATCATATAACTAGAGACCCATTTTGGTAAGTTAATCAAAATATGGGGTGGTCAAGTGAACTACATTAGGTAAGAGAGCCACTTCAAGTTGTACTATAGTACATGTTGGATCACTACATGGTTCATCTCAAGTGGTCACCAATTACAAGTGGACACTTTAATCCTCGAACTTACTAAGTTGTTACAATTAAGTTTCACAATCTAATTTTTTGAAATAACTATCGATGAATTACTAATATTAGAAATAATGTAATATTTTAATTATTATTATATTATCGAATATTGCTACAATTTAGAAAGTCCGAGAACTAAAATGCCACATACCTCATAGTTCGATTCAGAAATTACAGCTAATTAAAGTTTGAGGACTAAAGTTGTTATGCGCCTCATAGTTCAATGTGAGACCCCAGATAAGTCCTATATATGAGATATAATAGGGCTAAATTTTCAACCCGGCTTAAGTATTTTGGGTGGTGGCTAGGCCGAAGAGGTTGAGAGAGTTGAGCGTGCTAGGACGGGAGTAGTCCTAGAATGGGTGACCCCCTGGGAAGTCCGGAGCGTCACAGTTGGTATCAGAGCCAATTACTAGCCGGAAGTGTGAGATGAGTCTCGGCTGAGCCAGGATCTAAATGATAGGCTAGCGAGACGTCTCACATCGCCTGGTACTTGTGAGTCTGAGCCTGACGAGGACGTCATAGCTTAAAGGGGGGAGGGAGATTGTGAGACCCCAGATAAGTCTTATATATGAGATATAATATGGCTAAACTCTCAACCCGGCTTAAGCATTTTGGGTGGCGGCTAGGCCGAAGAGGTTGAGAGAGTTGAGCGTGCTAGGACGGGAGTAGTCCTAGGATGGGTGACCCCCTGGGAAGTCCGGGACGTCACATTCAAACTAGAAATTATAATAAATTAAAATTTAAAAACTAAAGTGTCACGCGCATCATAGTTTGAGGACCAAAAGTGTAATTTACATTAGAATTTATTAATGAATTACTTCCACTTGGACTTAGAGTTTGGTAACATAAAAGCTTGTGTAGTGGCAAATTAGGTTGACTCACTTTGCTCTTTTTCTTTTTTCTTTTTCTTTTTCCCTCACTAGACCCTATACCTAGATTTCATAAAATACTGAAAGAAAGTGTTTCTAGAGCTCATTATGTCAAGCACTATTTATAGTTGAATACTCATTGATCAACAAGTTGTAACCAAAGTAATTATAAGGGATAGCACTCATTCATCATTAAGTCTATGTTTCCTTACTTATAATTATCATCTACTAAGTGGTAGATACTCTATTTGACCAAACAATTGGGCATATATTTTGTTGAATATAAAATTTAAAAAAGCAACGTTCTCTGATAGCTTTAGTTTTTAGAAAACAACGATCATTTCATATTATTTAACGTGGTATATATATATATGTGTATATCAGAGTAGGAGGTCTGGAGTTCAAGTCTCGAGCTCAGACGTGACGAAGAGTGTTGAATATAAATATTAAAAATGTTGTTTTCTCGGAGCATAATGTTTTGGAATATTCTAATATATACGTATATATATTCCTCCATCAAATGTAAGTGCATGATCAAAGTTGCTCTACTGTAATGATCTGGTCCGCTAGCAGTAATAACTCTTTGAGCCCAAACCATCGGCCCAAATTGCTTAAGCCCGGTTATTATTACTAGCGCTCATAGTTTCTTATAAGCTAATCACAATCTCGTTCTTATCTGATGTGGAACAATTAGAATGTCACATCTACATAATGAATTTACAATTGGGCATATATTCTCTTTGACATATGCCTCCACTAGCTCTATCTCATTGCATGATCAATGTAGTTCTACATAAGAAACTCAAAAGGAACAATTTTAGCTCCATATATAAATTACATACAACACACAACAATTGGAGATGGTTCTACTTTATAAGAAGCATCCATATCACAATACCAAGCATAATTAATGTTCTTTGAAGGGAAGCAAAGAAAGAAAATAGAGATATGCAACAAGAATCAACACTTCGCAACCACCATTATAAGTTTCACATACCTTACCCAAAGAAATGAAAAGAAAACCAATCAAAGATCAACACAACTCAAAGCCTAAGAGTGAGATCAAGCTCCTCGGCCGACGACAAGGCGTTCACCGCGCCGTCGTTCGAATTCGAATTCAAGTTCGAACCGCTTATCGTTTCGAGACCCCTACGTTCGATTTGCCTGAAACTTCCGGGCCAGTAAAAGCCCAACTCGTCGTCCTCCGCGAAGAACGGCATCGGCCCGAGCAAACCGCGGACGAACCGCGGCCCGCCGTGGCCCTCTTGCCTCTCCAACACCCCTTGGTGCAATGAGGAGTGAGCCTTGATCCCCAAAGAGTGTAGGTTTGATCCATGGAGGGGTAGTGAGGACATGCTAGAGTAAGAAAATGGTATGAATGTGTTCAGTTTTAGTGCCCTTTTCGCGAGGCTTCGCTCTCTTTTATGCGCATTTTGGTGGCCTCCTAGAGCTTGGGAGCTGTAGAACTTCCTTTGGCAGTAGTTGCATGAGAACACTCTTGAAGGGTTGGGGGGATTGTGTTCATGATTTGGATTCTGATCACTTGTGCTCTCACTAGTGCTGGTCAAGGAGTTGTTCCAAGCATTGTTGTTGGCTTCTGGAGATGAACATGCATTATTGATGGTTAGCGAGAGGTCGAGATCTGACGGTCGGAGGGCGTTCGTCTGTCGATCTTCCTTCGAAACAGAGGCTGGTGATGATGCCTGGTTGGAGATGTTGGAAGCTCCTTGGCTGCTGCTACTTTCAGAGGCTTCTTCAAACCATTCTTGGTTTGATTTCTCCATGTCCTCAATTGAAAGTTGTGCTGCAGGGGATCTGAAATATTCATCTGCAGTAGTTAAAACTTAATAATCTGACGAAATTTCGCTAGTTTACATCCACTGTTTCATTCACATAACAAGAAACAGATCAGGGACTGATAGAATGCATGCAGTTCCTACTCTTTGCTTCCAATGCAGTTTGATTTACATGAAAAGTTGATGTAAAATTGCGTATCTTTCGACATTTAGACATTGTCCTCCTTTACCCGACATAATCGCGACATTATGTAGCGATGCGAAGTTTAGTAACACTTGTTGGATGTGGCCTACGTGATTTATTCAAAGCGATCCATAAAAATACAGTCGATCCAACGGTTAGGATGTATCTGGGCACGTCCTTGATAGACGGACGTGATTAAACACCCTTACATTAGGTTATATATATATATATGATATAACGGGAGTCCCGGTGTAACCCTAATTCTAACTTTCTGTGACGGCTCTATCTCTTGGGATAAGAGAATAGACTCGAAACATCCCGCTCTTTTACAGATCGTGAACGAGGATGAACCACAAGGAAAAATCACCGTCTACAATTCGTGTTTGGAAATCGAAATCATGGCAGAAGGTACAAATTTAATCTTTTTATGGTTTAACAACACTAACTTTTCGTACCGAAAAAAACAGAATGAGAAAACCAACACTTTTGTGTAGATTTTTTTTCTGAAGATCTTAGGCTTCTGATGGTAAATGAAAAGCTTTTATTTTCAGCAAGTGTAAGACAATTAATAACTTCACTATTAATTTGCTTGTTCTCTCTGTACCATTTCAACATAGCAAGCCAAACTATAACTGAGAAAAAAACAACAACATGAAAAAGCAAATAAATATGAAAAGAAAATGGTAACTAACATGATGTTTCAATTAATGATAGTGACAGTATCTTTACAAGATGTGTGGTAAGAGAAGTTGATTACATGCAAATAATTAGGCATTACACTCTTTACAAGATGTTTTTTTATAAAAAAAAACACAAAAATTTAAAGAGAAATTGTAGCATGAATTTTGTTTCCATCACCTCCATAAACAGTATGTGGACTTGCAGATAAAGCACAAAGAAAGAAAAATACCTTTCCAAAAATTAAAATATATATATAAAAAAAGATAATCTAATTAATTAAAAAAAAAGGGAGTGGCCTAAAAGATATCTTTGATCCAGGATGAGCTTGAATTGGTAAAGTTGCATAAATTGGATAAAAAAAAAAAATGAAGCATGATTAAAAAGCCAAAAACACACCCAAACAAAGAAAAAAAAAACACACACAATTTATTTGAAATAAATGATGAGAACTAAATAAATTACCAACCAAGAAAAAGATAAGATAAAAAGGATATAATAGATTTGATGAGTTGTATATATGTACCAACTATGGATCATCTCCAAAGTCCACTAATTTTCACCCCTTACACCATTGTGTGTCATGTGGGCTCTAATGGCTTCATGGGTCTTGGCTCTTTTGATAAGAGATTGAGAGAGAGAGAGAGAGAGAGAGAGAGAGAGAGAGAGAGAGAGAGAGAGAATAAAAGAAGAGGAGATAGAGAGAGAGATGGAGAGAGAGAGAGTGGTGAATTGAGAGGTGGGTAGTGTAAGTATGTATAGTGGGGGAGATGGATGGATGCTTAATTATGGAAAGAAAAGGTTGGGGGGTGTGTGGGAGAGGTCAGAGGTGGGAAAAGAATTAAGAAAAGGAAATGACACTGCTACATGTGTTGCTGTGTGGATTTCTCAGTGGGGAAAAGTGGGTGGTAGTCTCCCTTTTAAGTATATGTATATAATAGCTACTAAGATACTCTCTCTCTCTCTCTCTCTCTCTACCCAACAAGGCCACAACCAAGAAAAGAGAGTTTAAAGAAGAGCTCCTACTGCACCCCCTTCTGCTACTGCCTACTGCTATCCATCTGCAGCACAATGTGTGCTGCTAACTATTGGCATAAAGAAAAGGAAAGCAAAACACTGGTCCACAGTGAGTGAGAGAGAGAGAGAGAGAGAGAGAGAGAGAGAGAGAGAGAGAGAGAGAGGAGTTATTATGAGGACCTGGTCCATTATGATTAGGTCTCCAATATTGCCTTTACGATTGATCTTTTTTTCTTTGAGAGAAAAATAGCACGCTACCCGTTTCATTCATTAAATTGATAAATTATATTACAGGGGTGAGGCAACTTTAAGCCTACAAAGTGGCGACGACGAAAAAAAAAGAAAAAAAAAAGAAAAAGAAAAGAGAGAGAGAGAGAGAGAGCTTACGGTGCCGTATACGGGGGCGCGCATCCTTTACGATTGATCTTGATGGGTAACCTGTTGAGTATGTTACTAGTGTGTAAAAGTTAATCTTAATCTTAAAAAATGAACGGCCAGATTTAAATTGATCGGTGTATTGAAGCGTTTCTCTAATTTTTATTATTTTCGAGAACAGAAAATATCGTCTTATAAGTTAGAACAGCTGTAAATTTGTATTTGCATGCATTCAATATTATTCTGGATAAATGGTTTAGAACAATGTCTAAATATGTTTTAAAAATAGTTAATTTATATCAGTATATTTTATATAAATTATTTATAAAATTCTTTTATGTAACTATTTAAAATATACTATTTTCTTTAATTTATTTTATATAACGATTTCTTTTATGCAACAATTTATTTTAGATAATTAATCTATAATTATGTGTAATGAATAAAATATAATACTAGCAATGTCCTTCTAATTTTAATTAATAATACTATAAAATTCAATACAAATTCAAAGAAATATATTAATATATGAAAAAATAATTGATGATATATATATAATACTTAATATAAAATAAAATAATTAAATATTAATATATAAATTGATAAAAGTTAATAAAATAAAAAATATATCACATTTAATTAATTTATATTATATAATAAGACTTAAGTAAAAATGTATTAAATATTTATATTAATATATTTATTTATATATCTATTTGTCTAATAAAATAAAGAGAAGAACAAAGTTGTTCCTAGTTCCTTGGGAACAACTTTTTTCAAGTTCCAGAACAACTCGCTTTGATCAAAACAGCTTGTTCCGCCCAATTTTTGCACTGTCTGGGTACAAGTTGGGGATATCCCCTTCCCTCGAACCAAATGCAGCCTAAGAGAACAGTAGCAAGCTATCCGTTTTATTTATTTTTTTAAGAAATAAATTAACTAGAAATATGAAGCAACTAGACTTTGAACTTGAGACTATCAAGTTCTTAAGGGCTGTTTGGTTTCTCAAAAAAGTATGAAAAAAAAATTCAAGAAAAAGTTTTTCTAGAATTTTTTTTTAGTTTTTTGTCCGTTTGGTTTCAAGAAAAACTGAATTGTTTTAAAATTTTTCATATTTTATAGAATTAGCTAGTGTTTTCATTTGCCAAAAAAAAATTCAGAAAGCGAAAATACTAATTCTCCATGAAATCTAGAAAAAAAGATTTTTTTTTAAAAAATACTAGTTTTCGATGAAACCAAACGAACAGAAAATTGAAAAAAAAAAAAAAGATTTTTCATTAAAAACTTTTTTCTCAGAAAAAGTTTTTATAATTTTTTTAGGAACCAAATAGCCCCTTGGCCAGTTGCGCTAAGTTAAGTCGATCATTATGGATAGGTCTCCTAAAACACACTTTTAGGAGGTAGTCTGTTATGTGGCAATTACACCACATCATTTATAACCAGCTAATTATTATTTTTTTTTGAAATAAAAGTACAACAAAATTTTAAATTATGAAGGGACGTGTAAATCCTAGGGATGCATTTTGATTGACTAGAGATACAACGTTAGCAATGCGACCGTCACACTCTAGACTTTTTCCACTTTTAGAGGTCTTAAAATAGAATTTTAGGCTTTAAATTGGATTTGCATATGTGTGTGTGTATATATATATATATATATATGGTAAAAAATCATCATAATTTTTGTACCCTAAAAAATCATAATTTTCAGAAATCTATTTCTTATGCAACTAACAATTAATAACTCTTTTAACAATGTTGAGTTGTGGGACTATTTGATGTGTAGGACCATAAGCAGTAGATTTCTAAAGCTTCTGATTTTCTCATCTGCAGAGTGCTGCTAAGAGATTGTTCAATCACATATTCACATCCAATGCATTATATTTTGATTTGTAGGCTTTTATGATTGAAAATTATCACTATATTATTTATTGGGTGACGTGGCCGACCAGACAATTTATGTGGGTGTTTGACCTAGATTCTGAAAAGTAATTTTAGGGTTAAAAATAATTTTTCCTTCAATAGAGTGTTTGGTAATCTTTTTTTTTTTTCAAAATCTGATTCAGAAGCAGCTAAAATCTGCCTTTTGACATTTGATTCTGATTTTGGACTCAAATTTTAGATTTTTCATTTAATTTTAAATTTTAAATTTAAATTTAGATTTAAAATTTAAAATTTAAAATTTAAATTGTACATGTTAAATTTTAAGTTCTAAACTGCAAATTTCAAAATTTAAACTTAAATTTAAATATCAAATTTCAAATTTTAAATTTAGATTTTAAATTAAAATATTAAATTTAAATCCTAGTTCATATTTTAGATTAAAATTTTTAAATTTTACATTCTAATTCTAATTTTGAATTATTTTAACATAAAATTTAGGAAAAAAATTATTATTTGCAAACGGTAAATTTTTTTTGCCAAACAGCTTTACAAAATTACTTCAGAAAAAATAGTTTTCATCTAAATTCAGCAAAACGCTCTACAATTTTTAACCAAAATCAACTCTCCAAATCAAAATCAGTTCTCCAGAAATCACTTTCCCACAGCCAGACCAACAGGCCCTATACAACTGTATTAGTCACATCGATTTATGCAACTATTTGATGCCTAAGACACCATGTAGAGTTCGAAAACTTCTGACCTTTTTTTTTCATTATTGAAATACTATTTACAGATTGCATATCTATGATCACATCCAATGTATTATGTTTAGATCTTCACGATTAGGATTAAAAACCTATCGACAAACCGGTTCTTGGCTGACGTGGCGGACCAAATCTAGACAACAATTTCTAGAGAGAGAGAGAGGGAGAGGGAGAGGGACCATTGCATGATATGGGGCTTTTTGGGTGAATCATGTATCCTGTATGCTTTGCATTTGATTTTACTTGTCCTGTGCTCTTCTAGTGCCATGCTATGCTCATTTGCAGTGACTTGATCACTTTACATTACTTTTTTTTTCTTTTTCTTTTCTTCTTTTTGGTTTGTTTTAAAACTTTATAGAGGAACATTAATTAGTTAGATCTGTTGCAATGGTACAAAAAGCATGCAGCAGTTAAAAACCAATAATAGAGGGCATGAGTTTTATAAAAATTTGTACAGTAGACAATTATATAGACATAATTATATAAAGATGTATGCAACATGCATGTATAGATGTAAGGTTTAATTTGTACATATATATATATATATATATCTTACATAAATCTTTCAAATAAAATCATGTAATTTAAAACCAAAATAGCTTTCTTTTTTTATCTTCTTTTCTTCTTTTTTCCTCTTTTTTTATCTCTTTTTTTCTTCTTCTAGACGGCTGGACGTTAAGTTTGATCTTCACTGTATAGGTTATTGTAACACAGCTTTCATGCTGCAACCAATGCGCGCTACTTGTACTCACTCTTTTCTTAATGAAACTGTTTTAGAAACCTCTTGAAACCATTTTAAAAAGCCAATTTCGCCACATTGGCCTAATTTTTGACAAATTCATGTAGAGAAATGGCTAACTAAGAAGATGGATTTACTCTTGATCAACTACATAACCTTGTCATGTGTGCATACATACATACATACATACATATATATATATAAAGAGAGAGAGAGAGAGAGAGAGAGGGAGTTGACCTCCTATGCTTTTAAAAGCACAGGAGCTTAACGTACTTATGATTTTTTAGCCGTTAGATCACCTCAAGATCCATACAGCACGAGTAAAGAGGACTTAATAGAACACACTGTTAATAATGCTGCACGGATCTTGAAGTGATTCAATGGCTAATAACTCATAAGCACAAATGCTCATGTGCTTTTAAAAGCACAGGAGCTCAACTATATATATAAAAGAAACAATTTAGTAGTTTCAATAACTAAATATTTTCCAACCCACATGATTAAGTTCCATTAAATTTGTTTTGTGGACACTAGTGGATTAGTTGAACATGACAGGCAGTTCATGTCCCAAAATTATTGATCAGCTACTTTTGAATTTGACCATATATGAATGTGATGCAGAGAATGTGAACTACTTGAAGTTGTAAATGCATTAACTTTGAGCTAAAATGGTTAATAAAAATTGCACTAGTGGTGGTATCTTTTGGGGTTTTGGATTATGTCTCCCTTATAATTTTTTAGTGTCACTCCTTTGAACATGATAATCTAGTCTATGAGAAAGTAATAGTTATTATTCTTGTTATAAGTGAATTATAATTCTATTCTATTCTTATAGGTTGATTAGTTTATGCTCTATTTTGAGTCACAAATATATTAGGACCACACCAACATTATTTTTCCCCATTTTATAATATCCACTTGCTTATATAGACATTAGTTAGGGCTAAAGTAGGGAGTATGTCCCAATTAGAACCCTATAATTTGGACCACATTAATTCTAGTACAAGCATGATATATATTAAAGATTTTTAAATTTTACTTTTTCATAAGTGGATTAGTAGATTCCTTATTATAATTCATAGGTTTAATAACAAAAGTTTCCCTTAAGTCATGTCTCATTTACCTCCTTGTATTAAATGTTGCATCAATTATCTCCCTGCACTTTGTCACTATTTCGAATAGGTTCGTAAATTTGGGATAATCAATAAATTAGGTTTCACTGAAAGGAGTTGGCATATCACATTGTTCCACATCTTAACAATCTAATTCACAACTCAAAAAATAGATAAAATATTAGATAAAAGAGATTTTCTATTTTGCTAATACTATCGATATTGAGAGTTTATCAAACAATTTTATTCAATTTATACGATTTTATTGCACTAGTTATAACTAAGTTCATTTGCCAATTTATTTCCACTAAGTTTAATAGCTAAATTCAACAATTATCTAAAATTTTGGGCCTACTTGAAATAATGTCAAAGTATATAATTGATGCAATTTTTAATTCAAAGTGACTGAGACAAGGGTTGAAATAATGCCAAAGTATAGAAAAATAATGGGATAACTTTAAATACCTCTCATGTGGTTTCGTGCTTTCTAAAGTATATCACTTTAGTACCGTGTGGTTCAAAGTGTATCACTTTAGTACCTGTGCTTTCGTTATTCTCTTTTTGTTGTCTTTTTGTTAATTTTTTCGTTAAATTAGTGAGAAAGTTAAAACCACAGGATAGTAAAGTGAATATTTGATAAACCATAAGTGAGGTATCTGCAGTTTTTTCTATATAATTTAATAAAAAAATTGACGAAAAGATAACAAAAAAAAAGAATAACCAAACAACAGGGTACTAAAGTGATACACTTTAAATCACAGGATAATAAAATGAGAAAGTATGAAACCACAGAGGTGGTATTTGAAGTTATTCCAAAAATAATTGATGAAAATTTTAATGCGGAAAGATAATTGAGATAGAGTGCAAGGAGAGTTTTTTTTTTTAAAATTTAGCCTAAATAATTTGATCTTAATATTTCAAAAGGCAAAGTGGAGCTTGGGGAGTTCAACACAAATCATCAAGTGGTGTAACTCCACCTCTCCATGTTGGAATTTGCTTTAATTAAAGTGCAATAATGCGGTTAGGGTCGGGTTTGAATTAGGTTATTTTGGGTTCGAATAATTCGAGGTACATTGTACTTGGTTAATTTTTGGGTTCTAGGGTGTCTTAGGTTTTGAAATACAATTTTCACTTTGTCATTTTGTAATTTAAAAATTTATACTTAATTACCATGCGATTTGTTTTTGCTTCACCATAAAAAGCTACTGTTAAAGAGGGTAGCAAAATGATATTTTTTTTACAAATCACAGGATAGTAAAGTGCAGATTATATAATAGTAAAATATTATATTGTACCACCTAGTGGTTTGCGAAAGGTATTAATTTACTATCATGTTTAACGATTTGTTCTGATAAAAATGTACAAAATTTATCCAAACTATGGACTATTTTGATTTAGCTATCCAATATTTCAAAATTTTGATTTTACTACATAACCTTTCAATTTGTTTGATTTGAGTCTGTCAACGGCAAGATTTCAAATTTTGAATACGTCATTTATCTTTATGGATTTAGTTAGTATATTTCATACAACTTTTACAACTATAAATTTATTAAAGTAAGTAATTAGTTTAAATTTTAAAGTCAAAGCACAGTTGACTGAATCAAATCAAATAAATTGAAAGGTTAGATAATAAAATCAAAATTTTGAAATGTTGGGTAGTCAAATCAAAATGATTCATAGTTCAGATAAGTTCTGACATTTTTACCTTAATATAAAACTATAAAATAATTAAGTGCAATTTTTAAACCACGGGATTACACAGTAAAACTATATTAAACCACAGGGAAAGGAAATTAAAGCTTACTTTTTTTTCCGTGCAAAGAGACGACGGTTTGAACCCTAGCTTGAAAAGAGAAGTCATAGCGGTAGGCTTAAATGGGCCAGCATTGAGGTCGGATTGGACCGAGTCACGTTCGAAATGACGTGAGACCAAGTTGGGCCGAGTCATGCTCGAAGTTGTGTGAGGCTGGTTGGATCAAATCACAATCGAGACCCGTGGATGATGTGTTTGTACGTTTTAAGTGAATTGATTGCGTATTTCTAGTAGCTCAAGCTTTTGGGTTTAATGATTAGCGCCAACGATCCGACAATAGCTAGTTGGTTTCAGGTCAAAACCATTGACGAGATGAAATTGACTTTCATAAGATATTGTTAGACCACAGGTAGCCCTATATATGAGATATAATAGGGCTAAACTCTCAACCTGGCTTAAGCATTTTGGGCGGTGGCTAAGCCCAAGAGGTTGAGAGTTAAGCATATTAGGACGGGAGTAGTCCTAGGATGGATGCTCCCCTAGGAAGTTGGGGCGTCACAATTGGTATCATAGTCAATTATCAGCCGAAAGTGTGAGATAAGTCTCGGCTGAGCGAGGATTATACAGCGGGGAGTGCGAGGCTCTCATACTGTTCACTGTTGTGGGTGGAGCTGGCTCACCACAAAGTCGGTTTAGGCTAGCGAAACGAGTCTCACATCGCCTGATACTTGTGAGTCTGAGCCTGACGAGAACGTCAGGGCTTAAAGAGGGAGAGATTGTGAGACCTCAAGTAGTCCTATATATGATATATAATAGGACTAAACTCTCAACCCGGCTTAAGCATTTTGGACGGTGACTAAGTCCAAGAGGTTGAGAGAGTTAAGTGTGTTAGGAC
The DNA here is from genome assembly GCA_016920855.1 of Puya raimondii. Classification (NCBI taxonomy): domain Eukaryota; kingdom Viridiplantae; phylum Streptophyta; class Magnoliopsida; order Poales; family Bromeliaceae; genus Puya; species Puya raimondii. The sequence continues at coordinate 140,516,658 of JABWPP010000050.1, forward strand.
GGGAGTAGTTTTAGGATGGGTGACCCCCTGAAAAGTTGGGGCGTCACGGGTATTTTAAGTTTGCAAATACAAATCCCACTTAAACTCATAAAACTCATATGAAATCAAACTCCATAAGCTATTGGATTCTACTTCTAGGATCCGATTTGATAAGTTGGTTTGGTTTTAGATCGAGTTGTCGGGTTATAAAACAACTCCATTGCAAACCCTAACTAACCATGGGTGATAATTATATGTATCTAGCACTAAACCTGGAATCTCAATCCGTATCTGTGGATACCCACGGGTTATACACAAATTTATGGGTATGAGTATTAATTTTTCTCATCCAAAAAATTATAGGTAAAATGGGTAGGTACCCATTAAATTATGAATATTTTGGGCAACCACAGGTACCCACGTATACCTACATATATAATTTTAAAAAAAAATTTAAAAATAAATACTTTTTTTATTTTATCCGTCCTTAAAACTCTAATACTAATTTCTCCTACTGTCATTTTTTTGGTTTATTATATGTTGTTTGTTGTGATGTTTAAATAATAAGTTATGTTTAGATTATTTAAAAATATTATATATGTTATTTGTGTTTGAAAAATATAAGAACAGAAAGAAAACAAATAAAAAAAAGATACATTGTGGATAACTCATATACCTGCTTACCCACCTGCAGGCGGGTATGACTAAGGATGATGGCAACCCAAAAATTTGCGGTAATCCACAGGTAATTTTAACGAATGAAGCAGGTATGTAGCCGACTACCTCTCTCTATCTCTCTCTATCTCTCTCTAAATAAAAATTTTAAAAATTTTAAAAAAAAGGACAATGATATGTGTGCAACTTTTGATACTTGTTTAGGTAGATGATCATGTCAATTTGAGGACCATCAAATGAATTATGTGTACATCCGTTGTTAGGTCCCAACATGTCACATGACATGTTAAGTTAGAGCCAAACAAAGAAGTAGTGTTCAGTACTTGATCCACTTATTAGGAAATGTACTTTTATTTGCCCTTTTATTAGTTATGCAAATAATATAAGCTAATAAAGTTAGAGAGAGAAAAAAAAAACTAAAAGCTATAAATCTTTTTGGTTAATTTAAACTATAATTAAACTTCCTAATTGGAATTTGATTGATCAATGGCTTAGTTACATTGTTTGATTTGATATTTAGCTCAAAATAAAATTTTAGAATAGACATTTTTGTAGCTATGCATGGGAACATAAAAGGTAAGACTTTCAACTTAGAATCTGTTTGGCCCAAATTTTGTAATCTGCTCTACTGCATCGTATTACAGTGACGAAAAATATTAAACATAGAATTTTTATGAGTTACACACGTCATATTATGCAAGCCCACAGTAAATAAATTGTAACAATTAAAACGCACTACAGCGTGTCTAACAAGTTAGGCTAAATATGCGACAAAATGAAATACGAAGTTTCTATTTTCTGTTTACTTAGCGATAACTAGGGGATTGTAAAATGATTAATTTCAATATGAGTGATTAGAGATGTATTAGAGAATGTTTAGAATGACTAGGGATCATGTAGTGAAAGAATTAGAATAGAATCTATATAACTCTCCATGATCAAATCATCTAAGTGCAATTATAATTGCATTAACACAAGCCACATTTATACTGATAATTTGTGACATCGCAATAGTTCCACATTGGATGGGAATTGAATTGTCATTGTATATATAAGAGAACTCCACCCTAATAATAATAACTGGGCTTAAGAATTTTGGGCCGATGATTTTGGCTCGACGAGTTAATATTGCTAGTGGGCTGGGTCGTTACATTTGGTATCAGAGCCAATCACCAGCCGGAAGTGTGAGATGAGTCTCGGTTGAGCCAGGATCAGAATGACAAAATAACAGGCTAAGCTAGGATCGGGATGACAAGGTGATAGATTAAGCCAGGGTCAGAATGACAAGTCTAGTGAGACAAGTCTCACATCGCCAGGTGATCTTGGGATGTGTATGTTCCAATAGTCCCACATCGGATATGAATGAGGTTGTCATTATCTTGGGATGTGTGTGTTCCAAAAGTTCCACATCGGATGTGAATGAGGTTGTCATTGAGTATATAAGAGAACTTCACCCTAGTAATAATAACTGGCTTAACTATTTTGGGTCGATGATCTGGATTCAATAAGTTATTATTACTAGTAGGCCGGATCGTTACATAATTGCACTCAAATAAAACAAAATGTTACCTCCCTTCTTGTAGAAGAGAGGGGCTTCCTAATTCTTATTTAGCCAAAGAGAGATTTCATTTGACCCACTTTTCCATTTCTAAAAGATTTGGTGTCACTTATCCTGCTTTTGGAAGGAAAAGAAAGGAGGAAAAAAGAAAAATAGTAGAAAGAAGTCTAAAATACAAATATATATATATATATATATATATATATATATATATATATATATATATATATATATATATATATATATATATATATATATATCATTTTTTCTCATTCCCCTCTGTAAAAGTTAGTATATATTTCTAGGTCCATTTTCTACAAAATTAATTTTTTGGATAACATAGTATCTTAATTAATTTTAAACTTCTTCATTCTGCGAAGTCGTGAGTTCAATCCCCTTTGATATTTAACGAGTTTAAATTTGTGAGTGGGAGTGTTAATATATATTTTTGGGTCTGTTTTCTACGAAATCGATCTTTTTGGATAACAGTAAAAATCTACCCCCATTAATTGCGCTTAGAAAATCAAAAATATAAAAACTTTGCTGGAGCGAAAAGTTGAAGTAAATATCACAAGGTGCCAAAGCCAGATGAAAGCTCAGTTAAGTGCTTTCATTCACAACACAAGAATCGTTCCAGAGAAATATTACTACACAAATTATTAATAATTGATCAATAATATATTCTTCACAACACAAGTGGAGCATGTTTGTTTCATCGAAAATGACGGAAGATAAAGACGTTTGCAGCTGTAAAGCACACTTTCGTTATTTGATTCGCAGTGTAACATCCTAATAGTTTCATATCGAATGAAAAAAGAGTTTTGATTGAAATGACACGCACCACAACATTAATAGCTGGATTTAAATATTTTGGGTAGGTGGTTTAGATCCAACGAGGTATTATTGCTAGCGGGTCGGATCGTTACAGTTAGCATCAGAGACGAATACCAGCTAAAAGTGTGAGAGCTAAATACTATACAGGGCATCACTACGAGTTTGGCGGGAGCCATGTCTTGAACCTGCAAGAACCACCTCTAAGATCTCACATCGTCTGATAATTCTGATCTATAAGTGTGATTGGGTTTGGACCTGACAAGGACGTCAAGGTCTAAACGGAAGAAGTCCGTAATACCCCAACAGTCCCATATTAGATAGAAAAAGGGTCATAATTGAGAATATAAGATAGAAAATGAGTCCTGATTGGGAATATAAGAGGCCATGCTGCCTACCATTAATTCTAGAGCAGAGCCACTGGACACTGTAAGGTTGGGCTTAAGTATTTTGAACCAGTGGTTTAAGCTCAACGAGTTATAATTACTAGCAAATCAAGTTACATGCGTAAATAAATTTGCCATAACTCCACTTTTCCAAAATATTCATCGTGGATGTGCCGAATTTAACTTTTCCAAAATATTCGTCGTGGATGGTGCCAAAGTTAAATAAACTTGCTCATAACTCTACTTATCCAAAATAGTGCAATTGACTTTGCCGTGAGTGATGCCGAAGTTAATTATGAGAGACTGAGATATAAAAAAAACAATAAATATAACTTTTTCATCCTCTTATATATTAATATGAAAAATTTTATTAACATAAGTAAAAATGTAGGATAATTACAGTTCCAAAGTCATTAACCTTTTATCAAACAAATAATTACAATTCCAAGGTTATTAATCTTTTATCAAATAAACAGCGGTGAAAAAAAATATAGTTACGTATGAACGTCAGTTCGACTTAAAGTTATTTTTAATCAAAAAAATTATTTACGGACAAACAAACATGTGCTTATTAAAGTACTTTGTGATCCAAAGAAGCCCCAGCGCATCTACAATAATTGGAGAAGCAATCATTTCCAACTCACCTGCATAATATATAGCCTGTAATGACATTTTGTCATCTTCGATAGCTCTAGTAAAGAATTATGAAGCTATTTTTTTATTTTGTTCTTTTATTTAGCTTAGATCTAATGGGTTATTTGATTCGCTGCATATTAAGTTACAGTATAGTTGGAGCGGCATGCGAGTCTAAAAAGGTCAAATTAATTTCCTACAGATTTCTATAAAAATATTAAATAATAAATAAATTTCTATAAAATTTAATGGATCAGATTTATTCCTTCGAAAATTCTCTAATTTGCAAATATATATCTCCAAAAGTTCTAATTCGTTCGTATATGTCTTTGTCATTTGATTCACCATAAGTTTTTTAACTGTGGATGCGTAAAATGACTATTTTATCCTTACAAATTTGTCCATATAAAAAAAAATTCTTTTTCTCTCTCCTTACCTTCGCCGCGGCACGTGCGGCGTGCCTCATTTTTCCTGCGATCGAGGGCCTCGCCTTCGACATTGCTGCCACCATAGGTCTCGTTGTCGTCATGGATAAAGAGGAGAGGGTGAGAAAGATGACGAAACTCAACATTGGGAATACAGATTAAATTGGTAAAAAGGTCACCCTTAGTTAACTGTGGTTAGCGTTTTTAACTCGTGGTTATCTAAATTTTAGTAATAAAAGGATATATTTACATATGGGAGGACCTTTGGAGGGATAAATCTGATAACTTAAATTTTGTACAAATATTTTTGCTATTCGATACTTTTGCAGGAGGCATATGCAATTATCCCAAAAAACATCTATTTAGTTTGATGCGGTTGTAATTTAATACTGTAGTTGAAATGACAAATGAAGGCCCAACTGCTGCATTTCAACCTACGCCCAAATTGAAGATAGTTTGAAATGCACCAGGTAGAGTGAGTAATTCTATCATAAGAGTGACCTTTCGCGACGACTTATCTCTTAAACAAAAAATATTAAATTTCTTTTTTTGAAGGTAATCTCACTAACACTGTTATAAAATAATAAGGTCGTGAAATAGAGAATAACAAGATTGTCAAAGTCGAACGACCTCTTAAAAATAAAGAATCAGATGCTTTAAGATAGGAGTTATTGATCTTTACTAAATAGAGAATAGAATTTTTTATCAAAAATTCAACCGATTCCGATTCTTTTACACCGTTAAACTAGCAAGTATCTCAACCGGCCATTAAAAATTATTAATTTTAATATCTTTTAATCCTAAGATAAATGATATTGAAAAATTGTGAAACTTGGTTTCTAGAAATTTGAAATGCTCTAAATCATGTTTAACGGTATGGATCGTCGATTTGGAAGCTCTATCATCGAACATGACTTATGAGTACGAGGCGATCGTCCTTATAAGAGTATAGCAGTCGGACTATAGAGAGAGAGAGAAAAAGAGAAAGAGTTGAACTAAAATGCTATCAGTAGAAAATGGGCTCTGTTGCCACCTATTTATTTTCGATAATGGAGCCCCCAAATCGATGATCGGCATCGTTGAACATGATCTATACCACTTGAAGCATCTAGAAACTAAATTTTATATTTTTCGATATTGTTCTCTTGTCCATCAAGTGAACACAAAAATGAACGACTGAAAATAAATATTTTTTAAAAAGTGATAATAGGAGTCTTATAATCAAGATCAAGAGTATAGATCTTGTTCTAAATAGTTTAAAGAATTTTCTAACCAAAATTCAATTGATTTGGATATCTTTACGCCGTTAAATGAGAAAACGTCTTATATCGACCATTAAAATTATAAATTTTGAAATTCTTTGATCATTAGGCCAATAATGTCGAAAAGATTTGAAATTTGGTTTCTAGATACTTTAAGTGGTATAAATCATGTTCAACGGTGCCGATCGTCGATTTGGAGGCTCCATCATCGAAAATAAATGGGTGGCAACGGAGCCCGTTTGCTACTGATAGCATTCCAGCTCAACTCTATATATATATAGAGTAGGTAGGGCTACTGTGCTATTAGTAGCACAGTAGTCCTTATACTCCTAACTTCCTAACCGTCATTAATTTTGATAGATGGTTAGTTTGAGAGAGAGAAAAGTAATCGATTTCGAGCTCATTTTGAGACGAACACGAGTTCACTCACGAACAACGAGTTAGATTGCCAGCCCTAGTTACAATATTCTCAACTTTTATTGAATACAAATACAACTGCTGCATTTCCAACGGCATGTATGGTTAGAATTGGACGGGGTTCGAGTCGGGCCATACTTTGTCCAAACCCAGCTTATTGGGCTATACATCGGACTTTGACCCAAACAATTTTAAAAAAATTTACGCGACTCGAGCCCAAGACCAAGCACAAGGCCTAATATCCATTGGACTTTATTTAGGCCCACTTCAAATGGCACATATTCAATTATATTGTATCAAATTAAAATAAATAAAATTATATAAAAGAAAATTAGTTTAAAATTAAAGTTTGATAACAACAAAAATCAGGTCAATTCTCAATCTCGAAGTCTCATAACATCAAAAGTTGAAATCATCGTTCATAATAATAATGAAAAAAAAAGAACCTAAAAAAAAAAAAATTGCCAACAAAAAGAGAGAAAAATACGTGAGAGTTTTTGAGCACGTAATTAATATATATCTATTGCGAAGTCTAATATATAATTTTATTGAATCTTATTTTAATGTTTAATATTTTTTTTCTTAAAATTAATTTATTGTTTTTAAAAAATAAATTTTTTAAAATATTTGTGTGCAATGTACGAGTTGACGGCTAATATCCAAAACCCGGTCCACACGAGACCCGACCCGGTAAGCGTTATTTAAGCTCGGCCGGGTTCCACCGCTAACTATGTACATCTCTAATCGATACTATATATAAAAGTATGTATTTAAATTTTTTTGGTAAATATGTATTTAAATTTTTTGTCTCTTTACCAACGGAATTCCAATGGTTTATATATGCATATAAAACGAAACAAATAACTAATTTAGAAACAAATCGAGTTTAAAACTACTTAACGATGAGATCAACAAAGGCGCAAAAATTTATAATCTATAATATATATAGAGAGAGTGAAAGTTGAGCTTCTATGCTTTTAAAAGTACAGAAGCATTTATATTTGTAACTTTTTAGTCATCGGATCGCTTTAAAAATTCGTGCAGCACTATTAACGATATGTTTCGTTAAATCATTTTTATTAGTACTGTGTGGATCTTAAGGCGATTCGACAGCTAAAAAGTTATAAATACAGAAGCGCAACTATACACACATGCGTGCACGCGCACACACGAATCACAAACAAGCTAAGGGCTTGTTTGGTTCCTCGAAAAAGTATCCCAGAAAACCTATTTTAGGTTGAAAAAAAAATTTATGTGTGTTTGGTTCGCAGGAAAAGTAGATTTTTTTGATAAATTATTTTTCATATTTCACAAAAAACTTTTCTTTTCGTTTTCTAAAATTTTTTTTTTCTGAAAAATGAAAATCTTTTCTAATACATTGGTATATATTTACCATCCAACCGTCATTTTAACCATCTTCTACCGTGATCTCCATCTCCTCCCCATCATATCAACTATTTTATCTACAGCAAAATATACATAAAATTATTTTTATTTACTTATTTATTATTTATATTATGAACAGTTTGTGATTATTATATTAAATTTTAAAAGGTCGGTAATTTTACCCTTCTTTTATAGAAGGTGTTTATATACCAAAATTTTAAGCTAACCAAAACAAATGAAATAGAAATAAAAGGGTTTTTTATTTTTTTACCATCCAAACACGCATACATGAAAAACTAATATTTTTTTCGTCGAACCAAACAACAATTACTATAAAAAAAAATTCTACAGAAAACTTTTTTTTTTCCAAAAATAATTTTTAATTATTTTTCATGGAACCAAACAGACCCTAAACTTTATTGCTGTAAAATTTTTATATATGCCGCATCGCACCAACCCTTTTACTTGTATAATGTGGTGTATAAAATATATGCATACACAAAGCCATTACCTGCCACGTGTCCCCCTTAGTTGTACCAGTTTATTATACATATATATACACTACCCTAGGCACTAGTAGGGATGTCAATGGGTCGGGTTTGGGTCGGGTTTTAAAAAACCCGAACCCGAACCCGACCCCCAAATTTGAACCCGAACCCGGACCCGTACCCGACAGGTTTTAAAAATCCATACCCATACCCGACCCGACCAAATACCCGAAATCCGTACCCGAACCCGAACCCGAAACTCAAACCCGAAGTACTATATTTGAAAATATATTGTAGTAAAATTAAAATTTTTGAGCCTTTGAGTGTATCATTGGATGAAGATCCAATGGATAAAAATTATTATGTATTTTATATATTAAATAAATAAATAAATAAAATATATATAATTTATTCGGGTTCGGGTTCGGGTTCGGGTTCGGGTCGGGTACATACAAATTCATACCCGTACCCATATCCGTCGGATTTTTATTTTCTATACCCGTACCAGAATCCATATCCATTTAGTTCGAGTAAACCCGACCCGTTCGGGTTCGGGTTCGGGTAATTTTTCGGGTACCCATACCCATTGACATCCCTAGGCACTAGAACTTTCGCAATGGTTATCCTTAAGCTTGTAAATTTAAATTCGTATTTGAATATATAAATATTTTTTGTTTGGTATTTTTTTAATTTATTTTAAAATTTTATATATTTTGATTTATAAGAAGTGTGATCAAATATTTAGAATGAAATATTATATTGAACTTCAACTCATTTTTTTCAAAATAAAAAATTATTTTATATGTAAAATATATTATCCTATCAAATTATAGATAGCAAAATTTTTGAAGAAACAAAAATTAAATATCTTACTTACAATCGTACCAAAAAAAAATCTCATACATAATAACTTATTCCGACATCCAAACACGGCCTAAGTTCATACATTATTTAGATTTCAAAATAAAATATTAAATGATAATTTATTCGGTGCGACGAAATTTTTTGCTCTATAAAAAGCCATCTTGTTATTCGCGATTTAATATAATATCATATTTCATCTACAAGATAAGTTATCTATGAAACAACCGTTGTACTCTAATTTAAAGCTTAATCTATTAGAGAACGGTGTTTAAATATTTTTATATTTAACACTCCCCCTCACGTCTGGGCTCGAGACTACTTTTATTAGATGGGAGGAAATTAATATTGCTAGGAGCCTGGCGTGACTCGAACTCAGAACCTCCTGCTCTGATACCATGTGAAACAATCGTTGTACTCTAAAAACTTAAGCTATTAGAGAACGGTGTTTAAATATTTTTATATTTAATATTATCTTATTCCAAAAATAATTCAGAGACTGAATATAATACTCATTCTAGATATCTAATAGATGCTACCTGATCTCTTGAGCAAATAAAAAAGATATATGGGAGAAAATATTTATCCATCCAAATAAGATTTTAATATTTTGGGCAATTATTTGACCTACAAGGGACAAAGTATGTTTTGGACACAACATTTCCTCCATATCCTGGAGAGGACCACTGCATGCCTGAGTTGTCCTGCCAACTATTGGTCAGGGTTCAGCAACTTCCCTTTCCACACACACACACATGTTAGGGCTGGCAAATGAGCGAGCCGGCTCGTGTTCGACTCGCGTTCGGCTCGATATTCGGCTCGCTCGAGCTCGACTCGAAATTAAATGAGCCGAGCTTGAACAGAAAAAAAAGCTCGAAATTTATTTCAAACCGAGCTTGAGCATTACTGGGCTCGCTCGAATTAGGCTCGAAAAGCTCGAATATATATATAGTCCGGCTACTATATTATTGATAGTATCAAACGCTTGGTGTTATCGAGTTTTTCGCCATTAGATCTATCTTTTTGGCCATTTTCATCCGTTAGATTATACTATTCAACCAATCACTCACTCAATCCTAGAAAATCACTATCATCCTAACCGGAGACCACTACCATCCTAACCGCACATCACTTCATCCTAGGGCCGAAAATCTAATAGCACCAAGTGCTTGGTACTATTATCTAATAACCTAATTAGGCTACTATACTATAATAGTATAGTATAGTAGCCTAATAGCCTAATTGTTGATAGTGGTCCCCTAAGGTTGAGTAAGTGGTTGGTTGAATAGTATGATTTAACGGATGAAAATGATCAAAAAGGTAGATCTAACAGTAAAAAATTCGATAGCACAAAGCGCAAGGTATTATCGATAGCATATTAGCGGGACTCTATATTAAATATATATAATAATATATATTATATATTTTAATCATATGTGTATAGAGTTTAGGTTATTGGGTATATTTGCTGGCCCACAAAATCAAACCAACAAAATTCTACTCTAATTGCTCTCTCCCTCTCTCTTTCACTTGCTCGTAAATTCGCTTCTCCTACATTATTGTTTTAATATTATAATACCGCATTTCATGCATTCATTTTGTATGTTGAACTATTAGATATTTTTTGTATCAAATTTTAGACAATATTTTATAAAAATTAAACTATAAATTGCATAATTTTAAAATTTCAAGCGACTCGTTTAGGGCCAAGCTCGCTCGACTCGTAGTTAGGCTCGCTCGAGCTCGGCTCGTTTCCACCCCTACACACACACCACTACTTTTCTCAGGGGAATATGTTGTACTGTGTTTATTATCACTGTGGAGAGAGAGGAACATCAAACTCAAATCTACTCCAATTAGACAAAAGGTCTCCTAATGCTGTACATATTGAAAGAAATGTTTTTCTGTGTGTTTTTTTAGTGGAATCATGTACAGTAGTCATAGTTTAATCTGAGTCAGTGCAATGTAAAACATGCGTTATCGCTAACAAAAATACGACATCTCCAGAATTTAAAATAGTCATATATATATAAGGTATATTAGAGCTAAGTCTTTTAACTCGACGATAGATTTTTGGACGGTGTATTGGCTTAAAAGGTTATGAGAGAAAAGCGAGCCTGGTTTACGGTAGATCTAGGATGGATGACCTTTTTGGGAACCGTAGCTCTCATATGGCGCCGAAGCCAAATACTAATAGGAAGTATGAGATAAGTCTCGGCTCAGTCAAGATCATTCGGCTGGTAAGAGCACAGCCCCCCCGCTAACAACCGTTATGGGTGGAGCACGACTCCCTCATAATGTCGGCAAGGCTAATTAGATGAGTCTCACATCGCCTAATGCTTGTGAGTGTACTTTAGCCTGATGATGACATCAGGATTGGGTGGAGGGAGCGAAATGTGACACCTCCATAATTTAGAATAATTATATATATAAGATATAGTAGAGTTAAACCTCCTAACCCGGTTACATTATATTAGATAGCGGTTAGGTTAAAGAGGTTAAGAGGGATGAGCAATCTAGAGTAGATTTAGGATGGGTGACTCTTCCGAAAAGCGCGGCGTCTTACAAAAACAGGCAAAATATTTTTCAATCACACTTTCTTGTCAAAATATATATCGGCCCATAATCCCAAATGGAGCCTGAGTGTCTTATAATGCCAGATTAGACAAACAACCAACCAACTATCTGGCATTACGCTAACTGATTGACATTCATCAAATTCTCGCAAAAGTCTTCCATACAACGATTATGCCGCAAAGGAGTAGCAACATCCAACCAAATATTTTCGCATGAAAAAAATTAAAAATATAAGAACAAAATTTTTGCGCATTACTATTTAAATCTTTACCATTTCTTATGGGGCTTTTTTTTGCATTTAGCCCCTCCACAATTTTTTTTTTACAAATAGCCTCACAAAAATTATAATTGCAAAACTGGTCTTATTGCCGCCACGTAAGCGCCACGTGAGCAGCTAGGATGGGGTGTTAAGTTGAACACGGTGAATCATTCACCGTGTTAAACACGGTGAATGATTCACCACATCTATTTTTTTAAAAAATATTTAAGTAAAAAATAAACGTACGTATAAATCCCATTCTCTTTCTCTACCCCAGCCGGACTTCCCACGGCCGCGGCCACCGCCACCGCCACCGTCGCCGCCGCCGTCCCCGCACCTCTCTGTGGGGAGGGATAGAGAGAGATAGGGATATTTTTGGGGGGACGGCAGAGAAAGAGAGAGGGTTCGCGGGGGTCGGGGGTGAGGGGGGCGGCAGAGAGAGAGAGAGGGTTCGCACGGGGGGAGGAGGGGTGTGGGGTGAGGGGTTGGTGGTAGTCGCCGGCGGCTCGAGTTGGGGCAGAGAGAGGGAAGGGAAGGGAAGGGAGGGGAGATGGGGGGAGAGAGAGAGAGTGGGGAGTTGAGAGAGCGGCTGAGAGAGGTGCGGCAGCGGCGGCGGCGGGGAAGTCCGCTTCCGGCAGAGAGAAGGAGAAAGATAATGGGTTTATACGTACCGTATTTTTTTATTTTTCTTAAATTGAATATTAAAAAATAAATTAGACACGGTGAACCATTCACCGTGTTTGAACACGGTGAATGGTTCACCGTGTTCAACTTAACATGCCACTCCTGCTTGCGTGACGCTGATGTGGCGCCTGCGTGGCAGGGATAGGACCAAAATTGTAATTATAAATTTGACGGGGTTATTTGTGAAAATATTTTTTTTGAGGGGGCCAAAGGCAAAAAAAACCCTTTCTTATGACATAAATGCCATTGATCATCAGGTGAAGAGAAGTTTTTTTTTTTCAATTTTTGCATATAATAATATATTTTCAAGAAAACGAAGCTTGTCTACTTCTAGAAGTAAACATACTCTTTTCTTCGCATTTTTTAGGAATAGGATATCCGAATCGACAATCAATAATATTAAATAATTTAAATTATTTGAACTTCATAGAAACTGAATATCATGATTTTGCGACATCTTTTAAGTAGTGATCAGATGGTCTTATATGCACTTTATATTGGTCATTAAAAATTATTAATTATAGTACCATTTAAATATCAGGCAAATGATATTAAAAAATTACCAAATTTGTTTCTTCGAAGGTTCAGATAGTTTAAACCGAATTTAATGATATCGATCATCAATTTAGATATTCCACATAATGACTCAATCTGCTTCTACAAGTATTCTTTTATTTTTTCAAACCACTATTTCTTCGTTAACAAATTTTCAATTTTCTTTTTAGAGGCTTTGGCTTATTTATCTCTGACTACTATTTAATATTTTTAAATTTATAATAAAATTACCAAAATAACCTTCGAAACCCCAATTTTTATTAGTAAACCCTACGGGTTTAGGGATATTTGAAGAAATTTTAAAAATCAATAAAACCTTCTGACCAACCAAAAATATATTAGATATTTTTAAAATTTTGAAGAATATATTAGATATTATCTTCTTTTTTTATATAAAGGGATAATTGCTTATATACCCTCAAAACCTCTGAAATATCTTATTTATCCCTACTTTTTTTTGTTTCAAACATACCACTCATATATTTCTCCATTATTCAAAAATATCCGTGATAGTGACTATTAAGTCATCTCGGGTTAAACCTGAGTTAAATTTCTACCATAGTTAAAAAATAGTAAAAATACCTATTTTGCCCCTAACTTAAGGGCAAATAAGAAAAGTTGGTAACGGTAGAAGAGTATATTTAAAAAAGCGAAAAGTCAAAATATTTCTTTTGCCCCTAACTTAAGGGCAAATAAGAAAAATTGGTGATGATAAAAGGGTATATTTGAAAGGGTAAAATGATAATTTCATAGAGATAACGGTGGTTCATAACAGTTCACTAACAGAATTTAATTCTAAGAATATATATTTGAAAAGACTTTGGAACCTTAAAAAAATATATATTTTTAATATTAGTCTTCTAAAAGAAAGTCAAAAAATTTTCAGAGATATATAAACAATTGCCCCTTTTATATATATCAACATAGCACAACAAACCGACTGTCCCTAGCGCAAGTGGCAAAGAGCTTGGTGATTGGTATCCGAGGTCCCGAGTTCGAATCTTAGTTGATTCACATTTCCAGCCAAATTTGTTTCTGAAAAAAATAAACGAAGCAGGTAGCGTGCTATTTTTCTCTTTCAAAAAAAAGAAAAAAAGCATAGCAGAACAATACAATATCCTTGGCCTTGGTAATTAACATTTTGGGGAAAGGCAGTTTGGGTAATTCACCTTGGAAGCAAATCCCTTTTAGGGCCACTCCCGTTCCCTGCCTGCCTTGTCATGCCAGCTAAGTGGGTTAGGAAGACAGCAGTTTCCCTTCCCACACAACTTTTTCCTTTTCTAGTCTTCTTCCTTAAAATATATCTTATATTTATTGTAGATATATATATATATATATATAATTGGCTGTTATACTATTAATAGCACCAAGTTATTGGTGCTATTAGATTTTCGATCCTTGGATGAAAAGATGTACGATTTGGATGATAGTGATTTTCTAGGGTTGAGTGGGTGGTTGGTTGAATAGTATGATCTAACGGATGACAATGATAAAAGGGATAGATCTAACGGCGGAAAACTCGATAGCACCAAAGGTTTCAAAGGGATAGATCTAACGGCGGAAAACTCGATAGCACCAAACGCTTGGTGTTATCGATAGTATAGTAGCCGGACTATATATATATATATATATATATATATATATATATATATATATATATATATAACTTATCTCAACTTTATTTATTTGCATTTGACTATTTAATATTTAAAATTTCTAATTTTACTATCTAACCTGTTAATTTATTTGATTTGAACTAATTAGTAACTCTTTAACTTTAAAATTTGAATGTGTCATTTATCTTTACAGATTTAAATTACTTCAATCAAATAAATCGAAGAATTGGATAGTAAAATCAAAATTTTGCCAAATTTGAGAGTCAAATCAAACTGGCCTATAGTTCAGGTAAATTATATATATTTTAAATTATATATATTTTTACCTTTAGTTTATCACTACTATGGTGAAGAAGAGTAGTAATAAGAGGGTATTTGATTTCTTGAAAAATTAAAAATAATCGTCGAAGAATAGGAAAGAACTAAATAGATGGAAAATATACTTTTAATAAAAATAAAAAAAAACTAAACATTCTCTAGCAAAATTCCTAAAAGGAAAAAAAGAAAAAGAAAAAGCTGCACTGCTAAAGACGCAAGAGGAAAGCCGACCAAGGGCATCCTTTACTGGACAAATGGATTTCCTACAATGCTTTGCTTAGCAAATACTTACAATTCTAGTACGCGGCCGTAGACTAGTTGAGATATGCGGTCGCTGTTTTTGCTTCTATTTCTACTTCTGCTTTCAGTAGCAGCAACTTACAGTAAAATATTCGAGAGATAGAAAATTTCAGAGCCTTTCTTGCGCTGAAAAGTAGAAATAAAATTCTGAGCATCTAAAATGGAAGCTTCAATATGATACATGATTTTGATTTTACTATTTAAAAGTAAAAGTTGTTGGAACTAATTTGATAATTAAAGTGCTTCTTCTAATAGGATTATACATTACAACTCTTTATCACACGGCTAATACTACTATTTGACTAGAATCAAATAGGCTCGTAGCGTTAGTTCAGCTCGGTTTCTGCTTCTGCAGTTTGCTCCACTCACCCCGAATAAAATACTTGGTAAATAATAAATTCTAAAACTTCTGCTTTATTTAAAATCCAAAATAGAGTCTTAATAATTTGCTGCTTCTACTGTTCATATATTGGCATTTATGATATGTAGATCATTGATTACTACGTAAACTCTATACATATATTATAAAAATCACCTGTATTTGCTAATATATTGATAGTATATAAAAGAATTTTTTCTTCAGAAAATACTATTCAAATAAATATTTATATGAAATTTACAGCAGAGCCAAACTGATTTTTTTCTCTCTCTTAGAAGGAAAAATAAAAAGAAAAAAAAAAAAATCATGGGGTTGTACTAATTTTGGACATCCAGGGAAGTAGAGGATCCGGTGCATGGAAACAAACAAACACCCGACCACCTTTCCTTGCCATATTTTGCTTCTTTTGAAACTCTTATCAACAACTCTCGGCCATTTAAAGCTTACCCACTTTAAAACTCTTGCCTAAACCCTAATAACCTAATGGTAGTAGGGGCATTTTCGTAAATTCGCCTCCTCAAACAACCTGGCCCCAATAAAATTTTAGTTTCTAATTTTTTTTAAAAATAAGTTACAATCTATCACTCAGCGGAATGTACTTATTATAAGTTGATCAACTATACAAGGGGCAATTGCTTATATACCCTTAAAAAATTTTCGACTTTCTAATTTACCCCCCTTATAAGGTTAATATTAAAAATATTTTTTTTACGTTCAATCTATTTCAAATATACCCCTAGAGTTAAATCATGTTAATGAACGGTTAGCAATAGCTGTTATCTCTGTAAAATTACTATTTTATCCTTTCAAATATACCCTTCTATCATCACCGACTTTTTTTTATTTATTCTTAAATTAGGGGCACAAAATATATTTTGATTTTTGATTTTTTCAAATATACCCTTCTACCATCACCAACATTTCTTATTTATCCTTAAGTTAAGAGCAAAAGAGGCATTTAGATTTTCTTTTAACTCTGGTAGATATTTAACTCACGTTTAATTCAAGTTAACTTAACGGGTGATAACTGCAAGGATATTTTTGAATAATGGAAGAACATATGAGAGGTATATTGGAAAGAAAAAAAAATAAAAAGATATTTTTGAAAATTTAAAGAATATATAAAAAATTGTTTTTATATAAAAATAATATTATAACTGTATGCAACTAAACTGCTTCGTTTTCAAAACATCTGTAGAGCTCCAGTTGTTAAACCGCAGCAGTCCACGCAACCCCTTCCTCACCGGAATCCACCCCCTCTCTCTTCTATCTCTATCTCTGCTTCCTAATTTTGAATACATTACCGAAACAGTGGGCCCCACCTTCACTCCTCCCCATGTGCTCTACCCATGTGCCCCCCCCCCCCCCCCCCCCCTCTCTCTCTACTCCACTCTACTCCTCTCCTCCCCCACCATTTCTCCCCATCTCTCTCTCTCTCTCTCTTTCATTCTATAATCACATCACTTTTTCTTCTCCCTTCCAAAAATCCCCCTCCCCCTAAAAAAAAAAAAAAAAAAAAAAAAAAAAGAGAACCAATGGCGGTGGCGGCGATGCAGGGCGGCGGGATTCTCGTTCTCATTCTCGTCTGGCTGTCGATCATCGGTAGCGGCTCGGCCGACACCGACCCGGGGGACATGGCGGCGATGCGGGAGCTGGCGGCAGCCCTGGGCGCCGACCGCGCGCTGGGGTGGGCCGGCAGCTCGAACCCGGACCCCTGCACCCCGGCCGGCAGCTGGGCGGGGGTGTCCTGCTCGTCCGACGGCCGCGTCGTCGCCATCCAGGCCGGCAACCGCTCCCTCTCCGGCTCCCTCTCCCCCGCCGTCCGCAACCTCACCTCCCTCTCCCGCCTGGAGCTCCACTCCAACCTCCTCTCCGGCCCCCTCCCCTCCCTCTCCCCCCTCTCCTCCCTCCAAGTCCTCCTCCTCCACTCCAACCGCTTCTCCTCCCTCCCCTCCGACTTCTTCTCCGGCCTCTCCTCCTTATCCTCCGTCTCTGTAGATGACAATCCATTCTCCGCCTGGCAGATACCCGCGTCGCTGCGCGACGCAGCGGCGTTGGTGAATTTCTCCGCCAACTCCGCCAACGTCTCCGGTCCCCTCCCGCCCTTCCTCGCCACCGCATTCCCCTCCCTCGCCCGCCTCGCCCTCGCCTTCAACTCCCTCTCCGGCCCCGTCCCCTCCGCCTTCTCCGCCGCCCCGCTCAGCTCCCTCTGGCTCAACAACCAGCTCGGCCCCTCCCGCCTCTCCGGCCCCGTCGCCTTCCTCGCCAACATGTCCTCCCTCGAGCAGCTCTGGCTCCACTCCAACGACTTCTCCGGCCCCCTCCCCGACGACTTCTCCGCCCTCGACAACCTCTACGACCTCCAACTACGAGACAATCGCCTCACCGGCATTGTGCCGAGCACCTTGACCGCGCTCAAATCGCTCACCAAGCTCACCCTCACCAACAATTTGCTCCAGGGCCCCGTACCCGTGTTCCCCCCCACTGTCACCGACCTCGACCTCGTCGTCTCCTCCGAGAGCTTCTGCCGCGACGCCCCCGGCGACTGCGACCCCCGCGTGAACCTTCTGCTGTCTATCGCCAGGTCGTTTGGGTACCCGGTGCGGTTCGCGCAGAATTGGAAGGGCAACGACCCGTGCGCCGGGAACTGGATTGGCATCAGCTGCGACGCCGCGGGGAACGTCACGGTCATCAGTTTCCAGCGGATGGGGCTCTCCGGGACGATATCGCCGGATTTCGCCAAGTTTCCCGCTCTGCAGCGGCTGCTTCTGTCGAACAACAACATCTCCGGGACGATCCCCGCGGAGCTCGCGGATTCGCCGGCGCTCAAGGAATTGGACGTGGCCAATAACTCGCTGTGGGGGGCAGTTCCCGGGTTTAGCAAGAATGTCTTGGTGAACATCGCGGGGAATCTGAATATCGGAAAGGACGCCCCCGCTCCCGGGGCGGGGAATTCGAGATCCGGAGCTGGTTCTAATGGCGGCGGCGATGCGTCGAACACGTCGGGATCAACGGGTAGTGGTAATGGTGTCGATAACCGGAGATCATCGTCTTCTTCGGTGGGGGTCGTCGTTGGTTCGGTAGTCGCCGCGGTTGCGGCCCTTAGCTTGGCCGGTGTGCTGGGGTTCTGCTACTACAAGCGAAAGGAGCAGCGGTTCAGCAGGGTGCAGAGCCCGAACACGACCGTGATCCACCCGCGCCATTCGGGCTCCGATCCCGATGTCGTCAAGGTCACCGTTGCAGCCCCCAACGGCGGGGCAGGGCCGGCGAGCGACACCTACAGCCGCACGAGCAGCAGCGGCCCGAGCGACGTCCATGTTGTGAGTATGGGCTAGGCTACAATTGAACAATTCAATGCAGTAGAGTAGAAAATGATAATGAGAATGCTAAATGTATGATCGAATTCGTAATCTTAAGGTCGAGGCAGGGAACATGGTCATCTCCATTCAAGTGCTCCGGAACGTGACGAACAACTTCAGCGAGGAGAACATCTTGGGCCGCGGCGGATTCGGAACCGTCTACAAGGGCGAGCTCCACGACGGGACCAAGATCGCCGTCAAGAGAATGGAGGCGGCCGGCGCGATGGGCACCAAGGGCTTAAACGAGTTCAAGTCGGAGATCGCGGTTCTTACCAAAGTCCGGCACCGTAATTTGGTCTCTCTTCTCGGGTATTGCATATGCGAATCGACCGTTCTCCTCTAAAAGCTTAAAGCTTAGCTTAAGTTGCGTCTGTGATAGTGTTTTAATTGCTTTACGTTAACAGGTATTGCTTGGACGGCAACGAGAGGCTCTTGGTCTACGAGTACATGCCGCAGGGGACGCTGAGCCGCCACCTGTTTGATTGGAAGGAGGAAGGACTGAAGCCGTTGGAGTGGAAGAAGCGATTGAGCATCGCGTTGGATGTGGCGAGAGGCGTGGAGTATCTTCATAGCTTGGCGCATCAGAGCTTCATCCACAGGGATCTGAAGCCGTCGAATATACTACTCGGAGATGATATGAAGGCCAAGGTTGCCGATTTCGGGCTGGTCCGGCTCGCTCCTGCTGACGGGAAGTGCTGTTCTGTTGAGACCAGGCTGGCGGGGACTTTCGGGTATCTCGCGCCAGAGTACGCAGGTGATTTTTCTCGATTCCTTACGTCCTAATGGTGACAGTTTAAGTATATTCATGCTCTAGTTAAGGTTGTGGATTATTGGTTGGGAAATAGTAGTACAGGGGAAGTTACTTGGATTATCTTATTTATTGTGTCGAATGCAGGTTTAAACAATTAGACATAATTGTTATGCTCAAATTAGATTATTCTAAGATAACCAAAATACTACTATTCCAATCAACCGCGGAATTGTGTGATCCTTTTAGGCTCTGTTTGAATGTCGGAATAAGTTTTCTGGTGATATCCTATCTGGTACAAGGATTTTCTATTATAATTGGAAGCTACGAATATGGCGAAATGTCTAAAATGGAATAGCATTTTCGGCTTTGAAGTCATTTTTCCAGAATAAGATAAATCACAATACGCTTTCTTGCCAAATCGTGGATGCTAAAGCCCTTAAAGGAGCAAAAGTTGAACTCTACCTTTCGACGTCATACTGAATAAATTATCTTAGAATAACTTATCCGACATCTAAACAAGACCATATTGTATCCAAATTTATATCTATTAACACTGTAGAATCATTTATTATCGCAGTTAATGTAGGATGTAAAATTAGATGTAAAGCTATTCTTGTCTCCAGTTTCCCTGTTTTTATGCTATTCTTCTGTCTCTCTCTCTCTCTCTCTCTCTCTCACCTCCTGCTGCTGCTGCTGCTGCTGCTGCTAGATATGTTTTTAACTTCACGAAGATTAATATATGCGATTCTCTGATTGATTGCTTCAAAAGTAAAATAGCGAATACACTAATCGGAAAATGTTCAACATAGACAGATTTAGCATCTTCGTTTGTTGCTTTACATTGTATAGACCTTATTTGACACACTGATAATGAAATAAATGATATACGAGTGTCGACATGAAATTCAGTATTTTGAAGCAATAAACATGATATTTGTCATACATTTTCATGTTACAATCATGAGATTTGTCGGAAAATGACAGAAAGAAAGTGTCAGTTGCTTAATCTTATCACCTTCTTTTATTGTTTTATCTACATGACAATGACAGGCTCAATATTAACAGTAGGTTTCAACTGTTAACATCAAGAAAACAATGTTAAGATGATAAAAAAGTGTTACAATCTAAGCAAAACCCTAATTGTACTCGAATATCACTTCTTTTGCAGTTACTGGCCGGGTGACGACGAAAGTGGACGTGTTCAGCTTCGGCGTGATTCTAATGGAGCTAATCACCGGCCGAAAGGCCTTGGACGAGACGCAACCGGAGGAGAGCGTCCACTTGGTCACCTGGTTCCGCCGCATGCAGCTCAACAAGGACACGTTCCGCAAGGCCATCGACCCCACCATCGACGTCTCCGACGGGGAGACCCTCGCGAGCGTCAGCACGGTGGCCGAGCTGGCGGGCCACTGCTGCGCGCGCGAGCCGCACCAGCGCCCCGACATGGGCCATGCGGTCAACGTGCTCTCGACCCTCGCGGAGCTGTGGAAGCCGTCCGACCCCGACTCCGACCAGGACAGCTACGGCATCGACCTCGACATGACGCTCCCGCAGGCGCTCAAGAAGTGGCAGGCGTTCGAGAACGGCGGGACCAGCAGCTACATCGACGGCGCCACATCGTCTTCGTCGTTCCTCGCCAGCCTGGACAACACGCAGACGAGCATACCGACGCGGCCGCCAGGGTTCGCCGACTCGTTTACGTCGGCGGATGGGAGGTAGTCTAAGTGCAAAAAAAAAGAGAGAGAGAATGGCATGTACTTATTTATGGGTTTTGAGTGAGGTTTTGTTCATTCCCTCTAGATGTTCCTCTTGGTTTGGCTTTTGTTGTTGTTGTTGTTTTTACTTTTCTTTTCTTTTTCTCTCTCTTTTTATTATTTTCTTTTTAACTTCTTATGTATGTTGTATGATGATCTTAGTTAAGCCACTTGATCTTCTCTATGTTTTAATGTCCTTGTAGTCCAATTACTTTGACTTTGTATTGTTCATTGCCTAATGATGAGACATACTTGAAATAATAATAATAATAATAATAATTTCCTTTTGATGCGAGTAAATTTTGTTGGATTGAGCTTTTGCAGAAGTGCTGATTAAGTAGTTTTTATTGAAAAAACTAGAAGTGATTTTTTATTTTTAGAATAAAAAAGTTTTGTTAAAATTTTAGAAGAATTGTTTGTGAAATGTCCTTTGCAAACCCTAGCTCGCATGTATGATTGATGTGAAAGACAGGTGGGATAATCTATTGGAGTTTAATTTATTAAATATTTATGATGAGAACTAAGACGATCATATAACTTTTCGAATTATGTGCATGAATAAATCAAATTATGTTTGTCAATTTATTAACAGTCTGTAAATATAGTATTTAGAAAGTTCTACATCAAGTCATTAGTGCTATTAGATTTTCGGTCCTTGGATGAAGGGACGTGCAGCTAGGATGATATTGATTCTCTAGGATTAAGCGGGTGATTAGTTGAATAACATAATCAAACGGATAAAAATGGTCAAAAGGATAAATCTAACAGTAAAAATTTTGGTAGCATCAAGTATTTGGTGTTATTAGAAGCACTCCAGTCGGACTCATATATTATATATATTTATTATTATTATTTTTATGACTTGGTTGTAGACTCCACACTTCTAAAAATCTCTTCTAAACCCTAAATTTTGAGCACATATGGAAACTTTATCCTACTTAAAAAAGAAAAGAAAATAATAGCTGTAATCAAAAAGGTTTGAGATGCCACCTAATGCAAATAGGATAACAGCAAATGTTAGGAATCATTGCATATGATATTATAACCCAAATCATTTCCCATAATTTAAAAACAGTAAACTTCAATTTGCCCCCTATATTTTAGCTTATTTTTGCTTGCCCCTCTATAGTTTAAAAAATTATAGATAATTATTCTATTATCTTATCTTTATTATTGCTCAAAAAATTTACTAATCAAATAGAATAGTAAAATAAATTTTTTTTAATAACAACAGAACAGTTAAGTATAATTTTTTTAACCATAAAATAGTAATAGAATAATTTAAGTATAATTTTATGAATAATTTCTCATGCATGTATTGGTTGTATCAAAGAGTGTTAATTAACATGTGATTACCCACCACATGTGACAACCTTGAGAAATGGGTTTTTCATGTGTTTGTAATAATTAACAAGTGATTTGTAATAACTTGTCATTAGATGTCACCATCTTGGAAATTGTGCTTGTTATTCCAAGCCCCTGGTCACATTTCAGAGTGTCCCTTTCCCATAATCTTTTTTTTTTTTTTTTTGTACTTACATTTTTTTTATAGTTCTTTTTGGATTGAATTATTTAATTTCATGCTTCATTAATATTACATTGTCCATATCATACTTAATTGATTAAAATATATCTTTTTCAGTCCCATAGGAAAATAATGCAAATTGTTATAAATAGGGTACATCATAAATTTTTGGCCCTAAAATTTTAAGATCTGTGATATTTTGATCCCAGAATTTTAATTCGTTATAATTTTTTACTATAATTTTTTAAGTTACTATAATTAAGTCCCAAGGTGCAATTAAGTTGATTGAATAACAATATGTCAGTAATATGACTGCATTGTAACTAATAATATAGCAATAAATAAGATACCACATCATTGTTATATCAACAAAATATAATATTTAACCAACTAAATTAAATTATATGATTTAATTGTAATAATCTATAAACTTGAGCTAGAAATTGAAACAAATTAAAGTTTGCGATCCAAATATTACTCGCCTCATTATTTGAAGATAAAAGCGTAATTTAGCCTTATAAAATACAAATAAGCGAGTAGAGCCGGAATATAATGCGGAGAGAATAAGGGCAAATGTTTGAAGGCTGAAAGTGTAATTTAGCCTTATTCTGACCAGCTCTATTTGGATGTCAGAATAAGTTATTCAGAAATATTCTATTCAGTATAAAAATAGTTTTATTGTGATCGAAAATTAGATGTGCGATCAAATGTCTAAAATATATTCGGTCTTTTTTAGAATAAGATAAATCATCTCAAAGATAAAATATACTCTCCTATCAAATTATAAATGTCAGAATTTTTTAATAGTAAATATTAAATTTTTACCTTTTAATTATACAAAAAAATGTTCATATTAAATAAGTTTTTATCGACATACCATAAGGGCATGTTTATTTCATCAAAAGTGAAGATGATTGAAATTATTTTTAACCATAAAATATTAAATATTGTTGTTTAATTTTTCGTATATTAAATTTGCACGTAACTCCACTTCTATTTAAGTAATATTTATTTTTAATCTGAAAAATAGTTATAGATAAAAGGATCCGTTTGGTCCAACGTAAAATTGTGAAAATTGATTTTCGGTGGAAAAAAAAAGTTTTACACTTTGTAGTGTTAGATTTGAAAGAAAAAAATTAGTTTCTCATCAAATTTTATTTGGTTGAAAGGAAAAAAAATTATATTTGTTTGGTTCGGAAAAAAAAAAAGAATGAAAATTTTTTTTATCTAACTTAAGTTTTTGTTTTCCAGGGAAAAATAGCAAAAGAACGAAACCTTTAATTTTTTCTAAATTTATAGAAGTATTTTATTAAAAAATATTTTTACGTAGAACCAAACAAATAAAAAAGGCATTTTTGCATAAAAAATTCACTAGTTTTGGGCTTTTGCAAAATTGGGTCGTTATTTTTAATTTTGCAGATTCGGTCCAAATTTTTAATAAAGTGACCAAAATACCCTTCTTATTTTTTCTCTCTCTTTTTTTTTTCTCTCCTTTTTTTTTTCTCTCGCTCTTTTTTTTTCCCTCCCTCGCCGGTGTGTTTCTCGGCCACAGAAACACTTCTTCGTCGCCGACGGCGGCGGTGGGGACGGCGGGTGGAGGAGGGTCGGAGAGGTAAAAAAAAAAAGAGTCGCGGCGCGGCGCAGCCTCGGCGGGGTCGGAGGCGAGGAGGGCGAGGGTGCGCGTGCGAGGGTGAGGGCGTGGGGGGCAGAGGCGAGGCGGGCCGTTTCCGCCTCCGCCTCCGCCTCCGCCTCCGCCTCCGCCGTTCGGAGAGAAGAAAAAAAAAGAGCGAGAGAAAAAAAAAAAGGAGAGAAAAAGTAAGAAGGGTATTTTGGTCAGTTTACTGAAAATTCGAACCGAATCTGTAAAATCGAAAATAGCAATTCAATTTTGTAAAAGTTCAAACTAATGGATATTTTATGCAAAAAGGCCAATAAAAAATATTTTTACATTAAAAATAATTTTTTGATTTGTTTTAAGCGAAAACAAATGCCACCTAAGCAAAGAGCGCCTAAATAATTAAAGCGGTTCCCAAAACACTTTGAAATACGCGAACGCGTGACGCCAATTGGCTGGGGCGTATGTGGGCCCCAACTCTGGGAAAAAGGTAGAACCACTGAGTAAGCGCCAGCTAAGCGACTCCGCGTGGTCCCATTGGACGAGGTTCTCTTGTGGGGCCCACAATTTTTCGACACTACCGCGCAATTTAAGGCGGGAATGAAGAAGTTTGTTGCGTGGACCACGGTCTATGGACCGAGTTCACAAAAACTCAGAACTAAAATATATATATATTAATAATAATAATGGTTAATAGCATTTTTTATATCCTTACAAATCAACAAAATTATATATACATTCCTATAAAGTAGGGCTCGCAATCCTGCTCGCTGCTCGCGAGTCAGCTCGTGTTCGGCTTGAATTGAGCACGAGATTGATCGCTCGTTTAATAAACGAGCCAAACATCAGCTAGAATCAGCTCGCTCGAGTTCGGCCCGATGTAGCTCGAATATATATATTGTGTGAATTATATTATGAAATCATCTTGGGGTCCATTTTAGAATTGTTGTGTAAATTAAAATAAGGCTAAATTATAGAAAACTCCGGTAATAAATACTTTTTTTTTTTTTTTTTTTCCTCCCTAACTTTCAAAAATCTATATTTTACCTCTTCAACATTTCAAGTTGTTGCATTTTGCCCCCCTTCGTCTGGGTTCCATCACTATTCCATCAATTTCTTATAATTTATACCGAAAATACCTTTTAAAATAACAGAAATACATTAATTTTTTTTTTCTTACAGAAGAAGTAAGAGCAATTTGATTATTTTGCCTTCTCCATTAACGCCGTACCCTCTTAAAAATATTTTTGAAATTTTAAGGAGGCAAGATATAGGTTTCTAAAAGTCAAAGATGAAAAGTAAAAAACTGGGTATTTACAGGAGATTTTCTGTATTTTAGCCTTACAATAAATGAGGCCACTGCTTCTGTTTCCGGTGGTTATTTCAACTATTATTTTATAGCATTGAAGAACGAATGCTCTGAAACCCGCCTTTTGTGGCTATTTCGTCTTTTCGCTTAAATTTTGAAATTGACACTAAACCATCCAAATAATCTGTTTTTGTTGCACATAACTCGCTTTTGAGATGATATTAGTAGCGCAATTACATTATTCAGATATTTTTTGTCATTTTCGAAATTCTGATAGTGATTTCAAACTTAGCTAAAGTTCAGATACTTATAAGCTAGATATTTTAAAAAATTTCCGTAAATATAAAACTGTTACTTCTTATATAATTATTAGGATAATATCTAATATACCCTTCAAAACTTTAAAAATATCTAATATAGTCTTGGTTGATCAAAATGCCGTTGATAATTTTTAAAACTTCAAATATCCCAAGATCTCTAGCATTTACTAATGAGATTTGAGGTTTAGAAGGGTATTTAATAATTTCAGAATAAATTTAAAAATTTTGAATAATAATCAGGAGTAAATGAGCAAAAGTTCTTATATTATTTATAATTATTTATAAATAGGGGTGGAATTGGACCGGTTTTGGGTCGGGTCATACTATGCCCAAGTCTGACGCAAAAAATATTGGGTTTCGGGTCGGGCTTTTATCCAATTTTTTAAAAAATTAACACCCGATTCAGACCCAAGCCCAATGCCCAATGCTCATCGGGTTTTGTTGAGACCCACTTATTCATTTGTCACATTGCACGTATATATTTTTATTATATTAAATTAAAATAAAATATCTATTTTTATACGTTCGAGACTGGAATTTGATCAAATCAAAAAATTATTTTATCTCTAAAGTATCATCAATATTCAACTGAATCTCAAAATTCCATAGCATCAAAAGTTGTAATTATCATTTATAAAATATAATTTTATTCATTAGCTAAAAAACAACTAGATTATCAATAAAAACTAACAGACAACTAGATAAGTAATTAAACTCAAGTGGGAACCAACAGATAATGTCTAATTAATCATAAGAATAAATAATATATTGTATATACTATATAGATAGAACGACCTGTGCTTTTAAAAGTACGGAGGCCTCCGTGCTTATAAGTTATTTTCGATAATAGGACATCTGATTCGACGATCGGTTCCGTTAGGTATAATCTATGTTATTGAAACTATCTAGGAACAAAATTTCATAATTTTTCGAAATCATTTACCAAATGATCAAAAGGTCTCAAAAATGACTATTTTAACGATCGATGTGACACGTTTTTATGTTCAACAATGTAGAACAATCCAAATAACATGACACTTTGATAAAAAATTCTACTTAAACATCAATAGCAAGATTAATACATCTGATTTAAAATTTAAGTTTTTTATCACTATTTTTATAAAAATTTTATTTTCAGCCGTTCATTTTGAGGCTACATGTTCACTAGGCAAATAAAGTCGAAAAATTATGAAATTTGATTTTAGATAGTCCAATAGCATAAATCATGTCTAACGGAATCAATCGCCGAATTGGATGTCCCATCATCGAAATCAACTTACAAGTACGGAAGCCTCCGTGCTTTCGAAAGCATAAGAGTCTAACTCTATATAGATATATGTATATATATATAGAGTCCGGCTACTATACTTTTATGAGTATAGGCCTCTTTATACTCATAAGTTTTCGACCGTTAGATCTATCTCTTTGGCCATTCCCACCCGTTAGATCATACTATTCAACCAACCACTCACTCAACCCTAGGAGACCACTATCATCCTAACCGGGGACCACTATCATCCTAACCATACATCCCTTCATCCAACGGTCAAAAACCTATGAGTATTATATACATATAATACATAGTATATGTATTTAGTTATATATATATATGTATAACTGTATATACTAATCCTATTTATAATATATCACCATATGAAAACTAGATATTTAGTTATATGTATAACATATTCTCATTTATATTAATATATATCCTTAATAATACTATACTATATGTAATATATTATATCATTCATTCCTGATATGGATAAATATTATATATAAATATATATAACTAAATTTTATTATGG
Organism: Puya raimondii; assembly: GCA_016920855.1. Lineage (NCBI taxonomy): Eukaryota > Viridiplantae > Streptophyta > Magnoliopsida > Poales > Bromeliaceae > Puya > Puya raimondii. Next base: position 140,544,688 of record JABWPP010000050.1, read on the forward strand.
TAACTAATGTATCGGATTTTCGGGTCGGGTCCGAGCAAGACTTGGACATGTCCAAATAGGTCCAAAACTTTTTAGGGCCTAAAATTTTAAACCCACCCTAGACCCAAATTATAATTTTGATACCCAAAGCCCGGCCCATACATGGCCCATCGAGCCGGGCCTTTTTAGGCCTGGGGCCCAGTCTCTCTCTAAAAAGAAACAAAAAAATTAAAAAAATAAAACCAGGTAATTTGAGTATTAATTGCATCTCTCTTCTATGAGTTTTGTACTTGTTATTGGTACAAATTTAGACCCAAACAAACCCAACCCAACCCCATTAGGGTTAGAAGTGGTGTTTGACAATAACCCAAAACCCATCAATCTCGGCCTTAGCCCACCCAAAATCCATTTGGATTTTATGCGGTTCGGATCGTCAACTTGTTTTACCGATTTCTCGCGTTCTGGTCAACTCGGGTTTCGGGTCATTGAAATTTTCACCTTAATCTGATTCGCATCGAACTACATAAGCTTTTTGAGTAAATATTGTACTGATATGTTGTTAATGAGTCGGCATCTATAACGGTGAGGCCTTTGATTGCGAACCTGTAATGAAAAAGAAAATTTTGGTTCGATAAAATGTATGGTGACACCCCTACTATAGGCAATTCTAAAATAGACCCTCAACTGTACCTTTTTTTTAGGGTTAATTTTATACAGATTCCTGCAAACATAGTGAATGACAAATATATCCCTACAAAGTTCAACTTTTATATGTTGTCCTTACAAAAGTTCTAATGTTTCCAAATATGTCCATCTGGTTTGTTACCGTTAGAGAACCGTTAGAGAATTATTTATATTTTCAATTTTGCCATCACAAATATGTCCCTCCAAAAGTCATAACAGTATAATATTAGAGTGGTTAAAATGTCAAAAACTAACCAGAGTTAAGTATTTAACATATGGTTAACTAAAATTTTATAACAAATTCTAACGACAGTGATATATTTGAAAATATCAGGACTTTTGCAGGGACAACATATGGAAGTTGAATTTTATAGGGATATTTTTATCACTCACTATGTTTGCAGGGACATGTATGAAATTAACTTTTTTTTAGGAAAAGTCTATCTGTACAACCCCTTTTGGGGTGTACATCCTACAACTAACAAATCAACAGCTGAGATTAAATGTGCATTAATGAAGGTTATAACATCACCCTCTTCTTTAACGGGAGCATTCCCTCTCTCTTTTTTCACTGACTCTCCTTTTTTTTTCTCCCGCACTTTTTTTTTTCCTCGCTCTTTTTTTTTTTCCTGCGCCACTGCACCACCTGCACCTGCGCCCGCGGCCCCCCGCGCCCAATCGGGGCGGCGGCGGCGAGCGGCGGGACCCACGGCGCCGGCGCTGGGCCCCGCCGCTCGCCCATCCGCGGTCCCCGCCGACGCCGTCCCGAGCCACGCGGGGCCTCGGGCCGGCTTCGCTCGCCCCTCCACGGGCCCCGTCGTCGTCCTCGTCCTCCTCCTCCTCGTCCTCTGAGACCTCCTCCTCGTCGTCGTCGTCATCGTCGTGCTCCTCCTCCCCGCCTCCCCCTGATTCCGAGCGCTCCCTCGAGTTCCGCCCCGTGCCGCGCGCCCCAGAGAGAGAGGTGACCGGATCCGAGTTTGGTTGGGGAGAAAGAGTGCAATAAGGAGAAATGGTGCAACGAGGAAAAATAGTACAACAAGAAAAAATGGTGCAACGAGGAGAAATAGTGCACGAGGAAGAAGAAGAGAAAAAGAAATGGTGTAAGAGTGTAATTTCTGTCTCAAAGAAATAGTGTAAAAAATTTTAAAACAAGTTTGGTTGGGGAGAAAGAGTGCAACAAGAAGAAATGGTGCAACGAGGAGAAATAGTGCAACGAGGAAGAAGAAGAGAAAAAGAAATGGTGTAAGAGTGTAATTTCTGTCTCAAAGAAATGGTGTTAAAAATTTTAAAATAGTGTAACATTATTTTAATAGTATAATTTCATCTTTTTCTTTCTTTTTCTATAATTTTTAATTTTTTCTGTAGAAAAAAAATATTATTTTTTTTATTTTTTATTTTTTTCTCTTTACAATTTTTTTGTCACGACCCACCGCCTTCGCCGGAGTGTAACTATTTTTTTTTCCCTCCCTCGCCGGCGTGCTTCTCGGCCCCGAGAAGCACTTCTTCTTCGTCGCCGGCGGCGGCGGCGGCGGCGGGGACGACAGGTGGAGGAGGGTCGGAGAGGGAAAAAAAAAAGAGTCGCGGCGCCGCACCGGCTCGGGGACGACGGACACCACGCCCGGCGCCGAACACGAGTACGCCGAAGAGGAAAAAAGGGAAAGAGGAAAAGTGTAGGATGAAAAAAATTGGGGAGTGAAGTTATCATCACCTTTTTTAGTTTCCTAAACCCTATTAATTTCAGCCGTTGGATCTAATAGTTGTAGGATGTACACCCCTATAGGGTTGTACGTGTAGCACTACTCTTTTTTTTATTGAGACCTCTCTACTTTTAAGTTTTTTTTTTAAATTAAGTAATTTTATCAAAAGAAATTAAAATTTTTAGCAAATTGATTGATAATTCCACCAAATTTTATAGTTTAAATTATTTTATAGCGAATAAAATTGGATTAATAAACTGCTAGCCACAAAATTTAACAAAATTTTAAGTTAATTAACTATAAAAATTAAATTTTAAAAAATAAGAAGTTAAAGAGGTGTTAATAAAAAAAAATAAAGTTGAGGCGAGCATTACTTGGTTCAAATTGAATTGTCGAACCAAACCGATTGAAATTAATCAGGCCGGTTCAGTTCAATTTTACATATAATTCCGTTCTATTAAAAAATCAGAAAGATTAATTAAACTAAATAAATTCAAATTTTTAGTAATATAATATATTTGTCTTAAATTTAAAAAAATATATATTAATTTTTAAATAATAATCAAAATAAAAATATTAATTATTACTAGATTGATTATTCTTAATATGACATTAATTAAATTATATCTTATGTTTAAATAGTTCAAAAAAATTAAACCAAATAAAAATATTTTACTAAAACTAAATAAACTAAACTGAACTGAACTGATCGAATTATTTAAAAAAATTATAAAAATTGAACTGAACCGACCAATGCTCACCCCTTTTTTTTCACATGAAAATTATTTTTTAGCCCAATTTATACGCAATTAAGTCCACGGTCAAAGTCTTTATCTCCTGCGTCAGGAAAGTCTTAATTAGTCTTAATCCATCAACCCATCAATCCACATTATCCTTTTGACTAATGACACTATTGTTGATGCAACTAATCTAAAAGTAAAAAATTATTTTGAAATCCTCTAATTAATAATTAAGAGAAAATTAAATTAAGCAAAAGATCAGATAAAATTCAAACATAATATTGGCTTAAAGTGGTCAGTATTCTATCATGTGGCGGAATGTCAGGTTGATTCGAGTCATATGCGAAATGGCGGAAGACTGGGTTGGATGAAATCATATTCGAAGTGGCGTGAGGCTGGTGTGGCTAAGTAAACTCGTAAGAACTTTGTCTATAAATTTTAAGTGACTTAATTGTGTATTTCTAACAGCTCGAATTTTTGGGATTAATGGTTAGCATCAACGACCTGACACGTAAGTTCTACTCTAATATTATATTATTTTTATAGAAAGTAATTATTATTTTTTTAAAAAATAAACTGATTAAAAATGAGTTCAAATGCCAATAATTCTCACACTAGTTTATCAGTTATTTCTTAATTTTCGCTTTAATTCTTTCTACTAGATTCCTATCCCTATTTTAATGGCTGTGAAGATGGGGATACAGACAAAAGAGTCTTCTTTTTAAGTAAAATATCATGGCCTTTGAAAAGTCAAAGAAATATATTTATAAATTTTTAACATTTACAAAACTATATTTATATTTATTATTCAAATGGGTATGTAGGTAGTATTGAAATATGTGATAGAATAAATAATTGGTAAATACATAGTACATAGACATACAAACGCACTGAGTGCAGGCAATAGTTCAAATTAAAGGATAATTACCTATATACCCTTCATACGTTCCTCCGTTATTCAAAAATACTCCGCAGCTACCGCCCGTTAAGTTATCTCGGGTTAAACGTAAGCTAAATATATCTATCAGAGTTAAAAAAATTAAAATATCTCTTTTGTCCTTAACTTAAGGCAAATAAGAAAAGTTGGTGATGGTAGAAGGATATATTTGAAAAAATCAAGAAGCAAAATATTTATTTTGCCCCTAACTTAAGGGCAAATAAGAAAAGTTTGTGATGGTAGAAGGCTATATTTGAAAGGGTAAAATAGTAATTTCACAGAAATAACGGTTATTGCTAACAGTTCACTAACAAAATTTAAATCTAGGAGTATATTTGAAATAACTTGGAACGTAAAAAGGGTATTTTTAATATTAGCCTTCTAAGAGGGATAAATCAGAAAGTCAAAATTTTTTCAAGAGTATATAAGCAATCGCCCCTTAATTTAAATATATTTATACTGCATTTAGGGCCCTATTTGTTTTGCAGGTCAAGTTCAGATTGAAGCAGGCTTTTCGGTGAGTTACAATTCATATAAAAATTATTTTCTTGTCGTTGTTTGTTTATATAGTTGTGAAATTGAAGTTCCATTCATTCTACTGTTTGTTTGATAAAAAATGAATGACATAAAACTTGAAGGTATGAGAGATGAGTTAATAATTTATTTTTTATTTTTATATTTGGCTTTGGGCTGAGATAGATCAAAGTCAATTACGCTATTTTGAAGACTTTTGAATTTGAATTGAAGTTAAAGTTACGGTGAATCGAATACCAAGAGTGAACATTTACAGTCAAAACTATTTCACCCACTCCACTTTCAGTCAAAAAATATTTAAAATAATATTTAAGAGAATAAATATTTTTATTCTTGTAATTAATAATAATAATAATAATAATATAATATTCTAGAATATAGAGGGGGGAATAAAAAGGTAAGTATTAAACAAAAAAAAAAAAAAATCAGAGTCAATTGTTTAGTCTCCACGTCATGGGTCCCAGGGATCGTTAAATATCCAATCCAATCATTCAAACCCCATCATCATCCACTCAAAAATATTTATAATAAATAATAAATATAATAATAATAATAATAATAAATAATTTAAAAAACCCCTCACTTTACTATTCTCCGTTGACTATTCTCTTGTCCCACCAGCTAAATAATTACACTTTTGGGTCACTTATAACACTTTTCGTCCTCGAATTTTTATTTATTATAATTTTTATTTTTAAATTTTATAAAATATTATAATCAAATCTCGCAGCTCTTTCTGTCTAATTTAGTTGACTAAATATTAACATATTGCTATTACGAAAGTGATATGATATTTTAATCATTATCGCATTATCAATCACCATACTGTCATGTCACTTTTATATTTTAATTATTATCGTCTTATCAATCAACTAAATTAGATTAGGATAAATTGTACGTTCGGCCCTCAAATTTTAATTTTTTGTCATTTCTGGCTAAAATTTTCTGCTGTATTGCAATCAAGTTCCACAATATAAATCAGTTGACTAAATATTGATGTATAATTGATGTAAAAATAATGTAAAATCGTAATTGTCGATGCGTCACTAATCACAACACTACTATATCACTTCTATATTAGAGATATACCAATATTTAGTCAACTAAATTTGGTGATAGGACGTGATTGTAATAAGCTTATAATAAATTAAAGTTTATAGACCAAAATGTTATCTGTTTCTTAGTTTGAGAACCAAATATGCAATTTAGCCATTAGATTGTGAAATTTAATTGTATAAAATTTGAGCCAGAAATAATTATAAAATGAAAAATGCTTAGCCTTGTAATCCCTCCCTTAGGATTAAGAAAATCCAAATTGAGTTTTAGTTAAAAAAAAAAGGAGAAAATTAATATGACAAGTGAGAGAAAACTAATCCTTGAATGAGCTATAGATACAGCATGGCCTATTAAAATAAAGTTTGGGGACTAAAATGTTAGGCACTATGTAGTTTGAGGTCTAAAAATATAATTTAGTCATACTAATAATAGTATAATAAGACTTTTCTTCTTCTTCTCCCCTTCTTCTCCTCCATGAAAAGGAAAGACGAGCCCCCTCACACATTCACATCGGCCGCCATGTTAAGCCATATTAAAATTAAGCAGTTTAAAATCAACTTAGTTGATTTTATTTTTTATTATTATAAATTAGTCTTATAAAAATAAAACTTAAAAATTTATATTTGCTTAATTTATTTTAGAAATCAGTATTTTATAATTAAATATAATATTAAAATAATAATATATGTATATTTTTTATTTATTAAAATTAAAAATAATACTTAAATATAAATGATGTCATATTGATCTCACTGATTGAACCAACCACTAGTTGAAATAGTGATTCTTGATCTAATAATATTTATGAATAGTTATACCGAGTCCGGATACCTAAGTATTTGGTATTTGTAAGTTTTTTGTCGTTAAATTTACCCCCTTGATCAATTTCACCTCTTAAATTATGTTATTTCACCTTCTATCCACTCAACTGTAGGGGGCCACTATTATCTTGACCCTACAAATCTTTATCGGAAGAGCTTAAAACTTACAAACACTAATAATTTGATGCTTTTAGAAATATATGTAGAACAATCGTTGTACTTTAAAAGCTTAAGATTTTAGAGAATGACGGTTGTTTCGTATTATTTAACATGGTAGTAGACCTAGAGGTTCTGAGTTCGATCTCTATGAGCTTAAATTTTTAGAGTACAACGATTATTTTATATGATATCATAACATAATATCAGAACAAAAGGTCCTGAGTTATTCCTAGCATTATTAATTTTCTCTCTTATTTAATTCAAAAAATTGTTTCACAATATGGGAGGTCAATTGTAGTTATTCCACCTTATGTTTAGAACATTGTTTAGTAGTATAATACTACTTTCCTTCTTCTTCTTCTCCCCACCATTAATTAATTAACTCAAAAGCAACCATCACCCATGGCCATGGCCTCTCCTCTCTCCTTCCTCCTCTTCTTCCTCGGCCCAGCTCTTTTCTCCTCCGCCGTCGCCGCCACCTCCACCTTCACTTCCGCGGACTCGCCATGGCTCCCGACCCGCAGCAACTTCTCCCTCCTCTCCCCCAACTCCACCTTCTCCGCCGGCTTCCTCCCCTCCGCCCCCTCCCCCTCCCTCTTCGCCTTCTCCGTCTGGTTCACCCTCGACCCCTCCTCCACCCCCGTCTGGTCCCTCAGCCCCGTCAACTCCTCCTCCCCTCTCACCCTCTCCCCCTCCTCCGGCCTCCTCTCCCTCCTCTCCCCCTCCGGCCAAAACCTCTTCTCCTCCGCCAACAACAACAGCGCAACCAACTCCACCGCCGCCGCCGACTCCCTCGTCCTCCACGACGACGGCCACCTCAGCTTCGCCGGCTCCCCCTGGTCCAGCTTCTTCTACCCCAACTCCACCCTCCTCCCCAACCAGTCCGCGACCCCAACCTTGCGCTCCAGCAACGGCCTCTACATCCTCGTCAACCGCTCCACCCTCGTCTTCTCCTCCCCCGCCGGCAGCAGCGGCGAGGGCTACGGGACGGGACTCGCCGGCATCGAGATGCTCACCCCCGACGGCCAGCTTCTGATGGACAACGCGCAGACCGCCATCGTCTCCGACCGCGGCCGCCCCGCCGCCCTCCGCCGCCTCACCCTCGACGACGACGGCAACCTCCGCGTCTACAGCTTACACCGCCGCCGCTGGGAAGTCGTCTGGCAGGCCGTCCAGGAGCTCTGCACCATTCCCGGCGCCTGCAAGAGGTGTAATAATTCGATCTGCCTCCCGAACGGCAGCTTCTCCACCTCCTGCGTCTGCCCTCCCGGGTTCCGAAATTCCACCACCGGCGGCAACAACTGCGTCCTCAAGCGCAGCTTTCTGCCCGACAGCAAGTTCCTCCGGCTCGACTACGTCAACTTCACTGCGGACGGCAACGAGTATGGACAACTTGTGGCCCTCAATTTCGACGACTGCCGGTCGACCTGCCTGAAGAATTCCACCTGCGTCGGATTCAGCTACACTTTCGGCGGCGACCGGACGTGCTACAATCACTTCGGCGCGCTCGTGAACGGCTACTGGTCGCCGGGCAACGAGATCGCGATGTTCGTCCGGGTGTCGGCGTCGGAGACCGACGTCAGCAATTTCACGGGGATGACGGCGCCGGTCGATACGGTCTGCCCGGTGCGCGTATCGCTGCCGGAGCCGCCGAAGGAAGGCAGCACGACGTTGCGGAACGCGGCGGCCGTGGCGGGGCTCTTCGCGGCAGAGCTGCTCGTCGGCGTGCTCTCCTTCTGGGCCTTCCTCAGGAAGTACTCCAAGTACCGCGACATGGCGCGCACGTTCGGGCTCGAGCTCCTGCCCGGCGGCGGCGGTCCGAAGCGCTTCTCCTACGCCGAGCTCAAGGCCGCCACCGCGGACTTCTCCAACGTCGTCGGCCGCGGAGGGTAAGCTATCCGAGAACGGTGTCTTTAAATTTCTACTTGCATTATTCAACACTAGTCGTCACATCAGAAACCAATTAAAATTTCTACATTATTTTCTACCGTTAGATAGCAAAAACAGGACGAGTTTAAGTTACTTTTCTTTTCAAAAAAAGATAAATTGTGCTTTTCGTTCCTAAACATTGAGATTCGGGACATTTTGATCTTCAATTTTTATATTATTATAATTTTTAAATAGTAATGTATAGCTGATATGATAGTGATGCGTTAGTATTGTAATTATATGTCCTTGTAATGATTATAATATAATTTTTTTATCACATCAATAAAGTATCAGCATTCATTGAAATAATTTGAACCATGAAATTTGGTTATAGTCATTTAAAAAATTTGATTAAGAAATTATAACAAATTAAGGTCTCGCCTCTTTGGAAGTTTGAACTCCAAAAGTATGCTTTAAATGGAACCTGTAAGACTTGATACCTGATGGTACTTTGCAAAATGATTATTTTTATTTAAAATTAGTTTAGAATGTCAGAAAACGGTGTTTTTGATATTTGATATTTGATATTTAATAGGTACGGCATAGTCTACAAGGGGAATCTCCCCGACGGGCGCGTGATTGCGGTGAAGCGCCTCCGCAGCATGGGCGGGGGCGAGGCGGAGTTCTGGGCGGAAGTCGCAGTGATCGCGCGAATGCACCACCTCAACCTGGTCCGGTTGTGGGGGTTCTGTGCCGAGAAGGACGAGCGCATGCTCATCTACGAGTACGTCTCCAACGGCTCCCTCGACAAGTTCCTCTTCTGCCGTCCCGCCGCCGCTGCCGCCGACGCTCCCCCTCGCCTGCTCCTCGACTGGAACATCCGCTACCGCATCGCCCTAGGCGTCGCGCGTGCAATTGCCTACTTACACGAGGAGTGCTTAGAGTGGGTCCTGCACTGCGATATCAAGCCGGAGAACATACTTCTGGAGGACGATTTTTGCCCTAAAGTTTCGGATTTCGGATTGTCGAAGTTAACTACCAAGAAGGACAAGGTGACGATGTCGCGGATCCGGGGGACGAGAGGGTACATGGCGCCGGAATGGGTTATCCAACGAGAGCCGATCACGGCGAAGGCCGACGTCTATAGCTTCGGGATGGTTCTCCTAGAGATTGTCTCCGGGAGGAGGAACTTTGAGTTTCAGAGAGAATCCGTCGATAGCGAGGAATGGTATACTCTCAAACTACTATATTCTCTGAAAGCTTAAGCTGTTAAAGATGACTGAAGCTAAAAGCAGAAACAGATAGTATATAGTACTTAATTTTCGAATTCGACAGGTACTTTCCTCGGTGGGCTTTCGAGAAGGTGTACGTCGAGAAGAACTTCGAGGAGATACTCGACCCGAAGATAATGGAGAGCTACGACGAAACGGAGCATTGTGCGATGGTGGAGAGGATGGTGAAGACGGCGATGTGGTGCTTGCAGGATCGGGCGGAGACGCGGCCGTCGATGGGGAAGGTGGCGAAGATGCTCGAGGGGTCGGTGGAGATCACCGAGCCCTCGAAGCCGGCTATATTCTGCGTCCCCGATGAATAGTTGAGCTTATTCTGGCGGGAACAAGGCCTAGTCTAATTGGTTGGTATCTTTCAAAAAATAAATAAATAAATAAATACATAGTGAGAAAAAAGCAATAGAAATAAGTTAAAAGTGTGAATCAAATGAATTCACATATGTTTGAGGTATACTTTGATCAATTTGTAGTTAATGTTCTATTTATCAAAATCTTGTTGATAGAATGTTTGAACTCTGTTACAAGTAGTAAATTGGGAGCAAGAAAAGGAAATTTGCATCTTAGTCTATTATATAATATATAATTGCGCGGACTAGGAATGATAATTTACGCAAACTCGAATACAATTTAATAAAATATTATTGCATATTCAATTTATAATAAACTATATTAGCTACATCATATTTGATTGTTATACAATTTTAATGATTTCATGTGTTATATTTAATAATTTGCCATCCCTACACTGATAGCTTAATCTCTTAAAACAATCTGTTAATTTGCTTTTTTGAAATCCAAATCAATTCTTACAATTTAATTTCATTCATCCTTAATGAAATTTACCAACAATGATTTTAAAAACTTAGTGCTCAATTCATATTCATATTTATATGTTGGATCTCGACTCAGATATTGATCGACACTAAGGGAATGTTTAGTTCGCGATTGGAATAGGAATGGGAAATGGAATTAGATTGCTTTGGAATGGAAAATGGAATGACGAATCATCCCAAGATGTTTGGTTCATTAATGGAATGAGTATCGGAATGAAAATCTAGAATTTTTTAGAGGGTGTTTTGATTAAGAGAGAGGAAAGTGATGAAGGGAGAGGAGGGGAGGCGTTGGTGGAAGAGAATTTTTAGTAGTTTACTTGGGAATGGGCCAATCCGGTATTCAAGGCCGGATTGGACCATCAATAGATTTAGTCATTCCCATTCTAAAGTGGAATGGGAGTTGGAATCCGATTCCTTTAAAACAAACAACAATCATTGGAATCAATGAATCTCATTCCGATTCCATAGTCTAAAATAGATGAACCAAACATGCCCTAAAATTTAAATCCATATTCTATAAAATCAAATTTGGACACATGTTGAGTTTTAAATGGATATATAAATGAATCAGATTATTGAGAAATATATAGAAATAAAAGAAAAGGAAGATTTGTCTTACTCCAAATTTATGAAAGATAAAAAAAAATATAGAAAAATTATGAATGCTAAAAAAATTATTAAATATGGACTTTACGAAATTTTACAGACTGAAAATATATCTGTGAAACAAATGTTGTACTCTAAAAGCTTAAACTGTTAGAGAACGGTGTTTAAACATTTTTATATTTAACACTCCTCCTCACGTTTGGGCTCGAGACTTCTCTTAGTTCCATGACGTGGACTTTAATTAGATGGGAGGAAATTAATAATGCTAGGAGCCTGACATGACTCGAACTCAGGACCTCCTGCTCTGATAACATGTGAAACAACCGTTGCACTCTAAAAGCTTAAACAATATCAAAACTAGTTTTGGATTCACATAATCTGAATCCGAAAAATTTTCTAACTTGAGATCTAATTTCAATTCTGAATCTGAGACGGATAGTGAAACTGCAATCTACATGCAATAGTTTTCGAATTCACAGTCGGGTCAGGTCGGATAACATTCGACACGTTTTCACTTCTAGGGCGACGGCACGACATCGGCCTGGTGCTGGCCATACCATGCTGTGCCGTGCCGTGCCGTGCCGTGCTGTGCCGTGCCGTGCCGTGCCGTGCTGTGCCGTGCCGAAGGATTATGGGCCGCTACATTGTCCGCTTTGGCCATGATATAGGCCTAATACAACCGAGCCCATTACGTTGCTCTATCCTTAAAAAATGTCCTTTGTACTTTTAAGCTTCGTTTGGGATTACGAAAAACTATGTTACGTCCAGTAATACGTAATATAATGTTTCGTATATCGTACTGTAAAACATATTTTTATATGTTTTCGTCCTAACTTCGTTTTATCTGTTAGCGTTAAATGGATCTCAATATTAAATGTGACCTTAAAAAAATTTAATGAAAATTATGTAGAAAGTTAAAAATGTCTATATTAAAATAAGGATAATAAAATATATTCTAAATTCCTAAGTACTAAATTCTAAAAACGAAAAATCCATACTAATCACATTTTGAAAACAAACTCATAAAAACCCATAATTTGAAAAAAATAATCCAACGGAGAATAGGTTTATTGATTACAGTATAGAAAAAATTTAAAATTAGATAATTGAGTAGTACTTTTTAAAAAAATCATAATATAAAAAGTGGAAAGAAGGTGTAGTGTAGTATAATTAAGCCTAAATACATTCTAAATTCCTAAATTATAAATTCTTTAAACAAAAAATCCGTACTAATCACGTTTTGAAAACAAAATCACAAAAAAAAATTTATTTTAAAAAATAATAATAATCCAATGTAATATAACACATCACAAAAACAAATAAAAGCTGCGCCGTATGCTTTGACGATTCGAGTCACAGGTGGGACCCAGCTCCTCGGAATTCCCCACAACCAGGTGTTTTATTTTTCCTGCACCCGGTGTACCATACAATCGTACACCGCTTACATTTTAGTAGTGTTTTTAAACTGTTTTATTATTATGAATGAAGCAGAAAAATTTGCTGGTTCAATCAATTGAACTACATGACACGATTTTTTTTTTTTAACTAATTTTTTAAAATTATAAATCAGTACGATTTGCAGGATTGTCGTGAGATTCACGGAAAAAGGATAAAAATTATTAATAAATAATTAGCTTAAATTTATTGACATATTGTTTTAGTCAATAAATTATTTTTTTCCATTCTACGCACATGTATGATTTGGAAAGCTAACGTGTTGTTTAGCATCGTTGTCTTTTTTTTTCAAAATATTTTTGAAACACTAATTTTATATAATTTAATAAACTGACAAAAGAATATATTTTTTTGTCATGATTGGTTAACTTATAATGCGCCGAGCCAAGTGATAGATGACAACTTCTTTAAAATAAAGAGAAGGTTATCAAATTTGTATCTTTTTTATAGTTTTTGGCGTAAAGTGAGATAGTGTGAACCATTTTAAATCAACTACCTAACTATTCAGAATTTTGATTTTACGACCCAACCTTTCAATTTATTTGATTTGAGATAGTCAATCGCTTTCTGGCTTCAAAATTTAAGCTAATTGCTTATTTTAATGAATTTATAGTTGCGAGAATTGCATAAAATATACTGGTTAAATTTGTAAAAATAAATCAAATCAAACAAATTGAAAGATTGGATAGTAAAATTAAAATTATAAAAAGGTTAAAAATGGTTCATAATTTGGATAAGTTTTGTATGTTTTTACCAAAAAAAAATACTATTTCTAATTTTTTTAAAATTTTTAAAAATTAACACATTAAATAAAAGAATTGTAAGCAATCTACCATCCATTTCCATACTTTTTTATGCATAAATCTCTTTTAAAAAAATAAAATACAAACACAAAACCAAACAATTCCTAGCATTTTTCAAAACAAAACATTACTCTTTGTGCTTCATTCTATAATTAAGAATTTAGTTTGACCCCACTTATGCTTCTGCTTTTGCTTATATCAGTAGTAATATTACCAGTATATTGGCTAACAAAAATAGTTTAAAGTTTCGGAAACAACAAATTATATAGATAAAATTTCCCCAAAATGAGGATTTGCATTTTCTTAATTTGTAACAGTTATTCATATGCAAGTACACAAATAAAGATGTTATTTTTACATTAATTTTATATAAAATTATGATATATTTATCTTTAATGAATACTCTGGCTAACCCACCCTCACCAGGCATTATTTTTTTATTTTTTTGGATAGTGGAATATAATGTTGAACTAGTGAAGTTACCCGCGCATTGCGGCGGGCTGATGCTATAGAAAATAAAACTTTGAAAAAGTTTGAAAATATATGAAGAAAAAAAGTATTAAGAAATTTTTTTTTATTCTTCTTTTTTTTTCTGAAAACGATTTATTTAAATGACAATAGCCTGTGTGAAAACATTAAATTTTATAAGAAATAATATATAGATAGCGAAGGGATCCGCGCTTCGCAACGGGCAAAATCTATAGGAGTAATTAATAATAAAAAACTATTAGCCATTTATCAAAAAAACCTCTATATTTAAATAGAAAGCTACAATATTTATTCTAATATACACATAAAGCTCTCATATAAATATGGAAGTAGAAACAATATAAGTGTGCTGAAGAGAATAAATAACGAATTTTTGGAAAGATTTTATAAGTTTGATAAACCTTTTTTTTTCTTTTCTGGCAATTTAATGGCATCAAAATGAACAAAGCCAAATGATTCGCATGCTTGCTTCCTAATATATATATATATATACACACACACACACACTTCATTCCTATTGTATAAACATGATTAATGAAAAACGAAGCTGTACACAGATATCATAAAGAAAAGGGCAAAATTTCAATTTGAAACAAATAATCTACCCACAACATGCACTAAAAATAAGAAAGACAGATTACACACCAACTTACTTTTTAAGAGATAAGTTTTTTGTACCCCAACTTTTCAACCACAAATGCACAAAGAGGAAAGTATATAGAGTGAGACTGCAAATTTACATAACAGATTTTATCTAGTGCTATATTTTGGATTATAAAAACTACTGCAAGTGGCACTGTAAATTTACATAACATATTTTATTTAGTGCTACATCTTGGATTGGAAAAACTACTGTAAGTCAAAATAACTACCAACACATTAGAAGGAATTTGTCTTTTAATGAACTCTCACTGAATCAAAAGCCGACTCTTATTAATAAGCTTCACTGTAAAATAAAATATTAAAAAGCCATCAGAAAGATTGGGGCAACATGATTATCTTTTTTACTTGATAAGGGACGGCATATAAGAATAGCTTTTTTGTATACTATTACACTCTTGTTTAGCATCTTATATTTTGCTGTAAATTACTTCGTGGTGTTGAAGCATCAAGAAAACTATTCTAACTAAATATTATATAGAAAATAGGATAAATCTTGCTAAGTTTAAATATGCCATAACAAATAAAATTGTGTGTAACTTAGCAGCACTTTAATTTGTAACAAATCACTGATAAAAGCAAGCGACAAAACCATAATAGCATATGAAGAAGTCCAAACTCTATGAGTCGTTTGTCTTTGCCGCATCAAGAAGCAAATTGGCATGTACACAAATTAATATCATTTGAGAAAAGTTTCATCTAAAATTTGCCCAGCTATCAGGAAAAAAAAAAATCAAAGAGGATTTAGGATAAACTAAAAATCCAAATCCTAAGCCTAAATTCTAGAATCAAGACTCTAAAAAATTATGAACCTCAATTATAGAAAAGGTCCCTATTGCAGAAAGGGCCAAATCATCATAACCTGTGAAAAAAAATTCTAAAAATTTAGCAACATGCAAAATGAAAAATCCATCATTGAAACCTTTAGGACCAAAGGAAGAAAGAAGTTAGGGAAGTAGGGTCCCCAGACCTTTAATCTCTCAATTGCCTTGTATTTTTTTTTAACACATGCTAAGATTTATTGATTCACTTTCGATGATGAGCAGTAAGATACATCATGCTATCACATATAGATAGTGGAATCATCTCATGTAAAGAAAAAATTTATAGATAATGCGTGCTCACAATTATTTTTTTTTTTTTGAGAAAAAGATAGTCACGCTACCCGCTTCATTCATTGGATAAATAAACTTATCTCACAATTAATTGGATCTGGTTGTTCACATACTATAAGTAAAATGCAAATGACTCAAAAATAAAAAAGAATCACACAAAGAACTTTCTAAAAATTTCTTTGCATTCACAAACTTTTATTAGGACATTCAATTATAGTTCAGAGACATTATAATGATAAATCTTTACAAAATATTGTTAGTTTAGTCATTAGTGACAAAATGCTTAGCTTAAAATCATATGATAGTAAATTACCCAACACTTAATTTTGCCTTTCAGTTTTCTTAAAGATAACCTAGCAATACAAAATCAAATGATCTATGATATTAAGAAAAATGCTGTCAGCGCAACTCTTATAGAATGCAAATCTTATAACTTCGGAATTCAAAGGTTTACATTTTTTTGGGGATTTTTAGTTTAAAAAAGAAATTGATTAGTCAAGTAGGAAACTCTACGCTCTACAAAAGTTACAGTGTAAGATTCGCGCATATGATACAGATGTATGTGTAAAGATAACATTGCTGCTTTATTAATATTCATATAAAAAATAATCTCTAACCATTGCATTTGGAGGCTTCGATCGGAAAATTTAGGACGCTGGCAAGGAAGGACACCGACGTGGGCTCACATCGCAGGAGCATCCGGCTATGGCGAACCCTCCCCACACGCGACTCCGTGTCTATGCAACCCTCTCTCAAACATCTCCACGACCCCCTAAATTAAATCTAATTAATAAATCCACACATAAGAAAAAGAAAAGGAAAAGAAACAAAAACTCCAAAACCACAACCAGAACCACCACATGAAATCAAAATTAATCTCAAAATTAATCCAAATAATGTAAATAAATCAAATCCTAGATGGATACACAGTAAGAGTTTGGGATTAAAAAAAGAAAAGAAAAATTAGGGCTAGGCATTACCCCTTGATCCGTCCACAAATCCGAAGAGATTGACACAAAGAAACCGTATATGTGAAGAAGGGAGAGGGAATAACTTGTCGATTGAAACGGAGGGAGAGGAAACGATGCCACGGAGGGGGAAGAAAAAACGCTTCAATAGAGAGGAAGAAGAAACGACGCGGAGAAGAGGGGAGAGGAAACGCTCCCTCGTACGATAACCGAAGGGAAAGAGGGAGAGGCGGTCAGTTTCGGAGGGTCATAAATGAGGAGTGGTTCGGTTCAGATGTTAAGAGGGCGGTTCGGTTCGATTCGGTTAAGAGAAGAGAAAGAGGGCGGTTCGGTTCGATTCGGTTCAGAGAAGAGAAAGAAAGAAAAATTGTATAGAGCTGTCCGGTTCAGATGTAAAGAGGGCGATGGTTCGGGTCTCGGTTCTGATGTTAGATGAAAATATATTTCGGTTCAAAAAGTTAAAAGAGAAATTTGGTTATGTTCAATTCAATTATTTGCTCGGTTCAAACAGTTAAAAGAAAATTTTGGTTCAATTATTTGAAGAACTTGAGCCGGTTCAATCAAATAGTTGTGGAGAAGAACTTGAGCCGAGTTCAATGAAAGAGTTGTGGAGCTCATGAAAACTTGACACGTGGCAAGTTGGTAAGAGAAAAGAAAGGAAAACTTGACACGTGGCAAGTTGGTAAGAGAAAAGAAAGGAAAACTTGACACGTGGCAAGTTGGTAAGAGGAATAATGAATAGTAATAGATAGATGTTGGTGCAGCCACTCTATAATTTCAACGTAAACATTTATATATATATATATATATATATATATATATATATATATATATATATATATATATATATATATATATATATATAATTAGATTCTAAGAATTTAGACTCTATTCTAATTGCACTTAATCCTAGAACTAGTTACTAATTTAAAATTAAAATTTTAAATCTCCATAATCAAAAGAACAGGTAAAAATGTCACTAAAAATTGATTAACTAGACCACAAAAGTCCCAAATACTTATCCTAACGAGTAATGACATAACTGGTGTATAAATTTTATTATGTCCACACACAGTAAGTAAAGTCACAATATTTGTTTGGGCCTTTTATTTTATCGAAGGTAAAGTGCAGGTTAAAATAGACTTTCGAGTGAACTAGAGTTCGGATAAAAATTATTTTTCGGCTACTATTTGTTTGTATAGCTGTGAAACTGAAGTTTTTCTAGTTCTGCTATTTGTGTCAGGAAGTGAATAACGTAAAAGTAAGAGGTGTGGGAGATGAATTACTATTTTATTTTCCTATCTTTTTTTTTTTACGTAATTGACTTCGGTCTGGAGTGAGCATTATTTTAGAAAAATTGAGTTTCGATCGAACGTGAGGTTATGGCGAACCAAATAACGAAAGTAAATATTTACGGTCGAAAATTATTTTGCCCCTCTCTAGTTTTGATGAAACAACCACGCCAACAAATTATCCTGAATGGCGTGCGTTATACATCGATTTAAGTAATAAAAAAAAAAAACTTTTCAATTCTGCGTATGTAAAACAACATGGACCCTGCTGATCGACAGGGTCACATTAGTCGATTAGAAAGGTTTAGGCACAACGAATCATTAGGTCGTAACTTCATGGACCCTACTTTTAAAACTACAACTAATCTCCCACTAATTACCCACAAATTTTGTACTAAAGCCACTTATGCATATGAGCCTTTAATTATTTTAATAAGAATGCTCTTAGGTCCCTACACAAATATATACAAGTGAGATCACTTTCGCGACTTATTTCTTATGAAGAAAGATATCGTCTATCGATAGATGACTAACTGTACGTAAGCAGTTCAAACCCACGAACTGTCCCTCGTAATGAAGGTGCCATAGCAACCGGACAATCGATGGACGGCTATGGAGATGTATTATTAATCAGATGCTGTACAAATCAGACTATCGATGGATGACTGTTCACAGATAGAATCAACCCGACTATTGTTTCTCATAACAAGTGTCCGATCAACCAGACAATCGATGAATGGCTTTGCGACGTCATTTCAAACAAAAGTTTTCTAATAAAAATAAGGTATTATTAACCGGATGCTGTACAAATCAGACTATCGATGGATGACTGTACGCAGATAAAATCAACCCCGCGAATTGTTTCTCATGACATCGGTGTCCTATCAACCGGACAATCGATGAAGAGCTATGCAAACGTCATTTCAAACAAAATTTTTCTAATAAAAAGAAGGGATTATTAACCGATTGCTGTGCAAATCAGACTATCAACGAATGACAGTACACAGATAGAATCAAACCCGCGCATTGTTTCTCATAACAAAGGTGTTCTATCAACCGAACAATCGATGGATAACTATGCAAATGTCATTTCAAATAAAAAATTTCTAATAAAACGAAGGTATTATTAATCGGTACAAATCAGACTATCAATGAATGACTTGCACGCAGATAAAATCGAACCCACCAATTGACTCTCGTACCTGAGTCGTCCTATCAATCAAACAATCGATTGTGCTGATGCAGCCGTTATTTCGACTTTTCCCCGATAGACCAGTTGAATAGTACTCGATGCTTAGACTAGATGGTTTCAATAAAAATCCCAGTAAAATTTGAAATCAAATCAAGGTCCTACTACGCGGCAAATTGACGATCTCCAAAAATAAATAAATAAAATTTAAAATATAAGGGGAAAAAAAAGGTAAATATATGTCCAAAACAAAAGAACTCACACTCTCCCTTGAATGCTGTACAGCCCAATTTGCGGGACCCATCACCACAAAATTAAGGGACAAAAACTCCATAATTTATAAGGACCATCACTATAAATATTTCTAAAATAAATTATAATCATTTCGTCAAATAAATTACGAATTATGCGCGGAATTCGCATTCCGCACCGAGAGATTTCCTTCTTTACTAAAACTCGGGGGCCCTCCGAGGAACCCCTTTGCGCCGCTGCTTTCGAGAGCCCTGATTCTCCTCCCCCGAATCGTACGGCTGTTGCTGCTGCTGTTGCTGTTGCTGCTCTTGTTTCTGCGAGGACACAAGAGACGAGTCCGCCTCCTTATCGGTACCGTTGTCGTCAAGATCGGATGTCGGATCGTGAATCGACGGCTCCGATCGCTCTGCAGCAGTGTCACCCGACGGCTCGGGTTCTTCCTCTTCTGGTTCTTTATCGGACAGCTGCATTCGAATTATGACGTGAGAGGGAGCGTAGAGTTATTGAAAAACTTGTGACTGAGAGTGATAAGAGTTACAAAACTACCTTACAGGCGACAGAGCAATAACAGTTCAGATCGCCGCAAACACTTTGACGGCATATCCGGCACGCGGGGCCGCCGGAGTTGGGTTTGGACGGAGTAGATTTGTCGCGAGGGTTCAGATGCACCACCTTAGCACCATTCACGGTATAGGGCTAAAAATTGTCACACAATTAATAATAAAAAAGAAAAAAAAAGAAAAAAAAAACACTCTTTTATATATTATAATGGAATCAACAAATAAAGCAGTTTCTATAATAAAAAAATAAAAATACAAATCTGAAAAAATCAGTTTAGTTGAAAGTAAGAAAAATAATCAAATATAAATGTAAAATATATATCTTAACCGACTTATTAAATATTATTGAAAAAATAAATAAATCAACTTCAATTCGCAATCTCAAATGAAGTCCAAATTTATCTTTAACGCAACTTCATAAAATAAAAAAAAACACATACGTATTTTTTTTCTTTTACAAAATTTATTATTTAAAGTATTTTATGCCATTTTTGAATTTTAATCGTGAAGTTTAAAACTTTACTTCTTGTATAACAGTCCCTGTACAATATCAACATTTTGGTTAAGTCCCTAAGCTTTAAATATTTTCCTATTAAATAATTTTTTGAACTCACCAAAATGTTGTTTTATAAAGAAAAATTTTTTAAATACATTTTTATAGGTAAAAATGTATTTAGACACTCTCACTATAAAGCATTTTAAAATAGACTAATTTTTATTTTTTTAAACTAAAATCCCTTAGTATCTAATTTTTTCATTTAAGTTTTTATTCTCAAATCCAAAATTTTATCAAATTTAATATACTCTCAGTTATTAACAATTTATTGGTATAACATTATTTGATAAAAAGTAATTAAAGTCATTAAATTTGATAAAATTACCAATAAATTTGATAACATTTTCATTCTTTTTCCCCTAAAATTACTCAATTCTAAGAAATTAAAAGTCCACAAAGTCTCAATGAAAAAAAATAAAATTTGACTAATCTACTTCAAAATAGCCTATAATTTAGGGGATCTTCATATATTTTATTTCTTAGCATAATACATCTCCATTAAAATTCCAAATTAGCCTATTTGCTTCCCCGAAGTTAAAATTCAGGTTGAGGTAAGCTTTCGAATGAACTAAAGTGCAGGTAAAAATTACTTTTCTTTTGCTGTTTGTTTGTATAATTATAAAATAAAGTTTATTCAGTTTTTCTGTTTGTTTGGCAGAAAGCAGATGACGTAAACACTAAAAATATGAAATATAATTAATATTTTCTTATCAATTATTATATTTTAGAGAGTTTGAATTCAACAACAAATCAAACAACAAACAGTATAATAGAAAACTACTTTATTCCTATCCACTTTCAGTGTAACAAACACATCCCTCGATAAGTTTCCAAACAATCCAAAATTTGATAAATTTGATGTAATTTACTTATGATCGAAAACTACTTCGTTCTTCTCCATTTTCAGTGAAGTGAAACAAACACATCCCGATAAATTTCCAAACAGTTTAAAAATTTGATGAATTTAAATTTATTTATGATCGAAAACTACAAGAGTGAAATAAACAGAACCCGATAAGTTTCCAAACAATTCAAAATTTGATAAATTTGATATAATTTAATAATGGCCGAAAACTACTTCATGTCTCTCCACTTTCATTAAAACAAAACAAACACATCCCGAAAAGTTTCCAAACAATCCAAAATTTGATAAATTTCACACAATTTTTTTATGACCGAAAACTAATCCATGTCTCTCTACTTTCAGTAAAACAAACACATCATGATAAATTTCCAAACAATCCAAAATTTGATTAATTTGATATAATTTATTTATAATTAAAAACTATTTCATCCTTCTTCACTTTTAGTGTTTTCAAAAAATCCAAAATTTGGTAAATTTGATACAATTTACAAATCAAGAAAAAAAAAATACAAAAAAAAGTAGAGAGAGAGATAGAGAGATAGAGAGAGAATTTTTTTTGGGTACCTGGATTCTGGAGAGATCTAGAAGCTTCTGGAGATCGGTGACGCGGACGACGTCTCGGTAGACGTACTTGCGAATCTGCAGGAGCCTGTGGCCTTCGTGCCCGTGACGCGCGAGACAGTGGAAGCACATTCTGCGGCCGCAGTCGATACAGAAAAAATTCTCCTCGCCCTTCCGCAGCCCGCCGTGCGCTGCGCAGGCCCCGAAAAACTTCCCCCGCAGCAGCCGCTCCGCCCACTCCGGCCTCTGATTCGTTTTCTTTCGCCGCCGCAGATCCTGCCGCCGCCGCCTTCTTTCCTCGCCGTCTCCATCTCCTTCCTTTTTCTTTACCATGATGTCGCTGTTGTCGTTATTATTATTATTATTATTCTTATAGTGAATTACGTACCCAACCTTAGAAAAGAAAAAAACAAAACAAAACAAAAATTCAAACTCCGATTTCGATCAATTCAAATTCAATCCAATCCAATTCACTTCAAAAAATTGGAGCAAAACGAAACCCTAGTTTCAGATGATGTTTAAAAAATAAATTAGAGGAAAAAAAAATACCATTATTTTTCGTCGTCGCTTTGAAAAAGGGTTGAGGGGTTTAATGAAGTGGCGGCGACGATGCTTGAGGAGAGAGAAAGAGAGAGGGGGAGAGAGAGAAAAAGGGGAAAATAATAATAATAATAATAATAATAATAAGAGGAAATGTTCGGATTCTTTTATGAAGGGGTTCGAGTGGTAAAAATTGTGTGAAGAACCCTCAGTTTTAAGAGTTTTGGAAATAAATCCCTCAACTTTTTTTTTCTTTTTGTATTGGCACTTTCTCGAAGATTAATCGTTGCTTATTATGTATCTTATTTATTGGAGAATATTTAAAATTATTCAGATTTGAAAATTTTGAAAAGTTAAATGGGTCTTGTATTGATAAAAATAAAGTTGAGAGGGGGAAATGAAAATGGGATTTAGTTAAGGGGTCTTGGCGCATTTTTACCGAATTTCTCTATTTTTTATGATCAGAAATGGAAAGGACGGAGGGAAAAGTGGCGAAGCGGGAAAATCTCGACCGTAGATCTCGGCTGATATATCAAAAAAGTTTCCGTGCGCCAAGTGTATCCGTGCACCACATTGGTAAGCTCTAATCTAATTGCTTTAAAATTATAATTTAATTTAATAAAAACAATATTGTAAGGTTTCTAAAACCAATAGATATTTTATATTTTATCAACTATTTAAAATATCTATTTTTTTATAACAAGTATATAGTTAGATATTGCTATTTTTTAAATTCGTGTACACCTGGTGTACGCAACAATTGTTCGCTGATGCACCGCAGGGAGGCGTGGAATGATCAAGGCCGTTAGTTTCTATCATGCGCAAATCGGAGCCGTCGAATGAGGCTTTCAACGGAAACCACGCGACGGTGTTCCGAGGAAACCGTAACGGGGCTGTTTTTTCTAATTTTAATTTCGGGTGGGCCCCGCAAAGGAGGCGGGTGGTGGGGCCCGCACGTGACGTGGCGCGGGGACGCGGGTTCCCGCCAATTTGAGCGCGAGTTTCGGGGCGCCGGAGCGAGCTGTACGGACTCCGCTCGTTGGTCACTTGAGGCGGTGAGTGTTAGTGACACGTGGCTCTCCCTCATTGGTCGATAAATTATACTCCAAAGTCCCCTCATTTTTATGTAAAAATTTGAAAATTGATATACAAATTTTATTATTCTGTTTGAAATCATAATTAAATACAATATATTTGCTCAATATGTACACTTTATTTTTATTTTTATTTAAAAAAATTATTACCAAATAAATTTGCAAAATAAATTAATTAATTTTAAAAATAAAAAAGTAATAGAATGTCAATAAAAAAAGTAAAAGTCGAGGAGCCTATTTTAAAACAGCATATAGTGGAGGGGTCTCAATACATTTTTTTACTTTAGAAATAGTCGAGGGCAAATTTGTCATTTTATAAATGAACTCATTTCTATCCATTTATTAACTAGAATAAAACTAACGTTATCTAATATCTATGAATTGCCCCTACTAAAAAAAAAAAAAATTGATAAAATAAGTGAATTAAAATAGGCCAATTTGCATAAAAAATTCACAAGTTTTGAGCTTTTGCAAAATTGGACCACATTTTTCGATTTTACAGATTCGGGCCGAATTTTCAACAAATTGATCAAAATATTTTTATTTCTTTTTCTCTCTCCTTTTTTTTTTCTCTCGTTCTTTTTTTTTTTCTCTCCGAAGAGTCAGCGGAGGCGGAGGCGGCCCGCCTCGCCTCTGCCCCGCGCACCCTCGCCTCTGCCCCGCGCACCCTCGCCCTCGACCGTGCCCGCACCCCCCGCCCTCCTCGCCTCCGACCCTGCCGAGGCCGCGCCGCTACTCTCTTTTTTTTCTCTCTGACCCTCCTCCACCGCCTCCGCGGCACTCCGCGATTGTAACGAGGACGGCAACGCGTTCTCTTCCTCCGCCTTCGCCCTCCACCTCTATTACAGCAGATTTTGCACCCACCAAATCTACTTCTGAGAACCCGCCGTTCCCACCGCCGCCGCAGACAACGAGGAGGAAGTGCTTCTCGGCGCCGAAAAGTTCGCCTGCGTGGGAGGGGGCACGCGGCCCACCCGCCTACCCCAGAGGGCAGCGGCGAGCGCGGCCTCGGGGGTGTCGGAGGCGAGGAGGGCGAGGGTGCACGGGAGTATCTCTGGATAAGCACTTTTGTTTGTTTAAAACAGAAAAAAAAAATTTAACTAAAGGCCAAAAACTAAAGAATAATGAAGAAAATCAGAGAAGAAGAAGGAAGAAGATGAAGTTGCACTGTTAAGATGAAATTGTACTGTTTTAAAAAAACATTGCACTATTATGGACGTAAGTTGTACTTTTTGCGATGTAATTGGTACCCTTTAATATGAAAGTTACACTCTTTGAACGAAAGTTGCACTCTTTGAGAGATATTTATACTGTTTTTCTTCTTGTTGCACTTTTTGAGATGTAAATTGTACCTTGTAAGAGAAGAAATAGTATAAATATCTCTCAAAGAGTGCAATTTTTGTTTAAAGAGTGCAACTTTCATCTTAAAGGGTGCAGTTTATATCTCAAAGAGTGCAATAAGAGAAAAAATAATGTAAATATCTCCCAAAGAGTGCAACTTTCGTTTAAAGAGTGTAACTTTTATTTTAAAGGGTGCAGTTTACATCTCAAATAGTGCAACTTACGTCCATAATAGTGCAACATTCTTTTAAAACAGTACAATTTTATCTTAACAGTACAACTTCATCTTATTCTTCCTTCTTCTCTGGTTTTCTTCATTATTCTCTAATTTTTTTGCAGTTAATTTTTTTTCCTGTTTTAAACAAACAAAAGTATTTATCCAGAGATACCCCCGTGCACCCCTCGCCCTCCTCGCCTCCGACACCGCCGAGGCCGCGCTCGCCGCTGCCCTCTGGGGTAGGCGGGTGGGCCACGTGCCCCTGTTAGAAAAATTGCGTACGGTAAAAACGCAGCGGAAAGAAAATCAAACAAATTTGATTTTTAAAAACCTTGAGATCCGATCTCAAATCACGCAATTATGATCCCTCATGTTGTTCAAGATTAAAACGAGAAAGGAAGATCTAATCTTCACCTTTGCGCGGGTAGTTCTTCACCGCAATCCGATGATCGTGAAATTAGGTTCTCTTGAAACCGCACACGCGTCCGGCCTCTATAGGTATCCACACGAGGTTGATGATCTAATCGATATCCTCACCGGGGTGCTAGCTCTCTTGCAAAGGACGTCTTTCTTGCTAGAAGAAGATGAGAGAAGATGAGAGAAATGACGGCTAGGATTTTCTAAAAACTCCCGTATCTCATAAAGAGGGATACAATCCCTTTTTATAATAATATAATAACCATTAAGGATAATAATAAATCTAGGTTTAAATTTATCATTTTCTTAATTGGTTAGATCGATCAAATCCTAATTTGATTCGATTTGAACTTTATCCTAATTTGATCATATCAAATTAATAATGCAATATTTGCACGTAAGCCCTCTCAAAATTTACTAACTGTTAGTAAGTCCTCTCTTGTAACATTTACACTTTAATATCACTAATTTGTAATAATTATAAATTAGTCTAATTATTAACATATTGACAATTAGATCCACCGGCGATTCAAAAACCGCGATCTAGCTATCCGATCAGTCACAACCTCTTATGTGTGTGACCCTATAGGTTCTATTCTATCTGGTAGTGAGATTTATTCTGATCATTATCAACAATATCACTGAAACTCTTTTCAGTGGATCAGAACAATTCCAACTCAGCCCAATGAGAATTATCGATCATCCAGATAATTCTCATGAGTCTCACAATCCACTAGTGACGTCTAGCAGCATATAATGGCATTCCAGTAGAATAAAATATTGAACCTCTTGGTGCAGTTACCGTGTAATACAGTCCTTCTATCATGAGTCCCGACTAGACGGAGGTCATGGAACAACTCGTCAAACCCCATCGTCTGTTATATGTCAAATTTATTCGACTCGAGTTTCTAATATCGGAAACCGTTTCCGCTATTTATTCTGCCTTGGCCAAAGTCTTCTAAATTCGGTCTCATAAATCGCATAGGACTAACGCCCCTATCTACCAAGGGAGATAGATTCCATATAGGTGCACACCCTATTCCTACAACGAATCTATTACAGCCAACATGCACCGCAATGACCCGAATGGCTAGGGACTAAGTGTATTTACAGTCAAACTGCAATAACCTCATTGTGAATAGCCGAGGCACCGCAGGTCAAAGGACTAGTCACACAACTGCAACATTGAGTAAGTCACTGACGAGTGAGTAGACATCCAAGTGACTTCTCGCATTGGTCACGCTCAGTACCCTTATTCTCTAACAACCACCTGCACATTCGCTCCAGTGTCCCCACACTGTTGACTCAAGACTCCTCTACCCAAAAGAAAATCGACATGTGTACTAATCTTACAGATCAATCACCGTCCCCGTGATGATCAATTGATCGGGAGCATTTAGGAATTAATCACCAATGACGCATGTCTCAAATTCTCAACTCTTGAGAATAAGTGTCATCATCTTATTATTTTGGACGATTCATGGACACATACACAATATGAATGGATTAAGAACCCAAATTTATTCATAATATTTAAAATCAAATACAAATTTATGTCCTAAAAAGAATACATGTGTCGGCATGGTTGGCTTCTAAGGCATACATTTAACAATCTTCCACTTGCACTAAAGTCAATTAGACATATACCTAAGCCCCATCTTCTCAAGGTGGGATTCAGTCTTCTGCTGGCTAAGCAGTTTAGTCAATGGGTCTACCACGTTATCCGCAGAGTCTACTCTTTGCACTTCGATGTATTTCTTGTCGAGATAGTTGCGTATAATATGAAACCGCCGCTCTATGTGCTTGGACTTCTGATGAGATCTGGGCTCCTTAGCTAGGGCTATGGCGCCATCGTTGTCGCAATAAAGTGGTATGGCATCTGATGGCATCACACCTAGTTCCACGACAAACTTCTTAAACCAGAAGGCTTCCTTTGCAGCTTCAGATGCGGCGATATACTCTGCTTCCATTGTAGAATCAACAATAATTGGTTGTTTGAAACTTTTTCAATATGCGGAACCACCATTGCACAAGAACACGCATCCTGACGTAGACTTTCTATCGTCAACATCAGATATAAAGTCTGAATCAGTATATCCTTATATTTTCAACTCTCCTCCTCCAAAGGCCATGAACATATTCTTAGTCCTTCTCAAGTACTTAAGTATATTCTTCACAGCAATCCAGTGCTTCTCACCTGGATTAGACTGATATCTGCTTGTGACACTCACAGCATGTGCGATATCAGGTCGTGTACATAGCATAGCGTACATAAGACTCCCTATAGCTGAGGCATAAGGGATCTGACTCATACGTTAAATCTCTCCAAGTGTATTGGGGCACATTTTCTTGGAGAGATATATTCCATGCCTAAGGGGTAAAAGTCTCATTTTTGAGTTTTCCATGCCGAACCTTTTCAGCACCTCCTCTATGTACATTTTATGTGAAAGGTCTAGCATCCTCTTAAATCTATCTCTATAAACCTTAATCCTCAAAATATAGGATGCTTTCCCTAAATCTATCATGGAGAATTTTTTAGACAACCACACATTTTAACCGAAGTCGGCATTGGAACATTGTTTCCAATTAGGAGAATATCGTCCACATATAATACGAAAAATGTGACAGCACTCCTACTGACCATCTTATAAACACATGGTTCCTCCTCGTTTTTAACGAAATCAAATGATTTGATCACATCATTGAAACAAGCATTCCAACTCTGAGATGCTTGCTTGAGTCCATATATGGACCGTTGCAGCTTGCATACTTTGTGACATTCGTCATCGAAAGTGAAATCCAGAGGCTACTCCATATAGATATCTTCCTCAAGATATTCATTTAAGAAAACAGTTTTCACATCCATTTGCCAGATCTCCTCATGGTATGCTGCAAGGGCAAGTAGTGTTCGAATAGATTTAAGTATGGCCACAGGTGAAAAGGTCTCCTGATAGTCAATGCCTTCGCGTTGACTATAGCCTTTCGCCACCAGCCTCGCTTTATAGGTCTTCACCTTTCCATCCGAACCTATTTTTCTTTTGTAGAGCCATTTACATCCAATAAGTATTATATCTTTTGGTGGATCTACCAAAATTCAGACTTGGTTGGAGTACATTGAGTCAATTTCTGACTTCATGGCTTCCAACCATTTCTCAGAATCGATGTCAGATATCGTTTCGTTGTATGTTTTGGGATCATCTCCATGTTCCCTATCTTCCATGAGGAATATTTTCTTTACATTCTCTATAAGAATACTTAAGTATCTTTTGGGAGGATGGGAGATTCTACTCGACCTACGAGGTGGATGAGGTACTACATGTACTGGCTCAGCTTGAATGGGTTCTATAGGTTTGACGACTCGTTGCTCTTCAGAGACTCTCTTTTCAAGCTCAATTTTTCTCCCACTAGCTGCTTCTTGAATAAACTGTTTTTTCAAGAAAGTAGCATGTCGGCTCACAACTATATTGTGATCCTCTGGGATATAAAAATAGTAACCCAAAGTTTCTTTAGGATATCCAATAAAACGAGCCCTCTCAGACCTAACCTCTAACTTGTCTGCCTGTAATCGCGTTACATGGGCAGGACATCCCCAAATCATGATATGACCAAGATTTGGTTTCTTACCATGCCACATCTCATACGGTGTAGTAGGAACGGATTTAGAAGGTACCCTATTTAACAAGTAAGTTGCAGTAAGTAAAGCATGTCCCCAAAAAAATAAAGAAAGATCAGTGAAGCTCATCATGGATCGAACCATATCCAATAAGGTTCGGTTTCTCCATTCTGACACCCCGTTGAGTTGAGGTGTTCACGGAGGAGTCCATTGTGAGACTATACCGTTTTGTTTGAGATAGTTTAGAAACTCTCCACTAAGGTATTCTCCTCCTCGATCTGATCGAAGAACCTTGATGGATTTTTCAGTTTGCTTTTCTACTTCATATCTGAATTCTTTAAACTTTTCAAAAGCTTCAAATTTGTGTCTCATAAGATACACATACCCATACCG
This sequence comes from Puya raimondii, assembly GCA_016920855.1. Taxonomy (NCBI): domain Eukaryota; kingdom Viridiplantae; phylum Streptophyta; class Magnoliopsida; order Poales; family Bromeliaceae; genus Puya; species Puya raimondii. The sequence continues at coordinate 140,574,272 of JABWPP010000050.1, forward strand.
TGAATAATCATCAGTAAAGGTTATGAAGTAGAGATAACCACCCCTGACTTACACATCAAATGGGCCACACATATCAGTATGTATCAGGTCAAGTATCTCAGTGGTTCTTTCCCCTTGTCCTACAAAGGATAATTTGGTCATTTTTTTTTAAGACAAAATTCACAAACCGGATAAGACTCTGAAGTCAATGAGCCAAGGAGCCAATCTTTATCCAATTTGTTAATCCTTTCTTCTCCAATATGACCAAGCCTAAGATGCCACATATACTTTAAGTTCATCTCATCTCTAGGTCTTTTAGACCCAACGGCACTCATTACTTGCTCAGAAATATTCATGGATACATCCATATGTAAATGATAAAAACTGTCAATCATAAAACCACTGTCAATAATTTTATTTCTAAAATAAATTATGCAGTATCTTTATCAAAATTAAAAATATAACCATCCTGTGCTAATGAAGAAACAGAAATCAAATCCCTGCTAGCAGCAGGCACATAATAACAGTCTTTAAGTAATAAAACATGTCCTGACGGTAGTCGCAAAGGATAGGTGCCAGCAACCACAGCAGCAACTCTTGCCCCATTGCCTACCCGTATGGTCACTTCATCTTTCCTGAGCCCTCTACTTTTTCTTAGACCCTACATTGAAGTACACAAATGAGAACTAGAACCAGAGTCTATGACCTAACTGGAAGTAGAGAAAATCGTAAGGTTAGTTTCTATTATGAGCAAGTGTGACATACCTTCCGAAGGTGTGTCCTTTTTCTTATTCTTCAGGTTCTCCAGGTAGACGGGACAGTTTCTTTTCCAATGACCATCAACATAGCAATGAAAATATTTTTCTTTGTCAGCGGTCTTTATCTTAGGAACTTCCCTCTTGGGCTTGTTCTCCGTCTTTTGTTTCTTCGCAGGTTTCTTCTTCCAATTAGACTTTCTTTTGGAAGAGGAAGCCTGCTCCACAGTGAGAACCAAGCCATTTGAACTTTTCAAAGTCCCCTCCGCTGTTACCAACATGTTTAATAACTCCGTATTAGTACAGTCAATTTTATTCATATGGTAGTTTACAACAAACTGTCCATATGATACATGAAGGGATTGCAGGATCAGATCAACTTGTAATTCTTTATCTATTTTCACGCCGAGCTTCTCAAGCTCCTCGAGGTCTTTGATCATTGTCAAATAATGATCATGAACATACTACCCTTCTTGCATCTTAGCTTTGAAGAGTCTTCTGGACACTTCAAAACGAGCTGATTGGCTTTGCTCACTATACAACTCCTTGAGGTGAGCTAGCATTTCTTTAGTAGTCTTCATATCCTCATGTTGGCGTTGAAGTTCATTTGACATCAACGCCAAAATATAGCACCTTACTTTGTTATCGTCATCCGTCCATTTATCTTGAGCTACCCTTTGGTCAGCTGTAGGACGATTTGGCAACGTGAGAGGGTCCTGGTCGAGAACATAAGTGAGTTTTTCGGAACTCAAAATAATTTTTAAGTTCCTTAGCCAGTCTTTATAGTTAGTTCCGGTTAAGCGGTTTGTTTCGAGAATACGAGAGAGAGGATTGGAAGCGGACATTTTGTTCTGCAGAGAGTAAAGATTCAAATTAGATATTTGTATTTATTTTGAAAATTTTGTTTTAGGGATTTTAAAAACAAATTTTAGCCTCCCAATATTTTCTCGAGTCTCTTACACTCCTCGGGTATAGAAACGGAAACCCAACGTAACAAAGGTTTCAAGTGGGTACTGCGATCTCACCAGTTTAACATACCACCTCACCTGACAGATATTGACGATACATAAACCGATGAGTGGACAACTCTTGTCCAATGCTTCTTAAGCAAATTACAGTGATCGGTCTCTAAGTCCTGTAGGCCTCACCTGACAGATATTGACCTCATTTTTCTTAGTTAAGTCAGACCCACCGTTCAAACGCGTAAGTAAAGCCGTCATTGGGTCCCTCACTTGACAGATATTGGGCCCAGTTAAGTCAGACCCACCGTTCAAACGCGTAAGTAAAGCCGTCATTGGGTCCCTCACTTGACAGATATTGGGCCCAACCCCATCTTTACTCCACAGCATCTCATGCTAATAGAGTGGTTGCGCCTTCCCGATGCAACTGACCACTGTAACCAGCCGTGCCAATCAACACCAAAAAAACGCCCGCACTTTTACAACGGCAGAAGACCGCTCGACTTAATATTTGTAAAGAGATTAAAATTTAGGTCTCATATTTTATTTTTCTTTATTTACATCTAATGCAAATAAAATAATCCGCGCATAAAAACATAATGTAACTGGTGATGATCATGGATTTAAGAAGTGGATTCGGACTCGAGCCACTGAGCCGGAATCAAAGGTCTTAGGGTCATAAATTACAAGCACACACACGTCATTGGTTTGATCGTCTTCGACTATTAGATCCGATCTAGAGCTACAACTTGATCCGATCCCTATCAACATCTTGATTCGACCGCCATCAAGTACTTATCTCGATCTGGGCTTTGCGTGCTTCTCGGCTTGCAACCGATCAGCCAATGACGTGCAACCATTCAACATACAACCCAACAATAATGATAAAAATAAAATTAATCATATTTGATAACTTTTATCTCTAATATATTGAGACACGCAGGTCCCCAAATAAATCGGCTCATGCATGCAGGCACCCAAAAAGCCATCTCTAATACAGAGTCCTTAATTTAAATAAATTTAAAATTACAGAATTTCGCATACACATCATACATCACATGTCAAAATAAAATAAATAGGTCGCTATCCATGATCATCACCGATATGTATCTTATACATCACATGCACAATAATTAATTTTGTGTATTCCAATTAACCGTTTACCAATGATTCGAAAAATAACAACGATCAAATCACTGAAATCAACCAATCTTATTGATTGTTTATTATTTTGATCAAAAAATTTAATCCGCAAACATAACTATTGATCTCATCAAGAATTCACATCTCATGTAAAAAATCGAATTTAATCTTATCAAATTGATCTCATCACCAAAAAAAAAAATCTAAAAAATGTGTACTGATGCTACAGTACATCTGTACGGATGCTACAGTACATGCATACTGATGCTACAGTACATACGTACGGGGATGCTACAGTAACATCATACTTTTTATGAAAACTGCGGATCGAATTTAAAAATAATTGATCAAAATTTATAATGTTTCGAATATGGTAAAAAGACGATCTATATATCGTTCAACCGGCGAAGAACGGTTTAAAATATCCAAATCTATAATTTAATTTTGAAAACCATGAGGGTGTCTCTGATACCACTGTTAGAAAAATTACGTACGGTAAAAACGCAGCGGAAAGAAAATCAAACAAATTTGATTTTTAAAAACCTTGAGATCCGATCTCAAAAACACGAAATTATGATCCCTCATGTTGTTCAAGATTAAAACGAGAAAGGAAGATCTAATCTTCACCTTTGCGCGGGTAGTTCTTCACCGCAATCCAATGATCGTGGAATTAGGTTCTCTTGAAACCGCACACGCGTCCGGCCTCTATAGGTATCCACACGAGGTTGATGATCTAATCGATATCCTCACCGGGGTGCTAGCTCCCTTGCAAAGGACGTGTTTCTTGCTAGAAGAAGAAGAGAGAAGTGAGAGAGATGACGGTTAGGGTTTTCTAAAAATTTTCGTATCTCATAAAGAGGGATACAATCCCTTTTTATAATAATATAATAACTATTAAAGATAAGAATAAATCTAGGTTTAAATTTATCATTTCCTTAATTGGTTAGATCGATCAAATCCTAATTTGATTTGATTTGAACTTTATCCTAATTTGATCATATCAAAGTAATAATGCAATATTTGCACATAAGCCCCTCACAATTTACTAACTGTTAGTAAGTCCTCTCTTGTAATATTTACACTTTAATATCACTAATTTGTAATAATTACAAATTAGTCTAATTATCAATATATTAACAATTAGGTCCACCGGCGATTCAAAAATCGCGATCTAGCTATCCGATCAGTCACAACCTCTTATGTGTGTGACCCTATAGGTTCTATTATATCTAGTAGTGAGATATATTCTGATCATTATCAACAATATTACTGAAACTCTTTTCAGTGAGTCAGAACAATTCCAACTCAGCCCAATGAGAATTATCGATCATCCAGATAATTCTCATGAGTCTCACAATCCACTAGTGACGCCTAGCAGCATATAGTGGCATTCCAGTAGAATAAAATACTGAATCTCTTGGTGCAGTTACCGTGTGATACAGTCTTTCTATCATGAGTCCCGGCTAGACGGAGGTCATGAAATAACTCGTCAAACCCCATCGTCTGTCATATGTCAAATTTATTCGACTCGAGTTTCTAATATCGAAAACTATTTTTGTTATTTATTCTGCCTTGGCCAAGGTCTTCTAAATTCGGTCTCATAAATTGCATAGGACTAACACCCCTATCTACTAAGGGAGATAGATTTCATATAGGTGCACACCCTATTCCTACAACGAACCTACTGCAGCCAACATGCACCGCAAGGACCCGAATGGCTAGGGACTAAGTGTATGTACAGTCAAACTGCAATAACCTCATTGTGAATAGCCGAGGCACCGCAGGTCAAAGGACTAGTCACACTATTGCAACATTGAGTAAGTCACTGACGAGTGAGTAGACATCCAAGTGACTTCTCGCATTGGTCACGCTCGTACCCTTGTTCTCTAACAACCACCTGCACATTCGCTCCAGTATCCCCACACTGTTGACTCAAGACTCCTCTACCCAAAAGGGAAGCGACCTGTGCACCAATCTTACCAGATCAATCACCGTTCCCGTGATGATCAATTGATCAGGAGCATTTAGGAATTAATCACCAATGACGCATGTCTCAAATTCTCAACTCTTGAGAATAAGTGTCATCATCTTATTATTTTCTTTGATGATTCATGGACACATACACAACATGAATGGAATTAAAAATCCAAATTTATTCATAATATTTAAAATCAAATACAAATTTATGTTCTAGAAAGAATACATGTGCCGGCCTGGTTGGCTTCCAGGGCATACATCTAACAGCCCCTTCCCTCGCCAACGAGCTTCTCGGCGCCGAGAAGCGCTTCCTCTTCGTCGTCGGCGACGGCGGTAGAAACGGCGAGTTTTCAGAAGTGGGTTTGGTATGTGCAAATCTGCTACAGTAGAGGTGGAGGGCGAAGGCGGGAAGAGAACGCGTTGCCGTCCTCGTTACCATCGCGGAGGGCTGCGGAGGCGGTGGAGAAGGGTCGGAGAGAAAAAAAAAAGAGTAGCAACGTGGCCTCGACAGGGTCGGAGGCGAGGAGGGCGGGGGGTGTGGGCGCGGTCGAGGGTGGGGGTGCGCGGGGTAGGGGCGGCGGCCGCCTCCGCCTCCGCCTCCGCGAGAAAAAAAAAAAACGAGAGAAAAAAAAGGGAGAGAGAAAAAGGAATGAGGGTATTTTCGTCAGTTTGCTGAAAATTCGGACCGAATTTTCAAAATCGAAAAAGACGGCTCAGTTTTACAAAAGCTCAAACCTTGTGAATTTTTTATGCAAATTTGCCATTAAAATAAGCCACAAGACCCCTAAAAGTGTAAATTTTATACCTTATATGAGTAGCATTGCTCCATTCTATATTAAGATAATATCTAATATGTCCTTCAAAACATTAAAAATATTTTATTTATTCTGAAGGATCAAAATATTCTTGTTGATTTTAAAAAATTCCTTTGAATATTCTCACTTCTCCTAGTGATTACTAATAAATATTTTGATAATTTCAGAATACATTTAACAATTTTGAATAGAAGTAAGAGATAAATAAGCAAAAAGCCCCTTCTATATATTAATCCTTCTAGTATTTTTATAGGGATAATATCTAACATACCTTTTAAAGCTTCGGAAAAATCTAGTATACTCCTGGTTGACTAAAATGTCCATATCGATTTCTAAAAATTCCTTCAAATATTTCCGTACTCCTAAGATTTACTCATAGGATTTGGATTTAGAAGAATATTTTGATAATTTCAGTATAAATTGAAAAATTTTAAAATAGTAGCTACGAGTAAATAAGTAAAAGGGTCAAATGCATACAACTCCTTGTAAACATACCGAGTAACAAATATATCCATATAAAGTTTAACTTTTTATTTTTATCCTTGTAAAAATCTAGTAATATTCATATTTACTCCTCTGGTTTGTTACCGTTAAAGCACTGCTTATTTTTTAACAATAAATAAGTGAAATGATATTTTTACCCTTACAAATATATCCCTCCAAAAGCCCAACTATTAGAATTATACAGAAATGTCATTCCAAAAAATATTTTATCCAATAATATAAGAGGGGTAAAATGTCAATTTAACGCATTCACTAATCAAAGTTAAGTATTTTATTTATGGTTAAATATATTTTTCTAACAGATCCTAACAGCAGGGGCATATTTAAGAACGTTAAAATTTTTGCAGGAATAAAAATAAAAAGTTAAACTTTGTAGAATATATCTGCTTACGATATGTTTACATTGAGCTGTATGCAATTAACCCTAAGTAAAAGCTCCTAATTTATATGTCCATTCAATAAAATAATCATTGTGCATTATTGATTTGATTAGACTTCAATTTTTAGAACACATGTGAGTTCTCAATGGAAAGTTGAAATGGCAAAACTACATTTTGTCTCTATTGATTGAGCCCTATTTTGAATTTTTGTTTTTTTTCAAGTAAACTTTTTTTTATGAAGTTCCATTTATGAAATGAGAGACACAAAAGTGAGTTTCCCATTAAAAGGGAAAGAAATAAATTATTTGTTTTGTTGTTACATGGTGGGGTTCACTTACCCTACTAATAATAATTGAAATGAAAATGAACAATTATTGAAGAGTTATTGTACTATGTCTATGTTCTCTTGGAGATATTATAAGAGGTAAGCAAATAGTATTATTTGGTACCATATTTAACTCATTCGACGGTTTTTTTCGGTTCTATTTTTTGTTCTTATTAACTAGTAAGCTTTTTCGCATAATAATAAGTCAAAGGTGTCACTTCGCAGGAATTTTAATAATTATTGTCCTACTTAGGAACCAGGATTTTTCTCTTTTTTTTGTATATAATGTGAGAAAAAACACTCTATCAATTACGTTAAGAGATTGTTTGGTTCCTCGCAAAAATTTTAATTTTCTATCCCTTTTGTTCTAAAAAAAAAACTAGCATTTGTGAAAAGTTTTTTTTCAGATTTCAAGAAAAACTAGTAATTTTTTCTCTATTTTTTTTAGAACAATAAAAATACTGATTTTCGATAAAATTTAAAAAATTTAAAAAACTTTTTATGAAAAACTTTTTTCTCAAAAAAAATTTGCCCAGTGTTGCACTCTTGCATTACAGCAAGGCTAAACAAGCCATTAGACCAAAGTCAATGTTGAGAATATGAAGTAAATCATTTTCCATAATTATCTCTGTGCAAAACTTTTTAGATGTTGCACATGTTAAAAAGGAAACCTTAAAAATCAACTAGAATTCGAACTCGGGACCTCAGGTACCAACAATCAAGCATTTTGCCACTTATGCTAGGGCGGTCGGTTAGTCTTCGTTTATTGTTAATCTTGAATAGTAAAAGTTATGAGGTTTACCAGTAATTCCAAATGCAGTAAAAAAATATAATAAAATTTTATTTTATTTATTTTTGTATGTAATATTATTTTCTACATATCACGGTCATTCAGTTACAATTTATTTTCTACAGTCCCACCCAAAAATAGAGAAACGCAAGAAACATATATTTGTTTACTTTGGTCCCAACTAAGTTTGCCCACTACAATTAGATTGGCCCCAACACTAAATGGCTCCTTAGGTTATCCATTTTAGATTTAATAAAAGGAACATTGTATCCATATTATTATTATTATGAGCATAATTTGGTGGAAATAGATGTAGTCTCTTTGTGCATGGTAGGTCACATTTGTGCATGAATCTCAATTTCATTGGATGATGTAGGTGGCCTCATCTCTCAAACAAACTAAGAAACACATTTGACATATGTTCCCAAGTCCTTTCTCTGGGACCTAGTTTGATAATGCGGTAACTAAAAACATATAGTTTGTACTCCTAAAAGTCCAAAAATTTTAATAGTACTTCTCATCTTCTTTTTTTTATTTTATAAAAATATGATGGCAACCACCACCGACTCACATGCTTCTGTAATAACAGTTGTCACTGCAATTTTATAGTACAGAAAAAAAAAAGTGCTATAAAATTTTTCGACCATCCAAAATATAATAATATAGGTGTTTTTGGCTACCGCATTACCAAACTAGATCTACGCGCGTTTCAAAAGATTTAATTTTCTTTTTTTTGAGAGTTAAAGAACACAATTTTATAGTGCATTTCCACTTTCCCACCATGTGGTTCAAAAAATTGTATTTGACTATCCTATAATTTTACGTGTTTTACTTCACCACCCCATGGTTTAAAAAGTGACACCTAATTATCTCATACATTTATTCTTATTTCATTATAAGGACCTATTGTTAAACATGGTACTATTATGTGGTTTTTAAAAAAAATTGCTTTACTATTCTATTTGAGGATAGATTTTTTTTCAGTAAAGCAAAAATAAAGTCACAAGATAATTAAGTAAAATTTTTTGAACTACAGAATAACAAAGCAAAAAGGATGGTACACCGCGGTAAGCAAATTGAAGTTTACCCTTTAAAAAAAGCCAACAACAAAATGGTGTTCCAAGTAAGAAATCATATATCATTTTGACACAAATTTCCGCAAACAAGTTATTAGCAACACGGTCAACATTTCCAATATGATCCCATCACCATAATAAGATATGGTCACCTTCTATTACAAATAAGATGAAATAAATAAGACATGTTTGTTTCACCGAAACTGGACTTTGGATTGAAGTAGAATTTGATAAAAACTACTTCCCCGCTATTTGTTTCGTAGTTATGTTAGTAAAATTTCATTAATTCTGCTGTTTGTTTTGTAGAAAGTGTACGATGTAAAACTATAATTTATGTATAAATAATAAATAATTTAATAAATAAAAATAATATAATTATATTTTTATATAATTAAATTTTAATTTAAAACAACTAAATTATTCTTTTATACATAAATTATAGTAATACAACAATAAAATTATAAAGTAGAAAATATATTAATACTTAATTAATCATTTTTTATCATATTTTAATTGTACAAACTAAATGAAGAAAATATTAAAACTTAACTAATCAATTTTTATCATATTTTAAATATGCCAAATAAAAGAGTAATTAGTGCCATAATTAAATATATTTAAATGTAACTATTTTTACCTAGTATATTATTTTATTATTTTTTTCTTCACCGCTCTGTACCGTAATTGACTTCGACCGCCGTTTTAGATTAACTCGAGTTTCGACCGTAACTTTTTTACGGCGAACCAAACAACAGAAGTGATCGTTTATGACGAAAACGATTTTTTTCCTCTCTACTTCCACCCCACTTCCATCCAAACAAACAGGCCCTAAGGGTTGAAAAACTGGACCATTGCTAAGGAATAAACCCTTCTAACATGAAATGGTCCGTTCTAATGTAAAAAAATGGACGAGGAAGCAGAATTAACAGATACATCTTCACCAGAGGCAAATCAGATCCTTAACATTGGCTAAGTTCAACAAACAAATAATGATCAAATTTGATAAACTCGTCCTTCTTTTCTCAAAAACGAAGGGAAAAAAAAAGCATATTTCCATATCAAAATCAAGGGCTTTTTTTGCATTTGGCCCCTTCAAAAAAAAAAATTTCACAAATAGCCCCACCAAATTTATAATTGCAAAATTGGCTCTATACCCGCCACGCAAGCGCCACATAAGCGCCATGTTGGAATGAATGTTTAGGTTGAACACGGTGAATCATTCACCGTGTTCAAACACGGTGAATGATTCCCCGTGTTAACACGGTGAATGATTCCCCGTGTTCAATGCCCCGCCTCTCTCTCCCCCGAGCTTTCCCTATTTCTCTCTCGGTTCCCTCCTCGAGCTCTCCGCCGTCGCCCGCCGCCACCGCATCCCCTCTCCTCCTCCCTCCTCCCTCCTCCTTCCCTCCCTCCTCCGCCGCATCCCTCTCCTCCTTCCTCCTCCTCCCCTCCCTCCTCCTCCTCCATCCTCCTCCTCCTCCATCATCCTCATCACCACACATTCACGGCAACCTAGGGATAGAAGGGGAACACGGTGAATCATTCACCGTGTTTGAACACGGTGAATGATTCACCGTGTTCAACTTAAACTTCCTACGTGGCGCTCACGTGGCAGAGATAGTGCCAATTTTGCAAATTAAAATTTTATAGGACTATTTGCAAAAAAAAAATTTGTTAAGGGGTTAAATGCAAAAAAAGCTCCAAAATCAAACATTGTTTGTGACATCATTCTAATGTCATAGGTTTTCCAAAATATAACACAGAAGTATAGTTGACATGTCAGCTTTCATAATATGAAAGTAAATAAATGGTTCAACTTTTCAGACTCTCAGTTCATCTCAGAGCCCAAATTCAAAATCTAACTCACGAACTACATTTAGGAGAATTTTACCATCTTAGGGCGTTTGAGCATGATGTTCACACAAATATATTTTTCTCAGGGAACCCCTTTCTTGAGAACATAAATAACACTTGACAAAGCAACCAGTTAATACAACACTAATCAAGAAGGCAGAGTATCGGATTAAGCGACACACACAACCAAAAAAGGAAAAAAATAAATAAACAACAAGCTTTGCAAAACAAAACATTGCATATAAAGAAAATTTGGTTCACAAGGCATAAAATCTTCTTAAATTATGCTAAACACTCGGAACAAGTGCTCATAATCATCTGGACGCTTCGTGGATTCAGAGCACCTTTTCGGTGCTCCAAATACGAAAAAAAAAAAAAAAATCATAATTTTCCTTCTATTGCGGATTTATAGAAGGATTATCATTTTATTTCATGCAAATGAAACTTGATAACGAAAATTAATTTTTTTTGCTATGTATGAGAATCACAACAATATACAAGAATGCTTTGAAATGTAAAGTTCCCAATGTACATGTGTGAACGGAACCGGTATGCTTCTCTATTTTTACTTATGGTGAGTGATCGTAATCAATGTAATAAATGAAACTTTGCGCTAATTTTTTGAGAGAGAAACCAACCTTATAAGGCAACCTTTCTTCAGTCCACGTGCTGTTTTCTCTCGAGCCGGAGATTTACGTACCAAGTGGCAAGCCGGCGGAGGCTCAGCCCGACCAAAATCTTGCAAATGGCGAGCATGACATAGGTCAAGCTCGACCATAAAAGAATCCAGAATATTCTCCAAAGGAACGGGCCGAAGGGAAGAAGGGTCGCGTACACCGGAGTTAGCACTCGAAAAACCTGGTAAACAAAAAACAAAAGGAGCGTAAAGTTATTTAATTAGCGGTCGAGATTGATAAATAGTTGTTGGGATAATAACTGGTGGGAGAACTTACGACACATGCGGGTGCGAGAGGAATGAAGGTCAGGTCTTGCCGGCGATCCTCGGGCTTTTCGTTTAGGTACTGGAGGGACAATTATGAGATAAAAAAGGTGTTAATAGAAAAAGGCTTTGTTAAGTGGATTAAATGGCAAGTAATGAGCAAAACAATCAATGAGCTGCACACTTCAGTGCTGAATAGAGCATAAGTAGCTTTCACACTGATACTCTGGAACCTCTATCTCTATTAGAGGCAATTTCAATCGCACCCGTCTAATTATCCCTTTCTATTATCTAATACCAATGAACTAGTGACAAAGAGACACACGCGCATGCACAGAGAGAGAGAGAGAGAGAGAGAGAGAGAGAGAGGTTCATACAACGCCTCATCTGATGCAAGGCAGGTATTTACACTGTTAGAACACTAAAAACGGAAATGAAACGGGAAAAATATCAAACTTCAGGTTGAGATTTATGACTAACCAAGAATAGAAGGCACCGAAACAGGAAGATAAGTTATTACTATCCTGAGATACATAAATTACCTTGGTAAAGATAATGAAATGAATGTAGCTTTCTCGTGTTGATTGGACGAAGAAAAGAAGGAAAAACAACTCTCTTTCTCTCCAGTTTGAAGAGAAAAGAAATTGACATTATGAAAGATTTTTTTTTTTTTTCTTTTTCTCTTCTTTTTTTCTCCTCAAGTTTCAATCCAAACGAGGGAAAATAATTTTCTCTCCTAACTTTCTTTTCTTTTCTTCCCTTTTCTCTCCATCCAAACGGAGTGTTCTCTTCTTCTCTCCTTTATTTAAAAATAAGCATTAAAAAAATTGAGATGAACTCCAAATAAAACCTAGAAGACTCAGTTTTACAGAAGTATAATTCTAGAATTTTCCATAGCATATCATTCTTAAAAGCTCATGATATTAATAGAACCATAAGGCACATCCCAAGCGATTATCTATGAGTGAAAAACTGCAATGGAATCAAATGCAGCTAAAATAATAGACAACTCACTTTACCTGCTTGCAGAGATCTTCCAAAAATTCTGAATATGCGACAGGTTTTATCTCATTGAATTTGGCAAGGAAGGAATGCTTGATTGCATCGATAAGTACTTCACACAAGTAAACCAGTAGAGCATTCTAGAGGGTCAAAACAAATATGAACAGTTATTAAGCATTCTATTAAGACTGGAAGGAGATTGATCCACTAATTAGATCAATATAATTCTAGAATAGGGTAACGCAATGGGTACCTCATGAGCATACCCTAAATTTCAACGAGCCGGCTTTGCACATGTGCACTTAAATAAGTAGTTTAGTATTTCAGATTTGATATATAGAGCCCTAAACAGAAAACTGATTTATCAACTGCACTCAGAAGGGAACTTCTGGGGCACCCATAACGTTACTCTTCTAGAAATTAAGAGGTAAAACTTACAATAAGAAAACTCTCAAACCATTGTTCCTCAGCCTCCAAGATATTTTGAGCAAGCACAAACAGTAAAAAAGCTGTAATGTGAAATCTCTCCACAATATCTGGTCAATGAATAAAAAATCCAGTAAGTTTCGCGATAATAGAAATCAAAATCCTTAAAATTCAGGCATAACCACTAAGAAATGGTGAAATGTGAATGACTGATGGTATTTCAAAAGATTACAAGTAGTAGTTCCAGGGATCAATAAATAACTGCTGAACATCCAGATAGTGACGTATCCATGATTCTCTTAAATCAACAATACAGTATACCAAAAGAAAAGGGTAAAGGAACAGAAAAAAAGAAAACTTTATAGAACTACAAACGGAAGAAGAATGCTGATCTTCAGGTCAACAGTAGAATCAACAAAAGGACAACAGCAGCATGATCGAAGGTAGACTACAAGTAGATGAACTTGAATTGTTGGACTAATGACTTGAACAATAAAAGATTTAAAAAAAAACATGTTGAGACAAACAAGAAAAACAATATAACCATAGAAAACAATAATGTGCATGAAAATATCAATCATTTACAACCAATAAACAACAGATCATGGATTTTTAGTCAATGAGATTATGAAGGTCAACAAGAAAACACGATAAACTTTTACGAATTTATGAACATCTACAAGGAAATTTCATAAATTCCTCCACACTTAGCTTTGACAGCACACCAACAGATATCTGTTATAAACCAGGCCTTGAAGAAATCCTTTCAAGAAAAATCATAGTCTGAAAACTACATTGTAACAACAACCGCAAAATCAACCATATTATCAATCATAGTTAGACTACATACATCAAGAACTAAACTAACAAGGTCCGCATAAGTTTTTATGGAGCTCGGGTAAAAAGCATGAGAAGGTTTTCAGCCGCGTATCTCAAAACAAAAATTATTGAAATGCAACTACTTTCATAAGTCTTTGATAGTGCATGTGTAGTCACAACGTAGTGCAACCAACATAAAGCCTAGAATCTGAAATGCAACGAACAGAGAACTGAAATAGATGTGAGGCACAAGTAAGCCAAATAAGTATTTAACGGCACCACAGAACACCCTATAAGTAAGCCAAATAAGTAGATGTGAGGCACAACAAGCCAAATAAGGCCTAGTTTGGTAATGTGAACGCTAAAAGCATCATTTTTATACTACAAAAGGCCCAAAAAATTCAAAAGCACTTATAAATTTTCCTCCTCCAATGCTTTAAAATTGCGGTTACAACCGCTGCCAGAGAAGCATGTAGCCATATGCTTCTCCGTTGGCAATTGCAATTACAATTTTATAGTATAAAATAATAAGGAAAGGCTGAAAGTGCTTTTGAAATTTTTAGGCGTTTTATAGTATAAAAATAATGTTTTTAGCCACTGCATTACCAAACTAGGCCTAAGTAGTTGACAGCACCACAGAACGCCCTACATTATATGGAATCAATAACATGTAAAATGCCATGACTCCGAGTAAACTTCAACTTTACTCTTTTATACGAAGTAAAACAACTAGTTTATCAGGAGAGGTCACTATTTTATGGGAGATAATCCGTTTTGCACTTCGAGAACTAGGCGAGATGATTTCGAAGGGAATCGTACACTACTAGCTAGTTGGATTATTGCACCATAGAAGTCATAGAGTGTTTAGTCAACGTAATTGTATTTTCTTCATGCCATTTACAGAATTAAGATAGTATACTTCCAGTTATACCACCTTGATTCAATACAAACTTTTGAACATACAACAGCAGGAAAAAGGTAACATGACAAGCTGCAGTTTGGCACAGGGAAGTTATGAAAGTTTAAAGAAATATGAACTCACCATAGTATACCAAATTGTGAAGGTTTTCTTTGCTAACACGTTTAAACACATTGCTTTTAATCTCCGCAAAATTGTTCGACACCAGCAGAGCCAACAGAGCATTGTTATGTGCAATAATGCATGTTGCTAAGGTAATTGCCTGAACTAACAAAACGAAAGCATGAACAAGTGCGACTGGTCAAGGAAATCCAGATCATAAATATATGTCCAAAAGACAATCAAAATCAAGAAAAGAAAGATGATTTGCCGCAAAGGATATCAAATGCAATGACTGCTATAGTTTCATCCAAGATGAATCTCATCAGTTCAAATGTGAAAGTATCTGGAGAACAATTGGAAAGCCCCTCTGCTGAGTTGAACAAAACTTGCAAAACATCCTCGCCAAAAGATTGACAAAGTTTGTCAAATATCTGCCACGGATATCAAAGCATGTATTAACAACTCTATTATAGAGGTATGATTCGGCAATTTCCTAGGCAGTGTTTTCTCACCTCTAACACGTTGTATATTACATAGAGTTTGATTGTTCCTTGACCACGTATGACGTGATATATCAAGCTAATATCTGATGAAGGACACACAAGTTTGAACGTATTATTTCTAACATTTAAGACAAAGCTAGAAACGAAAATAGATTCCTACCTATCCTTTGAAGAGAAACTACTCCAAGAGCCAACACTATTAAACATCCAAAATCTGACAATTCGGCGGCGTTTGGCCTCTGAAACTGCCTGTCACAAACATGCAGATCAGAAGAATATTTCACAAACTAATGTACATAATAGAAATACAACATCCAATGCGAGAAGAAAAAAATGATTAGTGCAACTAGTTCACAATGATTATACATGCATCACCTTATTACTGTTATGTTGAGCAATGCAGCACAGTAATCAAAGTAAAGTGAGTCTACCTATGAATTATTGATGTCCTTATTTCAGAAAGGTTTTAATCCATATTTCAATATTTCTACAAATAAATACAATAAAATGCACAGGGAGGCACCGAACTTTCAACAAACTACAATTTCATCCCTCATCATTTACTTAAAGAAATTTGCCACTAAACTCGCCTAATTTCTTGCAACATCATCGTGGGTGCACTTATGTCCAACAGAAGTTTAGCACCTAATAGGAGCCAGCTACATGAACAATGAAAGGCAGAATTAGGATGTCTAATAAATCTAGGGAAGGCATTAGAATAATTGCTTAAGTTCAAGGACTAATCTGTTAAAGTGAAGATTTGGGACCAGTTGCAACTTGTTGGGAGTTCAGGAAGTAACCATGCTAATTGCCCTATTTAATATTAAGATTTAGTCCTGTTGCAAGTTCTTAACAGGGAAGACATTTTTATTAGGTACGCAGCAATCGGCCTATAAACATGTATGTGTATTAATCTTCTCTATAGTCTACAGGCTGAAATTGGTGAAACGATTTCTTTTTGCCTTGTCTTTTCATCAATAGTACACAAGGAGATAGCTGTGGGGATTTTCTTTTGTAGTAGATAAGCATTGTAGTTCCAAAGGACGAATTGAGGAAGACTCGAAAATCCCCAGATCTGATAAGTCAATAAGATTCCTTGATAATATGGATACACCAAACCTGAATTATATCATAGGGCATCTGGAAGTAAATATAATAATTGCTTGAAAAAAAAAGAAAACAAAAATTCCAAACAAATCTATGAATCAATGGTGAAGATGACTAAACAGTAAACAATCATTGATCCACGCTTGTCATTGCAAGAGGCTACAGAAAGAAATAAATTAAACAACCACTGACCCACACTTGTGACTTTTTGGAGGCTACAGAAGAAACTGTGAATATGAGTGGATGCAACAACAGTAACATTTACTTTCAATAAGATAAAGATAGATAATCACTTGAAAGAGGCAACCCACCTCGTTTTAAGCACCCTCCAAATCGTCATTAGAATTCTGGCTGGCATAATAGTTAATAAAGACAGAAAGGAATCCAAGCAGACAAAGAAGCCCGCAATAATAAGCTGCAGCATTGTAATCAAGCATGAGAGATGGATTTCTGAAGAAAATTTGATGAGAAATATAACCTAATGCATGAAGACAATGAAAAGAAAAGCATGGACACTTCGAAATGAGAAAATAATGAACTAAAAACATCATATATTAGCGGTTAAGCACAACAAAATCATGAAAATATTGAGAACTATGATTGCATCATAAATTAACCAAAGATAGCATCTCTTTGTCCCTGACTCTACAACTGAGAATAATGTTCATGTTGTCTAAAATTATCAATCATTACAAGATAATTTATACCCTTGAGCCAAATCAATTACATATTTATCATGTATAAGCCAAATCATAAATAGTTAAAAGTGCCACATTGAACAAATTATAACTTTTTACAAGGATTATCTAACTGCTGAAATAAAGGGCAAAAACAAGTTTAGTAAATACCCGTTCACATCTCCAGGGCACATGAAACATTGTATTGTAGACTCTTTGCCGTTTCTTCTCATTTCCCACAGCAATTGTGCTCCTTAATGCATTGCCACCATAAATCTCTCCGACAAAGTACGCGAATGGTGATTTTGCACTAGAAGAGACTTCTGCAATCAATCAATAAATGCATGTAGATATATACGATAAAGTATATATTCGTCGACGGAAGAATGAAGTTTCCACCAAGTTACAACAAATGAGCGTTCCAAGTGAAAAACATATTTAGTGAGGCACCTAATTACATAATAAAGCATCGCACTTTACATACAGTATCCCTAACTTGGATTAAATTCTCATAACTTGCTTTTCTTGCGAACCCTCGCAAAAATGAGATTTAAGATCAAACTATAGAAGGAAAAAGTATGAAAGGAACAGGCAAAGGAAAATACTGAAAACAAATTTGGAGGACCGCTAAATGACAGTCGGTGCTTGCACAATTTGTATGGAGGCGTAAAATGGAACTAGTTAAGGACTATATATCAGCATGTGCTAGCCAATTTAGTTCCACTCACGCCATGCACCAACAATCTTAGACGTCGATAAATTCTTGCCTAGACCAATTATTGCTCAAATGCAGAGTTCATTGAGATCATTGCCTAGACTATAATAGAGTAAATTAGCCAAACTAAAACTGCTTCAAAATTCATAAAGCCAAACTCGGAAAATTTATCTTGTCCCTGTACTAACCTACATCAGAAACACGAAACTTTTTCCCAAAACTGTGGCTGACAAAAGGGATAAAATTGTCTGATGAATCTAATTTCACGATTTCGGACATCTACAACAGCTACACATAAACCAGTACCTGATGACGAATGTAAGCGAATCACAAGGTATGAAATAGCCCAGAACTGAATAAAGATAAATAAGCTCACCCAGAACTCTACATGCCTTCATAGCTACTTTTCTAACAAAAAAAGGACAAAACAAAACCTATGTAGATGATCACAACTTATTTGACACTTCAATTGTCCTTAGCAATCAATCTATGAATCCCTTTCACTAATTGGACAGATTGAGCACAATTCTCAGGTAAATTCACATCAAATACAATGCGGCTACAAAAAAAAATACCTCCAAGAAGATTGGGATCCTCGGCGATCACCTGATTCCAATCCAGCGACTTCTCCTTTGCCAAATTGGTAACACTCCCATTCGACTCCGGCCTCCATGACCCCGCGGAGCTCTCCCTCGCGCTTGCCACGGCCTCGTCCCCGTCCCCGACCTCATCACCCACACCACCGCCATTCACATTCCTCTGCCGCAACTCCACGTACGACACCGAGCTCACCTGCGAGCTCTCCACCACCACCGCGCCCTCGCACACGGTCTCCACCACCGACCTGCTCTCCAGCACCTTGAACCCGATCTCGTCCCCGCACAGCGCATTCTCCGGCGCGAGCGGGTTCCGATCCTCCGATCCGATCGGGGACGCCACGCTCGGCTCCTCCGCGACCGGGTTCGGCCGCTTCTTCTTCTTCGATCCCCTCGCCCTCCGCTTCCGGCGGGACGGATCTCCGCCGCCTCCTCCTCCGCCGCCGCCGTCGTCGCCGGATGTGTCGCCGGCGAGGATCTCGAAGGAGATCTGCCTCCCCCTTGATCTGAGGGGCATGGGGCGGAGGGATCCGATCGAGAAGGGGAGGGGAGGGGAGGGGGTGAGGGAGAAACCCTAGAGAGAGAGGGGGGATGGGGGAGGAGAGAGAGAAACCCTAGAGAGGGCTCCGCCGCGGAGGTGGGGAGGGTTGTGAAGTTGCGGAGGGAGAGAATAACGGCCACCGCCGGAGGGGGAGGGGGTTTATGTGTTTTCTTTGTTTTTTTTTTTTTTTTTTTTTTCATTTCGTTTTTTTTTTTAGGGGAAATAATGTCCTCAGACCCCCTAAACTTTAGCTCATTTGCACAAGGCTTCATGATATTTCAAGTTAAATTTTATTAGTTAGTTCAATAGTAACATATAATTTTATAAAACTTTAAAATATAAATATATATATATATATATTATTTTAATATATAAAAATAATAAATATTAAAGGTAGTTAAATCGTACTTAGTACAATTGGCTAAGTGCTTGATGATTGATTTGGAGGTATTAAATTTGAAGCCTAAATACTTCAAATTTCTTGCTGAGTTTATTCTTAACAAAATTGAATAAATACTTTATACTTCTTACTGAGTTCATTTCTAACGAATGAATAGCTTAATACCATTCTCTCAAAAAAAAGAAAAGAGAAAAAAAAGGAAAAAAAAAATTGAAGCTATGTTTGCCTAGTCATTAATACTCATACTTTATTATCTCAAAATTAAAAAAACTAAATAGATTTTTTTAATTTTACAGTCTTATAAAATTATGTGTTTTCATTGAAAAATCCATTTTCAAATTTTTCACCGTTTGGCTTTGAGAAAAAATAGTTTTTTGAAAAAGTGTTTTCAAGGTTTCACAAAATACTAGTGTTTTTATTTTTTAGATAAAAAAATTTGAAAAACAAAATCACAAGTTTTTTATGAAATATGAAAGAAACTTTTTCCAAAATATTAGTTTTCCTTGAACTAAACGGCCGAAAATTGAAAAAAGGGTATTCTATGGGGAAAAAAAATTTTGAAAAATTTTTTTTTACTTATTTTCGAGAAAAAATAAAAAAAAATTCTAGCTGTACACCCCCAAATGAGTGTAGGATGTAGACCCCACCGATCCAAGGATGGGATGTACTTCACTAGTCACATGACTAGTGGTGAAGTACCCACCCTTAGATAGGTGGGGTGTATATCATACACCTCTTTTGAGATGTATGTATAGTATTGCTCGAAAAAAATACCCCCTCAGGAGACCTTTTTAATTTTTTTTTGAATTTCGACAAAGAGAATATAGTAGTTCAATTATGATGTTCTAGATTCAATTACTAGAACACGATAATTAAATTACTGTGAACGTAAACATCACAACTAACCCTTCTCTGTCCAGCGTGACACTCAACAGAAAAAGATCATGAGAGTGGTGGACAAATCACCAGTGTAAGATATACACCATTTTCGAAATGTATTAGTAGCATTGCTCTTTATAACTTTGTCATATATGCCAAAAATCACAACTAGCCTTTCTCTATCTAGTGTGACGTTCAACCAAAAAAAAAAAAAAAAAAAAAAAAAGCATGTGAGTCGTGGACAAACCACGTATAAGATATACATATTTTTTGAGATGTAAATATTGCATTGCTCTTTATAATTTTGCCATATATGTTAAAAATTATAACTAGTTTTTTTTTTATGTATGAGTAATATATATTTTTTAGGGGAATAAATGTCAACAAAAAAAAAATCCATTCGTGCGCATCCGGGGAATCGAACCCCGGTCAGTACCGTGGGAGGGTACTATGATACCACTACACCAGATGCGCTTTTCTTGTTGTATTTAAAATTCATTAAAAACCAATTTATATAAAACTAAATTTATTTTTAAATTAAAATCTTATTTCACTACAATTTAAGTGAAAATTTATAAATCTTATTTAACTACAATTTAAGTGAAAATTTATTTTGTCACCGCCATTTGGTTGATAAAACATCGATAGCCCACAAACTATAGATATTCCTTTTTTTTTATTGTTTATTTTATCACAAATTTCACATTAGCATATAAAAGGGCAAAAGAAAGGTACAACGCTTGCATTCTCCCGTAATTTACTTTGCCACCATACAGAGCGAAATCAATTATAGCATTTTTAAAAAAATAAAGTTAAGGACAAATTTAGTTTACAGCAATTCACGGCAAATTTTGGCGATTATATGTAAGACACTAACTCCACTTTTGGAAGAAGCTCGAGCCATTAGAAACTCGCAGAATATGGACACCCAAAGGCTCGCAAAGAGCTGGCTTCAACTTCGTGCAAAAGCAGTAGGGCCATATAACATGACCAATGATGTTAGTATATCATACACTATAAATAGTAAGATAAACAACATGCGGAAGGGCAGCAGTTGAAGCCAAACAATCTGTCAGAAGAAGATAAAAGATTGATAGCATAAAGACTAGGATTACAAAAAGGAAGTCAAGTCGTCCGCCGCAGTATGGCTGTTCGGATAAGCCCTCATAGTAACACAACAGCACAGGAAACGACAGCATACAAACCAACAACATAAAAAGATCATTTAGAGAGAGAGAGAGACTAGAATTTCCGATCTGCTAAGCCCATGTCGCGCAGCTCCCAAAGCGGCTTGCTTTCCTTCGCAATATCCTCCTTGATGGCTCGTTGAATCCGTCTTATCACGAAAAAGTACTGACGAAAATAACAAATGCAGGAATTGGTAGTTGCTTACTTCATATTGAAGTGCGGATAATTTTAGTGAGGCCTTTTTACCTGAAAAGCCAGAATTAGGGGTATGAAAAGCTTTCCGCGGTTGTTAGGATTGGGGCCCTCGATCAGCTTCCGATCGACAACGATCGGTTGGCTCCCGTTAGAGATGACGAGTGTGATTTCTCTCACCAAGTTTGGAATCCACGGCGTACCATCGGGTAGTATCTGTGTTCATTGATGAGATTAAACAACAACGGAAGGCGATCTTTACTGGAGGTACCTAACAGTTTATCGAACAATTTACTCTCCTTTCGTGTGATTCTTTTTCACTCATAATTTTTGGTAATTGAAGGTCTACCGGTGATTTTGGCATTTAGCCAAATTTCTATACAAGAAGTAAAAAAAGGCGATGAAAAGAACAAGAAGGCATACCTTTTCTGCACTATCGTTGGTCTTGCATCTCCCACTGTTCTCAACTAACACCACGGGAATGTTTGATTCCTGCAAGACGAGAGAGAGCACATTTTTGGCGGCATTATTCAACACCATGATGTTTTGTCGCATTCAGGCTCAAAAATGAAGGCTTCGTTTCTTTATAGAAAAGAGAAGATGATAACTGTCAGACACCAAATATCAGAATAACCAGCAAAGTGATCGTCAAAAGTGGCTGACCAAGAAACTTCATTACAGGAAAGTTATTCCAAAAACTAATCGAGAACTTGTTTTAACACATCCCTCTATAAAGAAAAAATGTGCATATTCATTTCCACATTGCCTATGTTACCAAATCACCTGTGAATATACATGGTTTAGAAAAAAAAATTGGTGATGTACATGCAAGGTACCGAAGAACATATGTATATCAAAGCAAGCATAAGATTATAGTGTATCCGCAAATTTTACTGTTTGAGAGATATCCATTTCAGGCTTACAAACTACGCACGCAGACACACACACACACACACACACACAAGTACATTATATTAGAAAAGCACTTAAGAACCGAGTTGGATTTATCTTGAGAAAGATGGAACGAAAGACAAATTAGCCTTTCGGCACGTACGGCAGAGGGTTCTCTTTATACCACTCTTATTCTCGTTGATATGGAAATATAAAATCAAAAATTAATTTCGTACTGTCTATCACCTGAGCTATGGAAATGTAAAATCAAAAATTAATTTTATACTGTCTATTCCCTCAACGATACTAATAACTTAGTTCATTATGCTTAGTCAACGATGATAGTCATATCAAGCACTCAAAGCCAGCAATTCTTTTCCTTACCTTCAGCGAGTAAATGCTCTAGTAGATATTACTGATTATTCACTTTTAGATTAACGAAAGTATATCAAAACACCAACAAACCTATTGCTTAACCTATAGAAAGGAACAATGTATACACGTGATATAAAGATGAAGAGCGTCCTTTGTAAACCATTTAGAGATATTAGAAAGAGATTGGGTGATCTTCGTTATGAATCCTTCGCCATGTAAGTAAATGCCTTATCAAATAAGGTTCAAAGTTTCCTTCTTTGAAGAATGAAAAATTACAGAAATACCTGCCTCACTTCTCCAATCCAAGCATATCCCTACACCCGACAACAGGGCCAGACGGCCCTACCTCTGAATTAGCAGATAACTACTTTACCAACTTTTTCAGCCACATTAAAGAGTGACACTACTAAACGTCTAATATTTCATGAACCATTTAAATTTTCCAACAAAATTTGCCATAAACCATCTCACAATTGTTATGCAATATGCTTTACCATCCAATTGTCAAGAGTCATTCCACTATCTCCACAACCATTATAGAAAAGACCATGTGAGATTGTAGATGGCGCAGTGCTGTCTTCCATCAGAAAGCTTCCTATCTTCGTAAAAATAAGAAAATCGATTTTCTTCAGAAAAAAGAAAAAGACATATGCTATGAAATTTTAATACCTGAAACTCTTGTTTTTTGATGCGGGCGCCTAACCGTATGCATTTGCGAAGCGCTTCTGAGCGCTTGGCAAAGAAGTCATCATAATTCAATCCATCTGGTGGAGACAATTGAGCGTGGGTTAACACAACCAAAGATCTCCTCCATATTGCCTTTCCAAAAGTGTCAGTTATAGCTTTAATAACTAATCTATCCAAAGAATCCATCCTATATGCATCTAACCGGTCCACATATAGAAGAACATCAATAGTCTTATTCAACAGAAACCTGAAAAAAAATCAGAGCACACTAGCTAATAATACATAAAATGAGCCAAGTAAAAAGCATTGAATATGACCTGAAAATAAAAAATAAAATAGAAATAAAAATAACCGAGGAACAAGCAAATAAAATAATAGCAGAAGAGTTGCTAACTAAACAATAAAAACAACAATGGCCTTCCCTGCAGCAATTAGGAGAGAGAAGAAGCCATTGAAATACAAAGTAAAAGTTCCATTCAATTTGGAAACTGTCTATATAGGATATGCATCAGATGCTCTAGTATTATCGGTGTCTTCAATTTGAATTTTTACAACTAATTATACATTCCTGTAATTTAACAGCTTGTGCTATACTTTCTTTAGAAAAACTGCTCACGAATAAAGTAGGAAAATCAGTTTGGAGTCTGAAGGAGAATGTCCAACATATCAATAGCTCTGAATTAATTATGAAGGTTGGATGGAAAGTAGATATGTAATAACAGCAATATTACCATTCATTTGTAACTAAGAACAAGTAATGAGAATCTTATATCTGATAATGTGTATATACAGACATATAAGCAATAGTTTCATATAGTTTTAGCATTCAATACAGAAATTTAAAAAGAACATGATGAATATTCTAATGGACTGAATATTGCAATCATATGGATGATACAGGAACATGATCATGTCTTATTTTTATCCCCTGTTATAATACTAAAATTAAACAATCATCCAACTATTGAACAGTCCACACGTCCCTAATCTTGTTTTCTTGCTCTCACCGAAATAAACAATCAAACACAATCAAATCCAACAATAAAGTACCAAATCATTAAGGTTTTTTAAATGAAATTTTGCATCAAAGAGAAAATTTTAGCAAATTTTGAAGCTACCGCCATAAGAACTTGCATCATTTTCTATCCCCATGTAAATAAGAGCAAACTCCATGACTTCAAGTGGCAAAGTTTGTACAATTCAATCAAACTGACTAAATTCTATCTTACAAATAGAATAAGCATCCGCATACAGATCACCTACAAGTTTCTTCATAATACACACCGTTTTATGATCTCAAGAGCTTGATCATTGACATATCCGCCTTCCACAAGTCCCGGCGTGTCAATGATGTTTAAAGTGAACCCTGCTCGTGACCTTGAGCACATCATTGGCCGCAGTCCTTCAGACTACAAGATTATTTTACAAAGCAATACAATAAGCTTTTACTAATCCTCAAAAAATAACATTAATTACAAAAAAAAATGAGTATCGTGTATATAGATAGAAAAGAAACCTGGAAAGTGCTCACAATAACCGCCCTCTCCCCTAGAATGGAATTCACAGTGGATGACTTTCCAACACCACCCTTACCCATCACCAGAATAGTCATTGTGCTCACATTCTAAGAGGAATCATAACTGGAATGTTAGAAAAAAGCCTTGCAACATCAAAAAAGAAATTATGACAAAATTGATAAAGGGTAAAATGTATTGCTGGTCACTGTACGATGTCGACATTAGGATTTTACAAGGACTATCCAATACATTATACCTTTAATTAAATGTTAAGAGCATAATTGAGGAAAACACTATATGAACCTCTTCCTTTAGTTTCCCCAATATCTCAAGCAATTTGTTTTGTGTGGCAGCTGGGAACTGTTGGATTCCCACCCAATCGCGAGTTAAAGGTGACGACATATTGATACACCCCCTAACTGAGCTGGTTAGAGAGAATAACCAGACAAAAAGAGATGATAAAGCTGCAGCAATCCACTAATCTACAAGCAAAAGAAGCAAAGGAAATGAAATGGCTTTCCAAAGAAAAAAGGTACTAAAAACAGGTGAAAATCCAATAAAGAATCTCTCATGAAGAGATGCTAAACCAAGGATTTAAGTGCCGTGTTATTATGTATTTTTATCAAATCTTTTGAACTTTATTGAGAAAATTACTTACTAATTTAAAGAATAGAGGGTTTTGAGTTGTGCCATCGGCACCAGGACTGTATCGTGCCGATATCTTGCTGGCACGATACGGCACGGTGGATACAGCTCGTGCCGATGGGCACTTAAATCCTTGTGCTAAACAACACGGGCTGAAATATCACGTGAATTGAAACGACCCAGCCCACTAGCACTAATACTTTGTTGGGTCCAAACTACCAACCCAAAATGCTTTAGCCTGGTTATTAGTATTAGCATACTAGCCACATATAAGGCCCTCACGATCTCCCACATTATACGAAGTGGGAATACTGGGGCGTCACATGAATAGGTAACAATACAACAATAAAAGTTTCAAAACAAACGTCTACTTGTGGCTATTCAATCACACTACAGCTTTTGCAGAAGTGTCGATTGAGTAGAGCTATTGGAAGAAGCACTCCTAGTATTTTTCATGTAGTGCCATTCTGGCTAGTGTCTGAAACAGTTTCCCTGCTGCTAGAAGCAGCAGAGCCGGCCATTTAGCAAATGAAGTGCCTCGAGCTTTTTGTGTGGTGGAAGCTGTAATGAGCCTCAAAGAAACACTAATTTGAAGCTTCTATTTCTGCTGCATCACAAAACTGCGCGGTGCAGTTTAACAGAAAAGCTGTTAACTGTCACTGTGCTTCTTCGACCAGCTCACTTAAACAGCAAAATCTGCTGCAAGACAAAGCAAGTCTTACAACTCTGTTTACAGCTTCCCGCAATAAAGCAGATATTTTTACAGGGTCAGAAGCTCGTTTCCGCTTCCCGCAATAACAAAAACCTCTAAACTTCTCATTTTCCATACACTCAGCTTCTGCTTCTCAAGCAGAGAACTCGCTCCCGAAACCGGCCCAACCCAACACTTAAATTTCTCTTTTCTTTCCTTCTCCCTTCCATATTCACAAGTAATCGACCTCCGGATCAACGAAACCAAACACTACAACATAAATGCATCTTTTGTTCACGAAATTGGGGCAAAAACTGCATCCATTTACCCAAATTTCCACCAATATGCTACAAATTCAAGCAATTATAAGATAAAATAACGGCGGGGTTTAGAATTGATTGGGATTTACCGAACACCTCTCTGTGGAGACGAGATCGAGCTGAGGGGCCTCCCGCGAGAGCGCAAATGGAACCCTAGGGTTTCGAACGCTTCCTCCTCCTCCTCCTAGGGTTTTGATCGCTGCGGAGGGTTTTGGAGCGGAGGAGGGGGGGAGGAGAGAGAGAGAGAAAGGGGTTTGGTAAAGAAAAGGAGGGATAAGGAGGGGAAGGAGTATTATACGTGGATACCCGAGGAAAGGAGGTGGCTCATGTAGTATGTGTGTGTGTGTTTTTTTTTTTTTTTTTTTGGATAACTTCAAATACCATCCATGTGGTTTCGTACTTTTTCACTTTAGTATTATGTGGTTTAAAATGTATCACTTTAGTACCATGTGGTTTGGTTATTCTCTTTTTGTTATCTTTTTATTAATTTTTTTATTAAATTAATGAGAAAGTTAAAACTACAGGATAATAAAGTGAATATTCAATAAATCATAGGTGGGATATTTGAAGTTTTTTCTGTATAATTTAACGAAAAAATTAACAAAAGATAACAAAAAAGAGAATAACCAAACCACGGGGTACTAAAGTAATACGTTTTAAACCACATGGCACTAAAATGAGCACGAAATCACAAGGGTGGTATTTGAAGTTATCCCTTTTTTTTTTTCCCCTTTTCTTTTAATTACAGCAAAATTCGATGAGAAAAACTTAAGGCTAAATTACAAAAAACCTTATATTTTTTTTATTTTCTCTTTCTAACTTTCAAAAATATATATTTTACTTTTTTAAAATTTGAAAAATATTTTCAGAGGGTACAGCGTTAATGGAGAGAGCAAAATGACCAAAATAATTTTTAAAAAATTTTGAAGGACATTTTTCGTATAAATTATAAGAAATGGACGGAATAATGATGGAACCTTAACAGGAGGAGGGGGGGTAAATGCAACAACTTGAAATGTTGAGGAGGTAAAATATAGGTTTTTGAAAGTTAGAGAGAAAAAGTGAAAAAGGGTATTTATAAGAGGATTTTTCCTAATTTAGCCAAAACTTAATTATACTATAAACCAGTGTAATTTAGGATATTTTTTAGATAAAAAAATATGCAACTCATATGAACTATGGACTAATTTGAATCAGTTGCCTAAACTTTTTATATTTTGAGTTTACTGACCGAACTTTAAAAATAATTTGTTTGATTTGAGTCAACAAACGATACTTAAACTTCAAATTTTTAGTTACTTGTGTATTAATCAATTTATAGTTGCATTGGAAGGTGCATTAACATAACTTACTTATGTATCATTTAAAAGTGCAGAGGCAATATGAATGTATGTAGGGAAAAATGTGACACTATCGGGATTTGAAATAGTCCTATATATCAGGTATAATAATACTAAACCTTTTGAAGTTGATATCTGAGATAATCACAAGTCGAAAATGTAAAATGAGTCTCTGCTGAGTTAGGGTCATACAGCCGGTAGTTGGTAGAGCGCGATTTTCCGCTGACGACCGTTGTGGGTGGAGTATAGCTTCCTATAAAGTCGGTTAAGACTAATGAGATGAATCTCACATTGCTTAATCCTTATGAGTGTACTTGAGTCCTACGAGAATGTCAGGGCTGAAACGGGGGTGAGAAACGTAACACTTCTAGAATTTGGAATAGTTCTATATGTAAGGTATAACTCAGCTTCGGCTATAGTATTTTGAGCCAGGTTAAGAGGGTCGAGAGTAGTTCTAGGTTAGGTGACCCTCCTGAAAAGTGAGACTTCACAGTTGGACAGTAAAATTAAAATTTAAAAATTTGAATAGTAAATTTAAAATAGTTCAAAGTTCAGATAAATTTTATACTTTTTTACTTAAATAATTATAAAATTTTATACTACACTGATTTGTTTTTCCCCTCCCCGGGCTATAGAATCTGGAAGTGAGTGGTTATGCATAGTCTAGGGGCATCTTAAAAAGGAAAATAAAAATAAAAATAAAAATTTAGGCTTTAATTGATATTGTTGTTAAGTAAAATTTTAATTAAAAAAAAATGTGTAGGAATGAATGAAAGATCAATTGTATTTCTTCCATCCCAGATACATGTTTGACAATAAAAAAATAAAAATTTAGAAGTAATATTTTTTTTTTAACTTTTCTATTTATTTTTTAAAAGTTGTCCTTCATTATTGAGGGAGACGCGTTACAAGCAAACTAAATATAACAATAAAACAAAAATATATCTGACAATATATTTGAAAACTTAAAACAACAGATACGTTACCAAACAAGATCATCAAATAATTGTTAAATTCGAAGCAAAACTTAAGTAAAATAGTATAACATGTCACTTCGATTGTATATCTGAATTTTTATTTAAATTATACATTATAAAGTAAATTTAGAACAAAATAAAATAGATCTTTCTCTTGATCAGAACTATCAAATTTGATAATTTATTGACAATTTATTTAATTCGTATGAAACTATTGTTATAGAGTTTTGAATTGGAACAAAAAATCATCTTATATTTTTTAAGTTATTTAATATAATGGTAAAAATGAAAAAAAGAAGTTGATATCTTTTCTCTCAAAAATTTTAAAAAATAATTTAATCCTCTTTATCATAGAGTAAAATTGAGATTTGAGACACAGGAGCAAAGGTTTGGATACTATATTATTTTATAATATTGGAGAACCATATATGTATTTAAGCTAAACTAAAGAAAACCCTCTTATAAATGCATGCTTTTTTATTTTCCCTTCCTAACTTTCAAAAATCTACATTTTACCTCCTCAATATTTCAAGTTATTGCATTTAGCCCCTCTCCGTCAGGATTCCATTACTATTCGGTCTATTTCTTATAATCTAGACCAAAAATATCCTTCAAAATGATAGAAATATATTAAAAAATTATTTTTTTCTTATAGAAAAAATAAAGGTAATTTGGTCATTTTCTCCTCTCCATTAATGCTGTACACCCCTGAAAATATTTCTGAAACTTTAAGGGTGTAAAATAAAGGTTTTTGAAAGTTAGAGAGGGAAAGTGAAAAATCGTTATTATAAGAAGGTTTTCTGTATTTTAGCCATGTATTTATAAATAGATATTTGATTATTTTTTTTTGTTTTCTGGAATATCAAACAATGACAAAAATACCTTTAAAATATTATAATTTTTTGTAAAAGTAAAATAAACTCAAATTTTCGAATCTGCGAATTTGCTAGTTGCTGTAATGCTGAAATTTATAAAAAATATATCATATTATATAAAATTATTCAATAATGACATTATCATTTATCTAAACAAACCCACATCAAAAGTATTAATTGTATGATGATTATTATTTATCACTTTTAAGAGGACAAAACAAGAAATTTGATCTTTAATGGCAAAAATGTGCAAAACTTATCTGAACTAAGAACCATTTTGAAATAGCTACCCAATCTTTTAAAATTTTGATTTTACCGTCCAATCTTTTAATTTGTTTGATTTAAGTCAATTAATGATACTTTGACTTTAAAATTTTAACTAATTACTTATTTTAATAAATTTTAGTTTTGACAATTGCATAAAGTAAACTAACTAAACCTATAAAGATAAATAGCATATTCAAAATTTAAAGTCAAAGTACCGTTGACTAACTCAAATCAATTAAATTAAAAAGATTGGATAGTAAAATCAAAATTTTAAAAAGTTATGCAGTCGTTTCAAAATAGTTCATAATTTAAATATATTTTATATGTTTTTTTCACCTTTAATAGTAAAATATCAGCCTTCAATATTAATTTTTATTTTTTAAAATAATTTAATCTTTTTTTTCTTTTTGACTTGTGAAAGTAGTAGGTTCATCTTTTTGGATCTCCACCGAACCACATGTGATAAGTCAACGTTGTCTCCATAGTTTGCTTAATTTAATAACTTTATTCAATTGATATGATTTTAATGTATTAATATAACTAGCTTTGATCATCTGTAATATTGGTTTTATAAAATTTTACAGCTGAATTAAATAATTATTCTAATTTTTTCGAACCTATTAATTTGAAACAATAGAGGACGACGTTGACTGTTTCATTCAGTATAATTGTAAAGACAGTGTAATTAGGAATGAGTGCAGTTATATTAAAATATAAGATGTTATATGTATTTGCCGATACAACATAAATTTATAAGGGCACCATATCGGGAGATCCAAATTATTTTCCATTTCTGATTCAACTCATCAAATTAAATCAAATCGAAATGAATAAGAACTGAGAGTTTTGAGGCATCTTTAGTTGAGAGTTTTACTACAAATAAAAAGGATACAGAATTGTGCCTTGAATAAATTTTTTTTAATTAGTTTATGCACACAGTGCAAAATATTGTGTAAATTTATCAATATGTCAAAAATTTACATATTTTAGATCCGTTTGTTGCCTCGGGAGTAGCATAGTAACTTCAGACTGTACATAAAACCAAATTGTTTACGAGTTAGATCTTGAATACGTCTCATGTGTTGGCTTAAATGGGCCAGCATCCTGCCCTGTGGCGGGAGGCCATGTGGGGTCAAGTCATATTCGAAGTGGCGTGAGGCTGGATGGGCCGAGTCATGTTCGAAGTGGCGTGAGGCTGGTGGGGCCGAGTCATAATCGAGACCCGTGGGCGCTGTATCTGTACGCTTTAAGTGAATTGGTTGCGTATTTCTAACAGCTCGAGCTTTTGGGATTAATGGTTAGCGCCAACGATCCGACATCATGTGCTTTCGAAAGTACGGAGGCCTCCGTGCTTGTAAGTTGTTTTCGATGATTGGACATCTGATTCGACGATCGGCTCCGTTAGGCATAATCTGCGCTATTGGAACTATCTAGAAATCAAATTTCATAATTTTTCGACATCATTTATTAAGTGATAAAAAATCTCAAAATTAACTATTTTAACGGTCGACGCGGCACATTTTTAAGTTCAACAGTGTAGAACAATTCAAATTACATGAAACTTTAATAGAAAATTCTACTTAACATCAATAACAAGATCAATACTTCTGATTTAAAATTTGAGTCCTTTATCACTATTTTTTATGAAATTTTTATTTCCAGCCGTTTATTTTGAGGTTACTTGTTCACTAGACAAATAAAGTCAAAAAATTATGAAATTTAGTTTCTAGATAGTTCCAATAGCGTAGATCATGTCTAACGGAACCGATCGCCGAATCAGATGTCCTATCATCGAAACAACTTATAAGCACGGAGGTTTCTGTACATTCGAAAGCATAGACTAGTTTTGTCCAT
Organism: Puya raimondii; assembly: GCA_016920855.1. Classification (NCBI taxonomy): domain Eukaryota; kingdom Viridiplantae; phylum Streptophyta; class Magnoliopsida; order Poales; family Bromeliaceae; genus Puya; species Puya raimondii. Next base: position 140,606,274 of record JABWPP010000050.1, read on the forward strand.
ATTAATTCCTGTGTAAAAAACACAAACTACTTAACATAAACAATAACCAATTTGGTACTTCTCAGTCAATCTATCAATCAATCTAAACCGTCAAATCCAATCAATCAAATCATGCAATCATAGAACATTGGAGTTCCCTATGGTGTAACCCCTTTGGTGTAACTGTGATATATGTATGTCACTTAACTGTGGGCCCCACATGTCAGCAACATAACAGTGGCATATCACAGCTACAGTGTGAATGGAACCTTGTAGCCCAATCATAACCACATCAAAACACCACTCTATCTCCAATTCCTCTCACTGTAGATAGTACCATTGCACAGTAGAGAAAAAAACAAGGGATTTTTACACAAAGGCCCCTATAAAGTCCCATAATTTGTGGGTAGCAAAGAAAAATTTACACAAAAAGCCCTCTGTAAAATACTAGTCCTTTTGATATTGTTTTTATGAATAATTGCATATGACTCCCTATAAAAGTATCAAATAGCAAATATATCTCTCCAAAAGTTCTTCCGTCTGCAGATATATCCATATGTTACCAACATTTACATAATCATGAGTTAAAAAAACTAACCACAGTTAGCTAAAGGGCAAAATAACTTTTTTACCCCATATATATATAATTTGTATTTCAATATTGAGTTCTGTCATATTTCTCACCCTCTCCGTTTTATCCATGGCGACGGTGGGACCTATGTCGACAGCAAGGTCGAATGCGAGGCCCTCGATCTTGGCAAAAATGAGATACGCCGCACGTGCCGCGGCGAAGGTGAGGAGAGAGAGAGAGAGAGAAAAATAATTTTTTACAGGAACAAATTTGTAAGGGCAAAATAGTTATTTTACACACCCATCATTTAAAAACTAACGGTAAATCAGACAGCAGGGACATATATGAACGAACTAGAATTTTTGGAGGAATATATTTGCAAATCGGAGATTTTCGAAGGGATAAATGAGATATTTAAGTTTTGCAAGAATTTATCTATTATTTGGTATTTTTTATAGGGTTATGTATAAAATTAATCCTTTTATAGATTATTAATATTGTAATATACATAATATAGCATTTTGCCTGATAAGACATATGTTTACAGAAAAGTTCTGTTATGCATCTGAACGATAGGACCTGCTATATATTATTGATGTTTTAGTAAACTTATATTGTATTTTGGACTATTAGCATGAGCCAATATAATTAATACAAAAATAAATTACTATCACCCAGCGATTTCGTATAATTAATATTAATATTGAAATAAAAAGTATACATAAAAAATTTATATAATTAAACTATATTATTTAAATATTAAATAGTCCTAAGGGTTAATTATATAGATTGAAAATTTATTCAATTCATAATAATAAAATTGAAATTACTTTAATTTTTTATTAAATATATATCTTTTAAACACTACAAAAATAAGTTTAATAAACTAATTTTTTTTAAAAAGTTATTTTTAGGTAAAAACGTACAGACCTTATTTGAACTATAAACCATTTTGAATCATCTTCCAACCTTTCAAAAAATTTGATTTTATTATCTAATTTTTCGATTTGTTTACTTTGAGTCAAGTAATGATAGTTTACTTCAAAATTTAAACTAATTACTTACTTTAATAAATTTATAGTTGTAAAAATTATATAAAACTAAATCTTTAAAAATAAACGACACTTTTAAATTTTAAAATTAAAATATCGTTGACTGACTGAAATCAAACAAATTGAAAAGTGGGATATTAAAATTAAAATTTTAAAAGCTTAGATAATCAATTCAAAATGATTTGTAATTTTGTATCTTATATTTTATTAAAACTTTAGAATACGGTGCACGGTGCAACGGCTGTATGCAGTAATTCTTCGTGAGTAGGTGTTATTATTGTATTTAAGAAAGTTTGAAGATAGCAACCAATAAGAATTAGACACGTAGTACGGACGTCTTAATTGTACGACCACGATTGTAGTGGATCGTGTCTCATTTGTCACGTTGTAGCCTTGTAGGAACTGTGCGGCTCCTGAAACTTATTGCATTAATAAAATGTGGAATTCCTCTTTTGCCCTTCGCCGAGATCAGCTTACTGACAAGTGGGTCCCACTTACAACTAGTGGGACCCACTTGCGTAGTTAAGTGATATGTCACCGTTACATTGAATGGATACTACTATACTAGTAGTTTCTCTTTACACCCGTTGCCATGATAAGCACACGCATACACATCTGAAGGAGGTAAAAATGCTTGGAGACCCCTCAACTATAGCACATTTGAAATCCACAGCTTATTTCTGTTCTTTTTTAACTTAAGCCCCTCCACTTTTATAGTTTGATAAGTTAAATATTTATCAAATATCTAGTTTTACTTCCTAAAATATAAAAAATTACAAATAAATTTAATAAAATTCTCAAAAAATTTTAACAAAATCATTTAATTCTAAAGAACAATTAAAAATAAAAGTTGAGCGGGGTATTTCAAAATTTAGCATACAGTGGAGGGGTCTCCATACAATTTTACTTTTTTAAAGGAGAAGTGCGAGGAACCCCTCGAGGACACGTTTAATTAGAAGTGGATACGCTGACAAGTGGGCCCCCACCAAGCTGCGGGCCCCACGTGTCAGTTTCCGAGAAGTGATATGTAACCGTTACATGGAAAATCGCGTAGTTTCTCTTTCCCCATTTGCCGTAAATAAACACACGCGTCCTCCTTTAAAAGAAGTGCGAGGACACCCTCGAGGACTTGTTTAATTACACTTCGATCTCCCCCACCCCTCCTTTCCCCACAACTCTCTCTCTCTCTCTCTCTCCCTCTCCGGGCGATACCTAAGCTTCGGCGATCGTCGGCGGCGGAGGAGGAGGAGGCGGCGGAGGAGTTGACCGGAGAAGCGGCGTTGAGACCTTGATGGTGTTGACCTCGCCGGGGGAGGCGGATCTGGTGGGGGAATCGGCGGAGCAGATGCGGCGCCGCGGATCGGAGGAGCTCAGGGGGGAGACGAGGGGTGCAGTTTCGTGAGGGGATTGGGGAATTAGGGTTTCGGATACAGGTTCGTCGAGATCTCTGAAGAGGAGGAGGAGGAGAGCAGGGGGGCAGAGGTGGAGGTGGGGATCGATGGCGGAGGCGGAGGAGATCGGATCGAACGGGTTCCCGGCGGGGTTGAAGGTGCTCGTGGTGGACGACGATGTCACCTGCTTGACGGTTCTCAAGCGGATGCTTCTTCAGTGTCGATACGATGGTGAGCGAGCTCTATGCTATTGGTTTTTCCAATAATTATCGAAGCAATTGCATGCTTGAAGTGCTATTTTGCATCTACAGCTTCTTCTTCTTCTTGTTGTTGTTTCTTTTGCGCTTGTTGTGTTTGTTCATTTTCCTCTATCACAAGTTTTGTGTATCCAATTAGTTTATCTGAGATAGTGGATCTGTTATTCCAAATATTGTTTAGGGATTTATAAGCAAAATAGGTGAAATAATGAAAGAAGAAACGCAAATCGAGCATAAAAGAAGATTTGGTGAGAAAAAGAATTAAAAGAGGTCATTGACACTGTAGAAGCACTAAAATGGTATTTAGCAGTGGTGGTGAGAAAGAGGAAGAGAAAAAAAAATGTTTATGTGGGTAATCAATGAGATCATCACTTTTATCTAGTGTATTTGTAGATCTTTGTTTTATAAGTAGCACATGTTCTAGTTGCTCCTAGTATGTAAAAGAAACAAATAATCCAAGACCTATTGTAGCTGGCTTCTTTAAGCTAGCCCATTAGGCCATTTTAGGCATGATGTGGAAGCCAACCACTAATTCAAGCGCCTGCGTGACCTATTTGCTAACTACTAATTAGATAATTTAGCTTTCTACTTTAGCTTATGCAAGTAATAGATGCTATTTATGGGCTGAAATTTTTATAGACAACCCCTAAATCTAGAAGTTGCTAAAAAAAAAAAGCTAATTATGAAAGAAGTAAATAAAACAAACTATGATGCATAAGTGACTTCTCAAGTCCTACGTATTTATATATAATCGAACCATACGGATACTTTGCTCAAAGTTTACTTAAACAGGCACTTAAGTTTTTGAGCTCGAAAACTGTTGAACCAGAGTTCGACCACTTAATGTTGTCATTCCATTCAAAGGCATCTATCATGGTGCTAGTGAAGCTAAAATCTTTCTCAGGCTTCTCTCTTCATTCTCTTTGCAGGGTACGAAAGCTTGCAACTACTTTCTGACGTTTTAATCACGATTGTTGAAAACATAAGCTCTGTGATGATCCCTTTGTCACTCTAGATTCTCTCATCCCAGAATCGACATCATTTAATGGGATTAATTATCAAGAAAGTCAACAACTAACTCTACACTTATATTTTGATCCATAGTTAACTTCTCTGGACTTTTTCTTCATCAAGCTCAGCTTCACTCCCTTATCTCAGGCTCAAATATGCTAATCTAGATCCAAAACAAAGCCATCTATAGTTGAGTCACCTAGGTCTTAACTTGACTTCCTCATTGTACTTGTGGCTTGATTTTTATAGGTCATAATATATTATCTGGTTCCCCTACTTGGCATTTTCTGATTGAAGATGCATTGATACCGCTCTCAATCATGTTAAACTTTGGGATAAACGAAAAACAACTATGTTTGATAGTTCTGTATTTCTTTACGGGCACTGCTTTGCATCACCTCTTAAAATACTTCCATATTTTGAACTAATAACAGAGAATATCTTTAGGCTTTCGTTGATACATCTTGGTTTCTTTCCTAACATAGATAAAATTACCTTGACATGCTATTGGAATCATGTTTCAATTCAGACCTCGTAGATAAAATTACATAGACGTGCTACCGGCATTATGTTTCAATTCAGGCCTGAACAAGTTTTCAATTCAGACCTTGCTATCTGGTTCCGCTACTTATGCTTTGATACCACTCTCAATAACGTTAAACTTTGGAATAAATGAAAAACAACTTTGTTTTTCTTTACGGGCTCTGCTTTGCATCACCTCTTAAGATACTTCCATATTTTAAACTAATAGAAAAGAATATCTCTAGGGTTTCATTGATACATCTTTGTCTCTTTCGTAACATATATAAAATTACATTGACATGCTATTGCAATCATGTTTCAGTTCAGACCTCATAGATAAAATTACATTGACGTGCTACTGGAATCATGTTTCAATTCAGACCTTGAACAAGTTTTAAATAGTTCCCCTATCAATATCTGCTGATCAAAATAAAATTATTAGCATGGTATTTGTTAACTGTGAGTGCAGAATTATTTATTTATTTGTCTTTCATGCATATTTATTCGAATATTAATGATGAAGTGGCTTTTTAATGTAATTTATGAACTGCCATTTGTTCTTTATTCTTTTAACCTACTGGAAAGTTTTCATTCCATATCCTACATGACGTCTTTCAGCGTGTCACTGATATTTTCTAGCTTGGTTCTACTACAACGTGTCCATTAAGTTTTTCTAGTTTTTTGTTAACAATTTTTTTTTATGTGCTATATTTAATTCTGTCTTAGTTGTAAACTGATTTGGCCTATTTTTGCTTTATTTCTATAGTCACAACCTGCTCTCAGGCTGCAAGAGCGCTAGCTCTTCTGCGGGAAAGCAAAGGCGGTTTTGATGTCATAATAAGTGATGTTCATATGCCTGACATGGATGGATTCAGGCTACTTGAACTTGTGGGTCTCGAAATGGATCTTCCTGTTATAAGTAAGTACTGTTCCTTATTTCCTATGTAAGAAAATTTTACACATATACCCCTCCTTATTAATCTATTTACTTTTCATATGCATCCTTTATCCCTTATATTTACGAAAGTTTCACTCTTCAAAAACTTATTACCCTAAAACCAACTTCTCCTATGAATTGGATGACTCCGCAATGTAAGATAAGGTATCTTTGCAAGAGACTACGCTTTCGAGGCGTATATATAAAAACTTTGATTGTACAGGAATATTTTTGTGATATAGGATTTTCCAGGGATATTTATGTAACAGCCCCAACTTGTTATGTATCTTCTATCTGGAAAGATTCATGCCAAATTTACTTTTCATTTTTGCAGTGATGTCTGCTGATGCTAGAACAACTAATGTGATGAAAGGAATAAAACATGGGGCTTGTGATTACTTAATTAAGCCTGTACGCATGGAAGAGTTGAAGAACATATGGCAACACGTTGTTAGGAAAAAGTGGAGTGATAATCGAGACAATGAACATTCAGGTAGCTTGGAAGATTCTGGAAGCAATAAACGGCTTATCAATGAAACTGAATATGCTTCCTCTGCCAACGAGGGAGCTGATGACAGCTCGAAATCTCAGAAAAAGAAAAGAGAAGTTAAAGAAGAAGAGGATGGCGAACAGGAAAATGGGGACCCTTCTTCATCCAAGAAACCACGAGTAGTGTGGTCGGTAGAGCTTCATCAACAGTTTGTTAATGCAGTGAACCAGCTTGGAATTGATAGTATGATCTCTTTGCAGTCCTTTATTGTTCTGTCCCAAACTTTCTCACATATTTCCATTCCATTTTGGCTGCTAAATAAGTCTGACACCTCATGATTTTTTCTTATAAAACAACCTTTTTAACCCTGTTTGAAACACTGAAACAATGAAGTCGTTTTACAAAAGAAGGGGTAAAATCATCATTTTTGCAAGAAAACTTCGAATCGTAGTATATGAGAAAGAGGTGGATTTGTTGCTTAAATTTGGGTGGCGAAAATCATAGGATTGCGTTTCAATTGTTATTTTAATTAATTTTCCTGATTTGCTTGCAGAGGCTGTACCAAAGAGAATTCTTGAATTGATGAATGTTCCTGGATTAACTAGAGAAAATGTTGCTAGCCATTTGCAGGTTTGACTGTTTACCAAATTTGTTGATGGAGACTGATTATTATCTTTTTCCATTTTCTCATTTATTATTTAGAAATCCATATATTTCAACCAATAAGTTTTCATTGGTACTAAACTTGCTTATCCTTTTTGGTGTCAGTGAATGTGGACACAACATCTTTTTTCCTTCAACATAATAGAAGTTAGCTTTTTGGGACAAGCTGTTTGGCAAACATAAATAGGAGATGTTGTGATTGATGCATAAACTAGAAGATACCATTACCTAATTATGGTCCCATTTAAAGTAGTGTCTTCGTCAGGAGTAGTTCATGGTTCAAGATAATCCCAAACTTTAAAAAAGTTTACACAAAAAGCCGCTCACCAACTTGAACTTGCAATCATGTGGTAGGAAGCCTAGAATTTTAACCTTTGGAGCAAGTAAGTGGCTCCAAAAGGTACATTTGCATTGCTATTGACTTTGTATGTTGATATATGATGATAAGCAATTCAAAAAATTACGGTCTGACATTTACGGCACTTACAAGGGAGCTTGAGTAGATTTTCGTTATCGCAATCTTTTTCAACAGCTAAGTTAAAATAAAAAAGATAGCATATGTTCCAAGGATGTTACGATGAGGTGGAATCACTTTTCCTATTTGACCGACCATTTACATTATGCATAGGGATGTTTCCTTCGATTGAAATTGTTCTGTAAAGTGCAAGCTTCTTTAAAATCTAAGATGGTTGGATGGCTGCTTTTACATATTCACCATAAAAACATCAAGCATGCCAATGTGGACCTACTTGATGTATATGTGGACCTACTTGATGTATATGTTGGAAATCTTCGAAGCGTGCAAAATTTTCTTTCCTGGTGGTTTATTTTGTTCTGCATACTATTTGACTGTGCAGTATTTGACTGTATATGTATATTTCACTGTTGATATTCCATTAGTCAGGCTGGCCGTGAAACATAGTCTAGTGAATGTAGTTTTTATACAATTTAGCAGTAGGGATGCATGCGTTTGACCCTCGCTGGACACCGCTACAGCTGCAGAATTCTGCATTCACCTCTAGTGCTTTTTATCGAGCAGCATTGAATCTTATTATGTTGTCCATGTTATACATGATATAACAGCGGCATGTCTATGGGCATAATGTATTACTATGAAATGAGTTTCCTGATAGACAAGCCAGTAAGGTGATTTGAATATGTTCATCAAATAGTGCGCTATGATATTTATCATGAATTGAACTAAATTTAGAAGGGCAAAATATTATGTTTTAACTCTCAATTCAAAATTGTAATTTCTCCTTGTTTGTGAAGCAAACGTTGCAGAAGTTTACTGCTACCTCCTTGTTCAAACATCTGTTACAATAACCGCATGTTTGTTTTATAAAGGAGCGACGGAAAATAATCATACTTGTATCTAGGTGTCTTCTCTTTCTTGAAGTTTCTATGCCATTCAATTACAAATACCTTTCCCTGTGGGACCGGATTTCAGTAGTGATCATCTTGAGGGAAAATTCAAGTTTGAAAAGCATAGAGAAACTGCGACTGTCGAAAGCATGTTTTAGAAAATTTTCTTAGAATTTGTACAGAACAATTGCCTCTTTGCACTGTATTTATTATGTTTTACATATTTTAATTATTTTTACTCATTCGTAGATTGCTGAATATGCGCAGAAATTCAGACTGTATCTAAAGAGACTAAGTGGAGTAGCTCAGCACCATGGTGGACTTCCTTCTAACTCATTTTCTTCCCCAGTCTCGAACATAAAAATTGGTCCACTTGGAAGGCTCGATTTACAAGCATTGGCCGCCTCGGGCCAAATTCCTCCACAAACCCTAGCTGCCTTGCAAGATGAGCTCCTAGGTCAAGTTTCACCAATGTATCGGCAACCCGCGAGACAAGTTCCTGTACAAAGAGAAATAGCATTTGGCCAGCCTCTGTTTAAGTGCCAGACGAGCGTGGCCCAACATTTCCCCACTCAATCCAGTGTACCTGTCGGAGGAATGACTTCTTTTGCAAATTGCTCTAATAACCTTAATTTTGAAGATTCTTTAAGTAATTCAAGGAATAGCAACATGTTGAGCCAAATTTTCCAACAACAACAGCAACAGCAACAGCAACAGCAACAGCAACAGCAACAGCAACAATTGCAGACAAATAGCTTGACATCTGAGCCCCTCAGCTCAACAAAGGTGCAACCTTCTTGTCTCGTCCTTCCTTCTCAGACACTGGATACGTTCCAGGTAGGTGTAAGTTCTATATTTATAAGTATTTGAAATATATTTTGTAGACGTATGCGCCTGCAAGATTACTTTAAGTACATATTTATTCCTACAAATCTGAGAAAAATCTTACTTTTGGTATATGCTTTTCAGAGACTTACTTTCTGACATATACACCTTTACATTTACAAAATCCCTCCTGTTTATAGAACTTCTTTAATACAACCCCCACCCCTTAAACAACAGAAAATGAATTGATGACTCCATGTTAGGTAAGGGTATTCTTTTTAAGAAAGCTGTAGTTTAAGGGGTGTATATGAAAATTTTGATTTTACAGGGTTATGCTTATAAACAGATGTTTTGTGGGGATATATATATATATATATATATATATATATATATATATATATATATATATATATATATATATATATATATATATGTAACAGTTCCTAAATAATAACTCAGTTATATGCATTGGATCATCAACAAGTTCTGAAGCACTGATGTCTCCAATTTCCATGTATCAGGATCCTCTTCTTGTCCCTTCCCAACCATCAACCAGTTTGCAAGGAGGGAACGATTCATGTCTTCTTAACCAGAATTCCACAGTAGTTGCTCACTCATTGGTCAATCTTCAAGGAGGGAATAATCCTGGCATCATCAATCACAATTGTAAATCAGCCTATTCTCAAACATCGACTAGTTTTAATACAGGAAACAGCCCTTTTCTCATGAAGGGAAACTCTACTTTAATCTCCTCTCAACCATCAGCAACTCTTCGGCCTGAGAATAACCCTACCACACTTGGGCAATACTCTATCTATAACAGCGGAAGCGCTAAAGCGGACAGCAACTTACTTTCGTTTCAATCAAAGAATACTCGATTTGGTGTGGGGCAGTTCGTGGATGAAGGCATTTCCGGATTAATATCTGCACCCCTGTCAACTTCTACAGACGGGAACATTGTTCCTGCCGGTGGCTCTAGTGTGATTTCAGGGAAATTGGACGATCAAGGGCAGAAAAGGAAACTTGGTTTTGTTGGTAAAGGCACCTGCATTCCCAGCCGCTTTGCGGTGGATGACATTGAATCTCCCACAAGCAGCTTCACTCATGGCAATACATTCGTTAGTAATGGTGGAGATTTATTGAGCTCCGATATTTTTGGATTTAATGGACAGATTTAGAGTGGCAGACACAATGCTTGATGGGGTTTGCGAGTTCCTCTTGTAAGTAGGTAATGAAGCAATGCTTTTGCATGCTTTTGCTTTATTACTTTCTGTCTACTTCACTCTTCTCTCTCGTTCGTAGAACACATTATTCGACCCTCTTTATATTATTTTAGGTGATTTAAAATGCTTATAATTGTTTTTTTTTTTTCTTGTCATCAAACTTCTCGTTTACAGGTAGAGGATACTAGTTCTTAATAATTATAGTCAGTAGTAGTTAGTCATAATGGAGCCATATTTATTTGCTCAAGGACGTAACTTGTGTAATGGGCCTGTTTTGTGTTTATTTGAAGGTCTATTTTCATTCATTTTTGGCTAATTCATAGTTAGTATCATCTATTTGGTTCTCTGATGACGTAATACATGATATCGTAATTAGTGGTATACATCATAATTAGCTATAAAATAAAATTTCTTCATTAAACACTTCTAGAATCACGTATATTATACGAAGATTAGAAATTTATTAAGCCAAAGACCACATTATTGGTAGTAGTTATCATAATGGCTCTATATTGAGGGTTCTTTTGATTTATAATTCAGTTAAGATTTTTAGAATCTAATTCGCTAATCCCTTTCGTGAATGAACCGAAGACGAGGCCTGATGTATGCATCTATATTGCATTCAATGCATATATCAAAATTGGATAATGAAGAGATTTGGTTTATTTTGTTTGTTCATATTGTCGGGGCATGTTGATTATTTTTCTAATTCTTAATTCCTTGAACTTAAACAGGTAAGTAAAAGTTTGTGACCACTAAACCATTTTTTTCCTTTTTTGTTTGCAGGGATTGGTTGGCATGATGCTCTGTGGAACCCAAAGTAGCTGTTGATGAGTGAGAGTGAGAATTTCCAGTTTCCTTTTTCTTTTTCTCCTTTCCTTTTTTTTCTCATTACCATCTTGGTTATTTATCCTTCTTCGTAAAGAAGAAATCTCTTGTGGCATTGTATAAGATGTGCTCTGTAGAAATTCGATTTAAGCTAAATGATAGTTTTCATTGAATTGTTTATAGTTTCGAAAATGACGAAGCTCATCAATAATCTGTGTTTTTTGTTTCGTTCTTTGCTAAGAGTTTTCTGCTACTTGTTCAGCTCCTTTTGTAGAAAGATGTTGAAATGAATCAAAGCTGGGACTTGAATCTTCTCGAATCTCAAAACAGTGATGTTGATTGATAAAATTGGAGAGTTCGTAAAACCCAGATCGAACTGTTGAGTCGCATCAGTGAATCTGTGAACCGTTCCGGTTTTGATCGGGCCGTGCTTGATCTTCGATCAGATGGTCGGTAAATTAATGCTCTTTTTATTATTGTATTGTAGATTGTAGTGTCAACGATCTTGGTTTGATCTGAAGATGTGTTCTCGTGTTTTATTATTTTATAGTCAAGGAAAATTAAATGATGCATTATTTATATCTAAATATTTATTAAAATTAATAATTAGTATGTCATGCTGATGGGAAACAAATGGTGGGGGCCTGATGTACCATTTGACGAGCATAATCACAACACTACTGTCTATCGTAGTTGGTTGGTTTTTTTGGTCATCCGATTCAGAGGGTTTTAGCGGAAAAGGTGTGACTTGTGGCTTACAGTAGGGTTGTCAACGAGCCGAACACGAGCGAGTTAGGGTCGGCTCATGTTCAGCTCGTTAAGATTTCGAGCTGAAAAATTCAACTCGTGTTTGGCTCGCTTATTGAACGAGCGATCGGTCTCGAGCTCGTGTTCGAGCCGAACTAGAGCTGGCTCGCAACTGGCGAGCTGGATTGCCAGCCCTACCTACAGGCATCTTCCGAAAAAAAAAAAGAAGAAAAAAAAGAGCTCATAATTCCACCTCAGTTTTGTTAGAGTGAGACACTAGTGGGAGGAATAGTAGGTGTAGTAGTGTAGCAGCAAGAAATTCATACTGTTAAGATCTCAATGGATACAAGTTAAATAATAGATGGTAAGAGGAGCAGGTAACAGTTACTCATGAGTACGAAAAGAGGCAGGGTATTAATGATATGCATAACAAATAACTTTGTCGCATTTTACAAGTTAAAATTCTTGAACTCATTGATTTCCCTGAGTTTTATTTAGTAGACACGATCCGTCACCCTGAATTAGATTGGTTAGAATTAAACGAGAGAATGATGCTGAGAGGTATAAAATAATGTGTCGCTCCGAATTAGATTGGATAGAATTAAACGAGAGAATAATGCAGAGAGGTATAAAATAGTACGTATAGAATCCGATTCAGTTCAATCCCAGCCTCTTGAGTGTGATTCCACAATCCCATCAACAGTAGGATTATTCGACAAATTCGGATTCAACAATGTCAACCTTTCACTTCTCTATTTGATCCATTTGATCTTCTTCAGAAGATCATTTGAATAGAGCGCTGCTCGAAAAAACACTAACCGTCTTATTTCAGCTTCCCATCACAACATAAGTTTCAAAACTTCCCCCCACACTTTGAGCACGAAAAAGAGTATACAGAGGCAACTAGAACCAGCTACAACTAACACTATTTGAATTGCTCATCCACGTAAAACAGTCTACAAAGAGCTCTCTATACATATTTATCACCACTGATATCAAAACTAAATGGCTTTTACATTTTTAATAATAAAGACAAATGGCTCGAAAAGCGCAATCTATATACATCGAATACTAATTTAAAACTCATAGAAGTAGATTTGGGTAAAAAGCATACAATACAATTACAAGCCAATGCAGAGGGGAAAAAAAATTCGAAAAGAAATGAAGAAGAGTATTACTCCGCCGTCGAGCTTAAAAGAGCTTGTTCTGAGACAGAAGCTAGCCCTTGCATAAGCCTAACTATCTCGGTCGTGTCGTCGAGATAATACTTTGCTTTGCTGGGTTTCCGACCGACCGTGCACGCAAACACTTCGGCCGTGGGCGATAGGGAACTCCCCTCGGCCGCGGTGCTTATGACCTCGAACATATCCTCGTCCGACCGGTCGTCCCCAATACAAAGCACAAAGTCCGGCAATAAGCTCCTCTCTTTTGTGGTCGCGAGCAGATGATGCGCTACTAAGCCTTTGCTCACACCCTGCAGGGAAAATGCAAGTTCACGTTACGCGTGTATTTTAGCCCGAGTTTTGAAACGGCTTCTCTGCTTGAGAAGCAGAAGCCACGTGTTTGTAAATAAAAAGTTCAGAATAGTTGCGGCAGAAAGTAGAAATGAGCTTTTGGGCCTCAAATGCAGAAGCAAGAAGCCGGCACAGATTCTCGAACAGCTTCTCTACTCAAAAAGCAGATGCCGGATATTTGGCAGACCAAGAATATGGAGCTTCCGGCTACGAAGGAAAGCTCAACATAGCTTTTACGTCCCCCAAACTCAGAAGATGAGACTTCTGATTTTAGCCGCAGGGAGAAGCTGCTGAGGAAGATTGTAAATGTGAATTGCACCAAGAATCCTCAACATTTCAGCATGTTTCTTTTTGGTCCCCAACTTTTCAATTGTAATAACTGGGTCCGCGACCGTTGCGTTTTTGTTGCAATCGTACCATTTTTTTCGTTAAATTCCTCCATCAAATTGGATTGAGATACACACTCAATCGTCATCGCCAAGAAAACAACTTCTTGACGAACTTTAAAAGGAATAAATTGCAACAAATGCAAATATCAGTAACACTCGAACGGTTAGCGACCAAATTACAACCTTCTAAGAAGGTTGGGTACCCCTGGTGCGATTTGCACTGATATCACGATGAAAAACTAGCTATAGCGAAAGCACTCCCGCATGAGCTCTAATCAGGCCCAAACTAGGCTCTGAACTTCAACAGAGGGCATTATTGCTCAAAACAGATCCAATTTCAGATATCTGCTTCAAGGAAAAGCTGCTGCTGTTAGGACTACTTCAAACAGAAGCTCCAAAAGGGCCAAAATGAGGCCCTGAATTAACTTAAGAGAAGCTAGTTATCCTTAAAGAAGTGAATCTAACCTGCGGTTTAACCTCGACAATGTGAGGGTCGCTCTTGACCGAAACCGGCTCGTTGGCGAGCACACTCCCGAGATGATCGAGAAGCTCCTTCGCTTGACAAGACCCGAAATCCGGGTCGGCATCTTCATAGCACCAGACAAGCGAAGTTTCCCTGTCTTCGATAGTCGAACCATCCGTAGTTTCCGTGTACAATCTCATGACGGGCTCCGCAATTTGTTTCCAACCACAATCCGCCACGGGAACACAAGTCTCCCAATCTGCATCTCTCCTCGACCTAAAAGTAGACGTGAGTTAGGTCAATTATAAGGCACAAGAATTTACAATCTAAGTACTCAACTAGAATGATATATTCAAAATAGAAACATTTATACACATTTATATGGCACTAAATTCGTCAAATACCTTAGAAAGTAGCCATGTTCGGCAGCAATGCTGAGATTCTCACAGGAAGAGAACCACTCGCTCAAAGTGCTTCGGCTTCTCGCACTAACAAGATAGACCACATTGTTCTTATCTCTACACAAGCTGTTCAATATCTCGATCGACTTAGGGCTAGGGCTTTTATCGATCGAATTTGCTTGTGGCATCAACGTACCATCGTAATCGAATAAAATGGCTCGCGTTTTCGTCCTCTTATAAGCTGAAACAATGTGCTCCGTGGCTAGCTTTCGGAAACTTGAATCGAGGGCTACAACCCTAAACCTAAGCCCGAAGCCAATCCCCCAACACCTTCTTGTCGAGTGATCTTTACAGATCCTCTCCAGATCTTGCAAGAAGCTGTTCGCCCAATAGCCAACATCATGCGTACTAACATACCGGAAGTCCTTCTCGTGCCGCAGCTGCTTCTCCGGCTCCGACATCTCTAAAGCATAATCCAGTGCGTCGGACACCGCCTCTACATTCCACGGGTTAACCCTAATAGCCCCACTTAAAGAAGGCGAGCATCCAATAAATTCCGAAATGACCAACATACTCTTCTTCGGCGTAGAACAATTCAAACCCAAAACCGTATCTAATCTCTCGTTTCCTTGTCGAGAAATTATGTACTCATACGGTATAAGATTCATCCCGTCCCTCACCGCCGTCACTAAGCAACACTCGGCGACTACATAGTAAGCAACTCTTTCGTAAAATTGGAGCGGCTTGTCGATCAACACCACCGGTTCGTAACCGGGCCCACCGTAAGCATCATTGATCCTCTTAACCATCGCAAAGCACTCGTCTTGAACTTCCGTTACTTCTTTCCCTCTTCCGCGTGCCGGGTTCGCAATTTGGACCAACACCACCTTCCCCCGCCACTCCCCGTGCTGCTTTAGCAGCTCCTCCATGGCTAGTAGCTTCAAGCTTATTCCTTTAAATATATCCATATCATCCACGCCGAGTAGCATTACTTTCCCCTTATCACGGAATTCTCTTAAGAGCTCCGCCACCTTCGCCTCGGTTTCGGGGAGTCCGAGCACCGACTTGAGCTGGCCCATGTGGATTCCGACCGGGAGGATTTTAATCGTTACAGTTCGGCCGTAGTATTCCAATCCGATATAGCCCCTCTTCGATTCGTACGAAATCCCTAGCATTCTGCTGCAACAGGAGAGGAAATGTCGGGCGTAATCGAACGTATGGAACCCGATCAGGTCAGAATTCAGCATAGCCCGCAAGAGCTCTTCGCGGACGGGCAACGTCTTATAGATTTCCGAAGAGGGGAAGGGGCTGTGGAGGAAGAACCCTAACTTGACCCGATTAAAGCGCTTGCGGAGGAAGGTGGGGAGGATCATGAGGTGGTAGTCGTGGACCCAGACGAAGTCGTCGTCGGGATTGATGACCTCCAATATCTTGTCGGCAAATATCTTGTTAACCGACACGTAGGCCTGCCGCCATAGACACAAGTTCAGCATTCGCGATAAATTCAGCATAGTTCAAAAAAATCTGAATATCCAAGAAAAATACGTCGACAAACTTGCAGAAGAATCACAAGAAATTTCGCTGACAAAATGTGAGTACACAACATAACAACAAGGCAAAAAAAAAAAAAAATTGACCTTATCTGAATTGTACCACATTCTGAAAGAAAAGACACTGAATGTCAAAAGTTCCCAAATTATTACCCAAACTTCACATTATTTTCGAAAGACTTAACTGAATTATGCAAGTTTTGATTCTCCTACATAACCTTACAGTATCTGTGACATTGGTAGCGAAATATGTTGCAATTTACCAACATTTTACAAATAGTGCAAGATGAACAGATACGCAAAAATACAATAGGAAAAATGGAAAAACAAATAGAACAGATAATTCCTTCAAAGATGAATAAAAGGCAATAAAATTTATGAATGATCTAAATAATATATCTATCGACGAGTATATGGTTTTTCTATACTCTTTTTTTTCTTTTCTTTTTTTCTGGTGTGTGTGGAAAAATGTATGAAACTTACATGAATTATAACCATTTTGATCCAACCAGCTCTAACTATCAAAATTTTCATGTTGTTATCCAACCTTTTAGTTCACTTGATTTCAGTCATTTAATAACTCTTACACTTTATACAGACTTGATTGGCATATTTCGCATAATTCATTTGACTACAATTTCGTCAAAATAAGTAATGAGTCTAAATTCTGTACCGGAAGAACTATCAAACGGCTTAAATCAAATAAATTGAAAAATTGGATACCCAAAACCAACATTTTAAAAGGTTAGGGGTTGTTTGGTTCCTCATAAAATCGTGTGGAAAACTGTTTCCAGGAAAAATAATTTTCCAGGGAAAACACCGTTCCATAGTTTTTGTTTTCCAGATAAAAAATTTCGAAAACCGAAAAGGAGACTTTTCCACCAAATCCCAAAAAAACTAACTTTTCTAGAAAAACTACATTTTGCTGGTATTCATAAGGACGGAAAAAACTTTTTCAGCCAGAAAACTATTTCCGGAGATTTTTTTTTTTTTTTTTGGGAGCATTATCCTAATTCTATACATCTCTAACCTATTTTATTTACATTTTCTTTTCCAGCATTCTTCAAATAATTCATTCATGAATAATTCATAGGATGTTACACCCCACTTTCCGGGGGATCACCCATCCTAGAACTATTCTAGCCCTAACACGCTTAACCCTCTTAACCTCTTGGATCTAACCACCGCCCAAAATACTATATCCGGATAAAGATACTTAGCCATATTATATATATCTTATACATTCTTCTATTTCAAATCCTACGAGCGTCACATTCCTCCCCTCCTTTAAGCTCTGACGTCCTTAACCAGGCTCAAGCATTAAGACTCGTCGCGCTAGTCTTAGCCCACTTTCTGCGGAGCTGCACTCTGTCGGATCGTTGGCGCTAACCATTAATCCCAAAAGCTCGAGCTGTTAGAAATACGCAACCAATTCACTTAAAGCGTATGGATACAGCGCCCACGGGTCTCGATTGTGACTCGGCCCCACCAGCCTCACGCCATTTCGAACGTGACTCGGCCCACCCAGCCTCACGCCATTTCGAACATGACTCGGCCCAACATGGCCTCTCGCCACAGGGCAGGATGCTGGCCCATTTAAGCCAACACACTCTACCCACAACGGTCGTCAGCCGGGGAGCCGCCCTAACTGAGCCGAGATTCATCTCACACACTTTCGGCTGCTGATTTGTTCTTCTAATCCTAGCACGCTTATCCTTCTTAACCTCTCGAGTCTATCCACCGCCCAAAATGAAAATGATATGGTCTCATTGTACTTCGTTTAGAGGACTATTCTAAATCCTGGGGGGTGGGAGAGAGAGAGAGAGAGAGAGGCGTACGTGCCTGCCAGAGGGAGCGGTCGAAGCGGCGGGCGCCGTGGTCGGGGGAGAGGGGGAGCATGTAGTGGAAGAGCGCCCAGAGGTGCTGCTTGCAGAACCCGTGGTAGTACCGCGACAACAGCTCCGGCGGCACGAACGCCGGCACGCACCGGAACTCTTCCAGAAGCTTCTGCGCCACCTCCTCCTGCTGCTCCCCCCCCACCACCTCCTCCGCCTCCCGCAGGCACCCCACGTACACTATCTCCATCTCCTTCCCCATCTCCGACGACGAGATCGCGTCCTTGATCTGGTGGGGCAGCGAGTCCGCGTCCCACGCGAACTCGTACCCTCCTCCTCCGTCTCCGGCGACTCCTTCGCCGGAGGACGGGGAGCGGCGGCGGAGGAGGCGGATGGGGAGGTGGTTGGCGACGACGATGGCGCGGGGGCGAGGAGGAGGAGGAGCAGCGGGGGAGGCGTCGCGATCGTCGTCGTCTTCGTCGTCGGAGGGGGAGGAGTCGGGGTCGGAGAGGGCGCCGGAGACGGAGACGACTCGGGGGAGGCGGCGTCGGAGGCCGCCGACGGACGGGGGCTCGCCGGAGACCAGCTCCAGAAGGTTCGAGTAAGATCTCGACACCATTTTTTTCGCACAACCCCCCCCCCCCCCCCCTCCTTCTCACCCCTCGCAAATTGGTTTATATACTTACTACCACTACTGAGTACACTACACAATTATTATCAAAAAAAATAAAATAAAATAAAATAAAATAAAATATATATATATGTATGTGTATATATATATATATATATATATATATATATATATATATATATATATATATATATATATTGGTGGGAAAAATCGAGAGGTGGAAAACGATAGGAAAATTTCACGAAGAAATCAAAGTGTGAACGGAAATTACACAAAACACTCACTAAGAATAAAAGAGTAGATGTTAAAAGAAAAAAAAAAAATGGAAATAGGATGGGATTAAGTGGGATTTGGAAGGGAGAAGATGTTAAATTTTATATAATATAAATCTCCTCAAAAGGAAAAGAAATAAGGGAGTTTTTTTTCTTCTTTTTTTTTAAAAAAAAAACTTGGTGGTTTTTAGAGCAAAGAGTGGCTCAAACATGGCTATGGCTCTAATAATAAGTGGAAGTGAAACTGTGGAAGGAGAGAGAAAGTAGGGATGAATATTCGAAATATTATTCGAACCCGAATGGGGCCGGTTTATCTGAACTAAATGAATATGGATTCAATTATGGGTATAAAAAATAAAAATTCGACGAATATAGATACGGGTATGAATTTTGTATGTACCCGACTCGAACCTGAATCCGAATAAATTTTATATATATTATTTATTTATTTATACAATATATAAAATGTCTAATAATTTTTATCCATTGGATTTTCATCCAACGGATATTTTGAAATAAGGTAAAGAGAAATTATTACTTCGGGTTTGAGTTTCGAGTTTTTGGTCGGGTCGGATATGGGTATGGATTTTTAAAATCCGCCGGGTTCGGGTTCGGATCCGGGTTCGGATTTCAATTTGGTTGTCGGGTTTCGGGTTCGGATTTTTAAAAATTCGACCCAAATCGGACCGTTGACATCCCTAAGAGAAAGAGAGAGAGGGGGAGAGAGAAACTGGACCAGAAATATGATATTTTAATTATTATCACATTATCAATCAGATTACAAATATATTATTTTTATATTAGCGACACGCCAATTTTAGTCAATTAAATTAAATATAAAATTTAATTATAATAATTTATAAATTTAATAAAAAATAATAATAAATAACATGGTTAATTTTATACAGCTTCCTATAAACATATCGAATAGCAAATATATTCCTACAAAGTTCAACTTTTCATATTTATTCCTACAAAAATCCGGTGATATTTATATTTGTCCCTCTGGTTTGTTACCGTTAGAGCAATGTTTATTTTTTAACAGAAGATAAATGAAATGACATTTTTGTCATCGCAAATATGTTCCTATAAAAATTCCAACTGTTAAAATTATATAGAAATGTGCTCACAAAAATTTTCAACAATCATCTTCTTCCTTTCTACTATCACAAATAATATATAAAGGGTAAAAATATTAATTTATCTTATTCACTAATCAAAATTAAGTATTTTACCTATGGTTAATTATATTTTTCTAACGGATTCTAACATTGGAGGTATATTTGAAAATGTTAAATTTTTTACAGAAATAAAAATAAAAAATTAAACTGTATAGAAATATATTTATTATTTGATATGTTTACAGAGAATCGTATACAATTAACCCTAAATGAAAATTTAAGAAATATATTATCCAGGCGCCCGTAGTTTGAGTACCAGTAGCCTCTTTTATTTTTCTTTTGATTAAGTCAAAGTTTTCAACATTTGTGCCCCCATGGGTTTAAGATTACACACGCTATGGCGTCAACATGACGTATGATTAAGCAGCTTATAATACTTAAATTTTTTTTCTCTCTTTAAAAATAGGAATAACTTCAAATATCACCCCTGTGGTTTCGTGCTTTCTCACTTTAGTACCCTATGGTTTAAAACGTATTATTTTAGTACCCTGTGGTTTGATTATTTTCTTTTTGTTATCTTTTCGTTAATTTTTTCGTTAAATTAATAAGAAAATTAAAACTATAGAATAGTAAAGTGAATATTCGATAAATCATAGGTGGGATATTTGAAGTTTTTTCTGTATAATTTAACAAAAAAATTAACGAAAAGATAACAAAAAAAGAGAATAACCAAACCACATGGTATAAAATGATACGTTTTAAACCACAGGGCACTAAAGTGAGAAAGCACGAAACTACATGAGTGGTATTTGAAGTTATCACAAATATATATATATATATATATATATATATATATATATATATATATATATAATATCATAATATTTTAAAAACGCTGCTATCTGTGCATTTCATAATAACTATACATCGGACATCCAGCGGACCGACAATTAATCTGTTCTTATATTTTTTTAAAATAAAATGCTAAAAATAATTTTATAGATGTCTCTTCAAATTTAAAAATATTACTAGTACCCTTACCTATACGATATATAAAATCGGATAGAAATTGACAGATGAAATCTTAAATAGAATAAAAAAATATTCCATACATATTATAAAAAAAAATTATTATAATTAACAAACTAAAAACAAATCAAACAAATCAAATTTAGAAAATAAATTAATTAAAAAATAGATTCATACTACTAAAAACTATTTAAATTTAAAATACAGATTTAGATTTTTTATTTCATATAAAGTTTATTTTTAAATTTAAATTAATTAGTAAATGTGAGGTGCATTATACGTGCACTACAACTAGTATATACAAAAGAGTTTGAGGTTCAGACTTAGAATTTAGAGTTTAAAAAAATATTGGTGATAATTTTATATGTCTAGAATCAACAGTATTCTTACAAACATGCGTGACAATAATAATATTAAAATGAATTTACTAAATTCGATAATAAATTTAATTTTTTTTCTTAATATTTATTGTTCATATGATTCTTTTCAGGGGTGTGTTTGCAAAAGTGCTAGAATCTAAGGGGCTTTTTGTACTTTATTTTTTTTTCTCTAAAAAATTTAATGACAAATTTACCCCCGGATGCTCTTCGAAATATCCGCGACAGCGCCGAGCTGGCCCCTGAAAATATGCCGGACACGTGGCGAATCAGGAGCGCTTCTTAACGACGTAACCTACGAGGAATGTACGGCCCCACAGCTATTGCAGCTGTCATGATGACGTGGCTCCTTCTGGTACGTCCTTCGTGGGTCCCACGTTTAGATACCCCACCTAATATTAAACATATTAAACAATAATAATAATTAATTATTAATATCTTAAAAATGAAATTATTAAGTCCGGTGTAGGACCATTTAGACCCGTGTCATCTCGATTAATAACTCGTTGTTCTAAACCACCGGTCCAAAATACTTAAGCCTAATTATTATTATTAGCGTTCATGATCTCTTATATATTCAATTATAATTTTAGTCATATCTGATGTGAAACTATTTGGGGGCATATAATAGCATAGGTGGCGTTTGGTTAGGCGTTTATTTTTTGTATGAAAAATATTTTTTCGTTAAAATTATTTTTTCGTAAAATTTTTTTTTACGGATTTGAAAAAAAAATTAAAAGTTTTCGTTTTTTTGCTGTTTTTTGACAAAAAATGAAATTCAAGCTGCGTAAAATTTTTTCATTCTTTTTTTTCACCAAACCAAATAAATGTGGATTTTATTCCTTTCAGCCAAACAAATATTGCTGAAAGATTTTTTTTTTTTTACAAACTAAACATTATAAAACATAAAACTTTTTTTTTTACAAATTTTTTTTATACAAATTTTTTTATCATAATTTTATGTTGAACCAAACGGACCCTTGGTGATTGTTACTTAGGAGTCCTTTTGATTTTTTGGTCTAGTTATTACAAATTCTTAATTAGTAAGAATTATACAAATAGATTAGAAAAAAAAAATTGAGTCTATGTTTATTATGTCCAAGTGCTTTCTTGTTTCGACTAAAAGCTATTTTTTTTTTTTGACTTTTAAAAATTTATATTTTGATCTCTTAAAAATTTAAATTTTTTTTCAAAAGGATAAGACGTTAATAAAGAGGGCAAAATAACCAAATTACCTTACTTCTTCTATAAAAAAATAATTTTTTAAACATATTTTTATTATTTTGAAGAGCATTTCAGTATAAATTATAAGAAATATACGGAATAGTGATAGAATCTTAACGGAGGGGGGGGGCTAAATACAATAATTTAAAATCTTGAGGAGGTAAAATATAAATTTTTAAAAATTAGAAAAAAAAGTAAAAAACGAATATTTACAAGGAGATTTTCTGTAATTTAGCTTAAAAAATAAAAACAAAATATTAAAAATATATTATAAGCTAGTATGATCCGCTAGAAAAGTGAAGTAATTAGGTTTCAAATTTAAAATTTAGGATACCGACCGTCAAAATCTTTAGATAATTGCGTTAACTGCGGTCAATTTATTTTATCAACTCCATTAAATTTATAAAAATAAGAGAAAATATTTGATAATTTGCATCGAAACCTCCAATGACTTTTAGGCCCGAAAAAATGAACATATTTATTCGTCGTACTTTTCTAATTTACTTAAGAAACATATTGTATTTTGTAGATGATGAGTGTGATTAACTGTGTAGAATAGATATCATATTTGGCTATAAAGTTATTTTTTAAATATAAAATAAATGATCTAGTAACTGAAATATACTATTCTATAAAATTATGAATGATTATTGAACAAGTTATCATTAGATATCATATTTCGACAATCAAATAAGGCTTTGATTTTTGTACAAGTTTACACTTTTGTTATGGCAAAAAGCTAAATCTTGGAAATCTAAGATTTGTATCTGATCTGAATCCAGATAATAAATATAAACAACTGTTAAATTTTTAAATGTGGCTCATAAATGAATTTAACTAGACTAAGTAGGTGTGCTCTACCTCTAATAGCAATTATTTTACAAATATCACCCTCCGAAATTTTCGTTGACCAAATTCGCATAAAATAGATTCAGATTCAGAGATGAGTTGGATTTATATTCAAATATTATTCTGATAATGATATAAACTAATATGCACATATAAATATGAACTAAAATTAGCGCAAATTTGACACACAATTGAATTGAAGTTTCACACTCGAATTTAATCTTTGCATACATATATATTATTCAATAAAATTTAATATTTTTACAAATATAAATATAATTTTAATATGAAAACCACTTTAATTATCACTATATAATATATATAAACATTCCTCTTTATTTCTTAGGGGTGAAGACGGTCGAATATGGTCGGATTTTTTAAGAAATCATATTCACATCCATTTTTTTTAATTTTTTTTCTTCAGATGTAGAGTTATGATAAGAATATGTGCCCCTGATATCCATTTTATCAGAATTAATCCTAACCACTTTCACCCTTTAAGTGTATTTGATTCTTTCACTTTTGACTTGAAATTAACAAGTATTTAATAGCAATGGCTTTTGCTTCAAATAAAAGCTCAGCTTAGGGATCAAGCAAACAATGGATGGTGCAACTTTTTTGCATAGAAAAAAATCAAGCTTTTCACTATAAAGACACATTTTTTTTGTAATATAAAACTTCCTTAAAATAACATTATTTTAAATAAATAAGTTAAATTTAAATAAATAAATTTTTTTTGTGTGTGTGTGTGAAACTATATTATTATATTCTCTTTTTTTTTTGGGATACTCTCATGAAAAACTTTGAATTAGATTTAAAATGAGACAACCAATCTTGACTATTTAAAAGGAATTTAAGCATAGACATCCAAGGGCTAATAATGGGTCATTGTTTTGCTAAGTTATTTTTTTTAATACTAAAAATTCAAAAAAATTTACAAACCCTAGGATGAAGTGTACTGTACAAATAGCATTTCTCCTTTCGTATACTGCTTCCTGTACACCCCAATAGTTAAGTTGCACTATTTAAAATTATTTGAGATCGATCCTACTCATACATCCCCAGATTATAATGTAAGTCTTTTTATGGTGTATATTTTTTTTTACTTGTCATATCAATTTTTTAAAAGTTGTAACTTGATCTCAAATAATTTTAAATAGTGCAACTTAACTATCAAACAATACAACTTAGTTTGACCCGAAAAGTTTTGAGGACTAAAGTATCACGCGCCTTATAGTTCGAGCCAGAAATTATAATCAATTAAAATTCGAGAGCTAAAGTATCACGCCCATTATAGTTTGAGGACCAAAAGCGTAATTTATCCTTTTAAATGCGACACTATCCCCATTCTATAGTAACAAAAATTATTAGTAAGATGATGTAATCTTTCATTGCATATATATATATATATAGTACACAAAATATAATATTTAGAATCTACTTAATTTGTCAATTATTGGTAGGTGACCTATTTCATCCATTTGCCCACATATCTCCCCTACCCCTTTTATTTTTGGATAACTTCAAATATCACCCCTGTGGTTTCGTGCTTTCTCACTTTAGTACCATGTGGTTTAAAACGTATCACTTTAGTACCCTGTGGTTTGGTTATTCTCTTTTTTTGTTATCTTTTGCTAATTTTTTCGTTAAATTATAGAGAAAAAACTTCAAATATCCCATCTATGATTTATCGAATATTCACTTTACTATCCTGTAGTTTTAACTTTCTCATAAATTTAACGAAAAAATTAACGAAAAGATAACAAAAAGAGAATAACCAAACCATAGGGTACTAAAGTGATACGTTTTAAACTACAGGGTACTAAAGTGAGAAAGCTCGAAACCACATGGGTGATATTTGAAGTTATTCCTTTATTTTTTATCAATAATTAGCTAACTTAAGACAATGACCCAACAAATAGAAGGGCTAATTAAGAAAGTACACCTAACCTTCTAGCCAATAAAGGCCCTTGGTTTTTGTGGAGAGTAGAGAGAGAAAACCCTAGTTTTGTTTCATTGTGGAGAGTAGAGAGAGAGAGAGAGAACCCTATTTTTTTCTCCATTGTATTGTATTGTTTATTTGTCTTTGTCATGGGTCCCTCAAAGGGACTCCATTAATTATGAGAGGTGATAGAATTTGGCTTCAATTGAAGCCACTAATGCTTCCACTACTTTTGCTTTTGGACTCAATCTTAAGTTAAAAGAATGTAATCTACACCAAAAAGTTAAGCCATGGGAATGTAATCTACACTAAAAAGTATTAGATTATTGACGCAAATCATTAATTGCAAAAGTTCAATCTATTAGAAAGATATAATCAATTCACTTAAAACGTACAGATACGGCGCTCATAGATTTCGACTATGACTCGGTCCAACCAGCCTCACGCCACTTCGAACATGATTTAATCTAATCTGACTTCCCGCCATTTCGAATGTGATTAGACCCAACCAAACCTCCCGCCGCAGGGTAGAAAGCTGACCCTTTTAAGCCAACAAAAAGTTCCAATAGCATGCATGGAAAGGCATATATATCATGTCACTTCTATAGAAGTCTAATGCCTAATTTTTGTAGCCAATTTTTTTGGGATAAACTTTAATTTACCTTTCTGTAGTTTTGCTCATTTTTGTTTTGTCATTCTATATTTCAAAAATTATACTTAACTTTTTTTTATAATTTTATCTCCATTTTTATCCAAAATATCTATTGTCAAATAAGATAGCATAGTAAATTCTTTTGATAACCATACAGTAATTAAGTGTAACTTTTTAAACTACAGAATGATAAAGTAAAAATGAACTAAACTACAGAATAATTAAGTGTAATTTTTTAAGCTATAAAGTGGCAAAATAAAAATGAACTGAACCACAGGAGACAAATTGAAGTTTTTTTTTTTGTTGGTATTTTTTGGTTGCTAACAACAACCTGGGACTTTTTGGACTAATAAATAATTTGGTTATGGGTTGAGTATTTGACCACGTTATTGGTATTTGGTGAAGGGTGAGATTAGGGGTTGGGCAAAAATCTAGGTGTCATAATCAGATTGGGCATTAATTATTAATTACAACCAATAAGTCTTAGGGATGTTACCGACCCACTGAAACCAACCAAAAATGGATCCGAATCGAACCCGAATTATAATTCGGATTTAGAGCTTCCATACCCTATCCAATAATAGCACATTGCATTCATGATCAAAGCTTTGTGTACCACAACTAATTAATCTTAGAGCGTGTTTGGTTCGCCCTTTTTTCACTCTGGAATCGGAATCGGAATGGATGAATCCGTTTGTCGGTATTTGGTATGCGGGATTTTCATTCCGATTTCGATTCCCGGGTGAATGGGAATCCCCCTAATTATCCTTTTTTTCAATCCGGCCTAGGAGGCCGGATTGGAAATTGAATCCGGGCGGAATAAATTTGTTTGGATTAAATTTAGTTTTTTTAAAATTATTTTTTGATTAAAATATAAGTTTAAGTTTAAAAATTATATTTATAAATTTTAATTTTAATTTGAACTTAAATTAAAAATTAAAATGCAACCAAGCATTTCGAATCTAATTTATAAATTTGAATTTGAATTTAAATTTAATTTAAAATATAAAGTTTTATTCAAATTTTATTTAAAATTTAAATTAAATTTATGAATTCAAATTGAAATTGAAATTATAATTTTAAATTTGAATTTGAATAAATCAAAATTTAGTTTTATATTTTGAATTATCCGTTCAATTTCAAATTTTAATTTTTTTTAAAAATATATATTTAAAATTTTGACACCATTTTAAAATTTTGACGTAAATTTCTAATATTTAATTTTTAGTTTGAATTTAAACTAATATATTATAAAGATAAAATTGGTGTATTAATTTGATTACGTTTCTGATATCTATCTGAACCAAACACCGACAATAAAAATGGTTCATTCCGATTCCGATTCAGGTGGCGAACCAAACAAAATGAGGTAATGAATCATTCCGATTCCGCTTCCAGCTTATTCTCATTTCGATTCCGATACCGATTTCGACTTCGAACCAAAGGCACCCTTAATCTACATCTTCACTTGATTGAGAGATCTACATGAGTTTCTAATGGGCGCAAAACTAATTAAGTTCTTAATTTGGATAGATGTGTTTCAATTAATACTCGGCCTAATCTTTCCTACCCATTGGTATTATCATTAACAATTTAAAACATTCTACTTAAGCTACTTGTCTGAGCAATATGGTGCGACTAAATTGGTGCTTCTTTGTTAGCATGACAGATACGTAGAGAGTGAGTTATTTTAATGACAGAGATCAGAAGACTAGGGCTCCGCTCGTGGAGTGGGTAAGGTATTAATCCACTGTTTGGTTCGGGGATAAAGGGGGGATAACCCCTTATCCGCCCTTTATATCCAAACTCAAATTTTTTACTCGAGAATAGTAATTCTCGGGTACCTGAAATAAGCTGATATAACTATCCTCACTTATACCCTCATTCTCTATATATAACTACCCACTATTCTTCTTATTCCATATTATCTATCCAAACGTTATTTTTCTTATCCCCGGGAACAACCCAATTTTTATCCAAACGTTATTTTTTTTATACCCACACTTATACCTATCCCTGTAATAGCTAGTTCTTACTTATACCCGAACCAAACGAAGCTAAATTAAGTCTGTTTGGTTGTACGTAGTTGTAATTGTACTGCTCTTGTAACTACGTGTAGATCCAAATTCGGCATTTATTTTGATACATTTGGATTTAACTGTTGCAGTTGCAACTGCACGAGTAGGCTCAACTGCAACTATTGGAGAGAGTAATTTTACACAAAGGTAAGCTTACTTTTCTAATAAATTTTTAACTAGAATTTTTCTTTTCATATATAGGGAGTAATTTCACCATCCGATATATAAAATAATAGAAATTCGTAAATATACTTATGAACCGCATGCAACTAAACAAAGTATGTATACTTGTAATATTTTTTATTACATCCAACCAAACATGATAATGTAATTTTAATTATTGTGTTTCTAACTATATGCATCTCCAACTATATTGTATTTATAATTACGTCGAGCCGAACGGCCGCTTACAGAGTATGTGTCGGAGAAGAACGCGGAGTGATTTTTATGTTTAGATAGTAGGGAATTAAGCTCAAAAGACCTGGCTTAGTGAGAGAAAGAGAGTGTTAGTTATGCACATATGAAAAATAATTTCATATAGAGTAAAAAAAGAAAAACTTAGATTGGTGATGATTATATAAATGTTTACTTGAACATATAGCTATCCTCAAGTCATTTTTTTCCTTAGTGAAATTATTCCTCATATTTGGCATATAAAGATAGGTTCAATAATGGGGTTCAAAGTAATTACCATATTTAGCCCATTTTTGTATTAAACTTTTAGAGGGATGCAAAGTTTTGCCTACTTAGTCTATCAAATTTATGAACAAAGCTTCTTTTTTTTTCCCTCTTTTAATAGTAGTTTGTAATCCCTAATGGCAGAGAAGATAATAGAACTCTCGCCTAGGATGGGCAAAGTGGGAGGAAGTCTGCTGTGTAACAGCTACACCATATTATTTATGTCGAGTTAATCACATCTCTTTCTTTTGAGAGAAAAATACTGTAAAAAATATTTTACTAAAAGCCATGATAGGATGCATGGGTGAACCCCAGAGGCCAAATATGATTGATTGGAGACACCCCGTTAGCTATGTGACTGTCACATCCAAATATGATTGGTTGGAGACACCCCATCAGCTATGTGACTGTCACATTTTAGACTTAATTTTTCACAAAGTGAACAGTTATAATAATTTTAAAATTTTTTCTTAGCTTTTAGTTTTTTTTGTATCTATAGATTGTATTATGTTGTTATTCTAGATAAACAATTAGTTAAAAGATTTTTTTTTGAATAGTGGAGTGGCTAAAACATCCTCTTTTTCAAACATTCCTGGACAAGGGGGGGGGGGACACTTCACACTATTTTTTTTCATCATGAAAAGGATAACACATAATTATTCCTAAGGATATTCCAAAGTATATATAGAAAACCAGATGTGATGTAACATGTGAGCTAAATCAAATCAACTCATATTTCCATCTTACCAGTTACAAGAATTTTAATTTTAATTTTAATTTTAATTTGCAGCAAATGATGATAATGTTATGTGTAGAATGAAAGCAACCTCTCACTCTCCTTCACTCTTTGTCACATGTGTACAAGCTAGGAATGTCAATGGGTCGGGTTTGGATCGGGTTTTCAAAAATCCGAACCCGAATCCGACAACAAAATTGAAATCCGAACCCTGCGGGTTTTAAAAATCCGTACCCATACCCGACCCGATCAAAAACCCGAAACCCGAACCCGAACCCGAACCCGAACCCGAACCCGAACCCGAACCCGAACCCGAAAATCCAAACCAGAAGTAATGATTTTTTTTTACTATATTTCAAAATATACCGTTGGATGAAGATCCAGCGGATAAAATTATTAGGCATTTTATATATTGTATAAATAAATAAATAATATGTATATAATTTATTCGGGTTTGGGTTCGGATTCGGGTCGGGTACATACGAAATCCATACTCATATCCATACCCGTCGGGTTTTTATTTTCTATACCCATACCCGAATCCATATCCATTTAGTTCGGGTAAACCCGTCCCGTTCGGTTCGGGTTCGGGTAATATTTCGGGTATCCATACCCATTGACATCCCTAGTACAAGCACAGTCTCTCTCTCTCTCTCTCTCTCTCTCTCTCTCTCTCTTATTTGAGACCAAATAATTTACTGACTAATACAATTTCAGCACAGAAATTATATCTTAACCGATTTAGTAGCATATGCTCGACGTGCCATCACTTATGGAAATATATGAAATATCATCACTCGCAATCCCAAATGAAGCATTGATCCAGTTCAGCGGTTCTAATTTAGAAATAGTAACTTTTTAAGGCTTAAAGTGAAATCAATTTTGGCCCAAAATCCAATTCGGCGTAAATTTCATGGCCTAGTATCCGAGCCCAAAGCCTAGTCAAGTGCTTGAAGCCCAACACAAAGTAAGACTGAACTGGACGGGTTTATCCGATGCTGAACGAATATGATTTTGGATACGGGTATAAAAAGTGAAAATCCGACGAATTTTGATTGGGTATGGATTTTGTCCCTACCCGATCCGAACCCGAACATGACTCGAACCCGAATTAATTTTACATTATAATATATATATATATATATATATATATATATATATATATATATATATATATATATATATATATATATATATATATATATATATATATATATATATAGTCCGACTACTATGCTATCAATAGCACCAAGCACTTGGTGCTACCAAGTTTTTCACCGTTAGATCTATCCCTTTGACTATTTCCACCCGTTAGATCATATTATTCAACCAACCACCCCACATCATCCTAACGGCATATCCCTTAATCCAAGGGCCAAAAATCTAATAGCACCAATGACTTGGTGCTATTAATAGTATAGTAGCCTAATTCTATATATATATATATATATATATATATATATATATATATATAGAGTCCGGCTACTATGCTATTAATAGCACCAAGCACTTGGTGCTACCAAATTTTTAGCCCTTGGATCTATCCCTTTGTGACACCCCAGGTAGTCCTATATAAAAGATATAATAGGGCTAATCTCTCAACCCGGTTTAAGCATTTTGGGTCTTGGCTAGGCCCAAGAGGTTGAGAGAATTGAGCGTGCTAGGACGGGAGTAGTCCTAGGATGGGTGACCCCCTGGGAAGCCCGGGGCGTCACACCCTTTGATCATTTCTACCCATTAGATTATACTATTCAACCAACCACCCACTTAACCCTAGGGGGCCCACATCATCCTAACCCCACATCCCTTAATCCAAGGGCCAAAAACTTGGTAGCACCAAGTGCTTGGTGCTATTAATAGTATAGTAGCCTAGTTATATATATATATATATATATATATATATATATATATATATATATATATATATATATATAGAGTCCGGCTACTATCCTCTTAAGAGGATAGAAGCCTTTGTCCTATCAAATTTTTGACCGTTAGATCGAACTTTTAATCATTTTCAACCGTTAGATTATACTATTCAACCAACCACCCACTCAACCCTAGGGGGCCCACTATCAACCTAACCGTAACCACTCTCATCCTAGCCGTACATCTTTTCATCCGAACGGTAGAAAATTTAGGAGGACGAAGGCTCCCATCCTCCTAAAAGGATAGTAGCTGAATTTTATATATATATATATATATATATATATATATATATATATATATATATATATATATATATATATATATATATATATATATGAATGTTTGATATTATATTTGAACTTGTATTTTAGAAATTTAGATTTTATTATAATATATTTTAAAATTTGGTAAAGAGAAATAATTGTTTCGGGTACGGATTCGGATTTCAGATTTTTGGTCACGTTCGTGTTCTGATTCAGATTTCGGTTTTCGAAGTCGGGTTTAAAAAAACCTCTCCTAAATCCTACCCATTGACATCCCTAGTGAGGACGCTATCCCTTTATCATAAGGCATGTTAGGTTGGCTGAGAGTGAAGCACCGAAAGTGACACTTTTAGAAATTGACGTTTTATCGGTTGTTTGGTTTGTGAAAGTGAATATGAAAGTCACTTTACAAAAGTGGACTAATAAAGTGAGTTATAACTAAATCTCATTTTTTTTTACTTTGGCACAAAAAAATTCTAAGTCATCGAAAGTTGAGACTTTAGCTAAGGATCACCGAAAGTAGACTTTGGGTTAAAATAGACCTTGAATTAAAGTAGAGTTCAGGTGATAATTACTTCTTTCTTGTTGTTTGTTTCTTTAGCAATGGAAGTGAAGTTTATTCCGCTGTGCTGTTTGTTTGGCAAAAATTAATGGCGTAAAAATTATAATTTATACATAAATAATAAATAACTTATTAAATAATAAATATAATGTAATGTAGTACACTGAATTTCAGTGCACCGTACCGAACTTCTACAAATGGTAGAGTTCCGGTGGAAAAATAGCATGAGAGGCTATATGTGAGACTTTGGCCAGGTTCGGGACTTGTGCGAAGTGTTTTCGGCGCAATTGAGGCGCGAAGATAGACTTCGAAAAGTCAAAACTGCAGAAATTGTGAAGTCTGCATTGGATTCCGGTATGTGAATTCCAATACCGGAATTGGAGTGAAGTATACCGGTATGTGAAATGGTATACCGGAATGCCATGGTTGAATCGAAAACCCAGCTCTCGGGTTTTGCGGAATTCTCCGGGAAATACCGGAATGTCGCTGTATACCGGTATGTGAAAGAGGATACCGGTATGCGATGGCCGAAACAGTAAATCCAGCTCTCGGGATTCTGCGAGATTTCTGAGGTATACCGGTATGCATATGCGCATACCGGTATACAATGTCCAGTTTTGGGCTGGTTGTTGTGTTGTTTGTGGAGAGGGGCAAAATAGTCTTTTCACATGATTTGGGGGTGTATGAATGGCTGAGACCTTCTCCCCTTCTCATTTGTTTTCCTTCTACTTCTCCTCTCTACTCCTCTCACTTTCTCTCTCTAGAGATCTCTCCAAAGCTTGGAGAAGTGGTGGATTGGAGCTTGGAAAAGGCTTCCAAAGGAGAAAGGAAGCTTCTTGGTGCAAGAAGGAGCTTGGAGATTTCATGATTAAGGTTAGTACCTCACGTTTTGGGTTCAAACCTTGGATTTAATCCTTTGAAATGAGGTTTTTGGGAACCCTTGGCAATCTAAAGCACAAAATGTGGGAGATTGGCCATGAAATCTAGGGTTTGGCTTGCATGCATGCAAACCCTAGGTAGATTTGGGGCTTTTGCAATGAGATGTTCTAAAAATATTTGGACCTTCGGGAATTACAATTGAGGCATAGGAAATCATGTTGGAACACTTGATTTCACATGTTGAGTTGAATTTAGGGTTCGTAATGAGTAACGAACCGTTTTCTTGTAGAAGCTTGGGTTGAAGCAAGAACTCAAAGCTTGGACACTTAGGAGCTTGAAGAATACAAGAATTTGAAAGCTCTCGAGGTGGATTTTGTGTTTACCGAAGTGATTAGGTCACTTCCATGTCTAGGGTAAATATCCATTTAAAGATAAAATGGTATGTATTGTGAACTCTAGAATTTGCATGTTGGCAAAAGTAAAAATCATGATAGGTTGAACAATGAGATCCTATTGCATGATGTATATTTCAAGTATAATTCAAATATTAATACTTGTTGCATGGTTGCATGTATGGTTAAACCTAATGTGATTGAACATAGGTTGGACATGAGGATTAAACCTAGTGTTATTGAACATAGGTTGGATGTGAGGATTAAACCTAGTGTCATTGAATATAGGTTTGACATGAGATTGGAACCTAGAGTCATGGAACCTAGGTTGATAATGA
Organism: Puya raimondii; assembly: GCA_016920855.1. Lineage (NCBI taxonomy): Eukaryota > Viridiplantae > Streptophyta > Magnoliopsida > Poales > Bromeliaceae > Puya > Puya raimondii. Next base: position 140,640,239 of record JABWPP010000050.1, read on the forward strand.
GAAAGTAAGCCTAGTGTCATTGAACATAGGTGAGACTTAATGACTTGAACCTAAGGTCATGAGACTTAGGTTAGCAAGTGAAAAACGTGAACATCGGGATGTGCGACGATTTTGCTATCCCGGGTAGGCGACGATTTCGCTACCATGCCATGAGTTGGCCGTATTGAGACGGGATGTGAGACGATTTTGCTATCCCGGGTAGGCGACGATTTCGCTACCATGCCATGAGTTGGCCGTATTGAGACGGGATGTGCGACGATTTTGCTATCCCGGGTAGGCGACGATTTCGCTACCATGCCATGAGTTGGCCGTATTGAGACGGGATGTGCGACGATTTTGCTATCCCGGGTAGGCGACGATTTTGCTACCATGCTATGAGTTGGCCGTACCGACACGGGATGTGCGACGAGTTTGCAATCCCGGGTAGGCGACGATTTCGCTACCTCGCCTTGAGTTGGCGGTGTCGAGAGGGGATGTGCGACGAGGTTGCTATCCCGGGTATGCGACGATTTCGCTACCCATGCCATGCAGTGGCCGTGTTGAGACGGGGTAAGCGACGATTTTGCTATCCCGAGTAGGCGACGATTTCGCTACTCGAACTCGGAGGTGACAATGTCACTCCTTGGATGTTGGAACAATTATGGTGAGACGGCGATTCCGAAACCATAAGTAAATGACAAGTAAATGAACTTAGTCAATATGAGGCATATGATGAACCTAGGAGAGAATGATAAATTATATGTCATTTGGTTGCATCCTTTATGTTTATTTACAAGCATGTGAATAATTGTTGCATAGTTATATGTGATCTAACTTATGCATGTGGTGTTTCTTTGGACCTGGTGGGTCGAGCTTCTCTCTTGGGTGGCCTTACCCACTGGGAACTATATTTATAGTTCTCACCCCCCATTTTCCAGGTCCTTCCGCGAGTGAGGCGGCGGAGCGAGGCAAGGGTTTAGCTCTCTAGATAGCGGCCCTTCCATTTTGGTGACACATAGAGTGTACCCCTAGTTTTGGACTACGACAGTATAGGGGATTTTCATTATATGTATGAAATTGTATATTCCATTGTTTTGAGAACATAATGTATGGAATGAAAAGGAAAGAAAAGAAAAATTTGGACATGTATATTGTGCCATGTGATGTAATAGAAGTAGAACTTCTTTATGTTGATGCTTTCCTTGTGCAACTCTTGTACTCCGTTTCTAGTTGGAACATTGTGGATAAGCTTGTGTTGTGACGCCTTGGGCGGATAGGAAAGACTCTATCCGTTCGGCGGGTCTGGTGCATGCGCTCGTGCGGTTATCCTTTCCACCTAGTTGGTGTTTAAGGACCCGGCGGGGCGTGACATGTAATAAATACAAAAATAATATAACTGTATCCCTATAAAATTAAATATATATATAATTTAAAATAACTAAATTAATATTTTTATACACAAATTATAATTATATAACAATAAAATTATAGAGTAAAAAAAAATTAATACTCAAGTAATTAATTGCCATCACATTTTAAATATGCAAACTAAATAAAAGAAGTACTGAAACTTATTAATCAATTTTTATCATATTTTAAACATGCAACCTAAATAAAAGAGCAATTGGTGCCACAATCAAATATATATAAATATAGCTAGCATTTTCGCATTGTATTATTTTATTATTTTATTATTTTACTTCTCTTCACCGTAGTTGACTTTGGCCCAAGGTGGGTCAAAGTCAATTACGCTCGTTTAGGTAACTCGAGTTTTGACTGCATTTTTATCACGGCGAACCAAACTGCGGAAGTTGCCGTTTAGGTCGAAAATGATTTCACCTATCTCCACTTTCATCCAAACAAACAAGCCATTAAGTGCCAATCAGCACATGCCATGCATTGCTGATAATATTTTAGTACGATACAACTTCGTGCCGATCACGGCTCAAAACATCATTTTTTTTTTGAAATTAGCTAGTAGTTATCTAAATAAAATGCAAAAATAATTGATAATAATTAATTATAATATATTGGTTTAAAAAAATGTTAAATTTTTCATGCCATAATGTATTGGCGTATAGGTATTTTTGTTGCCGGTACACATCAGCACATGGCAGGCACTATGTCGTAGCATGCCATCAAATTTTCGGTGCAATGCTGTGGCACTTAAATCCTTACTTTATGTATTATATATTCGGTTTAAAAATTTCAATTTCGATATAGGGAGAACCATCCCAAATAAGAATTATTGCAAATTTACAACCATTTTGTTGGAATAAATAAACAAAATAAAAAGCGGTTAGGATATGAACTCATGAATGAGGATATTGTAATTCAACACCGTCCATAAATTTGTTACTCTAATATTGTTGTAAATAGGGATGCCAACGGGTCAGATTCTGGGCGAATTTTCAAAAATCCTAACCCGAACCTGACTACCATATCCGAAACCTGAACCCGGACCCGAATCCGACGGATTTTAAAAATCCATATCCAAATCTATATTATATTAAATCTAAATTATATTAAATCTAAATTTTTAAAATACAAATTCAAATAGGCCTTTTTGCAAAAAAAATTCACTAGTTTTGGACTTTTGCAAAATTGGATCGTTATTTTCGATTTTGCAGATTCGGTCCGGATTTTCAGTAAACTGACCAAAATACCCTTCTTACTTTTTCTCTCTCCTCTTTTTTTCTCTCTCCTTTTTTTTCTGTCGCTATTTTTTTTTTCTCCGAAGAAGGCGGCGGAGGCGGAGGCGGAACGCCTCGCCTCTGCCCCTCACGCCCTCGCCATCGCCCGCGCACCCCGCCCTCCTCGCCTCCGATCCCGTCGAGACTACGCCATTTTTTTTAATTTTATTTTATTTTTTTTTACTTTTACCCTGGTAAAAAAAAAGAAAAGGAAAAAAAAAAAAACATGGTGCAGGGGGTGCGTCCCCTGCGCCCCCTGCGCCCCCCGGGCCGCGGGCCCGGGCCGGGCCGGGACCGGGGCCGGGGCCGGGGCCGGGGCCGGGGCGGGGGGGGGGGCGGGCCTGGCTGGCGCCCATGCGCCCTCGCCCCCAGGGGGCGCGTCCCTGCGCCCCCTGCGCCAGCGCCCCCAGGGGTCGCGCAGGGGGCGCGTCCCTGCGCCCCTTGCGCCCGCGCCCCACGCCCCCAGGGGGCGCATCCCCTGCGCCCCGCCACGACCATCGGGGAGGAGACCTCCATCGCCCCCCCGCCTCTGCGCCGCCGCGTGCGCGCTCCCCGGCGGCGGGGGCGGAGATGGTCGCGTCCTCGTCGCCGACGCGCTGCTCCCGCTCGCCTTCGAGATCCTTGCCCGCAGGAAGGTGGACGAAGAAGAATAGTGCAACGAAGGTGCAAAATGGTGCAATGAAGGTGTAAACTGGCACCAAAATGGTGCAACGAAGATCAAAATAGTGCAACTAAGGTGCAAAATAGTGCAACGCAAAGCTCGTTGCACTCTTCTTCTTCGTCCACCTTCATTGCACCATTTTGATCTTCGTTGCACCATTTTGGTGTCAAAATAGTGCAACGAAGATTAAAATGGTGCAACTAAGGTGCAAAATAGTGCAACGCAGAGCTCGTTGCACTCTTCTTCTTCGTACACCTTCGTTGCACCATTTTGACCTTCGTTGCACCGTTTTAATGTCAGTTTACACCTTCGTTGCACTATTCTTTCTCGTCCACCTCCCTCCGGGCAAGGATCTCGAAGGCGAGCGGGAGCGGCGCGTCGGCGACGAGGGCGCGACCGTCTCCGCCCCCGCCGCCGGGGAGCGCGCACGCGGCGGCGCAGAGGCGAGGGGCGATGGAGGTCTCCCCTGGGGACGCGGGGCGCGGGCGCGCGGGCGCAGGGGGCGCAGGGACGCGCCCCCTGGGGGCGCGGGCTCAGGGGGGCGCAGGGACCCCTGGGGGCGAGGGCGCATGGGCGCCAGCCCGGCCCGACGCCGCCCCCCCCCCCCCCCCGCCCCGGCCCCGGCCCGGCCCGGCCCGGCCCGGGCCCCCGCCCCACGCCCGCGGCCCGGGGGGCGCAGGGGGCGCGGGGGACGCAGGGGGCGCAGGGGACGCGCCCCCTGGGCCATATTTTTTTTTTTTTTTTTTTTTTTTTTTTTTTTTTACCAGGGTAAAAGTAAAAAAATATAAAAAAATGGCGCAGTCTCGACGGGATCGGAGGCGAGGAGGGCGGGGTGCGCCGGCGATGGCGAGGGCGTGAGGGACAGAGGCGAGGCGTTCCGCCTCCGCCGCCTTCTTCGGAGAGAAAAAAAATAGCGACAGAAAAAAAAAAGAGGAGAGATAAAAAAAAGAGGAGAGAGAAAAAGTAAGAAGGGTATTTTGGTCAGTTTACTGAAAATCCGGACCGAATCTGCAAAATCGAAAATAGCGACCCAATTTTGCAAAAGCCCAAAACTAGTGGATTTTTTTTGCAAAAAGGCCATTCAAATACAATATCAAACATTTATATGTATATATATTATATATAATGTAAAATAATTTCGGCTTTGGGTCGAGTTCGTGTTCGGATCAGGTATAATCAAAATCCATATCCGAATCCAAATTCGTCGGGTTTTCGTTTTTGATATCCATATCCGAAACTATATCCATTTAGCATCGGGTAAATCCACTTCATTCGGGTTCAAGTTCAGATAAAATTTCAAGTATCCGTATCCATTGACATTCCTAGTTGTAAGGAAATTTATTAGATCAGGTCAAATAAAATTGAGCTGGCCCGGTTCGAACCAACCCAGTCACGTTTCGGTCCGGCCCGTTGCGCTCCGCTCCAGCCCAGCCCGGTCTGTCTCGTTCCAGCCCGGACCGGACCGGCCCGGCCCGGCCCGGCCCAATTTCTTTTTTACCGTTACCCCTCCGTGCTGTATAGCGGGTATAAAAGAGGCCGCATCACACTCCGCACAGTTCCCAAACCCCCTCTTCTCCCCCACCTTCAAAACCCTCATCAATGGCGATCCGAGGACTCTGCGTCCTCCTCCGCAGGATCCGTTTCCCAACGCGATTCCCCGCTCCTTCCTCGCAAAGATTCGCCTCCGCCGCCGCCGCCGCCGCCGCCGTTCCCGGTAATCGCCGCCATCTCCGCTTCTTGATGTGCTATTTGAATTGGATCTGTAGGATTATCACTGGTTTTAGGGTTGTATGTTGTGTAAGAATCCAAGAAATTAGATTCATTTGATAGTATTTTTCACTTTAGATTAATGCAAGATACTAGGTTTCTCTTCTTGGATAAAAGTATTACAAACACAAGTTTAAGCTTTTGGAGAACACAGTTATTTCAGATCATTTACCATGTCTAATAGAAAACTGTGGATTAATGATTGATATCAATGACTTCTTGGCTGTGTTGAGTCAGCTAAATGAAGCAGCTCTCCATGTGACGTGGGGCTTCCATGTTCTCTATTAAAGATATAAGATCAAGAAATGAACGGAAATAGTATAATTACTGTTTGATAGGTTTTGCATTTCTGATCACTCTTTTGTACCGTATGTACTAATGTTATTTGAATAGTAATCAAGAAAGGGGGATCAATGTTGTTTTTGAAGCATAACTAAGAGATATAAGGCTTTTGTCTAGTAACCTGGTGTTTGATTTGCATACGGGAAAGGGACATTAACTAATGTATCTTGGCGCAAGGATTTCCCTTGGTGGGCATGTGTTTACATGGTCTGTGCCGAGCATACTGGTTAAAGTAATTCCATAACTTGATGAGCCTAATGACTTGGAAACCAAAGATTGAAGTTTACACTTAGTGGATGTCATTAAGTTATTTTGTTCATCTTATTGTGGAATTTATTGTTGATTTCGTTTGCAGATCTTGTTGCTGATATTTTCTCATATTTACAGGTTCTACTTGCTTTCATCCCTTCAGATTTGGTTTTACACAGGGAAAACATCATTGGGATGTGATGTTGGGTGTTTTACTTTCTGGACAAGCCGGTACAAGCTTAGATATGTCAGAGTTTAGCAGTTCGTATTTGTCTATTACTAACTAATGGGAGAAATCTTATTTCATACAATGACTATTACTAGGAGCTGTTGTAACTCTTACGATTTTGGATCCCTTTTGCAAATCTGAGAAGTACTCTAGGGTATTTGCAGATTTTAATTGGCCAGTGCATTTATTCAATAAATATACTGTATCTCGCTGTTGTTATGCTATGCATGGAGAAGAGAGATTTGCCACTTTACTGCATAAAATTTTATGTTTTTTCCAGGATAAATTTGATTGCTTCCTAAAGCTGGTAGTAAGGTGGTGCAAATTGATTACAAATATTATAACTTTATACCCTGCAAAGTTATCTATCTTCATGTATATCCTGCAAAATGTGAATTTTAAAATACATCCTTGAAAAACTTAATTGTTACATATACATCCTTGCACTTAAAAAGGCTCCTCTTCAGCAAAGTTTTACTGATTTAAGGACAGTATAGGTATTTTTTGTTTTGATTTAATCCTCATTCTATGCCTTTTGCTGGAGTTAGTTCAGTGGTCCTTACTTCAACCAAGTAGTTCTTCATTAATGTCTGATACACATTGATAATTAGTATAGTTGTAAGATATTTTGTAAGTGCAGAAGCATGTTAAACATATATGTCTATTACTTGCTATTTAGGTTATCAACTAGTCATGATCATATCTCTTGAAACTCTTTTTAATCCTGATGTTTATTGACTGCTGCAGCAATTTTTCTTGGTGCCAATGTGAAAACTGTCTTGGCTGAAGATGCTTCAGATGGTGAATTGGTTGCTGATGATGAGCAAGGGGAGGCTTATGTGACTGGTTTACGTAGGATTGAAGATGGTTCAGTGATATCAAATGAACATACATCCAAATGGAGAATATATACTGATATTGGGAGGGATCTATCTCTAAAGGCAAGTAACTGAGCTCTAGCTTCCTTTCTTAGTGTCTTGCTACAAAAATTGAAGTGTTGAGCCTGTTTCTCTTTAAATATTTGCAAGCGTTGTCCATAATGCTGTCCTTCCTGTAAGTCATCATCTACAATTTCTGGTTATAACATCCTTTCTTCCAATACAGAGTCTCTCCGCTGTATACTATATAGTCCAAATCATTTTAAGATTAACAAGATTGTGAAGCCAATCTATCTTATCTTCCTCTCCCAAATAGGCTCCATTCAGAGCTCTTGATTCTCAAGATATGCTATTGGTGTTTCCTTATCTAGTCTAGCATCGCATGAGGTTCTTATCTCTAAATTGAAGGTACTGAAGTTTCCACAGCTCTATGGATATTTCGGCAGATCCAGATAAACAAAGTTTTATATATATTTTTCTTTTTTGGTATATAATTTTCTTTTTTGGTTTTCTTTAGCTCGTTTTCTAGAGAGTTGCAGGCATCGGGATGATAGAAGCTTTTCTTTGACGACCCTGTCGGCGGTGATTTTGTCAGTAAGAGATTTAATTAATAAAAAAATAAAGTATTTTATGAATGAGCAGGCATCTATCTGATTATGGGAAAAAAAAACCTAAACTGACAAGACCTGAGAGGAAAGATGATTAATGCTTTATCTCTCAGCAGAGACATTCGTCCCCTTGAGAGTTATGTTGTCGTGTGTTCATAGCTTTGGATATTCATTCCCTAGTAGCTATTGAACACGGATTTGATTACAATATACGTCTAATCATAGTGCCGTTTCTGCCCACTAAATCTATCCCCACCCCTGCTTGTGCTGGTCAAAGCATGAAGAGCATTCCACAACTAGGACATTTATTTTTAGCCTTTTCTGTGTTATTCAACTGAATAGTACCACTGCTTTTGGCCTGTATTCCAACATGTATTCTGTTAATAAAGGCAAATTGATGGCAGAACTGTAGGGTAGCACTGCCTTTGGCCTGTATTTGTGCATGCACTTTGTTGATAAAGGCTACTGATGGATTGGGGCTGACTTGAGTCGAATCTAGTTGAGTTCCTCCACTGCTCAGGAGCTTTTGGATGCCAAAACAATTTGTTCGTTTTCGTTGGGCATTATAAGCCACTGTTTACCTTCTGTACTTTCCGTGTTTTCATATCTCCACATTAGTAAGAAAAAGTCTTGTACTAGTACATTTAAAAACTGTCTGTACATTGTAATCTACCAGATTCATGTCTTTCTTGAATTTCTTTTGTAGTATTAATAACTTTATTTTCTTCTTGTTGCTTGTAGGGCAAACTAGATGAAGCCGAGAAGTATTTCGAGTTAGCTTTAGGTGAAGCTAAAGAAGGATTTGGTCCGAAGGATCCTCATGTTGCCTCATCCTGCAACAACCTAGTATGTTAGTTTATCAGTTACTATTGTTTGTAGCTATTGCTTTTGTTTGAACCTTATATCTTAACTAACTGAGGCAATTTTATGAATCCTTCGTTTGTCACAATCCCCTAGGCCCACAACAGATAATCTAGCTACAATGCTTGGGCCTCAAAGGACTAGCTTAATAGTGTTGTTAACTAGAGCTTAAGCATTTTGAAGCCATGGTTAAGGTACAACAAGTTGCTCCCAAAATGGTGAGCCAACATCGCTAGCGCTAGCATGCTAGGCCTTAGATACCCACATTGCCTGCACATAATGAAAAACCGATAAGCCAAAATTGATTCAGGTTTCTACTTTCTACTGCCTAAGATAACACTTTAATATTGTCTAAGAAAACTGGAACTTCGATATGTCTTGACCAAACTCATGTAATTTGAAGAAATAAGAAACCATAAAAGGATACAAGAAGTTATCATTGAGAAAATCTCTTTATAATGTGCAAGAATCATCTTTTACAGGAATGCTAGCTATGCATCATACTAACATATTTCGGAAATGCCTCAACCTTAGTTTCTACCTTTTATGTGTGTGTGTCTGTGTACGTGTGTTTTGATTTGGCTATTTGAATTGTTCCTTATCTATCCAAATAATTCTCCCTTACATTTTGCAGGCAGAGATTTATAGGGTAAGGAAGAAATTTGAGAAAGCTGAACCATTGTATTTGGAAGCTATTAGAATATTAGAGGAATCATTTGGAGCAGATGATATACGGTATTAGATGATTTTGGTTCTCTGTGGTTCCTAATTAATATTTTATGATCATGTGGGAAGAAGGATAAGAATAGAAACTGAGGTTTATAATTTGGCTATTTTCAAAAACAAAATGCATGCCTAACCCTGTACTTTGATATTTTCAATTTAGTCCCTAGATCAGTGCATGTTGCTACGATAAGTTGATACTAACAATTTTATGAAAGATGAGCAAATTTTTTTTTTAATCTAAATGCTATGTGTATGCAACTTGGTTCAATGTGAAAGTTCAGTAACTTTCTTTCCGTGGTGTTCTTTTGCATACTCTCGTAATATAGTCAATACTATTCTTGATCGACACAAATTGCTTCTCTATTGCAGTGTAGGTGCTGCTTTGCACAACCTCGGGCAGTTTTATCTTGCTCAAAAGAAACTTGATCAAGCTCGAGCATGTTATGAGGTTGTGATGCATTTCTTTTATTAGTTTGAATTTATGATTTTTTACGGATTTGCTTATATGGTTGTTGGGTTAGATTTAGTAAAAGGGTGCCATATGATGTTTCATATGTTGGATGATTGTACAACACATTTATGGTTTTTGCTATTGTTTGTGTGATCATACTGTACTGTTGGCGTGTTCCTCTGTGTAGTCTTTGTATCAGTGGTCCATAACGTAATTGTAATGGTAGTTTTTACCTTATGACATTGTAACAAAACTAAAACTACGGGAATTTTATGTTCTGATTAGCTAAACTTGATGCAACTGATAGTATTTATTTGCCCCTGCTGTTAAGCCAAATCTGAATAACATTGACTTGCAAAATTGAATATGCACCACCTTTAGATTTTAATTGCATTTACAAGAAAGTGAATACCAAAGGTGTATTCTTAGTCAAAATAGTCTTGTGGCAAGTGATATCTGAAATTTATTCTTTTTGTGGTCAAATATTAGTCAAATAAACCTGGAAAGTTCACCTGAGTTGAGGCTACAATGCTATGAAGAGTTTTAAGATTTTATTTAGTCAAATATTAGTCAACTTCTATTTTTCAAATGTCTTTATGTAGGTCACTATGTAGCTTATTGAGACTGACTGATTTTCTGTAGGGTTATTTGTGAATTTTTGGAACTTACCAGCCGTCCAGCTCTATAGTGCCATCCAGCTCTATAGTGCCATTCCAAAGTCTTTGGATTTCACTCTTTTATCCTAATATAAATAAGATAATGTGTTATTCATTATTAAATTGCATCAGGAAAATGTCTATTATTTTAAATATTCTTCGGAAGTTTCATTTTCTTAATTTAATCTGTTTAAATTATTTCTCTCTAATTTACAATAGGATTGAAAGAACTTTTTTGGTTTTGTAACTTTATTCAACAATGAAAATGTTGTAAGCACTTCTTTTGTCGTTGTTTATACTCATACAACAGACATTCTTGAATCATCTAGTTATGTGCTTTTCTGTTCCTTTTTTGTTACATATTTTAACCTTATTGCTTTGTACTAACAGTGTTTTGTTTCTTCTTATGTTGTTTCTTTTGGCAGCGGTCCTTGAAGGTATGGTATCTTGTTTCTTTTCCAGTCAATGCCTCATTTTATTAATTTTGTTTCTCAAGTAGTAATAGCAATAAAACTCGATGTAGCACATTTCAATGTACTGGAGCGGTTGACCTACGAATAGAATTTAAGCCAGTTGGTCTTTTTAGTTAGTCCAGGACTTTGAAATGATAACATTTAGGAAGTAGAGAATGTTGATCAACTGTTGTTGGTTTTGCAAGTTTACTCTGCTATCAATACATCTAATGTGCTATGATGCCTTGGTGATTTAGATCATATGTTTGCTCTAACTGGTCATAATTGCATGTGTGGTTTGCAGTTTCTGCCAAACAACGAAACCGAAATTGTAATGTTTTGGTTTCCCTAGGTACTAATGCAAAAGTACTTCAAACGAATCCGCAACTGAAATATTCTGGTTCCAACGAATCCGCAACTGCAATATTCTGGTTCCAACTAGAGTGATATAGAAAAGTTTATCTTAAAATTGGCCAAAACTAGCTTATAAGGCCTAAGTTTATTCATCTCAGAATATTTTATCGTATTCCATATGTTGTATACTTGTATTTTTACCTCTTGTGCAGATGGAAACAAGAAAGCTGGCTTTCGTTTACAAAAGTGACATAAACATCACTTGAATATATCAAAATTTTGCGAAAGTTTTCTCTGAGAAAAACGTTGCGGAAGTTTGTTTTATAATGGCTTCCTGGTTTTCTCCATTTAATTTGAACTTTAGGTTTGAAGGTCTTTTAATCAACATTCTTAATCCCAAAACCTGGAATTGCTGTGACTGTTGAAACTGTCGTAGTGTCTAAGCTGAAACTAAAGCTAAAAGTCTGGGAACCAGGCCAAAACTGAAACTGATATTTCAAATCTTTTCCGAGACATTTATTTATGAAATGCTAAGCGGAGTTTACTAGTCTTGGCAAAGCAAACTAGCAAAGGACTTGTGATGCTAATCGATTTTTTTTTTTTTTTTCATTTTAATTGGTGCCGGAATAGGATACCTCCAAGGCTCCAACCTGAGTTTGGTTACTATGCATAGTTTATATCAATTAAGTATTGAATTTAGATGTTGACTGGTTTTGCTTTGATTTGAAACATCATTTTTAGTGTGATTAGGTTTCAGTTGTAACAGATTGAAATTACTACTGATGACCATTGAACAATGTTATATTTTATTTTATTTTATTTTATTTTTTGTAGAAATAAATACATATGCTTGAGTGGTTTTTCCCTAAATCTATAGTAGGCACCAAATAATTTATTTCACAGTTTATGAGCTTAATGAGCACTATTGTTTACAAATTGCTATTTGTTATGTAGATTAAAGGGCGTGTTTTGGGGTATGCTCATCCAGATTATGCAGAGACAATGTATCATCTTGGTAAGGTAATCTTTTATCTTTTCATCATGATGCTGTCATTTTACCCATGTCTTTCCAACAGTGCTGGCTACTTTGGTTGTGTATCTTGGAGTTCCTAAAGTAACATGTAATCTGACAAAATTCCATCGGAGAAAAGCAGAACCACCTGAACTTCGCTTGAATTGCAATTCACTACCCAAACTTTAGAACATTGACATTTACCACCTCAATCTGTGATTTAGATGCAATCCATCACAAAGCCTCTATTTTGTCAATTCTGCCAGACATTCATTATGAAAATTAATTAATCAGATGAACATATTAAAGTGCAAGTTGGTCATTTTACTCAAATATGACTCACATGTGATGAAGTCACTATCCATATGCCTATCCAAATTAACAAAAACAGAGGCTTTGTGGTGGATTGCAACAAATTCATTGTTCAAGTTTCAATGATCAAAAGTTCACATCATGAATTGCAATACATCCAAGTTTTGGAGTTTATGGTGCTCCCTTCGCCTTCTTCTGAAATGCTGGTATAGCTGGATAGTTTTGTAACCACTTGAACCTCCAAGAATGTTGTATTCCATGTCGGAAAGTGGAAAGGCTTATGCCATGGTATTTTAATTAGTGAAAGACTTTCAAGTGCAGTGTTCACATAAGTATGTAATGTTGTTATAAATGTGTCCTACTATGAACGGGTATGTCATTTTAGTTGCCATTTTCGTATTGGACACGTATTGTATATTGATACTTGCTGCAATACGTGTACGATATATGTCCAATACCAAGTAGAGTATCCGGCACTTTAATTTTTTCTTTTTTTTAAAAAATACCTAGATACACAGGGGATACATGAGGACTATGGGAGGGGGAAAGAAAAGGGACATGGGTTGGCCTTTTTGTGTCTGATTTGAGTTGGAACAGAGCTGAATGGTTCACGAGGGATAAGGTGCGGCATGAGTTGACAGCAAACTCCTGTTAGTAGTTTTGCAAGATTAGGAACTAATTAGAGTGCAATTATCAAAAGAACAACTCTTGAAAAATCTTTAATTGAGGGAAGTGGCTTGTTGTAAGCATGTTGAATGGTTCACCGTGTGTAGTGCTCTTAAATGGAAAAAAAAACTCGCCACCTCTGCCGCGCCAACGTTGCGCTGCCATTGCAAGCGAGACAGTTAGTTTTCATATAATTTTGTGGGGGGTCAATCCAATAAAATAATTTTAAGGGAAAACTTCAGATACCCTCCCGTGGTTTACCGATTTTTTACTTTATTACTATGTGGTTTTAACTATATCACTTAAGTACTATGTGATTTTTCCGTTACACCCGTCGTTAACTTCTCCGTTAAACCCATCACGTGCCGCGCATGTGCGTCGGAGATGTCCCACAAAGGTCAATAGAAGAGGCATGAAACTCCTCCTTAGGGCTTAATCTTCATCATTTTTGGTGTCTTCAAAAGCAAAAAAGCGATGATCAACGACGCACGTGCGGAGAACGTGACTATTTTAACGGAAAACTTAATGGAGGGGGTAAGGAAAATGAAATAAAAACCACACGGTACTTTATGATACAATTAAAACCACAGAGTATTAAAGTAAAAAAAGGGTAAACCACAGGGGAGGTATATGAAGTTTTCCGTAATTTTAAACAGTAACGCCCAATCAGTCTAATAATTCTTGGAAGAGATGGCTTGTGAAAATAGTTTTTATGTTTTTAAGATTCTTTTCTCAGAAGTTTTAGTCAAAGAAATTTTCGTTTTGGTTGTTGACTAAATAAAAGCCTTTGTAAGGAAAGGCATTTCATGGCATGTATTCCATCACAAGTTAGAGGAAAATGAATAGGTGAACTCCTATCCATCTTAATATATATATATATATATATATATATCGATAATTTGAAAAGGCGGAAACATAGGATAATTGCCTGTAACTAGAAATAACAGACATATTTATATTCTGCCAGTCGAAACTATGATGCATTGTGGTATAAAGATTTGAGTACAGATATTTTGAAACTAATGTTTAAGTAGAGATCTAAATGTACTATTTACCAATCAGTTTGGCATGATTTATAACAGATTAGGAAAGCTCTCACCTATCTTTAACCATTAGATGCTTACTTTTGCAATCAAGCTTAGGCAAAAGTCATCTTGAAGTGGAAAATATACTTGTATAGATGTCGTTGTACTGTATAGCTTGCCACTATGGCTTTAAACAAGATAAGGTGGTGTTCAAAATAAATAAATTAATAAATTAATAAATGTATAATCATTTTTCGCGTGTATGCCCGCAAATGTGTATTTACCATTGTAAAGTTGTTAGCATGTTTTAGTTGCATTTTTAATCAGCATTTTATGATCTGATGATTAACTTGAGTATTTCCTTGATTTACAATATAGAAGAATTATTGTTATTTATGATATGAAATATCTTTTTTAAGGAATTGGTTTCAAATCAGCAGGTTTCAATGTGAAAGCTAAGTTTTGGTACATAGATTTCAGATGTGAAAGCTCCACCATAGTCATGTATCATTTGCATTTTTTTTTCAACGTTTTGTCAAACAAAATATCCTTGTCATAGCTAAAAATAAGTTTGCATTATATTCTCTATTAGGTGTTATATCTGCAAGGGAAAGAAAAGGATGCAGAAGCTCTTATACGGGAGTCTATTAAGATATTGGAGGTTCTTTATGTATCTCATCTCATGAAGATTTTAAATGGCAGTACTGAAAAATAGGAAATTTAACTGGCGGTCATTGACTATCCTCTAGGAAGCTGGTATGGGTGAATCTACAACTTGCGTACGGAGGATGAGGTATCTATCTCAGGTGAAATAGGAAATTTATAATATCACTTTTGTTATATCTCTTTCCATAATTTTCTTGTAAGATCTATTATGATATTACTGCTGGAAAATCCCATTGTAAAAGTAGTCTGTGCTACTATGTGGTTGTTTTGCATGGCAAAGACAGTTCTAACATATTATCTTTCAATTAATTATGTATTTTAAGAGGAACCTGGCGAAGCCATTTTCTTCTCAGAATTTGAAGTAAGGATCGTAGGCATTTGAACTTCTGGCTATAAATTTTCTTTTTATCATGATGATGTCTTTGTCAAATATTTCAGTTTAACAGGATCTAGAAGTCAAATTTCTGTATACTTTTTTAATATAGAGGAAATTAGAGGGTAATTGGATAAGTTTTTGTCATTATGCAAAAGTAGATTTATATTTCTCGAAGCATCTCAAATTGTTTGTACAGGAATATATGAAATGTCTGGATGTTATTAGAACTCATTGGTCATGTTTGAGATCCTTTATATTTGTCACCCTTTTGGAGGATAATTAATTTCTTCTTCACGTTGTTGAGTTGATCTAAATGAATTCTTGTTAGAAAATAATGATATTTGTTTCTTGAAATGCAAGTGTGTTTAATTTTATTTCTTGTAGATTTTGCTTAACTCAAATCGACAAGCTGAGGCTGAAAGTCTGCAAAGGAAGTTATTACACAGCCTGGAACTTTCAAAGGTCTGCCAACTCACTTTGGTTATACTTAATATTTTCTAGAGAAATCCTTCTCAAATTTGAGCTTTTGGGTTTGATATTGATCATTAACTTCTCACACCATTTGCTTGACACTTTTGGTCAACATGTTGCTTGGTTGTGCCATTTTTTTCATAATTTGATTTGCAAATACCAACAGCTGTGAGAATCATCTTTTCTGTATCAAATGGTATGCTAATGGTTGAACACCACTTGATCACCCTTAAGATTGTTTTAGCTAGTAGTTAGAATTTCTTTTCCCCCAACTTGACAGTTGGATTTACGGTATTGTAGAGTGAGTGTGACAACACAATGTAGTTTGGTCATAGTTGATATTTATCTTAAGAGATGAAATGGAACCAATTATCGTAATGCTGGGAATCAGGAAAGTGGTTTGTTTAACATCTCTGTAGAGAGAGAAATCAGTCGGGAGGGTACACTTATGTGGAGAGTTTGTGCTCGTTGCCTCTGTAGAGTAGCAGAGGAAGTTTTAGGTGAATAAAAAAAAAGTCGTTAAATTATAGAGCAGCAATACACACGGAGAGAAAGTTATAGGAAGTTGCATGGTAGGAATAAGGGCACGTATAAGTATACCACGTAAGATGGAAGCTAATCGAAGGGTAAGAGAGGCCAAATTTAACGCTTCTAATGAACTTTACAATAATGTAGAGACAAAAGATAGGATGTTGAATATATAAGTTGGCAAAGGGAAGGATACAAGAGTAGGGACAGGAATTATGGTAGGTGTTTAGGTGTAGCAAGAATGATGAAGAACAGGGTTCTGCTGAAATACAATGGGACATTGGCATATAAAACTAAAAGCCAACATAAAGTCTTTTCTTTGACACTAAATTAGCTTGCTGGACCCTTGCAAAATGATGCGAGTCATCTATTTTATTGCAATGAGGGTATCTTGACACATAAGACAGGATTATAGATAAACTGCAAGGTTGAGAAATGGAGGGAGAGATTTTTGATATGTTAGGAAGCATTAAGGTTCAATAACATTGAATCGAAAACTTACACAATGATTAAAATTCAATAAAGTTGAGGAGAGCATACTGGGAGTACTCTGAGATAGATATGATACATTTAAAGCTCATGGAGAACTTTGTAGAATTACTATATGCACTGTTGCTCTTAATGGTGCTAAATGTTGGTTAGGAATAGAACAAAAAAGATGACCTCAACAGATATGAGCATGTTGAGGCGGTTGAGTGGAATTACAAGAAAAAAGGCAATTTAGAGTGAAGATATTTGCTCTTAAGTTAGAGTTTCCTCAATTTCGGACAAAATAGGGGAAATCCTTTGAGATCGTATGGCCATATAACAGAGCTATACAAAATGCACCAGTCTTAAATAGCACTGCTGTCCAAGTAGACAACATGGAAAGTAACAGAGAGGGGTGGAAAATGGCTTAGCATGATTTGATTGCTATGAATATATTTAGCAGTAGAAGAGCTTAGTGTTGAGTGGCGAAAGTGGATTCGTATCACAAATAATATCTGATTAACTTAAGACTTTAAAGGACCAGTCTCAAAGAGCATTGCCGCCCAAGTAGGTCACACAGAAAGAAAGAGAGGTGGATAATGGCTTAGAATGATTTGATTGTTATGGATATAGCAGTAAAATAGCTTAGTGTTGAGTGGCGAAAGTGGATTCCTATTGCACATAATATCTGATTAATGTAGAGGATTCATACAATAGACCCTGCTTGGTGTGAGAATACTATTTTGTTGAGTTTGAGTGGTAGCTAACATGAGCAAGCCAAATGAAAAGTTTAACTTAGTATGAATTGCACAAACAACTTGCTTGTTTTATTTCAAAGTTATTAATATTGAGGATTTGCATCATAGTAATGTTGTTGTGGATTTAGCAGTAGAGGAGCTTAGTGTTGAATGTGAAAGTGCATTCCTGTCGCAAATAATATCTAATTAATTTAGAGGAGCTTAGTGTTGAATGTGAAAGTGCATTCCTGTCGCAAATAATATCTAATTAATTTAGAGGATTCATATAACATACCCCACATGGGAATACTGTTTGTGAGTTGAGCAGTAGTTAACATGAGCAAGCCCATCTGGAGTGAAAAGTTTAACTTAGCATGTGCTGCACAAACAACTCACTTGTTTCATTTCGATGTGTTGCTGATATTTGAGGCTTCTGGGTCATCCTAATGTTTGTAGACATATTCATATGCATTCATCTTAGCAACCTACTGTGCAAATCTAGCTTATAATTTGATTATTCCGGTGATATCATATATTTCAGTTGATGGCTGAGCTAGATAAAACATAGTTCCTTCATCATCTTATTTGTCTAACTTTTAACCATCACATGTTACCGTCTCGCAACAAAATTAATATTTTGAGCTATATCGTAGGGATGGGAATCAGTGGAAACTGTCATTGCAGCTGAATCTCTGGCCTTGACTCTCCAATCTCTTGGGAATTTGAAGGAATCACAGGAATTGTTGGAAAGGTAATGTCTTCAACCACTTCTATTCATATAACATACCCCACATGGGAATACCCCACATGGTAATGTCTTCAACCACTTCTATTCATATAACATACCCCACATGGTAATGTCTTTTCCTGTAATTCTGTTTTATTTAACTGATATGATGGTTCTGCTTTCAGATGCCTTGCTGCCAGAAGAAAGATTCTTTCTGAAGATCATGTTCAGGTATAATCTTTTTACTGGTAAAATTTGTTTTGAGTGGTTTTTAATAGAACTTGCTCTTATGTTTTTTTTTAGTTGATTGGTTGTAATCTATCTTGGGTTTTTTATATCTACTCAAGTTTGCCTTTCTTATGACGTGAACTAAGCCTGATGAACTGTGACATGTTTGAATTAAGCATCATGTATTCAAAATCATCCTCAAACTGGAAGTAGGAATGTAAACTGAACATATTCGTAATTTTTTTTAAATTTTTATTATCGTTTTTACTATATGGACAGGCATTGTTTTTTTGGAAGATTAAGTTTGCAATCTATGAAGCACTGTTCATGGATGAAAATGGTGGTTCTTTCAAGCACTATTTTATTTATTTGTGAAATCTTGAAGGTTGCTCACCTTAATAGGTGCATTAATGACTTTTATCTGATATCCATCTTAGAAAGACTACAATCTAGTCATTTGGAATAGTTTGGATTATGTGGATGTATATCCACTAATGTCATAAGCAGAATAGCAACAGAAATACGGATTTTTCTCCTTTCTGGGTGTCCATACCTTTGTTGGACTGAGATAATTAGATGGTGCTAAGAAGGTTGATGCCTTCTGATCTTTATGTAACCACCCTGATTGTTAGTTGATTGTGCATTGGAGCAATGTTCAAATGGTACAAGTCATAAACAAGAAAGATGGTTGTAAATTTATGAGAATATTGGAAAAAAATTGGAAGTGACCAACTAACCACGACAGAGTAGTTATTTAAGTGAAACTCTTGAACTTGTAACCATCTTGAAAGTATGGAGAAAATATTTCCAATAGTAAATTCATAACTATTCTCCTATATCGGCATGGCTTGATATGCAAAAATTCTAAAACCCGTCAAAGAATGAAGCAAGGAATATTTAATTTTTGGTAATTTCTTGCCAACCCTGTTCTCTGGAGCTTTTTGTTGTATCAATGTGCATTACTTCAACTTGGAATATTGCTTACTGCTTTAGTTTTTGCTTGTTACAGGTGGCTGCAAACTTGCTTCATTTAGCAAGAGTTGGTCTCCTTAGTTCTAAGCACTTACAAACATCTGATGCTGAAGCTGAACTCGATAAGGCAAGACTTCTTCTGGATAAGTCAATCAGGTATCTGCTTGTTCCCTTTCTTCTATCTGGTAATTTGTTGGTCTTAAATTGGTCAGTCTAATCAGTAAGTAGAAATTTGAAAGGTCAACATGTTCTTTGATCTGTACAATATTGCAATATTGCATAAGATATTATACTGGGGACTTCTCATGCTAAAAAGCTTTCCACTTCCTACTGATTAAAAGCATTAAAGCAATTGAATGTCAACCCGTAAATTATTCATCACTGACATATGTTTGGACTGAACTTCTTTTGAACTTTATTTTATTTGAAATCTTTTGATTAATGTTCTAGGATTTATGTACATACATTTTATCAGCTGATGTATCATTTTATTTTAAATTTTTTGTGATATAAATATTTCATATTGTGGTCTTACTCTTTGATATATTTCCTTCGTTGTTCTTAATATTCTTGGACCTCCAGTTCTGTATCCATAAACTAAGATTTTTTACTAAGGAGAATATGATCCTGAAATAGTTCTGTGATTTTGTCATTCTGAATAAGACCTGTATTCATTTAAACCTTAAGCAAAATATTCCATATAGCTAGGGCCCTGTCAATAGATTCTAGGAAGCGATATATTAAGGTGTGGTGTGGTTTATGCTGTGCAATAGCTAATATGATGAATGTCTAGTGCCTAATTGAGTTAAAAACTTAAAAGATCAGTTGTCACCTCAGTAAAGGTAGGCTGATGAAGAATGATAGGACTGGCTATGTCAGGTGCTTAATTGAGTTAAAAACTTAATTGATTTAAAAACTTAAAAGATCAGTTGTCACCTCAGTAAAGGTAGGCTGATGAGGAATGATTGGACTTGCTATGTTCCATTCGAAGTCTTATACCTAAAATGATTGTTAGCATTATTCAATTGTATAATCAGGAGATTGAAATTAGTAATGAATCTTTTTACTTGTTATCCCAAGGATTCATATGTATGCAGACAGTGCAGCCACTACTTGCAAGGTTCTATGTGTTCTCAACACTAGTGTTGGGACTTTACTCTTTTATGCAGACTGAAAGTGTTGATTTTTCACTTGCGAGGCTCATTTATTTCCTTTTTAGAGATTTCCTTTCTTTGTTTTTAGGATAACGAAGGCCATTTTAAATCCTTCAAAAAAAGTCCAAAAGAGTGTTCATACTGCTAGTGCATTGGCTGCAAGTGAGAGAGAGAAGCATGAAGCTCTTATCGTCCTTGTGAGTTTTTCTAACAGATCTCGTCACATGTCATACTGTTTAATCATCTGTAGTTGTCAAATCCGAGGTCTCATAATAGTTCTCTATGCATGCAGTTACAATCACTAGATGCTGTTGGCCTTTTGGAAGTCAGAAGATGTGAAGTTCTGATGTCAAAGGTATATTCCTAAATTTTTGTGCCTTCTATATTGATGCAAAAGTAAATTTTCGCTGTCTAGAAATATCATATAGTTGTATAGGTCCTATCATTTAGTTTTCTGTACTAATTTAAGGTAGGCTATGGCTTGTGCAGATTTCTTTCTGAATTATTGGCTGTAATTATGTACAAGTTTACGTTTTTCTTGAGATATCACTTTCTATCAAATTATTTGGGTCTCACTCATGCTAATGTTACATTTGACTCTTCATGTTATTAAAGTTCATTTTTGATTTTCTTCGGGTCGATTTTTTTATCACTGCTTCTTGTTTTATACATATACTTTTATGTGATGGATTATAGCTCTATTGCGAAACTTGCTTTTTCGGCAACCATATATCATACTTGGAAGGAGCGAAATGCCCCGCACGCACCTTCATGAAATTCTGTCAAAGCGTTTTTCATTTTCTATTTTACTCATCTTTTTGTTGCTGTTTTTCTATTTCGATTCAATATGTATTATTGTGTTTAGTATTTCTGCAGTTAATGAATTCCATTGCTTTGCACATGCTTACTCAGCATGTAGGAGTTCATGAAGCATGCTGAAACCTGGATTGGGTACTGATAGGTTCTATTTCTACAATAATTACTGGTCGTCTAATGAAGCGGACATGTTTCAAACACATTTGTTGTATAAATAAGATCGCCATTTTGTCATACATTTATAGCAAACAACTGGAGGTTTGTTATATTATATTTATCAGAGGTTAGGTATGATATTTATTATTACTAGAAGTAAAAATGGGGGTCTCTTTGGGATGTGCATAGAAGTACTTATCTGTGGGAGAGTGCAGTGCTGCTGAGACTACTTAAATAACCACATTATTGTTCGTTCTTTCACTTAATTCGCACCATTACTATGCATTTATCTGCAAAATACAGCGCATTCTGAAATGAATCTCAGAAGTTCGAAATTTTATTCTAGTATCTAATCTTTCATTTCTTTTCAATTTAAAGATTCCATCAGGTTCCATTTATGCTTAATGTTATTTGTTACAAAAAGTGATATAATATTTTGTCAAGTAATAGAATATATTTTGTTGTGTTACATAATTTTCTGTCAATGGAATTTTAAATATCCTTGAGACCTGAAGGATAGGTACTTAAACGACCATGCTGTAAGGATAGGTAGCGAAATAAAAAATGTTAAAGATCAGCGCACATTTCAAAATGTGCTATTGTTTGGAAGAGGTGCATTATTACCAAATTCGTATTGTTAACAAATTTTTCGCTTTTTTTTTTTGTTACATTCTCTATGAAATTCAGGAGTCATGTGAATATCCATTTGAGGCTGAACTTGCTCTTCGTGATTGCCTTGCAATATTCGAAGAGGTATTTATTGTGCTTTCTCAACTCTTTTACTTTACTATCAGTCATATTTCTTCTAAATTGAATGCTGATCTATTGTATAATCACGGTAGAAAATGTATAGGAAACCCCTCAACTTTAGGCCCTATTGACATAGACCCTCCAACTTTGTTATTTTCTTTTTTGGCACTCTTTTGCTTACTTAATTTAAGTTTTTATACTCAGTTGGATTAGGCATACCATTCAATGTTCCAGTGATTCTATTTAATTTAGGCTTCATTTAATATTGTTACCGTTTTTTGACTTGATCTTGGTAATGACCCATAATGATCAAATCAAAGTCAAATGGATTCTGAGTAAGTGCTGATTTTCAAGAATGGGAATATCCTTTTTGAACACAAATTCCATGCAATGGAATGTGCGGATTGATGATGGAGGAATACTTGCAGTCTACACATCAATGGGGTTGTTTAACAGTTAAAAAACAGAAACTTGGTAGTACTCTTTTTTTTTGGTTCTCTTTTTTCTGAAAAAGATGTAATCTCGGCGTCAGGTTGGGTTGCTTTGCAAGCTCACCAATGATGATGACAAGAGAGCCAACATGTCTGATCGCAGAGTATCTGTTTCTAAAAAACGATAAATGCTTTTCTATCGACGGAATTGCAGGATCAGTTGACAGTTTACGGCACATACGAACAGAGTCATTAATTTTAATGTTGTTTTTCAATTCAATCGACAGAAATAACTTAAATCGAGATGAGGAAACATTCAGGGATGTCAACTGGGAAGGCGGGAGAAAAGATGTTTGGTGATCTAGTGTCCATACACTTTTACCTATGACTGATTAACTGTCACGCACTTCGTAATTGATATTCGTCCCTGTCTCCTTGTGTCCTTCGTAGTTATCTCGAACATATATTCTTAGTGCAAAATATGCAACACGTAAGGTTGTTACATTGGCATTGTTCTAAATTATGTTTTTTGTTCTTTTCATTTTATCTCTTTCACGAAGCTCTTTCATGCAGCCTCATACGCGGAATATACTGATGAACGCACCAGATGTCAAGGCAGAGTACTTGTCATGCTTAAATCGCCTCTCGAGCATAATTAGGGACAGTGCTGTAGAGACGGAGAGGACAAAAGAGCTTTTCAAAGAAGCCCAGCGGATAGAGGCCGAGCTGTCCCCGAGGAAACACAGAAAATGGCACAAATCTCTTTGGAACTAATTATCGGTAAAGTTATACTTCCTAAATGTGATATACCTTAATCAACTACGAGCACGTTTTGATCTTTTCCCTGCAGAGAGTTATGTAACAATGTGATTGGTGAATAGAGAGAATAAGGTAACTTGAGCCGAGAAATTTCGATATGAATACTCCCCATCAGGTATAGTACATTTCATACCCCGAGCATTGGCATAATAAGATTTGCTCCGGTAAGATTTGATACTATACGCGGTGTTATATGTAGTTACAGTTTTTTAAAATATATCCATTAGAGATGCTACTGTGTTAAATTGAGTTAAAAACTACAAAAATTTGGCGGCTGGAGATTCACACAGCTTCAGGACTTTGGACTCGAATGTTTTCGCCAACAAAAGGATGTATCACCTGGAGACCAGAGAGACCAGGTAATGCATTATGATATGTGTGTGTATGATACTTATGTATGTATCGAACTTTCTCAATTGTTTCAATTATGAAGTAAAGGGCCGGTTTGGCCCGACTGAAGCTTTCTGCCATAGTAAGAAGCGTTAACAACTTTTTTCTAAAGCAGAAAGTGTGCTTTTGCGTGTCGCAGAGGCGGTATTTCACTTGCAGAACGGGCTGGAATGCCTCCTCTTTTTGAGTAAGGTATTGCGAGAAGTTGAGGCGAACGGGCCATTGTGTCGACTACTTCTCAAATTGGGTTGGTTAATCCCTTGCATGTTACAACACTAGTTTGGTACAACTTTGTTAACTGTTAAGGCCACAAGAAAGAAAAGAAGTTCTTAAAACTGAGTGTGGAACTGGGACCTCTCACCTGCTATGAAGTTCACACTTGAAATCTCCCCTATTGATTGTCGCATTCTCATCTTTTTCTCCTCAAAATAGAAGTATGTTAGTGGGATTCTTTTTCTCCTTCGGAGTTTGGTCGGAACTCAAAATTTGATCAGCTCGGCTGATCTAAGTGAAAGCGACGAGAAGTCTAACTCCGCCATTTCAGGAATGTAGAAGGATGCAGCGATGCCTCGACTGATACCTGCGACACCATCTGATTGATCTTCACCGTCGTGGTTTCGGTTGTACAAACGTTCTTCATACTTGCGGTCCTCGTTGATGTGAGAGAACACCTCAATCTTGCTTTTGAACTTGCTAACTTTAGCTAATCTCGCTTTAATATTAGGTTGTTACGAGTTATCTAAACTTTCTATCTTTAGCTCCTCGTTCTGATACTATGTTAGGAGCGAAGGCATGTGGGGTAAGTTGTTGAATAGGTTAAGGAGCTTCCTTTCTACTCTTATTAATACTTAGAGGAGTAAGAGATTCTTTTTTTTTTTTTTTTTTGTTGTTGTTGTGGGTATGATATTAAGTAGGTTTACTTTGAGGGAAACCATAGATAAGTCTTATATATAAACTTGGTGATATCAATTAACATCTCTCTCTCTTTTTTTAGAGAAAAAGAGGACAGCTTAAAATAAGTAATACTAAGTTAAAAATAGGACACATTATATATATAAATAGGTAAGAACTGTATTAAGAGCCCTTCAACTATTTGCCATTTTGAAATCTTTATTTTTTAATGCTTACTTTCATTTAAATTATTTCTGTCAGGTTGATTGTGAATTTCGTCAAAATTAATGACTATGTTCGCTATTTTTTAGAATTAAACATTAGTGAAACCTACAGCTTCATCAGTTAAAAATGGCACGAAGCTGTTAAATTTAACAGAGTTTACTGCACGATCAAACAAAATTTCTAATTCATCCCATAGAAATAATTCCAATTAAAAGCAACCAAAAGCGATGATTTAAAAACCGGGTCGAACTGGCTACAGCCCGACTGTGATTCAATCTATAAAATAGTTTGGTTCAACCCTTTGAACCGAATAAATTAAAAAACTATTTTGAACCTGTTCGAACCGACGGTTCAACCATCAAACCGATGAACCGATCTGATTTTAATTAAATTGACCAAGTTATTTTGATCAGAGTCAGATTCAAATCCATAGGTTTAGAATCAGTTAAGCTGATTTTATTTTTTATTAACATAAATTACTCTTATATAAAGTGAAACTTAAAAAATTATATCTATTTAATAATAAAAATAAAAATAATAATTAAATATTAATGACATTATGCTGGTGTCACTGGTTCAACCGGCTCACTGGTTGATCTAGTGATCTTTGACCCAATAATATTTTCTGGTCGCTGTATGACCCAATTTTTAAAACATTAATCAAAAGTTGAGCATGCTTTGTTCAAAGAAAATAAAGCCTTTTTTTCAGAATAATAAAGAAAAAAAATCTACTTCAAAAAATGCCCAATTGTTGAGTGATTTATATATATATAGCATCAATAGCTTGGTGCTATTGATAGTATTCCAGCCTAGTTATATATATATATATATATATATATATATATATATAGTCCGGCTGGTATACTATCGGTAGCACGGAGGCCTCCGTGCTACCAAGTTATTTTTATTGATGCGGCTTCCAAATTGACGATCAGCTCCGTTAGACTTGATCTATACTATTGAAAGTATTTGGAAACTAAATTTCATAATTTTTCAACATCATTTACCTATCAAACGCGAAGTCTAAAAATGAACGGCTGAAAATAAAAATTTCATAAAAAATGATGATAAAAGACTTGAATTTAAGATCAGAGATACTAATCTTACTCTAAATAGTGAAAAGAATTTTCTATAAATATTTCATCAGATTTAGATTGTTTTAAACCGTTAAATTCACAAACGCATAACATCGATCATTAAAATTGTCAATTTTGAGACCTTTTGATCACTAGCCAAATAATGTCGAAAAATTATGAAATTTAGTTTCAAATACTTTCAATAGTGTAGATCAAGTCTAACGGAGCCGATCGTTGATTTGAAAATCGCATCATTGAAAACAACTTGGTAGCACGGAAGCCTCCGTGCTACCGATAGTATACCAGCCTAGCTCATATATATATATATATATATATATATATATATATATATATATATATATATATATATATATATATATATATATATTTTCCCCTTCGCAAATAATTCAAAAATGCTTGTTATTTTCAAATTCCAACCCCATATTCTCATAAACCAAAAGTTTGGTGCTAAGGATATGGCCTTGTATTTGTGCCTTTTATTCCCCAACATCTCCCATAAGTTCCAAAATCTCTCTCTTTCTTAAGGATAAGATTCACAGCATTTATTCCCCCTTAATAATTCCTATGCCAAAGATTTAAAGTGGTCCTTACAAATTCCTTCTTTTGATTCAATCCTTGCTCACATTATTTGGAATATGTCCTCATTCAATTCCTTTAATATCTGTGCTAACTTTATAAAATTTGGACCAAAATTTGCCTAATTTTACCCCAATTTTTTTTAGGTAAATGGTAATTGTGATGGCATTTGTTAGCCAACTTTGATCAAATTGGTAACCACGTGGTTGCATAGGAATCTCATGAAGATATATATTTTGCTTGGATTAATTATGGGCTATTTTAATTTATTTCTTGCTTGATTGTTTATATACCATAGTGTATTATGTAATTCTCTATAGTTTTTTTAATTTAACCTACTTTATTTTGTAGCTTTCTATTCTTAAGGATTTTAACTGTTTACGATAGTGGTATAAATCTAGAAAAGAATTTTAAGTTTAATAGGAGAATTTTTTATCCCGAATTTTTATTTGATGAAAGTATAATTTTCGTATAAATCGCGTATCCGAATAATTACCGAATTCATTTTTTAAGTCGAATTTTTTCAACGAATTTTATGTGTATTATATTCGTACCGAATTTTTGCCGAATTCGAATTAACTAACTATGTTCATATCTCCTTAAAAGAATCGCTAATGAGTTGCAATCTGTAGAGTTTTAAATTGAAATTAATCGAAGTGGATCAAACTAGTTCTACTATTTAACTGGCGTAGCTTGAACTGATTTGAGCTCGCTCGTGTTCGGCTCGTGTACGCCTCAACGATGAGTTGATAAAGTAATTTTATTTTTTGAAAAAAAGGCCAAATATCTTTAGGTTGGTACCTGCACAATCAGTGGTGGGTAACACACGCTGTGCACATATCTCCTTTGAAATTTGGACCACTAAAATTATAGTGCATGTATACTTTAGAATTTAGATTTTTTGAATTAAAGTTGTAGATATATTTGTGACTCCATAAAATTGTGAATATGTAATAAATTAAGGTAAAAACGTATAAAACTTATTTGAACTATGGATCATTTTGATTCGACTATCTAACTTTTTAAAATTTTAATTTTACTATCCAATCTTTCAATTTTGAATTAGTCAACAACACTCTGATTTCAGAATTTAAGCTAATTGTTTACTTCAATAAATTTATAGTTGCGAAAATTATATGAAATATACTAACTAACTTGTAAGATAAACGATATATTTAAATTTTAAAGCCAAAGTTTAAAATTTAAGGCTTTGCTTTGATCTCAAAGCTTTTCGATTCTAGCGAGAACCCAATGAACGTGAATTTATCTCTTAAATTGTAGTGATTAGTTATGAGTTTTATTATCAATTAAAAGCCAAAAAAAATTACAATATTTGAGAGAATCTGTAATTTATTATTATTTAAGAGCAACACCTGAAATTATTAATATAATCTGAATTACTGAGATGACGACGTACTTTAGCTTTTCATTGAGCTATTGCATTATCAATTTGTTAAATACTTTTAACAATCGTAATCCCTTTTTCTAAAATTAAAAAAGTTGTATTAAATATGATTAAAAGAGTTGAAATTTTGTATGTTGTGAAAAAAAAAAAAAAAAAAAAAACCCATTCAGTGTTAACTTGATGGTGATGGGTGATGAAGGGAATGGACTAAGTCAGGAGATCTTCCTAACAGGCTTGGATTTGCCGCAACTCCGGTCGGACAAATTTGCTACAACCTTAAATGTTTTTGCTTAATTTCTATAACAATTTCTGTGCGTCAAAAAGAGTTATTAGACCTGGTACTTTCGCTAATTTCATATTTCTATAAATAAAAATTTTATGTGATTGGATGTGTCACCAGAGAAAATGAAAAAAAGTTATGACTATACTTTAATATTTCACTGCAAACTAAATTTATTAGATGTATAAACTGCATGCACTCCACTATCAGTCGTCACAGTACTCCACCGTATAATAATAATAATAATACGAGAAGAGATTTGAACTATTTATTAAACGGAATATCTAAACTTTTGACTGTGGTAGGATACTAAAATGATCTCATGAATTTTCAGTGAAGAAATTTTAATTCGCAGCTTCGAGTTTAACTTTAGAGTGAATTTTTTTAAAACATTTCTAGTAGAAAAATTAATAATAGTTTTTTGACCAGTTCTGCTTGCACTTGTACAGAAACTCTAGGCGGCTCAAACATGCCCTAACTTTAATTGTTATTTTCATAAATTTTTAATTTTAAATGAGAAATTTGGCAAATTGTGGTTCTCCATGCTAAGTTCCCACCAAATCAAGTTGTATAAAATTCTTAGAACCAAAGTTGTATGAGATTCTTATGCCTAATTTATTCATTGCATTGCCAATTTGGATTAAAAAAAAAATATATTATTTTAATACCTTAAAATATTGTAGAAGTGATTCCTTGTCAAATTGAGACAAGATGGTGATGCAACAAAAGATGCAAGTGTAGCACATGGCTTGCAACTTTGATACTTAATTTATTACTAAGAAAATAGAGGGTTAATTGCATATATATCCCTACCAAATAATAAAATTTCATATTTATTCCTACAAAATCTCAGTTATTTTAATCTAAAGTAGAATAATTTGCAAAATTATATTCCTCTTCATTAGTTGGCCAGTTAAAGTTGAATTTTCTTCTACAAAATAATTAACCATTCTACCATTGAATAAATATTTTTTAATTATTTTTAAAATTGCTTATCGATTATAATGATTTATTCTAACTTTTACGCCATCATATGCAAAATATAAATTACAAATGCTATTATAATGGTCCACCTGGTCAAAAATTAACAGTCAACTGGTAGGGATATATTTGCATATTTTGAAACTTTACAAGGATATATTTGATAATTAAAAATTCGCAGGAATAAATCTACAAATGTAAAACTTTGTAGGGATACATATAAAATAATCCCTAAAATAAAAAAATAATATTAAAGGGTCAACTATATATTTGGCAATAATTAAACACCCTAGCATGCCCTTTATGAGACCAAAAGGACATCAAATTTTTTAAATGTTCTTAGACTTGGACAAAAGAAAATACAAAATTTTCAACTGAGATAATAAGATATTGTAGCACATAATTTAGCTAAGTTTGCATTACATCTACTCAAAATCTGATTCACAGAGTCAAATTTTTGTGCACTGTAACTGTTTATTGAATAAATTAGATTATATAAAAAAAATAATTTTTTAGAACCAAACTGGTGAAAAACTAAAAAAAAGAAATTCATAGAAAATATTTTTCCTGAAAAACGTTGTTCCATACTTTTTCTAGCAACCAAACATCCCTTAAACTTCTCTTCTCTCGTGCCATCATTATTTACTCTTATCCTATTCAATCCAATTCTTATTACCGAATCGTGTCGTCCACATCAGAATATCAAATAAGATCAATTTAATTCAAATAGCTCAATCTAATTAGGGCAAATAAGTTTATAAAAAAACATTAGAAAAGTGTTTTAGCACACCCACTTACCCACAAAAGCATTAGGAAACCAAAAAGTCAACCAATGCGGGGAGTGGAAAACGTTTGCAATGTCCAAATCAAAGTTTAATACCAAAAAAGAGAAAAAAAGCATCCAAAAAAAATAAAAAAAGAAAACCCTAATTTTTAATGTGTATAATAATCCCAGGGTTTGTTACTTCAATTATATGATTCCATAACTTTAAACAAATAAGACAAGTTGGTCAACTTACTCAAGATGATGAGATTGGTGGAGTAAAAAATGAAGGTGTATTCATTTGGAATAAACTAAAAAAAAATAAAAAGGTGTCCAAGTTATTCACGAAACTTACATATATTTGGTTGTTTTAATAATAATAATATTACTAATAATAGGTAAACAAATCTTATTTTAATTTGACTATTTAATATTTAAAGTTTTTTATTTTGCTGCCTAATTTTTAATTTTTTTGATTTGAGTCATTTATTGCGTCTTCTATAATAAAATTGTGACATCTCTAGGATTTGACATAGTCCTCTATATAAAGGATATAGTGGGGCTAAATCTTTTAGCCCGGTTATAGCATTTTGGGTGCTGATTAGGCCTAAAATATTAAGAGTGTTAAGCGTGTTAGAGGTAGCGTAGTTTTAAAGCTGATCACTAGCCGAAAGTGTGATATGAGTCTCGACTGAGCCAGGATTATACAACGGGTAGAGTACGACACTCTGACTGATGACTGTTGTGGGTAGAGCGTGGCTCTCCACAAGATCGGCTAAGTCTAATAATACAAATCTCACATCGTTTGATACTTGTGAGTGTGCTTGAGCCTTATGAGAACGTCAGGACTTATAGGGGGAGGAATGTGATATCCCAGGATTTGAAATAGTTATATATAAAGAATATGATAGGGCTAAACCTCTTAACTCAACATGTTAGAGTTAGAGTTAGAGTAATTTTAGAATGGTGACCCTCTGGGAAGTGGGGCGTCGCAAAACTTTGCGCATATGAATCGAAACAAAGTCAGATTGATCATGTGTGATATTCCAAATGAAATAATTAAATAGTTCGAATAAAAGAAAATGAAAGTTTAAAAGTAGATTCAAAATTTTAAAAAATTGGATAGTCAGATAAAAATGGGTCGTGTTGTGGATAAGTTTTGCAGGTTTTTATCTATTATTATTAAAGTGAAAATTGCCCCTAAAATAGGAATTCCAAATTGAGATTAAGATAAGAAGTTAGCAAGTTATTCTTAACTTTTGTTTCCCTCTTAAAATAGCAAAAAATGAGATCATTTTTTTATTTTACAAAAAAATTGCACTTTTGGTCTCAAACTATGAGTCAGATGACAATTTAGTCCTCAAACTTTAATTTGTTGCAATTTTTAGCTTGAATTTTCAGAATTCTTGACTAAATGTCAATTAAATTGAGTTGTGGGATTTGATTGCAATAATTTTAAAAATTGACCAAAAATTATAACAAATTAAAGTTTGAGGACCAAAGTGTCAACAGACTCATAGTTTGAGGACCAAAGTGCAATTTATCCTTTAATTTATGAATACCTTATATTTCTAATTTCTACTCAATATACAAAAAAAATAAATGGGTTGGAGAGTAAAATAATAAGTGGAATAATTAAGAGCTATGATGATGAAATTTCTCACGCATAAATTAATTTGGCCTTTAAATATGTCACTATCTCTCTCCCTCTCTCTTCTATTTTAGTTTCTCTTTTACATTTTTTTATTAAATTGAAAAGCAAAGTCAAAATTGTAGAGTTAATAATTTAGGAAAACTCTATATTTATAAGCTAGTTGGAGGTAAATATGTGTAGAGACCCCTCAACTATAGGTCTCTTTGAAATACATCACTCAACTTTACTTTTTTTATTGGCCTCTTCTTAACTTTTGTTTATAGCCCACGTTAGGTTATATTTAATTCCGCAAAAAAAACTATGCATTTTGTTTTTTAGATTTAAAATTTTTTTTTTAAAAAAATTAATATTATATCATATTAAAGTAGCATCTGCGTGACTGTATTGAGCCAAGTTTTAAAGTAAGAAACTTTTCGTTTAGATTAGATTATAAGAAACTCTTCGTTAATTTAGATTATTTATTCT
Source organism: Puya raimondii (assembly GCA_016920855.1). Taxonomy (NCBI): domain Eukaryota; kingdom Viridiplantae; phylum Streptophyta; class Magnoliopsida; order Poales; family Bromeliaceae; genus Puya; species Puya raimondii. The sequence goes on from JABWPP010000050.1 coordinate 140,672,186, forward strand.
ATGAGAATTTTAATTTTACGGTCGAAAACATATATTTTTTTTCTTTTTTGAAGTCTAGAAATTAGATTTATTCTATTAAAACTCAGCGGTCAATATTATCTACAAATTATTTATTCTAAATTTAAAATCTAAGATAAAAAGTTTATGTTAAATTATAAAAAGTACCCTTTACATTTTAGCCTCAGTCTCAATTACTTCCCTGTATTAAAAATTAGATCAATTAACACCCTACACTTTGACATCATCTCAAATAGATCAAAAGAATCTAGAAAATTGGTAAATTAGGTTATAAAATTTTACTAAAACGAGTTGGCGTATCATATTATTCCATGTACATCTCAATATATATGCAGTTTATAACTCAAAAATATATAAAAAATTTAGATAAATTAAGGAGATCTTTTATTTCGCTAATACTATCAAAATTAATAGTTTATTAAGTAATTTATTCAATTTATATCATTCTATTATATTATTTATAGATAATTTTATCTATAAATTTATTTTCACAAAATTTTAATAATTACCCAACAGCTGGACCTATTGGAGAAAATGACAAAGTTTAGGAGGATAATTGATGTAATTTTTTATGCAGGGGAGTAATTAATGCAAGCGCTAAAGTGCAAGGGGCTTTTTATAATTTAGCTTCGCACTCCAAAGAATTATTATCTTTTATCTTTTAATCTGTTTCATGTTTCTATCTCGATAACAACTTATCAAGTTGACCTTTTTTATTTTAATCTCATACGCCACGTCATATCCCTTCAATTTTACCCTATTCCACTTCTTATTCTGCTTTAATTTCCGTGCTATCCATACTAATAATAATAATATAATATTAATAATAATAAACTGAATATTAGTTTCATATTGCATACAAATTAAAATCCCGAGTTATATATATATTATCAGAGATTTTTTTTTTGGGAGGTTTTACTATGGTATCAAAACTCAGTTCACACTATATATCAGCCCAGTCCTATTTCAATCAGTTTTGTTTCGTTTTTATCTGACTTAGACCTGCTCTGAGTTCTTGTCAACAGTCCTGATATCCGAAATTTTTTGATTGAATCTGAGCACTATGCAAAGTTTTGAAACTTTAAGCATTCATAAATGAAAAGAAAAGAAAAAAAATATAATACTTTATCAAACTACAACAATTCATATATAATTTCCCACCACTATAATATCAACTTATTATTATTATTATTATTATGCAACATCATCTTGTTTTTGTATATAAATATCACCCCTCCCCACCCCTCACCCTCTCATCTCCTCCTCCCCATTACATTCTCCTCATCCACTTATTATTATTATTATTATTATTGATTCTCCAATAATAATAATCCTCTCCTTTTGTTAATTTTGTTTCTCTTCTTCTTAATTTGGCCATGGCTTTGCTCAATGATCTCCTCAACCTCAACTTATCCGATTACACAGATAAGATCATTGTTGAGTACATATGGTTGGTTTCACCTCTCTCTCTCTCTCTCTCTCTCTCTCTCTCTTTTTAAATATTTTTTTTTCCTTTTTTTTCTTCTTTTTAAGAGATTTTTGGGTACTTAGTGAGGTGTTCTTTGTCCTTTTATCTTCTTTTTTGTTTGTTTGTTATTATTATGAATATTTGATGAGCATATATCATAAGTTTAATTCTCCATACCCATTATTTAATGTTGCAATTAAACTATAAACTCCTGTGTTGTCTCTTTTATTATTTTTTTTTTTATATTAGGACTTATCTTATATTGTATATAGCTTAGTGAGGGGTTCATTTTCTTTTTATCTTCTTTTTTCTTTGGTTAGTTTTTTTCTTCTTCTTGTTATTATGGCTATTTTATGAGCAAGGATTATCAGTTTATTTTTTCGTACCCGTTATTTAATGTCACAAACTATAAACTCCGTGCGTTGTCTCTTTTATTATTATTTTTTTATGATATATCTGATTTTTATCACGGACGTAAGTATGAGTTTTTTTTTTTTTTTTTTAAGTTCTTATTGTAAATTTAGATTCTACAAAATGAGTATGTACATCATATGTATGGGGTTTCCACTTCAATACTCTCTTTTATTATTTTTATTATTTTTATTTTTTAATTTTGCCACATTAGGATTTTTTTTAAAAAAAAATTATATTTTTCTATGTGGAGATTATTATTTAGTATTTAATGCTTCTATACAAATGCTTCACTAATTAATATCTTACATTCTCCAAGAACTTTTCTTTTAGTTTCACATTTTTGGCTTGAGCCAACCACCTATTTTCCATTTTTTTTTTTTTTGGGATTATATATAATTTTGATGCTATTTTTAATTAACTCTCTATTTTCTATTATTATTAACTCTTAATTTTTTTAAAAAAATCTAGATTTATAATTCAAATTTTTTTTTTTGGGTGCAATTAACTAATTCACTTATACATGTTATGAATAAATAGGGTTGGAGGATCTGGAATGGACATAAGGAGCAAAGCAAGGGTAACTATTGTTAACACAACTCAAACTCATTTTATTATGTCCTAATTGTTGATTAATGATTAATTAAGTTTTTTCATTATATTTCTATTAATCAATCATCTGATCCAAATAATTTGCGTAAAATTAAAGACGCTATCGGGACCCGTCACGGATCCGAGCAAGCTCCCGAAGTGGAACTACGACGGCTCGAGCACAGGCCAGGCGCCGGGCAAGGACAGCGAAGTGATCCTTTAGTATGTTCTCTTAATTTTCATTAGGGTTAATCACAAATTTTGTTCCTTAATTATGATCTAAATGTTAATTTCATCCTTGGAGTTTTAGTTGTTAAGAGTTTAGTCCTCTAAAGCTTTACTCTTACGGCTATCTCGTTGCCAGAGTTTCAAGTGCAGCAGTCCAGTTCGTAAAGCTTAATACAGATTTTGGGACAATTTTTTAGGGACTAAATTGCGAGGAAAACAAACTTTAGGACTAAATTTTTTATAATTGAAACTAGGGGATTGAAATTGAGCTCAATTTTTCAGAGAATGAATCTGTGATTAACCCAATTTTTTTTAATTTTTTTTCTTGTGAAAAGTTTAACTTAATTTTAATTTTCTTTTTTTTTATAAAATTTATAATTGAAGCCCTCAAGCCATTTTCAAGGACCCATTCAGGAGGGGAAATAATATTCTTGTGAGTATCTTTTTTTGTTTTAATTTTTCTTGTTTAAACTAAAATTAATTATTGATATAAATTATAAACTCCTAATTTTTTTTTTAAATTATTATTTTTTCTCAATATAGGTAATGTGTGATTGCTACACACCACAAGAAGATCCAATCCCTACCAACAAAAGAAACAATGCAGCAAAAATATTTAGCCACCCCGACGTCGCGAACGAAGAACCTTGGTAATTAAAAACACTTCTCTAAATAAAAAAAAATTTCCAAAAAAATAATTTTTCATATATATTTTTCACAAAATTTTTGGTTTATGGGCCTATTTAAATTTTTTAAATTTTTTAAATTTTTTAAATTTTTTAAATTTTTAAATTTAAATTTAAACAGGTATGGACTTGAGCAAGAGTACACCCTGCTTCAGAAAGATGTGAAGTGGCCTCTTGGTTGGCCTGTTGGAGGCTTTCCTGGTCCTCAAGTAATTTTTTAAACCTCTCTCACCACCCAAAAAAAAAAAAGAGAGTCATTTTGATGAATTTGATTCATATTTTTGCTTAGTTTGATTAACATTTTTTTTACTGTTTTTATCTTTTCTTAATCATGCTTAATTATCTGCTGTTCTTTTAAATCTCTTTCTAATTCTAATAATAATGTACAACTTAAGAGCAAATGAAAACAAATTATATACACTTCAACTTGAGTTCAAACTTTTGGTAAAATCCGCAAGTTATGAACTAATGTTGAAAATTCGTTCTTCAAAATAGAATTTTTACGAAATTTTAAATATATTCTTATTATTATGTTACTATTATTTTAGGGCCCGTATTACTGCGCGGCAGGCGCAGACAAAGCTTTCGGGCGCGACATCGTCGACGCGCACTACAAGGCCTGCCTTTACGCAGGAATCAACATCAGTGGCATCAATGGAGAAGTCATGCCTGGCCAAGTATATATATGTTCAGACATTTATCTGTCTTTTAATTCCCATTTTTCTCAATTTTTTCTAACTTTTTCTTCTTATTTTTCGCGAATGTTTACGAATGTTTCTGTCTCGTAACTTCGACAGTGGGAGTTCCAAGTCGGTCCGTCCGTCGGAATTGGTGCTGCTGATCAGCTCTGGGTGGCGCGGTACATCCTCGAGGTGAATTCAAATTCAAATTCAAATTCAAATTCAAATTCAAATTCAATTCAAATTCAATATGATAGTTACTGATTAAGGCATTCTTTTTTTTTTTTTTTTTTTTTTTTTTTCTTTCTGATTTGATCAGAGGATCACTGAGATTGCTGGTGTTGTTCTCTCCTTCGATCCGAAGCCGATTCAGGTTACAATTTAAACATAAAAGTTGATTTTATTCTTCTTATTCTCTGCTTGTACTAAAAAGAGCTAATTTGAAATGCCAAAAGGGAGATTGGAATGGTGCAGGTGCTCACACTAACTACAGGTACTAAACTAAACATTGTTCATGTAGTGTTGTGTGTGTGTGTGTGTGTGTGTGTTTGCATCAAACTTATTCTTTTTTTTCTTTTTGATGTTATGTTTAGCACTAAATCTATGAGGAGTGATGGAGGTTATGAGGTGATTAAAGCCGCAATCGAGAAGCTCGGGAAGAGGCACAAGGAGCACATCGCCGCCTACGGAGAAGGCAACGAGCGCCGCCTCACCGGCCGCCACGAGACCGCGGACATAAACACCTTCAAATGGGTATGAACTTACTCAAATGTTTCGAGAAATATTCACCATCACTTTTACGAGAAATACGAGACATCTGAGTCGTACAAGCAAAAAAGATCTATTCATTGATAAGAAACTTTCTCGCAGGGAGTCGCAAATCGCGGAGCGTCCATTCGTGTCGGTCGCGACACCGAGAAGAGTGGCAAAGGTGAATAACAGTATCATATGTTCCATCAAAAAGCAAATTTTTACAAAACTTTTGAAATTACGCTAAAATAACTTTGTATATAGGTTACTTCGAGGACCGCAGGCCGGCTTCGAACATGGATCCCTACGTGGTGACTTCGATGATCGCCGAGACTACGATCCTCTGGAAACCAACCTAAGTTCGACGAAGCGAAGAAAAAAAAACCCCGCAAATTTTACGATCATTCGTGGGTCTTTTGCAGTTGTGTTTTCTTGTTTAAAAAGGGTGGTGGCAGGTGGATTAGTTGGTGTTACTTTTCCCTGTCATTTATCCTTTCTCTGTTCCGAATAACAGCGAAAAATAAGTAACTTTTTATGTTATTATTAGTACTTATGTATCAATGCATCAGTATCTTTGTTTCAGATAATTTCTATGTTTTTCTCAGTTGATTTGGGATGTAAATTGGTTGAAATTTATGATCTCTGAGAGATAAATGGATCTATCTTGATATAATTTCAAATTCATAGTGTTTATTATCTAAATTGAATCAATTTTTATGTGGAAAAAGGTGATGACTTGTAATTGCATGCAAAATGAGAGGTCCAGTGATGCGAAAATAGTGAAGAACATGAGACTGAGAAATTTACTAAAACAAGCATTAATTATAACTTAAAAATTCACAAACTTTGTGAATAGGAGATATTATTTAGGAAAATTTTCAAATATAGTTATATATATGAGGTATTGAACTTCAATCTCAAGAAATAATTAGGCTTATAAATTGACCACATAGAATAGTAGAAAATAAAACTAATCTTTTTATTATTATTCTTGTTAACTTGCCAAGTAGATCATATCATGAATCTGTACTTCAGTAAATCATATCATGCCTCATATATCCATTCTGATTCATTACTCTCATATATCCACTCTGATTTATTACCTTAACTTTTTCTCACATTTTCGACATGTGAGCACGAAACTCACATTCCATACAGGTGAACAAAACATCATTTAGAATTCAAATATAGTTACAGGTTCAATTAACACATGAGTGTGTGTAGAGTCCAATTACAGTAGATATAGAACAATTATCGTGCAATTGTAATTGAATTATATAGGAAAAAAAAATCACGCAGGAGTGAATGAATCAGACAATAAAATATTTCAGAAGCATAACTAGCTTTTCTTGAAGTTGAGGCCTTGCCGGGAGAGGCAGCGCCTTCCGAAGAAATTGAGCCTGGTGTGGCATATAATGACGATGTGGAATGCAAGTTCAAGGCCCTGGAGAAGCATTTTTACGTCACCGATTGCCCAAATCACTCACCACGCAGATTCCGTGATCTCCATAGACTGCATCTAGGGGCTCTCGACGTGAAGGCAGATCAGGGGAGGTTCTGCAATCATTAGGGCACAAAACTTCTGTTAATAATGAACCATATTTTTTTTGATATTCCTCCAATCTCTCATTTAATTTCTAGGTTTACAATACAGGTTTACAATACTGTGAATGATCTAAAATATTGCCGGACTAAGAAAAATGATACACAGCAAAAGAGGGAACAAATTAAATATATCAATATCACACATATTATATTACCCCACTCATGCTATATGCATATAGACTAGACTTCAACACATTGCCATGATACAATCATTTTTCTTCCGTGTCTTGCCGTGATAACCCAATTTTCTAATTTCAAAAATTTTAGAATAAAGTTCAATTTATCTTCTGTAGTTTAGTATATTTTTACTTTGCCACCATATGGTTTAACAAATTATATTTAATTTTCCGGTGATTTCGCTTGTTTTTTTTACTTTGCCATCTGTGGTTTACCGCCCTGTGATTTTTTTAAAATTTTACAGATTAATTAAGTGCAAGTTTTTGAACATAGCATGACAAAGTAAAAAATAAACTAAACCACACGAGGGGATGTTGAAACTTACTAAATTTTAAAAAAATGCTCATGGCAGGAAAAGCCGGCTCCGGAACCCTTATTATAATAGCCTATGATGGACCTTTTTTTCAAAACGATCCTATAAAATTTTCTAATTGGGTAAATAACCCTATAAAATTTTTCTTGGCAAACTAATCCTCCTTTTGCCATTTAGGAGCCACGGTAAAATTTTCTCTTAAAGACGGTAAATGATTCACCGCCTTCATAAAGACGGTGAACGATTCCCCGCCTTCCTTATTTTCCACAAAAGCGGTGAATCATTCACCGTTTTTAGCTTATTTACTATTTTTTCTATATCTCATATATAATCTAACAACTACATAAAAATTTCAACAAATCATATATAATCTTAACAATCTGAAAATCCTAATAATCTATCCATACAATCCTAACAATCAAATAAAAATTCTAATAGTCCACGTATAATCGTAACCACCTCACTTTTTTCTATTTTTCATATAATTCACGTAAAATTCTAACAACCTCACTTTTTTCCTCTTTCCCAACTGTGTAATAGAAAATTATGAAGACGATTAATCGTTAACCGTCTTAATGAATGCAGTAAACGATTCACCACCTTTAAAAGGTCTTAGAGACTTTCAGAATGCGGTGAACGATTCACCGCATTTCGAAAACAAAAGTCCTACGTGGCTCCTATGTGGCGAAGAGGGTTAGTTTGCCAAATAAAAATTTGACATAATTATTTTGCAAATTACAAAATTTTAGAGGGTCATTTTGTAAAAAAGTCCGCCTATGATTTAAAATATATCATTTTAGTACATGTTGTTTCTTTTTTCTCTTTGCGTTACTTTTTTTGTTAAACCGGTGATAATGTTAGAACCATATGGTACTAAAATAAAAAATTGATAAACCACCAGGGAAGGGGAGCAGGTGGGGGTATCTGAAGTTTTTTCCGTATGCTTTAAGACTTTAACAGAGAAGTTAATGGAGGGGCCGACGAAATGGGAAAAACAAAACCACAGAATGTTTAAATTATACACTTTAAACTATAATGTACTAAAATGAGAAAGTGTTAAATCACATGAGGGATATTTGAAGTTTTTTCATAGAAGAGTAACAACTTGGGTAAAAGTGAACTCGTGGTGCAATTAGCCCTACCTTTTCATGACAATGGCTTTTTTCAAAACTCATTTTATATCCAACAGAAAGAAAATGGTAACACGCTATCGCTTCATTCTTCTTTTTTTTTTGTTTAAGTTGAAAATGTGACATAACTAGGTTTCAAACTTAGAACCTCAGGTGCCAATTCCATAAACCCTTTTGCCACTTGCGTTATGGACGGTCGGTAGAAATGAGTTTACCTAAAATTTAATGTTAATATATATAACTGGGCCTGTTTCTTATTAGATCGATCTTTTAGTTAGCAAGGTATCGGAGCCAATTCTAAACCCCTTCGACATTTGACGGATTTAAATTTTCGTAATTATATGATGGATTAATTCTTCATCTTTTATCTCATCTATCAATATCGATCTTTTGGTTAACAATTGATTTTAGAGAAATGATTCGGTACTTTATTTTATAAAAAATAAAAAAGATCCTAACCGTTGATTGAGTAAGGATAAAACCGTAATTTTATTATGTAGCAGGTTAACATATTTTTTAATATGAGGATATTTTAGTAATTAAACTAGAAAACATTATAAGAAAGTTTTCATGAATATTCCAATTAATTGATTATCTTAATTTTAGGCATTAATTGTGCATCAATTTAAGCATTAATGAAAGGAAATCTGAAATTCTTCCAATTTAGGTATTAATTTAAATTATAGATATTTAGAAATATTAATGTTTTTAAACATGTTGAGTTTAAAAATTTAAATTTAAATTTAAATAAAAAATTGTGCAAAATTATTTTAACGAATTTAATGTTCATAATAATAACGAATTGAACATATTTAATATGTTATAATATTTTGTATCACTTTAAATTCAACATATGTAATATTATAATTTTTAATATTTTTTTTTTTTATATTTTAGAATCAATTTTGTATCACTATTTAAAAAAAAACTTGTAATATTAGTAATTGTTTAAATACAACTAGTTTTGACATTATTTTTGTATTATTAATTTAAACATATTTGAATGTGGGTGAATATTTGAGGTCAACATATGTAATATATTTAAAAATTTTAATTTTTTTCTAATTTAGACTTTAATTGATTAGGAATATTGGGTATAATTCAATTTATTCTTAGAATAGAATTGTATAGGCTAAAAATTTAAATTCAATGTTAATTTTGTATCACTATTTAAATTCAATGTTAATTTTGTATCACTATTTAAATGTAGATTATTTATACATTTTATCAAGTTAGTCAATCTAGTTGATTTGATTTATTAAGGTGATTTTGACTTTCACCTTTAAAAATTTTCAACTTTTAGTCGATTTTTAAAATGTCAATTCCTTACCTTTTGGTTTGCAATTAGCTTCTTAATTTTTGTTATTTATTGTATAAAAAATTAGTATCAATGATTTAAAAATTAAAATAAAACAGTTGTTTCGACTGATCAAACTAAAATATATTCTATCAACTTTCTCAGTTCAACTTACTGAGCTGAATAATAAGAATACTTTAGAACCATTAGATGTAATACAAGTTTTAAAAATTTTATCCCTTAGAGATAATAAAACTTTTACACAAAATTTTAAATGAAAATTTAAAAAAAATTAAGATTATTGGTCAAAAAATAATTAAGGACTCGAATTCGAATCCAACTACCAATTACCTTTTAAAGCCTTGTCAAATAATTTGAAAATATGTGAATATGTGAATACGTATTTTAAAATTTTAAATTGAATTTAATATTTTGAGTTTAGGTTCTATTTCGGATTAACTTATTACAATTTAATTTAATACAATTTATCTATGGCTAAACAGGATTTAATAATTTAAAATTTTTATTCTTATTTCAAAAAAAATTAAACTCATTTCATTAAAAAGTATTAGGTATGGAAATAAATTTTAATGCATTATAGTTTCCTAAAATTAAACTCGTTTGCACAATTTAAGTAATTAAACAAAGAAAAAAAAAAATTACCTTTTAAAGCCTTGTCAAATAATTTGAAAATATGTGAATATGTGAATATGTATTTTAAAATTTTAAATTTAATTTAATATTTTGAGTTTAGGTTCTATTTCGATTTAACTTAATACAATTTAATTTAATACAATATATCTATGGCTAAACAGAATTTAATAATTTAATACAATTTAAAATTAATAATTTAAAACAAAGTTACTAATATTGTTTAAATTAAACCTTTGTGGCACAATTTAATACAATTTATTAAATTTTCTCTCTCTATCTATGGCTAAAGAGGAAAGGTAAAGAGAGAAAAAGGAAACACAAAAAGATAAAAAATTTTAAAAAATAAAAAGATAAAATTACTATATTATCCTTATATTAAAAGACTATAATGCCCATCTGAGAGGTACCTGGTGACCGGTACCTCTCACAAAGTGACCTGCTATTGCAGGTCACAATTTATGAAAAATTAAATCGTATCCGTTGATTAGAAATGAATGAACGGTGAAAAAAAATTACAAGTATAGAAGCACTACTCTTGATTTTAGCATTAAAAATAGTCAAGAGTAAATAGGGAAATTTTCTAATATAGTTATGAGGTATTGAACTTCAATCTCGAAAAGTAAAGTAATTAGGTTTCACAAATTGACAACATTTGAGAGAAATATCAGAATAGTAGAAAATTGAGAACCTCATTATCTATTACTAATCATTTTCATATATTCATAATTAAATCCTTTCTAATAAAAGTAAAAGAGAGGTCTAAATGCATTTATCTAGCACTATGAATCTTTGACCTAAATTACTTAGTTTAGCTTTAGAAGGAACTTTAAACTTATCACTATGATCATTAATGAGATAGCATGAGAAATGTAAACAACTCTTACAACTTGTTAATTAAATTATATAAAAAAAGAGAGTATAAGGTGAGGGTACAACTTTTATTATTGTCCCAAAAGTTTCACTTAAGAATCAAACAATATACAATTCTAAGGTAGTTCTGAAGCTAAGATAATTTAATTGTATTCACCACGTCCATCATGAATCTGTATCTCAGTTTGCCATTCTCGAGCCATCTCGTCGCTGTGTTCACCTCGTTTATCCATTCTGATTAAGTAACTCAAGCTTTTCTCCCAGCGAAGTTGATCAAAGGCGCACAAAACATAGCGAGTCCAAACGGAGCACATTACATTTTCGACACAGGCGTAGAAAACTCACATTCTACACAGGTGAACAAAACATCATTAAAATTCAATTATAGTTACAAGTTCAATCAACATAGGAATACAAGAATATGAGTATGGAGTCCAATTATAGTAGAAACAACGCAATTATAGTGCAATTGTGATTGGATTATATGGGAAAAAAAGAATTAAAAAAAGTTGAGAGATAGAGGATACGAAAATGAGATGCACATAGAGTTAAATGAATCAGGCAAGCATTACTGGCTTTGTCTTGAAGTAGCAGCCTTGCCGGGTGAGGCAGCGCCAACGCTTCTGGAGTTGAGCCAGGTAAGGCATATGATGACGATAAGGAAGGAAGGCCAGATAAGGCGTATGATGACAATGAAGAATATGAGCTCGAGGCCCTAGAGTTGCATTTTTAGGTCGCCGATTGTCCACATCACTGAGCACGCATCTCCCCTGATCTCCAGAGTGTGGATCCGTGGGCTACCGATGCAGTGCTCTAGAGGGCTAATCCAGTTATGTTCTGCACTCGATAGGACACAAAAATTTTGTTGAAAATGAACCATATATATTTTGATATTCCTCCAATCTCTCATTTAATTTGTAGCTCTACAATACTCCGTGTGGTCTAAAATATTGCCCGACTAAGAGAAATGATACAAAGTAGAAGTGGGAACACATTAAATATACAAATATCACACATATTATATTATCCCACTCATGCAATATGCATCTAGACTAGAGGCTGTAAGATCAAACCATTGCCATGATACAATCATTTCTCTATGGTCTATAACCCAATTTTCTATTTCAAAAAAATTTAGGATAAATTTCAGTGTACCCTCTGTAGTTTAGCGCAGTTTCATTTTGCCACCCTGTGGTTTAAAAATTTGTACTTAACTATTCTGTAATTTAGCATATTTTTTTATTTTGACATCATGTGGTTTAAAAAGTTACCCTTAACTATTCGAGGATTTTATTTTTGTTTCGCTGTAAGCATCTATCGTTAAATAGAATACCGCTCTGTAGCTTTTAAATTTTTTTTACTTTGCTACCCTACTTGATGGCAGATTTTTTTAGTAAAATATGAATAAAACTATGGGTTAGTTAAGTACAACTTTTTGAACCATAGAATGACAAAATAAAATGAGCTAAACCGCGGAAGGGCAAATTGATACAATTTAAACTACAAGATACTAAAGTGAAAAAGTGCTAAATCACGAGAGGGGTATTTAAAGTTTTCCTATCCTTACTGCCCAACTACATGCACTGACAAATTAAGGCCAATCAAAAGTTCGAATGGGTCTCGAAATATGAGGACACGTTCCCACTTCTGCAGCAAAAGATATGCGAGATGCCCGCCCTTGCCTTGCCAAATCTGCAATGACCTTTCGGGTGGGAGGAGGACGAGCCTGTGGCATACTACTCCGAAATGTTCTAAGGATCTCAAAAGAATTACTAGACCTATGAAAAGGAACTCTTGGCACTGCACCATGCAGTAAAGCATTGGCAGGTCTACCTCCTAGGCAAGGAGACAGTGGTGCACACAAACCACCGCCTGCTTCAGTACCTACAAACACAATCAAAATTGCAACAGGCACGTCACATAAAGTGAATGGCATACTTACAGCAATTTAATCTGGTGATCAAATACAAAAAAGGCGGTCAACAACAAATAGGCTAATATCCTATCGCGGCCGCCAATGGCAGCACTTTGGTTGTTGGTATCTATGCAAGTTTAGCCAAGTTTTTATAAGTATGCCGACATGTATGCAGAAGACGCTGATTTTGAGTGGCACTGGCTGACATCGAAGCAGGACACTTACTAAGTTTGTCTTGTAAGACAGTCTATTGTACAAGGGTGCACCGCTATGTGTACCTAAATATGGTGATCGAGTACAATAGATTCGGGAAGCCCTACTTCCAAAGTGGCAGGTCACCTTGGGGACAATAAAACTGTAGTGTACCGTGTGTTGGTGCACTCTCCCGGACTTTGGCCAAATAGGACCAAGTGCGGATGAGTCGATGTTGCGGCCATTTGAGGGAGTTTGGAAGAACTCCAGATCAATTGGAGGTGATTGGATGCTTGTTGGGAGTTATGGGAGTGAAACCATGAGCTTGGAAATAAAGATGAAGAAAAATAAGGTCTATTGCAATGAGGGGTATAAGTGTAAATATGTGAACTTTAGTGCTTAAGTTATTTCCCTTCCTCCTCCTATGAGAATTGGCTTTGAGGGGCATAAGTGTAAATATGTAAACTTAGTGCTAAAGTTAGTGCAAAGTGGTGAGGTGTACTCCAATGAGGGGCAAATTGGTAATTATTATAACTTAGTGTTTAAGCAACTTCCTCTCATTTCCTCATCCACTTTCACCCCTCTTATGAGAAACACTCTTCCTCTCTCTAGAAACCCCTCTCCCTCATCTCTCTTTTTTCTCTCAAGAGATTTCTCTAAGAAGTGGAGAAAAGCTTGCTTGGAGTTGAAGCTTATCTCTTGTGCACATCAAGCTTGGAAAGTATTTTTGATTAAGGTGAGTTTCTTAGGGTTTGAGCTTAGAGTTTGGTTTTGAGCTCTTTTTATAGCTTCTTTGAAGATCCTAGTGAATCCTAGCTTGGATGATCATGTAACACCAAGAAATTTTGGTGTTCTTGATGTGTGATGAGCCATAGGGCTAGAATTGGAGGTTTTTCTTATATCAAATTTTCGGTGAAATTGATCTTATATTTTCCTAATTGAAGGGTAAATCGACGCGTTGAAATGCTCGGAACGAAGTTTCACCGAGTCTACGAAAGCCAATCGTGGAAAAGTACTATTTTTACTTCGTTAGCTACAGTCAAGAGAAATCGGTGCGAATAAATTGCGCAACTTGGTTTTCCCACCTCGCGGCATCGACTTGAGGTGGGTGGTGCTATCCGGAACGGTTGGATTTCCTTTTATGTCTATGTCGCCATTATTGATCATATGTGTATATATGTGTAGAAACCATGCATTGTAGGGTTTTATTGTATTTATGCTTTCAAATTCCTTGCATGCTTCCTAAAGTAGAGTTAGACAACTTGGGTAAAGAACTCGGATATTGGATGCATGAGGATTGGGTCGTTGGACATTGGAACCCTATGAATGTGAGGAACTAGTATGTGAACTAGAGAACAATGTGAAATGTAGTGACATGAACTTGGTGGCATTGGGACTAGTTGTGTTTGATAGCACTTGTGACATTAGATGCTAGGGATTGGTAGATCCCCGTATATCATTACCTTGATTGGTAGGGTGTCCTCGGGATGAGAGGACTGGATCGTACTCACATTATCTGTTGGCTTGTGGTGTGTCGTGACATCACAAGTAGTGAGCTCCGGAGTTGTCACGTATGGGTTAACGTATCTACCCAGCATGCGGCCCTTGATTGGTGATAGTTCCCGTGGGCCCTGGTATTGTGAGTGAGCTCGACCTTCGGGTGAGCCGGTATGATTGGGTTAAAAAGATAGAATGTTGGTAAGCATCATGAGCATGACATTTTCTATGGTTACCCAATTTCATATTGTAGAGGTATAGTAGTTGCATTAGTTGTTTATTATTGTTATCTCTTCTAACTACTTATGCCTGATTAGACCTAGTGGGAAAGTCGGCGGGGTCGGCGGCTGAACCCACTGGGAACTTCTTTTAGTTCTCACCCCCCTTATTTTGCAGAGCCTAGTATGAGCGGTGCGGTCGAGGATCGTGGCAAGGGTATAGCGCCCTAGGTAGTGGACTTTCATGTATTAGCTTACCATGTGTATTAGTGTGATGCTTTTGTATTATGAGAGAACTTGTAGAAGCTTCACTTTGGGAGATGTAAATATATATGTCATTATATATGCATGTGTGTATATGTATGGAAATGATATATTTTGGGTCGATGTATGTGAAGCTTGAATGTTTTAGTTACAATAGTTAAGTATTTCTACCTCTCGCTCTTGTATTATTGCCCTCGTGCAATTCATGTATGTTGATTGTTTTTCTTGGGCAAAACTTGATGTACATGACGTTGTTGAGCCTTGGGCGGACAGGGGAGGTTCTGTCCGTTCGGCGGTTTGTGCGCTCGCCCGGACCGACCAAATTGGCGGTCGCGGGGTGTGACAAAAACCTTGCAGAATCTCCAGCGCTATGTTTACTGGCCTCACATGCAGAATGAATTGGCGCAATTTGTAAAGGGATGTGTACTGTACTGTACATCCAAACCCGCTAATCGCAAAGTGGGTCTGTACACCCCTCTTCCAGTACCGACTCGTCCTTAGGAAAGTGTTTTCATAGACTTCTTAGGAGGCTTCCCGAGGACCCGACAGAGACATGACTACCTATATGTGGTGGTCGATTGGTTCTCCAAAATAATAGTGCTTGTGTCGTGCAAGAAGACAATCACCAACAAGGAAGCTGTGCTGCTGTTCTTCCAACATGTTTTGACAAATTTTGGGCTACCAAGCTCGATTGTTTATGACCGGGACAACTGTTTCTTCAGCAACTTTTGGCGGTCTCTATGGTCTATGATGGACACAAAGCTAAAATAGAGTACGACTTTCCATTCTCAAATTAATGGTCAAACCAAAGTAGTTAACCGGACGATTGTATATCTGCTACGAGGGTACAACGCTTAACATCCCAAGACTTGCGATGAGAGCCTTCCTTACTTGCAATTCATCTTCAATCGAGTTATGCACAGTTCCACTAGCAAGACTCCTTTTAAGTGTGCTTAGGTTATTTGCCACAAAGCCATTCGACTTGGCATTCACGGTCGAGCAACCCCAGATCGCCAAGGAGGAGAGTTAAATGGTGAAGGCACGACACTTCTTGGAGAGCATTAAGAAAGTGCATAGCGAGGTA
Organism: Puya raimondii; assembly: GCA_016920855.1. NCBI lineage: Eukaryota > Viridiplantae > Streptophyta > Magnoliopsida > Poales > Bromeliaceae > Puya > Puya raimondii. The sequence goes on from JABWPP010000050.1 coordinate 140,688,234, forward strand.
GAGCGACAATTTCAAAAATCTCAATAGAAGTATAAAGAACGACATGACCAACATCGAGTGAAAGACGATTTCCAAGAGGGCAATCTCGTCTGGCTTGATCTCAGCAAGGAGCACTGAAAGACGAGTGTAAGAAGCTTAACCTATTTGCTATGGACCTTTCAAGATCCTACGCAGGATTAGCGAGAATGATTGTCAATTGGAGCTGCCCGCCTACATGAAAATGTATTCGGTCATCAATGTCGAGAACCTAAAGCCCTTCGAGCCATCGATGCTGGATGATGAGCCCGAAAAAATATTACCATCTGAAAAAGATCTTGTGGTAGAACGTGAAGAGTAGCTAGCTGAAGATACTAGGTCACAACCACACGTAAAGGTAAATGTGAATCCTTTCGTATTGGACGGAAAGGTCAAGAGTCAAGTGCCGCCTGGTGGTTCACAAAGAAAGCTGGGGAAACTCAATTCTTTCACTTGCTGCTTTAGATCCCGCAAGTGCTGACTCTTTTCAAAATTGGAGAGTCACGATTCGAGATGATCAAAATTTCGGATGAAGGGGCGTTAGTTCCAACGGTTGCAGATTAGACAGAGGCTGTTCCAACTACTTTGGTTGGGATAAGAATTGAGGCGGTTTTAGTGGATCGCAAGAAGTTTCGATAATGAAATAATTTGGATAAAAATAGAATAAGGAGGTTAGATGATTCTTTCTAACTATTTTGTTCTTATCTTCTTGTAAGCCTGAAAGTAGGGGTGAAACTGGGCCGGGCTTGGGTCGGGTTATACTATGCCCAAGCTCGACCCCAAAAAAAAAAAAAGATATCGGGCTTTGGGTCGTGCTTCTACCTAATTTTTTAAAAAAATTAAGGCCCGGCCCAGGCCCAAGCCCAATGCCCAATACCCATCGCGCTTTGTGGAGGCCCACTTTATGCATTTGTCACATAGTACAGATATATTTTTATTGTATAAAACTAAAAATAAAATAAAATATCCTCATATGAATAAATAATATATATTATATATAATATTAATTTATATGTATATAACTATAGATAATAATACGTACTATATATTTAGTTACATATATATATAATTGTATATAATAATACTATTTATAATATATCCTCATATGAGAACTAAATATTTAGTTATATGTATAACATATCATCATATGTATATGAATATATATCCTTAATAACACTATATCTATATAATATATTATATCATTTATTCCTTATATGGACAGATATATTATACATATAAAAACTAAATATCTTATTTTAGTAACTAATGTACTGGCTTTCAAGTCGGGACTGGGCCGGGCTTGGACATGTCCAAATAGACCCAAAATTTTTTCGGGTCTAAATTTTTAAGTCCGGCCCAGACCCAAAGTTATAATTTTGATACCCAAAGCCCGGCTCATATATGGCACATCGAGCCGGGCCTTCTTTAGGCAGTTCCACCCCTACCTGAAATACTTTTTGTATGTTTGTTTTCTAATATGATTTGAGGTATCCATTGGAAAGGACCTTGCGATATTGCTTTCTCCTCTCTAATATAGTTTCAGATATCCATCGGGGAGGCATTGTGATATTATTTCCTTCTCTTCCGACGAATTAGTCAAGGGTTCCCGGCATGGTGCCCTAGAAGGCAAATTTGGAGAGGTTCTACACTCGGTAGGGGACAAAACCTTTGTTGAAAATAGACCATATATTTTTTGATATTCCTCCAATCTCTCATTTAATTTGTAAATCTACAACACTCCGTATGGTCTAAAATATTTCCCGACTAAGAGAAATGAAGAGAAATGATACAGAGTAGAAATAAGAACAAATTAAATATACTAATAATCACACATATTATATTATCCCACTCATGCAATATGCATGCAATATGCATCTAGACTAGAGAGTAGAGACTTCTCTTGGCAATCACCAAGCTAATGTTGCAAGATTAACACATTGCCATGATACAATTATTTCTCTTCGGTGACTTGCCGTGATAAGCGAATTTTTTGTTTCAAAAATTTTAGGGTAAACTTCAATGTACCCCATATAGTTTAGCGCAGTTTCATTTTGTTATTCCGTGGTTTGAAAAATTGTATTTAATTATTTTATAATTTAGCATATTTTTTACTTTACATCATGTGGAAGTTGCGCTTAACCATCCAAGGATTTTATTTTTGTTTTGCTGTAAGCATCTATTGTTAAATAGGATACCGCCCTATAGCTTTTAAATTTTTTTTACCTTGCTACCCTATTTGATGGCAGATTTTTTTTAATAAAATGCAAATAAAACTATGGGCTAGTTAAGTACAACTTTTTGAACTATAGAATGACAAAGTAAAAATGAGCAAAACCGCGGAAGAGAAAATTTATACACTTTAAACTACAATATACTAAAGAGAAAAAGTGCTAAACCACATAAGGGGTATTTAAAGTTTTCCCCTTAAAGGGTAACAACTTGGGTAAAAGTGGACTCGGGGTGCAATTCGCCGTACCTTTTTATCACAATTGCTTTTCTCATAACTTATTTTATATCCAACAGAAACAGAATGGTAACATGCTATTGCTTCATTCTTTTTTTGTTTAAGTTGAAAATATGAAACAATTAGACTTTAAACTTAGAACCTCAGATACTAACCATCAACCCTTTTGGGTACTAACCATCAACCCTTTTGTCACTTGCGTTACGGACGGTCAATAGAAATAAATTTACCTAAAAATTAATGTTAATGCATATTTCTGGGCCCATTTTTTATTAAATCGATTATTTGGTTAATATGGTATCAAAGCCAATTCTAAGCGCCTTCGACATTTGACTGATTTAAATTTTCATAATTATATAATAGATTAATTCTCCATCTTTTACCACATCTATCAATATCAGTCTTTTGGTTTACAATTGATTTTAGCATTAAAAATAGTCAAGAGTAAATAGGAAAATTTTCAAATATAGATACATGAGGTATTGAACTTAGAATCATAAAAAGGAAAGTAAGGTTTGGCAAACTGATAGCATTTGATTAGCATATTAGAATACTACTAAAAAAATTGATAACCTTACTATCTGTGACTAATCTTAATCATATTTACATATTCGCCAATAAAAGTAAAGTACAATACTAAATGCGCACATCTACTTGTTTCTAAACATACTTTTACGCAGGGACGACGCTAGGATTTAATCACGAGGGGGGGCCAAAATATATACAAATAAAAATTTTAGCAGTTAAATAAAATTTTAACTACTCAAACTTTTAATAAAAAAATTTAGTGAGTAGATAATTAATGTTAAAAAATATTAAATTTATTTCTTTAATTTACACTTGCTTGCTTGACTTCTAATTATTTTTTTTGCATTATTCCATTCAAATGACTTAAGAATTAATTTTACTAAATCTAATAGTAATTTAGTTAGAGTTTAATTTTTTAAAATTTTTATTAGTTAAATAGTAACAACCAATGATTAATATCTAACAGAGTTATTAAATTTAGCATACTATTTTATTTAGTTAAATAAATTAACTCATAAAAAATAATTAGAAAGTTAAGAATGTATAAAATAAAATATTTAAAGTTGAAAGGACTTATTTCAAAATACACTATAATTAAGAGGTTCTTAGTATATTTTTACCTATAAACACACAAGAAGAGAGAGAAGTCTATACTAGTACTAATTTCTTTTTATAAGATGGCCTTTTTGTAAAAAAAATCTACTAGTTTTGGGCTTTTGTAAAATTGGGTCGCTATTTTCGATTTTGCAGATTCGGTCCGGATTTTCAGTAAACTGACCAAAATATCCTTCTTACTTTTTCTCTCTCCTCTTTTTTTCTCTCTCCTTTTTTTTTCTGTAGCTTTTTTTTTTTCTCTCCGAAGAAGGCGGCGGAGGCGGAGGCGGAACGCCTCGCCTCTGCCCCTCACGCCCTCGCCATCGCCCGCGCACCCCGCCCTCCTCGCCTCCGATCCCGTCGAGACTACGCCATTTTTTTTATATTTTTATATATTTTTTTTTACTTTTACCCTGGTAAAAAAAAAGAAAAGGAAAAAAAAAAAAAACATGGCGCAGGGGGCGCGTCCCCTGCGCCCCCCGGGCCGCGGGCGTGGGGCGGGGGCCCGGGCCGGGCCGGGACCGGGGCCGGGGCCGGGGCGGGGAGGGGGGGCGGGCCTGGCTGGCGCCCATGCGCCCTCGTCCCCAGGGGTCGCGCAGGGGGCGCGTCCCTGCGCCCCCCTGAGCCCGCGCCCCCAGGGGGCGCGTCCCTGCGCTCCTTGCGCCCGCGCCCCACGCCCCCAGGGGGCGCGTCCCCTGCGCCCCGCCACGACCATCGGGGAGGAGACCTCCATCGCCCCCCGCCTCTGCCTCTGCGCCGCCGCGTGCGCGCTCCCCGGCGGCGGGGGCGGAGATGGTCGCGTCCTCGTCGCCGACGCGCTGCTCCCGCTCGCCTTCGAAATCCTTGCCCGCAGGGAGATGGAGGAAGAAGAATAGTGCAACGAATGTGCAAAATGGTGCAATGAAGGTGTAAACTGGCACCAAAATAGTGCAACGAAGGTCAAAATAATGCAACTAAGGTGCAAAATAGTGCAACGCAAAGCTCGTTGCACTCTTCTTCTTCGTCCACCTTCATTGCACCATTTTGACCTTCGTTGCACCACTTTGGTGCCAAAATAGTGCAACGAAGATTAAGATGGTGCAATTAAGGTGCAAAATAGTGCAACGCAGAGCTCGTTGCACTCTTCTTCTTCGTACAACTTCGTTGCACTATTTTGACCTTCGTTGCACCGTTTTGATGTCAGTTTACACCTTCGTTGCACTATTCTTCCTCGTCCACCTTCCTCCGGGCAAGGATCTCGAAGGCGAGCGGGAGCAGCGCGTCGGCGACGAGGGCGCGACCGTCTCCGCCCCCGCCGCCGGGGAGCGCGCACGCGGCGGCGCAGAGGCGAGGGGCGATGGAGGTCTCCCCTGGGAACGCGGGGCGCGGGCTCAGGGGGGCGCAGGGACGCGCCCCCTGCGCGCCCCCTGGGGGCGCGGGCGCAGGGACGCGCCCCCTGGGGGCGAGGGCGCATGGGCGCCAGCCCGGCCCGACGCCGCCCCCCCGGCCCCGGCCCGGCCCGGTCCCCCGCCCCACGCCCGCGGCCCATGGGGCGCAGGGGGCGCGGGGGGCGCAGGGGACGCGCCCCTGCGCCATGTTTTTTTACCAGGGTAAAAGTAAAAAAATATAAAAAAATTGCGCGCGGGCGATGGCGAGGGCGTGAGGGACAGAGGCGAGGCGTTCCGCCTCCGCCGCCTTCTTCGGAGAGAAAAAAAAAATAGCGACAGAAAAAAAAAGAGGAGAGAGAAAAAAAAGAGGAGAGAGAAAAAGTAAGAAGAATATTTTGGTCAGTTTACTGAAAATCTGGACCGAATCTGCAAAATCGAAAATAGCGACCCAATTTTGCAAAAGCCCAAAACTAGTGAATTTTTTTTGCAAAAAGGCCTTATAAGATAGACCCATATATTATAAAAATTTATAAAAAATTTATAAACCATTAAAGAACTATAATGTAAATATTAAAAAGTTGAGGGGGGCCATGACCCCTTTGGGTCTCCACATAGCTCCGCACCTGCTTTTACGCCTTTTTAACCTAAATAATTTCATTTTAGCTCTAGAGAGGTAAGTTTACCTCATGATATTGGAAACTTAATTATCACTATGATTGAGAATAAGATAACGTGAGAATTGTAAACAATTCCTACAAATTGTTGAGTAGATTATATCAGAATAAATAGTATAAGGTGATGATGACTATTAGAAGTTGTAACTTCATAAACCAAAAAGTTTATGTAAGAATCAAACAAGTAACATGTAATTATGGTTTCTGAAATTGCTGAGAAAAAGAGAGAAGAAATAGGCTGGAGAATAGTTAAATGGGAAGAAAAGAAGAAAAACGGAATAGAAGAGGTTTTTCTCTTCTCTCATTCAAACTAACCCAATTAGGAGCAATTATGTCCTTTTACTTTAAATTTTATTGAACGAATTAAGATTTGGCTAATAGTTACCAAGCTCAATAGAAATTTTACATTTTTAATTGGTAAAATTACCAAACTACCCCTGATAATTGGTATAATCTTAAACCAGCTCACATTTTATGACTGCATTAACGACTTTTAGAAAAATTACAATAACTCTTTCGTTCGATATCCGTTTAAGGCAATTCAAGCTGCATTAGAAAGATAACTCGAAGATTTTTCTAAGACATTCAATAATCTAGTCAAAAGTTTTCTCAATGTGACTATTTGCGGTGGCAGATTAGACTCAACTATTTTTGACATCTTTATTCTAAAATCATTCGTTTTGATTCAATTTGAGTTCAAATTAAATAAAACTTAGCCAAAATCTCTCTAAAATCATTTTAAAATTTTTTAAAACCTTTATAGTTGAAATTTGGGGCGTTATAGTGCAAAACTTTTATTGAAAATGGATCATATATTCTTTTGATATTCCTCCAATCTCTCATCTAATTTGTAGCTCTACAATACTCTGTATGCTCTAAAATATTGCCTGACTAAGAAAAATAAAGAGAAATGATACAGAGTAGAAGTGGGAACAAATTAAATATACCAATATCACACATATTATATTATCCCACTCATGCCATATGCATCTCGACTAGAGACTTCTGTTGGCAATCACCAAGCTATGCTGCAAGATCAACACCATTACCGTGATACAATCATTTCTCTATTCTGTAATTTAGCATGGTTTTTACTTTGACATCATGTGGTTTAAAAACTTACACTTAACTATCCAAGGATTTTATTTTTGTTTCGCTGTAAGCATCTATCATTGAATAAGATACCGCTCTGTAGCTTTTCAAAAAGTTTATTTTGCTACCCGATTTGATGGCAGCTTCTTTTTTTTTAGTAAAATACGAATAAAACTACATAACTTTTACTACGCCGCTATTTCTGTTCCGTGAAGAAACCAAACAATGTTTACCAAATCAAGACCATCCCTTTTAAGTTGCAATTTCTGTTTGAGTATTTTTTATTATTTATTTATTTATTTTATTTTATTTGGTTTGATGGAAAGAACTTGATTAAAACAATAAAAGACTTTAGAGATCCATTTTCAAAAAAAATGAAAATAAAAACTTCAAATACCCCCTATGGTTTAGCATTTCTCACTTTAATACCTTGTGGTTTAACGTTCTCTTTCCATTAACATTTTCGTTAAACTAGTTATAACGTTAAAACACATGACACTAAAGTGAAAAATTGGTAAACCACAGGGCGGTATCTGAAGTTTTTTTTTATATGCTTTAACGAAAAAGTTAACGGAGTGACTGACAAAAGTAAAAAGCGAAAATATAAGATAGTAAAGTAATATACTTTAAATCACATGATAATAAAGCGAGAAAGCGTTAAACCATAGGAGGGGTAGTTGAAGTTTTTTCCATAAATGGGTAACTACTTGGGTAAAAGTTGACTCGGGGTGCAATTAGCCCTACCTTTTTATCACAATAGCTTTTCCCAGAACTTACTTTTATATCCAACAGAAAGAGAGTGGTAACATGCTATCGTTTCTTTTTTTATTTTGTTTAAGTTGAAAATGTGAAGCAACTAGGTTTCAAACTCAGAACCTCCGGTACCAGCAACTTGCATTACGGACGGTCAATAGAAATGAGTTTACCTAAAAATTGATGTTAATACATATTTCTGGGCCCGTTTCTTACTAGATCTATCTTTTGGTTAACATGGTACCAGAGCTAATTCTAAATTCCTTCGACATTTGATGAATTTAATTTTTTGTAATTATAATGGGTTAATTCCCCATCTTTTACCTCATCAATAAGGTTTGGCAAAATGATAGCATTTGATTAGAATATTGGAATACTACTAAAAAAATTGATAACCTTATTATTTGTGACTAATCTTAATCATATTCACATATTCGCAAGCAAATCCTTTCTATAAAAATAAAATAAAATATTAAATGCGGACATCTACTTAGTTTTTAAGCACACTTTTATGCCTTTTTAACCTGAATTAATTAATTTTAGCTCTAGAAGTAAGTTTACCTCATAATATTGGAAACTTAATTATCACTATGATCAAGAATAAGATAACATGAGAATTGTAAACAATTCCTGTAAATTGTAAAGAGTATAAGGTGAGGATGAATATTAAAAGTTGTAAATTGTTAGACCAAAAATTTTACTTAAGAATCAAACAAGTAATATACAATTCTAACATGCAATTCAAAAAGTTTACTTAATATCTCCACTATTTCGATTTTTCTTTTTCCTTTTTTTCTTTTTTTGGTTGGAGAATTAAATGCATGCCATATAAGGACTTAGTTGCATAGGTGGGGAATTAATTATTAGGTTTAAATGGATAGATAATTATGGGTACATCAATTGCAACTATACCCAATCCATATATACTGTGGCTACAAGGAAAATTTTATCCATATAAGGTAATAAATCAAATGAACAAAAATAGGTTATAAAATTTATTTATACACATAAGTTTAGAGTTGATACGAGCCGAACACGAGAGAGCTGGGTTTGATGTCGGGTCAAAAGTAATTCGAACATGTTCGTGTTCGAATCAAACTTAAAACGAGCTGAAAAACTCAGTTCACTTTCGGCATGAAATTAATCAGACTTGGCTTGAATTCATTTCAAACCAGTTGAATTCAAGTTTAATAAAATATTAAGGTAAAAATATACAGAACTTATATGAACTATGGACTATTTTGATTTGGCTATTCAATCTTTCAAAATTTTAATTTTACTATTCAACTTTTCAATTTGTTTGATTTTGATTAGTCAACTGCACTTTCACTTTAAAATTTGAATGCTTTGATTATTTTTATAGGTTTAATTAGTATATTTCATGCAATTTTTATGTAACTAGTTTAAATTTTAAGATCAAGGTGTCGTCGACTGCGTCAAATTAAAAAAATTAAAAGATTGGATAGTAAAATTAAAATTTTGACATTTTGAGTAATCGATTCAAAATATTTCTTAGTTCAGGTAGGTTCTATATATTTTTACCAAATATTAAATTAACTATGAATTAGTATATATTATTACTAATTTATTATTATTGATTGCTGATTTTCTTTCTTTTTTTTTTGAGGTAAACACTTGTTTTTGTTCTTAGTATTACTAAAACTTAAAAATATTAATATTTAAATTTGCTACATATAAAACTAAAAATAATTTTTATGCATTTTATTTATTTATATTTGAGTTATATCGAACCAAACAATAACGAGCTTGAGTTAGCTCATGTTTGACTCATTTTATTTCGAGCCGACGAAATAAGCTCTTATTCGACTCGTTTATTAAACAAGGGATCTGAGTTAGAACCAATTTAATTTGAGCTGAGCACGAACTGGCCTGCAAATAATACTACTCGCACATTATACCCTATTACTTAAATAATTTTGGAAACAATTTAAATGTTTCAAATCAAAGAACAATAACTAATGGTTCATGTGATACCAAAATATAACAAGAAATATTAAAGAAACTAATTTTGAGATGTTACCTAGATATATAGATGTGTTTAGAATTAATTGTTTATTGTCAACCTATCATAAATTAGTAATTAAGCCATTACATATATTGATTAAAATGAAGCACAAATTAAACTAATTTTTAGCACTTCGCTTTTGGAATAAAAAAGCATGCATAGTCCTTAATTTTCATTAATTAATATCAAGTAGAAGCTATTTAATGAAACAACTTTATTAATTAGGTCCATTAATTATTTCTATTTGTTGGCTATAATATAGGCACATGAAAAATACGTTGGGTTAATTACACCTATTCTACGGAAACATCCTATTAATTAATCAACACAATGACATAAAATGCATGCAACAAACTACTCAAGTGCTATTCTACTGCTCCCAATTATAGGTAATAGTTAAATGAAATATATATGATGGATTAATTCTTGTCAAAGAGAAAAAAAAGATCTTTTAATTAATACGTGAAAAAATTTTACGTGGTTCTGTCACTCTATCAACAAATTAAAATATAGCAAAATGATATAATATTGTAGATAAGCGTCAGTATCAACTCTATACGTACAGAAATTTTCTGCGCACACTCTATATGCAAACAAACACTGAGAGCTAGCCATTGAAAATTACAATATTGTAGATCAAGTAAATTGGATTTATTTAGCTTAATCAAATTTTGATTAATTTGTTGGGTGACAAATTAAGATCATGCAATGAACTTTTTCTCCAAAAAACATGCATGCATGGTTCTCCAAAATTCAAAGTTGCAAAAAAAAAAAAAAAAAAACTATAAACCCCTTAATAGTTTTACAATTTTTTACTGATGTATATATATGTGGCAGTTTCTTAGTAGTTTATTTTCTCCACTGAATTATCATTCTATATACTCATCACTTAAATCACTTCTCTCATAAATTACCACGTTATAAGCATGCAAGGGAAAAGTTTAAGATTTATATGTGTGAGTATAATATTGCTAGTTTAAAAATACAATTCATACCATTAAATATTGTGTCTTATAATCTTCAAGTAGTTCTTTTATTGAAAGCCATAATTTTCAAAAACTTATTACTTAATTAAAGTTAAGTTGACACATACAGAATCAACAGTAGTGTAGAAACATTATTACCCATTAGATGCATTATTATTGAAGGATTATAATTTTTTTACAGTGTCTAAGTTGTATTTATAGTTAATTCAAGTATTGTAAACCATATCTAACAATGTATATATATTTACATTTTGAAACCTTGGTAATAAAATACACACCAATAAAATAAATTTTTAAGATCTAAAATTCAAATTTCAATCATTCATTACTTTTTTAAATGAAAATATAGAAGCAAATAATTGTATAAATATTTGAATAAGATTTTGGGTCATATATAACGCAAATTAAGTTAAATTGTTTGGGACTTAAAATAAGAAAGAGAATTAATCCCTTCACTTCACTTAATTAATCAGTCACTTTGACAATGTAAGGAAAGACGGTTTAATCAACTATTTATTATTATTTTAAAATTAGTATATTCATTACAAGTGACAAACACTCGATTAAAGCATATTTCTATGGAAAAGTTCACATATTATTATTATTATTTTTTAATCTTTTTTTGACTCGTATGTATATATACGGTAATCATCTATGGTAACCCCCCGCGGTTTATCTCATTTTCACTTTATCGTCCCGTGGTTCATGTTGTACGTATTTTGCCTTTCTGCGATTAATTTAGCGTATTTTTCACTTCACTATCATGTAATTTTTTTAATAAATATTTACTTTACCATCCTATTTTATATAGAATTTTTTAATAAATTAAAAATTAAACCACAGCAGAATAAATCGAAGCAAGTTGCCATAATTTTTTGCCATAAATGTCACACCCCTCTCTCCAACCATATATATGTATATATGTATCTCCAAAACCCTAACTACAAAAAAAGAAAAAAAAAAAGAAAAAAAACTCCATGAATTTGTCTAATATTAACATGCTAAGCCTCATCCTCCTCTTCTTTGCGCTAACCACCATTCCTTCACTCTCTCTCCCTATCATAACCTCATGCAACCAAACCCCTTACCCTAACTCATGCACTTCTTTCATGCAATCCCTTCCTCCCCCTCCTCACCAAACCCTAACTCAACTCGGCTTCCGCGCCGCGCTCCTCCGCGCGACGCTGAACCGCGCGGCTCGAACCCGTTACCTCTCGTCGCTGCTCCGCCCAACGTCGTCCGCTGCCGACAGCAGCCCTCGGCTCCTCGCCGCCGCATGGGCAGACTGCCAGCAGCTGTACGACAGCACCGTCCACCTTCTGGCGCAGTCTGCCGCGCCGACCGTCAGCTCCCAGTCGCGCCTCAGCGCCGCCGCCGCCAGCCTGCGCGCCTGCCGCCGCGGCTTCGCCGAGCTCGGACTGTCTGCCGCCTGGCCCGCCTCCCCGTTTTCCGGCACCAACCTGTCGCGGTCCATCAGCAACTTGCTCGCCGTCAACGCCGCGTTGGCGCCACCGATCGACAGCGACGGTTTTCTCAACCGGCGGCTCCTGCAGCACTTCTCGGAGGCGGCGGCGGCTGCGACAGACGCCGACGTCGTGGTGGCGAAAGACGGGTCGGGGGATTACCGGACGATATCGGAGGCCGTCGCTGCCGCCGCCGCAGCGGCGGGGAGGAGGAAGAAGGGCGATGTCGGGGCGGCGCGGCGGTTTGTGATTTACGTGAAAGAAGGGGTGTACGATGAGAATGTGCGGATAACGTACGACGTGCCGAACCTGGTGATGATCGGAGACGGCGCCGACCGGACGGTCGTTACCGGGAGCCGCAGCGTCCGCGGCGGGTCCACGACGTACTCTTCCGCTACGTTCGGTGAGTTCTTAGTTTAACTTTTTAATATTTAAATATACATTATATAAAAATTATTATTAATAGAACAGATAGATATGTATAATTTGTTATAGCAGCTACGGCCAATCAGCTCTACTCAAAGGGCTCTCAATTTTGGGACTCTATTTAGTTGTTTGGTCTTGCGCTATAGCATGGGTATCATTTTTTTTAATTTTTTTTTAAAACATATATATGGAACTTATCCGGTCTATTGACCGTTTTGATTCGTCTATCCAATTTTTTAAAATTTTAATTTTACTATCTAATCTTTCAATTTGTTTAATTTTAATCGATGAACGATACTTTGACTTCAAAATTTGAATGCATCGTTTATTTTTATAGATTTAGTTAATATATTTCATACAATTTTTAAAACTATAAATTTATTAATATAAGTAATTAATTTAAATTTTGAAGTCAAAGTACTGTCGGTTGACTGAAATCAAATAAATTGAAATCAAATTTTGAAAGGTTGGATGGTCAATTCAAAATTGTCCATAGCTCAAGTAAGTTCTGTATATAGTATTTTTTTTAAGAAAAAAATATATAAAATTAAAGTTGTATAAAATATAATACTAGCGGTGGCCGGCGACGGGTTCATCGCGCGAGGTATCGCCTTCGAGAACACGGCGGGGCCGCAGATGTACCAGGCGGTCGCGGCCCGCGTGGAATCGGATCTCGCGGTCTTCTACCAGTGCAGCTTCCGGGGCTACCAGGACACGCTCTACGTCTTCTCTCGCCGCCAGTTCTACCGCGAGTGCGATATCTACGGCACAATCGACTTCGTCTTCGGTGATGCCGCCGCCATCCTCCAGAGCTGCAACCTCTACATTCGGAGGCCGTTGCACGGCCAGATGAATTCCGTGACGGCCCAAGGGCGGTCCGACCCGAACGAGAACACCGGAATAATCGTTCACGGTTCGGCGGTGGCGGCGGCGGAGGATCTTAGGGCGGTTAGCGGTGCTTTTAAGAGCTATCTAGGGCGACCGTGGGGAAGCTACTCGAGAACGGTGTTTATGAAGACGTCAATGGACGGGTCGATCGATCCGGCCGGGTGGCTCCCGTGGAGCGGGAGCTTCGGATTGAACACTTTGTACTACGGCGAGTACTTGAATTCGGGCGCGGGAGCGGACACGAGCCGGAGAGTGCGGTGGCCCGGATATCACGTCATGAGCACCGTCGAGGCGTTGCAGTTCGCCGTCGGGACCTTCCTGGCCGGCGGCGCGTGGATCGTCGCGGCCGGGGTCCCGGTCACCTTGGGTCTTTAATGTGAAATATAGATAATCCTCTTCAATATATCCTATGTTAGACTTTACTTTCTAGATAAGAAAAATATTCACTTAATCGTTACAAGATCAATAATATCTTGTCAGATTATAGTGTTAAAAAAATAGTGAAATGACCAAATATTTTTTTTTTCTCCTCAAAGGGGTAAGTGTATATTTTTTTTTTATCTGAGAGATTAAGTGCTAACAATATTTGACATAATATATTGTAGAGGGTAAAGTGTATTCTGGCCTTTTTTTTTTTTAGGATTAATTTTATACAGGTCCCTACAAACATAGTGAATTATAAATATATTCATACAAAGTTCAACTTCTATATGTTGTCCCTATAAAAGTTCTAATGTTTTTAAATATGTTCATGCCGTTAGAATCCGTTAAAAAAATTTAGTTAACCAGAAGTTAAATACTTAACCATGGTTAGTTAATGAGATAACTTTACATTTTTACCCCTCTTATATTATATCTTCTTCTCTCAATCAAAATCCTAGCAATGGGTACTCTTCTTCCTCTTCCTCTTTCTCTTCCTCTTCCTCTTCCTCTCTCTCCTTCGTGCTAGTTTCGAATTCATAACTAAAACTTCTCCATCTCCATTAATTCATGACGGGTGTTGCTTCGTCCATATCAAACGCGTGTTACTTTTTCATTCAATTTCCTCTATAGTTTTTTTCTTTTTTTGCTCAAAAGAAAATGTTTAGGAGAAAAGGAGTGAGAAAAAAGGTTGCAACAATGGTGGAATTGGTTGGATTTTAAAAAAGAAGAAGATGAGGAAGAAGATGACCATTCAGCTTTTGAAGGGACATATTTGTGATAGCAAAATTGACATTTCACTTATTTGCTGTTAAAATATAAACAGTTCTCTAACGGTAACAAGCCAGAGGAACATATTTGAAAATATTAGAAATTTTGTAGGGACAACATATGAAAGTTGAACTTTGTAGCGATATATTTGCAATTCATTATATTTGCAGGGACCTGTGTACGTTTAACCCTTTTTTTAATATTTAAATTGTAACACTTTAACATTTGTAAAAGGAAAATTCCTCTTCAAATGTACTCAATAATAAGTGTAGTTGTAAACAAGCCAATAAGTCTTGAAATAAGGTATATATTTTGCAAGGGTTAATTTCTTTTTCTCTCTTTAATTTATTCTTATGAAGGTTCTATTGTTATCTAAGTATATTATTTTGGAGATCTTAAATTATGTTACCATAAAATCAACTAATTGGTACTAAACAAAACAGAAATAATCTACAAACGTAACAAATTTTTTATTTTTTGAATAAAATTTTGTATATAAAAAATGTAAGAGTGGACAGTGAATTACTTGCAATTTATTCATCTAAGATCTTTACTTGACAACAAAAAAATAAAAACTTAAAAATAAACCGCCATCTATCACTTAGCCAGATGTATCGTAAGCAAACCAACTATAACGATAAAAAAAAAATCATTTCTCCGACGCATCAAATTATATAAAATTAATATTTAGAAAAATAAAAAAGAGGACAACGATGCCAAACGAGCTTAGGTATACATCTACTATTTGCATAAAATTGAAGTTACTCATTTCTATCAAATCAATTCTCTTAATTAAGGAGTCATCTAATTTATACCACATGTGGTATCTTTACATAAACAGAACTAAATATTGATATTGGGCATCTTCATTAATTAAAGAATGTAATATTGCATCAAATTAATTAAGAAATGAAAAATAGTTCAAAAAAATTAGTTAATTGATAGTGAAACATTTCAAATAGCTCCTCACCTAAACCAAAAATTGTACAATGTTCTAGATTTTTTGTACTTTTATGTTCTTTGTTACAGTTGTATAAGCCAACCTACAATTGTTAGGACCACATAGAGCGATATATATGCACATATATAGTACTATATATATATATATATATATATATAGAGTTGAGCTAGAATACTCTTAAGAGTATTCTAGCCATATTACTCCTACGTCGTTTTCGATGTTGGGACATTCGAATCGACGATCGGCTCCGTTAGAATTGATCTAGAGTATTTGAAGTATCTAGAAAATAAGTTTCGCGATTTTTCGATATCATTTGCCTGGTGATCGAAAGGGCTCAAAATCAATAATTTTCAATGGTCGTTGTGAGCCGTTTGCAAGTTTAACGGTGTAAAATTATTCAAATCACATGAAATTTTGATAGAAAATTTTTTATACTATATAAAACAAGATCAATATCTTTGATCCAGAATTTTAGAGTAATATTATCACATTTTGTCAAATTTTTATTTTCAGCCATTGATTTTGAACTTTTTCGATCACCAAGCATATATATATATATATATATATATAGTAATGTTCATCTCCAATTTGCTTGTCCTTGTACTTGATTATTGCATTAAAGAACATTTTCCCTCAACTATCTAAGTTTGCCTTACAAAGCTAAATGTGTTGTGTGTGTGTGTGTGTGTGTGTGTGAGAGAGAGAGAGAGAGAGAGAGAGAGAGAGAGATATGAGCAAACCCTAAATGGCAATAAATGTATTATATTCCTTGAAAGATGGGTTAATCATTTCGATAAATAATGGCCCTTCATGTATATGCAAGATAACCCGCCATTAGTAATACGAGATATCCACCACCCTGCTCGATAATATTTTTGGATTAATCTTACACCATTTGTAATTCTACATTACCGACCAGATTACAGACTGAATGAACCAAACACAGTAATCCTAACAGTATTATCTGTAATCCTGAACCCGAACCAAACACGCCCTAATGGTAAAGGAATCAACCGGTAAACAATCTAAAGTTGCATAAATCTTTCAATTAAGTTAAAACTTCTTGTAGCTAGCCTCTCTTTTAACCTGGAGAGCTAAACACTCTTATAAAGGGTAAATTGCACTGTTACCCCCTGTAATTTTGGCAGAGTTTCATTTTACCCGGCCCCCCTAAATTCCTAAAATGAATATCGAATATTCCAAACTCTAATACATCATTCATATTCCTCCTTCCATCAATTTCTTTCGTTAACAGGAATTGATTGAAGGGAACGACCGCCCGCAAACTCGCAAGCGTCCCCACCTATGCATTTGCTTCAAATCTTGTTACACTAGCATCACCCTGACTTTTTATGTGCCTCAAGCCGAAATTGTCAAGCCAAAATTGTTCTTCTCATTGGGTGCGTTTGGTTCGAAGTCGGAATCGGTATCGGAATCGGAATAAGAATAAGCTGGAAACGGAATCGGAATGATTCATTACCTCATTCTGTTTAGTTCGCCACCTGAATCGGAATCGGAATGAACCATTTCTTTCGTCAGTGTTTGGTTCAGATAGATATCAAAGACGTAATCAAATTAATATACCAATTTTATCTTTATAATATATTAGTTTAAATTCAAACTGAAAATTTAATATAAAAAATTTACGTCAAAATTTTAAATATATTTTTTTTTAAAAATAAAATTTGAAATTGAACGGATAATTCAAAATATAAAAATAAATTTTGATTTATTCAAATTCAAACTTAAAATTATAATTTCAATTTCAATTTGAATCCATAAATTTAATTTAAATTTTAAATAAAATTTGAATAAAACTTTAGATTTTAAATTAAATTTAAATTCAAATTCAAATTTATAAATTAGATTCGAAATGCTTGATTTTTTTTTTAATTTAAGTTCAAATTAAAATTAAAATTTATAAATATAATTTTTAAACTTAAACTTATGTTTTAATTAAAAAATAAGCTTAAAAAAATTAAATTTAATCCGAACAAATCAATTCCGCCCGAATTGAGTTTCCTAGGCCGGATTGGAGAAAAGGGTAATTGGGGAGATTCTCATTCACTCGGGAATCGGAATCGGAATGAAAATTTCGCATACCAAACACCGACAAACGAATTCGTCCATTCCGATTCTGATTCCAGGGTGAAAAAGGGGCGAACCAAACACGCCCAATTGAGTTTCTTGATCTCGAGTACTTCATGGCTTTTTTCCCTGATCGATTGTCCGAAGAATCTCTTTAACCTTACACGTGCTCTGATACTCATTGTTGGAATTCGAAACTTCGCTATGACATTGGTTTTCGAGATTGCACTACATGGATAGGAAACTGTTTAGTAATATATATTTCAATCTGATAGAAAATTATATATTCAAGAACATATGCATGAAAAGTATATGTAGTTGACGAAAAAGTGGGAGCTTATACTTGGCTTTGATCCTATGTTAGTCAAAATAGAAAATGATCCAAAAATATATTTAACACTTAAAAAGAATAGCATTTAAAGACACATTTTTCAGTAATTAATGATGCTTAAAAGCATTCCAACATAATCTACCATCACATTTGAAAGCGTCGTCAAAAACATCGACAAATGAAGAGTCCCTACATATATAACGACGATTATGCCATGCGTCGGTGAAAAAATTTGACGTTTTAAAGCGTCGAAAAATTAAAAATACTGTTCATATAATGATAGGCTATCATTTTTTGCCCTACTGTTCGAAGAATACGACCACGTCATCGCCGTGTCGAACAAGTCACTACTAGAAATCTATTCTTTTTCAGCAATAAATACTGTTGCAATTGATAACTATTAGTTGCAATAATGATTTTTTTTTGCAGCAAACAAGATTGTTGCAACAACTCTTTTGGTGATAAATGGCTAAATAATATAATTTGTATTATCACAACGGCACAAACTATTACAATAAAATATATTTTATAATAATTAATCTTCGGTGTAATTAAATTAATGTAATGGAATAAAATTGTTACAGTGAGTGTTGGAGACCAGTTGAAGAAGGGCAGGGCTATTATTACTTAATTATTAATGATTACATATCTTCTTTTTTTTCCTTTGAATGTGAGCGATCTATTTATTAACCCATCTACTTCTTTAGTTACTTTGGTTGGCCTACTAAATGTTTTCTTTTTTTGAGAGAAAGGTAGCAATCTACCCGCTTCATTCATTAAAGAAATGAACTAAGCAATAGAGGTGAGACAGCGAGGTCTCGGCACGAACGCCAAAAAAAAAAAAAAAAAAAAAAAGCACACAGACACAGACACACACACTCACACGCACACGCACACTAACTCCTAGTATTGTCAAATAGGCACACACACGCACCCTAAAGCCTAGGATTGGCAAGGTACTGCTCCCAAAGTTGCGATAGCTGTATGATCTTGTTCACTGCTATAATCGGATTCGGTTGCGCCTGCCGAAAGACCACACCATTCCTAATCTCCCAAACGGTCCACCAGCAGGCTGCTAAGCCGGTTAGTCCCTTCCTCCACGATTGCGTACCGAAATGATTCGTCCATCTATCCCAGGCCACGGTCACGTCATCACTCCAAACGATAGGTTGTACATCCTCCAAGGTCATCACTGTTAGGAATCTCGAGAAAACACATCGTGTAAATAAGTGGTCTATGGTTTCCTCTTTATCCCCACAGAGCACGCAATCAGTAATGCCTGTCCAGCCTCTCCTGGCAAGATAAGCTTTAGTAGGAAGTATTTTCTTGAGAATGAGCCAACATAATACTTTCACTTTAAGGGGGCAATGAAGTTTCCAAATCCGACGAGCTCGGTCGTCTCTCATGCCTCCGTCAGACAACACCGAATAGGTGGATTTCACCGTGAATTTTCCATCCGGGCTCCATCGCCAGTGCACAGTATCTATTCTCCTGTCGATTTTAAAATCAGAGACCTGCTCCCTAAGGGCTTCTAGACTTAAAACCAAATCGTGTCCATTAAGGTTAATATTGCTCAGGATCTTATTCCAATCCCAGTCGTCGTTTGACGTGTAGTCGCTGATGTTCACGCTTTTGCGATTCGTTAAGCTGTATACCTCGGGAAACGATAATTGAAGAGTGACTCCCCCGCACCAGCGGTCCGACCAAAAGTCGATAGTCTTCCCGTTCCCCAGCTTATAGTAAACTCCCCATTTGAAAACATCTCTCTGACTGATTACACCCTTCCACCAATAAGAGTGAGGTCTGAAGGCTCTACCCTCTTTAAGTGGTTTTCTCCGCCTGTAGTACAAAGTATGAATAAGTGTGTTCCACTGAAGCTGAGGCATATTAAAAAGTTTCCACCACCAAAATCCCGAGACCTCCTTCTTTCTTACTCCTACATATGTTTTTCCAAGCTACTAGGCATCCTTCCCTGGCGAATTGCTTCCTCCATGCCAGAAAAAGTCTCTGCGTAGGGATTCAATACGCTTGATCACCCAGTTCGGTGCCTTGAACACCGTCATCATGTACAGGGGGAGGTTTGTTAACACCGAATTCACCAAAATAAGTCTGCCCCCTCTGGACAAGAGTTTCGCCTGCCAACCATCAATCCTAGTCTGGATTTGGTTGATAATTCCCCTCCATACCTCCTTAGACGGGGGCCTTGCAGATAGTGGAAGTCCTAAGTACTTGGTAGGGAGTGTCCAACCCTACAGTCGAGTATATTCGCCAGCCTTGTTGCTTTCCCCTCACTCAGCCCAGTGTAATAAAGTTCGGACTTCGTCCTATTGACCTTCATTCCAGAAACCCATTCGAAGAGGTGCCATAGAAATTTGAGGTTTCTCATGTACCTTTTCTTAGCCTCACAGAAGAAGAACATATCGTCCGCAAATTGTATTAGAGTTACTCTAGCTGTGTCCGTGGGTCCCAAGCCTTTAAAAAGGTTATTTGAAATCGCCTGATTCGTTATCCTTGCAAGACAATCTGCCACCAAAAGGAAGAGAAAAGGAGATAACGGGTCCCCCTGCCTAACCCCTCTTTTTGTCTTAATCCAATTGGTTGTGTCACCATTGACTAAAACGGCTACCTTGGCGTGGCATATACACAGCTTCATCCATCCACACCACCTTTCGTCAAATCCCCACCATTCTAAAATACTAAACAAGAAGGACCAGTCGATTCTATCATAAGCTTTTTCGAAGTCCACATTTATGCCGACTTCTTCAATGTTATGTTTACCACCCCATCCTATGAGTTCACTGACTGTTACAAAAGCATCTGTGATGTTCCTTCCCTTCAGGAATGCAGATTGAGTGGGAGAAATCAAATCAGCCATAATCGGCTCGAGACGATTGGCTAGAACCTTGGATATAATCTTCTGAATACCATTTAGAAGACTTATGGGGCGAAAGTCGCTCGCTTGCGTCGGCCCTTCTCTCTTAGGGATTAAACAAATGTAAGCAAAATCAATGGGTCTGGTGGACAGCCTCCCCTCAAACATCTCCTCGAATATATTCGCGATGTCACCTTTTAGTGTATCCCAGAAGGTCTGATAGAAACTCAGTGGGAAGCCATCCGGGCCTGATGCCTTATCCCTCCCAAGATGGAAGACCGCCTGCTTGATTTCATCAATAGTAAAAGGTCTAGTTAACAACGCCAAGTTCGGTACCGATACTCGATTCGCTTTGAATAGCCCGCTCCAATCCCCGAAAGAAGTAGGGGTCGTCGCCTCGGGTGTGAATAGCTCCTTAAATTTACGATAAAAGTAGTTCATTTTATCCTCTTCGGTTAATATTAAATAAAGATGGTAGTTCGTTAGTAAAGTAATTAGGTTTTGAACTTAGCTGGAAAATGTGGAAAGGAACCAAAGATGCTAATTAATTTGAAGTGCAAAGTCGAATTTTTGGTTATAACCTTCAGAAAAAGAAAAAAATAATTTAAACTTGGCATCAATGCTGTACTTGAGTTTAAATTTCATTTTTGAGCAAACAAATATTTGCATGAGTTTTGATGTTTCGTAATTAATACCAAATACGAAACAAAAAGAATATATATCACAAGTAAATTATGCCATCATGGAGGATATGTTCTTATAGCGCGCTTTTCGTTTGGGCTTTCAAAAGCAAATGTAGGTAAAAGATGTTGGTTATATATTATTGTTAAAAATAAGTCTAATTGTCTGTCCCGTGATAATAGATTTAGGAGACTAATAAATTAAGTTGGGTGAGTCCAATAAATTGAGTGGTGCTGCGATCCACAAATAGATGAAACGGCAAGAGACTCGACAATTAATAGACCTAGCGTCCAGATGTGTTGAGTCAGGTCGAAGCCCTTGAAGCACTGTGGTTGAGCCCTTAAGTGTCATAGGTCCGTCTTTTCTATCAACACATGCTTTTGGAATAGTTGGTTAGAACTTACAATTTACGAGTGGTATCAGAACCAGTAGCACGGGTTCGATTCTCACATACCATATTAACGGTGCGTAATCCGCCCTTTAATATATAATAAATATTCTCGAGTATTAAAATGAAACTCTTTTAAAAGTTTATAGTCTCTAATGTCGAACTCAAAAGCCTAAAGTTTGGAAACTAGGAGTGCAATTTATCCTCTTATACTATAATATAGGTCTTTTGTTTAATATTTTATGAGAGAAAGGTCTTTTGTTTAATATTAATTTAGCACATAAGGTTTTCAAATGCATAAGAAGCATATATATTGTGTTATGAATGTGTAAAGCATAAAAAACATGCAGCAATGAGAGTGTTTTGAGAGGACATATATATATACATGAATCTAACTATATTTGACTTTTGTCTCTTTTGCCAACTTATTTTTGGTGGTTTTCATTGTGGAAAAATAACACATAGAGAGGCAAGTTTGTCATTTCTCTTTTGATGCACATGTAATAATAGTTTTTTTAAGAAAAAACATTAACTTGTTAATTTGTTTCACCGAAAGTGAAGTTTAAGTTGAGATAGACTTTCGGTTTAGCTAGAGTACTTCCTGTGACAATTCTTTTTTTTCGCTGTATGTTTGTGAAGCTGTGGAACTGAAATTCTCTCAGTCAGCTTGTTGTTTGTTTGACAAAAAATAAATAACATAAAAACTGGAGATCATGTGAGAGATGAGTTAATATTTTACTTTCTGAGAAGTAAACGCTCGTTAACAAGTTCATTCATTCATTTCTTTATTTGTTACTACTTAGAAAAATCTATTTATGATATATAGTTTATTAAGATTTTTTCTTTCTTTTGTTTTATAACAATGAAATTGAGAGGTAAAAGAATCTTTTTAAGCAGAGATCGAGAGAGAGAGAGAGAGAGAGAGAGATATATTAAAGTTTACCTTTTTTTATTCCAGTTGGAATATTAATTATCGAAAATCTGATCAAACGCAACCCTACAAACTCCTCCTAATAACAACAAAATAAAATCCAAATAGAAGAAGACACATAACAACCATTCTAATATATACATGCATGCATTACATTTATATGTGAAAACAAAGATCTCTTCTCGGAATTTTCATTGGATCTTGGCCGTTCACTTCACGTTTGGTTTTACTTGCCATGCATCCACTTTGGAGTCGTCGCTGTGCTCTCTTTTTCCAAATCTACGTACGTACTAATCCCTTGTTTGTATATGATATATCACTATATATATATACACACACACATACTAAGTTTAGGTTCAACTACACAAATAATAACACATACTTTGCTTCGTATCTCTCTCTCTCTCTCTCTCTCTCTCTCTCTCTCTTTCTCTTATATATAGATATATATTTTGTGTGTTTAATTACGTATACAAAGTAAAGCATGGTGGTGAGGAGAGGAATTGCGTATGGGATCTCATCATGGCCTGTGAGTATTTTGGCTCATATTTTGGCCATAGCAGTAGTAACGCTGATGCTTGTGTGGATCTTACACTACGGTGGAGGTGTCTCGTTCAAGTCCCATCACTTTGATCAAGAGCTCAACGTACGTATGTATATCTATATGTTTTTTTTTTTTTTGTAGGGTTAATTGCGTACAGCTATCTGTAAACATATCGAATCGTAGATATATATATTCCTACAAAGTTCAACTTTTTATATTTATTTCTGTAAAAATTCTAACGTTTTCAAATATACCCATGTTGTTAAGATCCGTTAAAAAAAAATATAGTTAACCATAGGTAAAATACTTTTTTTTTTTGAGAGAAAGGTAGCACGCTACGTACCCACTTCGTTTTAATTTTTTTAGAAATAAACTTAGCTTGAAATATGAATCAACTAGGATTCGAACTCGGAACCTCGGGTACCAACCACCAAGAAGGTAAATTATCATTTTTACCCCTTTTATACTATTTGTGATGGTAGAAAGGAAGAAGATGATCTTTAGAAATTTTTGGGAGGATATTTCTGTATAATTCTAATAGTTCGGACTTTTGGAGCGATATATTTGTGATGGCAAAAATGTTATTTCATTTATCTTCTGTTAAAAAATAAATAGTATTAATTTTAACGGTAATAAATCAGAGAGACAAATATGAATATCACTGGACTTTTGCTGGAATAAATATAAAAAGTTAAACTTTATAAGGATATATTTACTATTCGATATGTTAACAGGGATCTGTATGAAATTAACCATTTTTTTTTCCTACTTGCATATATGTTATTGCGTTACTATATCAATTACTAGAAATTTTTGATGTGAAGCATATATTTTTTATATATCTTTTTTATTGGGATTTTATCTTTGTAATAATTAATTGGCTCGAGACATTTTTGCTGGCCCATGACGTGGACTTGAATTAAAATATATGGAGAAAATTAATAATGTTAGGAGTCTCGGATGACTCGAACTCAGGATCTCCTGTTCTGATATCATGTTAAATAATATGGACCAATTATTATTCTCCAAAAGTTTAAGCTGATAGAGAACGGTGCTTAATATTTTTATATTTGATAGTTTGAAAATTCCAGACTATTTTGCTAAGAAGTATGGTGCGATCGAGTTTTCATAGTTTTATTAATATGACGGGTTAATGAAAGGAGAGTCATAGAAGAATACGACCTTTGTTGAATATAAATATTAAAAATACTATTTTCTATTAGTTTAACATTTTAGATAATAATGATTATTTCATATAATTTTATATAATATCAGAGCATGAGATCCTGAGTTCGAGTTCCGCCAGTCTCATAGCATATTTAATATTCTCTTATTAATTAAGTCCATGTCACAAGACTATCAAAAGATCTCGTCATTAATTACCAGCTAAAATTTTTGAAGTATAACGATTATTACGTATAATTTAATATAGTATATATCAGAGCAAGAAACGCTGAGTTCGAATTCCGCCAAGCTTCTAGCATTATTAAATTTTTTTTATTTAATTCAAGTCAACGTCTCAAGTTCACGTCCTAAGTCTATCAAAACCGTTCTCTCATTCTCAATATAAAGCTTAATTGGAGAGTAGAAGATCAAATTTAAGAAAGGTTGGTTGATGCATAAATACATAATAAAAAAGATTAATTGGAGCGAACTTATTTACAAATTAATAATAAGTCTCTTATGAAATAATTAAAACAACAAAAGATGATATATACATATATACTACTGGGTCAAAACTTACAGGTTAGATTTTGGAGTTGATATATGGATTCTAATAAGTATGTCACATACTTATATATATTTTATGCGCTTAAGCTAAAACTAATTTTCCAAACAACAAAAGGTTAATTATAAAACAAAAGCAAAAATAATATATTTATATATAGAGAGAGAGAGAGTTGAGCACAGTAGTATTTGCGCTTGTGACTTTTTAACTGTCGGATCATCTCAAAATCCGTGCAACACTATTAATAGTGTATCACATTAAGTCCTCTTTACTAGTTCTGCACGGATAACACTATTAACTGTGTATCCCATTAGGTCCTTTTCACTAGTGATGCACGGACCTTGAGGCGATCCGACTGCTAAAAAATCACAAATCTGATGAGCTTCTATGCTTTTAAAAGCACAAAAGCTCAACTTGTTGGCTATTTATTATTGGGCTAAAATAGGTCCAACTTCCTGCCCCGTGACAATAAGCTCAGTAGACAAATAAGTTGAGTTGGGTGAGCCTAATAAGTTGAGTGGGGGTGTGATCCACAAGAGATCCAACAGCAAGAGGCTCAACAATAGACCCAACGTCCAGGTGGGTTGAGTCAGGTCGAAGCCCGCGAACGCTATGGCTAACTGAGCCTTAAGTGCGATGGGTGCGTCTTCCCTATTAGCACGTGCTTTTGGGATAGTTGGTTAGCGCTTACGATCCACACAACTCTCTCTCTCTGTATATATATATACTCCCATTATTGATCTTAATAGGAAGTTATTTCTAATCTTTTTTATTTGATCTTTGACAAATTGTTTCTACATTGTAGGCACATGCTCTTTTCATGGTAACTGGGCTTGTCATCTGTGGGGGAGAAGGTAATTAAATTAATAACCTTTTCCTTTTGTGCACTAAAAAAGAATCAGTATCTCTATATGTGTTTTTCAATTGATGATATATATATTATTGATTATCCTTAAAAAAATTGCTTTTGGGAACAGCAATTTTGGCTTATAAGACACTGCCTGGGACAAGGAAAGTGAAGAAGTTCTTTCACATGCTACTGCACTTGGTGGCCTTGGGCTTGGGTGCTTTGGGTCTCTTTGCAATTTTCAAATTCCACAGGGACTTGGGTATAAAAGATGTGCACAGCTTGCATTCTTGGTTGGGAATTGGCACCTTTTGCCTCTATGCTTTGCAGGTAAATCTGAAAAAAAAAAAAAAAAAAAAAATTCCCACACTTTTTTTTAATTTTGTAAATTAACCAAAAGATATTTTAGGAAAATTTAGTGATTTAATGTTTGGTTTTAAAATTTTTCTAGTGTTTTAAGATTGATTGCCTCATTCCAAAGATTGGTTTCAATACCATGCATTTTTCTCTAATTTTCATTATTGACGGCATGTTTGGCCTTTTTGTACGATATAGTGTTATTGGATAAGGTATTATCTGAATAGTGCAGTTAAAAAAGTAAATTTTCAACAAATTTTTCTCCAATTTTGCTTGTCAAACACTTTCATTGTATTAAAATTAGATGTAAAGGTGAGAACAAACATACACCTATTTATTACTACTCAGAATAAAGAAGTTGTTCCAAAGCTCCAAATGACAATCGTTGTTATCTAAAATCTTAAATTTTTGAAGAAAAACAGTCGTTTCACATAATTTAACATGCTACAAGAGCAGTAGTAGAATCTGAGTTCGAGTCCTGCCAGGCTTCTAGCGTTATTTAATTTTTTCTCATTTAATTCAAGCTCACTTTTTGGATCTATCAAAAAAATTTGAATCTAGACCTGAATGAGAGTGTTAAATATAAATATTTTCGAATCTAGACCTGAGGGGGGTGTTAAATATAAATATTAGGGGCTCTTACTTATTTACCCCCGATTATTATTCAAAATTTTTAAACTTATACTGAAATTATCAAAATACCCTTCTATACCCCAATTACCATTAGTAAACCGTAGAGATTTGGAGATATTTGAAGGAATTTTTGCAAATTAATAAGAACATTTTGGTCAACCAGCGATATATTAGATATTTTAAATTTTTTGAGTATATATTAGATATTATCCTAAATATCTCTACTCAATTAAATTCTCAATTTTCTTTTTTTTTTTTTTTTTTTGGGCAGTGGTTACTGGGCTTCACTTACTTTTTGTTCCCTGGATCAACAATGACAATGAGAGCAGACTATGCACCTTGGCACATCTTCTTTGGAGTAGTCATATTCCTCATGGCAGTCTGCACTGCTGAAACTGGGCTTAGCAAGCTAGTCTTTCCCGGCGCAAAGCTCGGCTGCGAAGCGTTTCTCGCGAACTTCACCGGCGTCGCGATTCTCCTCTTCGGCATCGCCGTCGTGTTCGGTGTTGTTCTTCCATAAAATGCAACTGCAGTTGTTGTTTTCTTTTTATAAAATATGTGGTTCTAAATTGATGTTGTTTGAAAGAACTTTTTGTTGTTGGGCTTCTCATGAATTGTAATTAACTTTGTAACCTATTCTCTGATCATAGAAATTAATAATAAGCTTACATTAGTGGATATTATATAATGTAATGACATTAGTGGATATTACATTAGTGGATATTACATAAGTAGACAAAGTGAAAATATGATATAACCCATGGGAGGGCAAATTGATACTAACCCTAAAAATTATTCAGCAATGAGTAGTTTCAAAAAATACTCACATTAGTGGATATTATTTACAGCATCTTTTACAGCCTCCTATGATTTTTTTAGCCAATATTCAGATAGTAGCAAATAATCTGAAAAATAAACTATTCAAACAACCAAAAGTTCATCAAGTATTCATACATTTCTGAAAAATTAAAAAAAAACAAAAAAAAAAAAACAGAATTTTGTTATATCCACTACCAAGAGTCAAATCAGATATTAGCAGTCCAATCATACATTACCACCAAAATATAAACACTTAATACTCATTATTACTATGTAAAAATGCATAGAAACTTATCAAAATTATGATCCATTTCAATTTGATCACCTACTAACATTTAAAAATTTTGATTTTACTATCTAATCTAATTTATTTGATTTGAGCCATTTAATGAATCTTCGACTTAAAAATTTGAATGTGTCGTTTTCTACATGGACTTATTAGCATATTTCATCTAATTCATCAGACGATAAATTCATTAAAATGACGAACCTAAATTTTACATTGAATGAAGGGCTGATTGTGGCGCACAGGACTTCCCAGGGGGTCACCCATCCTAGGACTAGTTCTGTCCTAACACGCTCAACTTTTTCAACCTCTTGGACCTAGCCACCACCCAAAATACTTAAGCCGGGTTAAAAGATTAACCTTATTATATCTTTTATATAGGACTATCTGGGGTGTCACACTGATAGTCAGATCGAATGAGACCATAGTTCAGATAAGTTCTAATCATTTTTCTCCATTTTCAAATAACCACTACAAGGAAAATCCTCAGTGTGTGAGAAAGAAAAGTTTCTCAGGGGTGAGAAAAAAAAGTAAGCATATACAATTAAACTATAAAAAAATATGTAAGAAATACAAATAAAACATTAGATCTCCAAGTTTTTCGTGTCAATAAATGAACAAACACACTGTACTCCATTCAAACTACTGAGCAACAACACAATGAGCTAATTGCCATCTTTTTTCTTTTCTTTTTCTTTTTTTTGTTTCGGATTCACATTTCATGATGATATATTTCCAGATCAGAAAAAGTCTCTAGAAATGCTTGTATTTTCGTTTATAGGAAGAACGAAAACATGAGAAAAAACATCACATAATACATCATCCCCTGTTTCATGTAAAGATTACGAGAGTAAAGCAAAATTGAGAAGAACTAAAAACTCGCCAAATATTCTCCCGCGATAGGGGGAATATTTCATAGTAATGAAATATATTGAGATGAGATAATGCTACGAAGATTTTTTTTTTTTTCTTCCTTTTTTTAAGAAAATGTTGGGGTATTTAATTAGTTATCCGTCTCGTTTGACTAATCTAGGTAGAGTTGAAGGGTGATTCTTTAAAAATAAGCGGCGATTAGTTCTACCTATTAAGGAGACGAAGAATGTTAAGAGTAAAACCCCAAATATGGATACTGAAACCGCGGGATCAACTGCTCTTTGAAGAGGCCGTGCCGGGACTGGTGCTTGTACACTCAGAGATGCAAATTCCGTGGAACCTCCGCCTCCTCTGTAACGATAAAAGAGAAATTGCTTTCATCACCAAATTGAGCATCAGGAGACACTACATGGTATTGAAAATAAAACCTATTAATTGTTTTATAATAGAAATATTGCAGTTTCCCTAGAGATCCTAGGATTTGAATAAATAGGTCGACTATAATCAGGAGAAATTATTGCCTGCACGCAGTGTACCACATCAGCCTGCGCAGTGACTAATGAAGAATCGCCGCGCATCCCATCTCATATTTTCTTTGCAATATCAATGTGTAGTTTTGCCAAGGTTAAAATTTAACAGATAAATTATAGGTCGACTTTGTTATTCACAACAAACTATAGACGAAAAATGTTAATTCTGTTAAAATGTTTATTAATGGGACATAAAAGTTAAAAAGTGCCTAGTGGAACATACCCAAACAAGTTCCTGATAGAGCTCCACAATTTACTCCCCTTTGGAGGAGGATTCCTTCTTTTCCCCGACTTTAGTTTGTTGTTGTTGTCGGAGAGTACCTCTAGGAAAAGATGCAGAAAAGCGATTTTAAATGGC
Organism: Puya raimondii; assembly: GCA_016920855.1. NCBI lineage: Eukaryota > Viridiplantae > Streptophyta > Magnoliopsida > Poales > Bromeliaceae > Puya > Puya raimondii. The sequence continues at coordinate 140,717,929 of JABWPP010000050.1, forward strand.
CATTCAAAAAACTTCTATTTCACAATTATGACAAGAAAGAAAACTACCCTCTGAAGGGATAGGATGATCCTTGGTTTTCCTTAAAGAGGCTAGTTTTTCCACCAGCGAGCGTTCCGTGTTACTGCGACGGTGACAATAAAGTAGTGAAATAAAAATGAATTGATAACACAAATCTAAAGAGAATAATCTGTACAACAATAAATTTGGTAAAGAAGCACGTGAGGACATGAACCTGATATTCTTTGGGATCTCTACCCTTACAATAAAGTAGTGATCGCCTCGAACTGAAGGTACATCGATGTGCGGAACTCCCAAGTTAGCAAACTTCAGCTTTTCTCCCGGTTGGGTACCAGAAGGAATTCGGAGATCTCTGTACCCTTCAATTGTTTCAACCTGACATTGCATTTCACCTTTCCGTAAGAAGTGATGACTAGTATTATTTTAATTTTAATTTTTTTTCCATAACAGCTAGGTACATCAAAAGGAAATTATGACATTCTCAAATAGGTTTTATAATAAGATTCAATAGAAACTTCAGAAGAGCTTAAGTATTGTAAAATTCAAAAGAACACTATGGTAGAAATTTTGTAATTGATTCTCCACGGAAACATAAATCTGTGTTTGGCAGCTCAAATACAAGCTTTTGAGAAATAAAGAAAGACTAAAAATATGATATTTCAGCACCAAGAGATCTCATGAAAGAAATGACCTAGATCCTTAGATGAATTGTTATAAAGTTAAAACAAACAATCAAAACCTCAGTATAGTTTAGATATAAGATCAAACTTTTTGGAACATAATGCTGACCTTGACTTTAGTTCCAAGAATTGCTTCAGTATAATCAATGCTTATATCCGAGTACAAATTAATCCCATCCCTTCGGATTCCTTGCTTTTCTTTGACATGAATGGAGATATAGAGATCACCCTTTATACCCCTGCATAGTCAAACGACTACTTAAAGGTATGTTACTGCAACAACAATGTCTACAGCAGCTAAAAGACGTTTAATACATTATGAGAAGTTCCATGCATCATAAACACAGCGTACGAGAATAAAAAAGAAAACTAGCTTTATAAAATGCGAAGACTGTAAAGACACTTCCAAACATTCTTCAAGAGTGTCTCTCCGTGCACAAAAATCAACACATGGAAGGCTTACAACTGAAAACATTGAAAACAAAAAAGACTTCTAATGGAAGTTCTACAGCTGTTTTGGACCATTTAGTCATTAACTCCAGTACAACAGATAATGTGATAAGTACAGTCAATAATCTTCTTTATGTTAAACTAGATGAAAGTATAATAGTATATAGAAATTCCCAACATTACTAAATACTGGATTACTTGAAGCTGTTAAGAATGAACAAACTGCTCTGAATATATAGATTCTTACTTTTTCTTATTGATGTTTCCTTCTCCCTGCATTTGTATGGTATATCCAACATCAATACCAGCTGGTATATCCAGTTTGATATTTCGCTTTGCTTGCACTCTGCCTTCACCACTGCAACGTTTGCAATGTTCAGTGATTATCTTGCCCTCCCCATCGCATTTTGCGCAAGTAGATATCTATGAAAGATTTATATCGTGAGAGAGAGAAACGGAGAGAGAGCAGAACAGGAAAAAAAAGAAAGATCATATCATACTGTCTAGTGTACAGGCTAAACCAAGAGGAAAAAAAAGCAACATGCTCATATTTGATTAAACTCCAAATTAAAGTCACCATGATAGAATAAGTTCTTGGTTTACGTAGACACCTGAGAAACTACACCAAAGGGTGTTCTCTGAGTTTTCATAACTCCACCCCTACCTCCACACTCAGCGCACGGCTTTATGGCATTGCTAGATTTCGCACCTGAACCATTACAGTCGTCACAGGTTTCAAAACGAGAAATACTAAATTCTTGTCTTCCTCCAAAAACTGATTCTTCAAAGGTCAAAGAAAGGCCATAGCTGCAATAGAATAGAATTACAGAATGAACTAAGAAACTAAGAAACTTCTGGCAGCAAAAATGATTACGGAAAAGAGACAGAAAAAACAAACTAAGAAACTTAAAAGGAAGAGAAATAAATAAACTTCTGGAAGAAAAAAAAATATAATCGTAGGAAATTTAACTAGATAGCCATTCTGAGATAAAGTTTATGCCCCTAGAGATTCAAAAGATTTTCTAAACATTATTATTTGTACCTCTTTGGCTCTTTCCCTACCAAAAGCTGTCCAGCAATCCAACATAAAATGATAGTCAATGCTACAAAGATACGCAACTCAATTGAGCACGAAAGTGCGAACTGATATTGGTCCCCAATAGACAATACAAATATAGTCAAGAGGGAAGATACAGACAAACATGCACAAATATTCAGAGATACATAACTATTGAAATAGCATGGTTATAATAGCATGGTTAAGACAAGGGTCGATTTCAACATTTTAAGTATGTCGGTTCGCATGTCTAAATAGTTTTGGCTTTGGTTTTTGGGTTTCAGTTTTCTAGCAGACATAATTATACTATTCAAATTAAAATTGTCCAGTTTCCTTTCAGTTCTGATTAAGTGTCATCTCATTGGATGTTTCAACTTCTGTTTTTGATTTTACAAAACACACATGGAATAACATCCACAATGGACTGTTGTCCAATAGTTAGTTATTACTGATCCATCCATCCATACTGCTGTAAAAACCTTATTTGACGTTAACAGTTTTTCATCATACAGCAGAGAGAGATAAAATAACTGCCGCCTAAAGTGTAAGCAAAGTGATCATGCGATATCACTAAAGAATGGTAATTAATTTGGATATAATGAAGGTAGGCCATGGTGAATGGGAAATCAGTATTGTAGAGGAAGACAGGAGTGCTAACAAATTAAACAAGTTATATAATTCATATCTCTGGTTAAGACCAAATTTTTGGGCCTCTTACCAACCAAGTATAAACCATACCTTATTCATATGGGACAATGCTGGTAAAATTTTTTGTTCTCAGAAAAGAAAAATTTTCTAGGATCTCTAAATACTACAATATTTCTAGTTCTGTAGGCCACAAGAATGGGGAACCATATCATTCCTTGCATAATCATTGTTTCCGAGTCTTGAGATCCTGATTGCCATGGTTCTTGAGAAAAAGTCATCAACACGAACAGTCCTTTATGTTTGAGGTCTCAGCAGAACCTATTGTCACAAGTAGATACCCTCCTCCCCAAACAGAACAAAAGCAAAAAAATATGTCTAACTCATTTTCTTTTTCTCATCCTTGCATTTTGTATGTGTCCTTTGTGGGGTATGGAGTGTTATCACCATCCAAAGTCTCAAGTAAGGATACAAGTGCCCACTGACATGGAGTGTGCTCACCATGTCGTACCATACCGACAAAGGTCTCACCCCCGTACCAATAGTATGATTTCAAACCCTCATTTTTCAAAATTAGCAAGTAATTACAATAATAGGGTACAAAAGAAAAGAATAAGAAAATTATAATTTTATTCATGGGGTGAAAGAAAACATGGCAACAACACAGGTTTATCGATAGCCATTAAGGATCACTATGCTAAGTAGAAACACTACATGGAATATAAATATAGAGAATTAAAAGGAGTTATACTTCTATACTTGGAACTAATATATTATCACTATCATTTTAAATACAAATACAGTTAGGAATATAAGCATTTAAATAATTTATTATGAATCCCGCTATAGGTTCATAGCGGCCGCTATGGCGCCCGCTATCCGCTATTCACTTTGACATCCCCCAAACACTATGTACCGCTATCCACTATTTACAATCTTATTGTCACCAAACTTTTTTGAAATTTCATTATTGTCATTAAACTTTGATTTGTTTCAATAAAGGCACTGAAATTTAATTTTTATTTCGATTGTCTCATTGCTCAAATTCTGATTAATTTTTCAGACGAAGTAATGATAACATAGCTAATTCAGCTTCAATAAATGACATGGTAATGACTGCTAGTCATTTAACCTCCTATATCATATCCAAAATAGTATTAGTCAACTATTAGACCATCCTGAAGACATGATTTGATAACTAAATAAGCAGTCCAATCATTTCTCAGAGATAAATTAATAGCATCTGCAAAGATGATGTGATAACTAAATTTAAATATTATTGTTATTCGCTTTGGAGAATATATGTAGTTTAACAAAACATCCTGACTGGAATAGAAATTAAGCACGGTGACCTAAGAGATATTTCACTTGAAGTTCAGGTACACTACCATTAGTAATTTCTACATACCAAAAGTAAGCATTTTGCATGATGTGATTGAAATAGGACATTACCGAATATCAAGATGTGATTGAAATAGGACATTTAACATTACTAATTTCTACATACCAAAAGTAAGCATTTTGCATGATGAGATTGAAATAGGACATTTACCGAATATCAAGATCCTGGCGACGGTTGTCTTTTGTACTGAATCTGATTCCCCCAGGATCTATGTCAGCTCCAAAAAGTCCACTTGACTCACCAAAGAACGCATTAAAGACTTCATAAGGATCTACCTTCGAAGTATGCAAAAGAAAGATGGCACAAATTAATGGCTTATTATTTGTTCAGAAATTTTCTGTCAAACGATAAAATGGCTATAAAGCACATCTCATAGTTGAGAAATTCCAACAGAATTGTTTAAATAAATTTCATAACAGAATATAAGCCTACTACCGACACTCCTAAGGTACTATTATCATAGTTGAGAGATTGCCCTGCCTTGATCTCTATAGGCTTTTGGCTTATAGAAAGACTTAGCTACTTGCCACAGTTTATGCTCGTACAGCCAACTATAGGGATGCAACTTGGGGGGCTGGTTCTGGTTCAGATTAGTTCGAGGGTTTAGCCTAAACCGAACGCTAATTCGCATAAGTTGATATTAGCAAAGTCTATACCAAGGATTTAAGTGCCCATTAGCACGGGCCGTATCCACCGTGCCGTATCATACCAACAAGATACCGCCACAATACAGCCCCGTGCCGATAGCACAACTCAAAACTCTCTTTTCTTTAAATTAGTAAGTAATTTTCTCAATAAAGTTCAAAATATTTGATAAAGATACATAATAAGCAATTAGAAAATTTTGTTGATAAAGAAAATAAATATTTCATGCCATTATGTATCGGCACACATGTATTTTTTGTGACTGGCACTCATCGGCACGGCCCGACACACACCGTGTTGTACCATGTCGGCAAGTTTTCGGCACACCCCGTATCACAGCACTTAAATCCTTGGTCTACACCACAACAGATTTCAAAATTGCATAACCCAATCTGATCCACCGATCAGGTTGAGTTGACAGATTAAACGAAATCCAAGTTGCAGCCCCAGCAAACGAACAACCTTTCAGAAATCTCATGGAAATGAAGAGAACATAGACAAAAGAAAAAGACAATAACATTTGATATAAAGAAATGCAGAAAACACTTTTACCCCTTGTGGGCCAACATTTGGTCCTCCATTGTCTCCTTGCAAGCCCACTTCACCATAACGATCGTATAAAGACCTTTTCTCCTCATCTGATAGCACCTACAGAATGATTTGTTACAACACCACATAGGAGAGACTACATTTTCAAGAAACAATTATATTACTTAAGTATAAAAAGTAAAGATACAGTAATCACACAGAAATTGCAGGTTGGGAAAAAATCATCAGTACAACCACACCAGTACAGGATGCAAAGTTAAATATAAGAGCAAAAGTATACATGTTTGATACAGATAGAGTTTGTGATAGGGTAATAATACCTCATATGCAGCACTAATCTCCTTGAACTTTTCTTCTGCACCTGGGCTCTTGTTCATGTCAGGATGATACTGCAGTTTGAAAAAGAACACGCAAAATGCTAAAACATAGTGCAGCTCAATTTATAGACAATAGAGATCATTTTTACAATATGGGGAATCAAATGGAAATATTTGCATTTTACTAAATAAGGAAGATAGCGAGCAAAACGAAACAAGATTTTATTACACTACTACTTAATCATAGCAAAGATATAGAAGATGGTAAAAAATTGGGCTGTTTACAAATTTACACAATTACACCCAAAATTTGACCAAGAATTCCCTGTAGTTTGATTTGATTTGAGATTAGTCCTCAAAGTTTCAATGCTGAAAAATTGCTTTTTGAAGTTTGACCGAAGTTCCTATTTCATCCTGTTGCAATGAGGTGTGTCCACATTGGCCTTTGTAAGTTTCCGCTGCCCTCTAATTCCAACACATCCAATAGTTCCAATTTTGCAAAAGAATGTTAATGTATGGTGTTGATTGGCACCACTTTCTATTTTGTAAATAATTAGAGTAACAAAAGGACTTAGGTAAAATTTTGGGGACTAAATTGTCACCATTGAAACTATATAGATGAAATGTAGGTCAAAGTAATAGATTTGAGACACAAAAAAGTGCGCTTTTTTTTTTACACTAAATGCTGCCCCAGTTAACAGTGTATTAGACAATTTATTCAATTTATGAAATTTTACTCTATTAAATATAACCAAAGACATCCACCAAGTCATTCCCGTGAAACTTTGTATCCAGAATCAATAATCATTCAAAATGCAACTTTTAACGCATGCTCGACATTGCAGATTTTTTTTTTTTTCCCGAGGGTGTGATCGACACAGATTTCAGGGACTAAATTGTTACAATCAAAACTATAAGGATGTGATTTTGAAATGAAAATCAAAGTAATAAAATTAAAACACTAAAAATTGAGATCGCATTTTGTCTCTAGCTACCTAAACTAACAAATTTATTAGACAATGCATTCAATTTATGTATTCTACTCCACTGTATCCAACCAATTGTCATCCGAAACCTATTCCCTGAAGTTTTGCATTGTTGTGACCATTCACGAGAGGACAATCCACAGATGGGGCAAACCACTGGGGGATTTTTGCAAAATTAGCCATAATTACAGGAAACTGAAGCGGATTCAGAGGCGAACCTTACGGGCGAGGCTCCTGTAGGAGCTCTTGATCTCCTGGAGAGTGGCGTTGCGGCTGAGATTGAGCGTCGCGTAGTAGTCCTTCGTCGCCGCCGCCGCCACGCCACAGAGGCGGCGGCGGCGGCGGCGGCGGCGGGGGACGCGCGGCGCCACCCGCAACGGGAAGAAGCGCGGCTCCGCAGCGGCGAAGGTGGAGGCGGCGGAGGAGGAGAGGCTCCGGTGACGGGGTGAGAGAGGTGGAACGGAGAAGGAGAGGAGGCTAGGGTTTGAGAGGAGGAGAGGGGTCGTCGCCATTGATGGGGAGGGGCGAGAGCTCGTGAGCTCTCCTGCAGAAGCGTCGGAGACGAAGAGGTATTATTCGTTCCTTACCGGTCCGGGTTTCGGGCCGGGTCAAATGTACGGGCCTAAACCCGCTAAATGTATGCATATATGATATTTAAATCCCGGATTTTGGCCCAAAATAACCAGTCGGATCGGGCGAAGTAATAAAATTTCGACCCGGCCCGGATCGACCCACGAGAGGGATAATTTTAGGCCTTAATTTTTAGAAAGTAAAATATTTATTTTCTATGCGCATATACATATGTAAATATAGGTGTATTTTCGACTGTAAATATTTACTTTCATTACGCTTAATTATATTATTATAAGATTAATTACATACAGCTCTCTGAAAATATATCGAATAGCAAATAACTTTTTATTTTTATTCTTGCAAAAGTTCAGTAATATTCATATTTGTCCCTCTAGTTTATTACCTTTAGCACTGTTTATTTTTTATCGACAGTTAAGTGAAATGACATTTTTGTATTTACAAATATATTCCTCCAACAGTCCCAACTGTTAAAATTACGCAGAAATATCCTCCTAAAAGTGTATTTTATCCAATAATACAAGAGGAGTAAAAATGTTAATTTAACTCATTCATTAACCAGAATTAAGTATTTTACTGATGGTTAACTACATTTTTCTAATGAATCCTAACAGCGAGGGTATATTTGAAAATGATAGGACTTTTGCAGGGACAAAAATAAAAAGTTGAACTTTGTATAGATATATCTGTTATTCGATATGCAATTAACCTTATATTATACTACGCTGTAATTTATAAATTTTTCATTTTCTACACTATACTAAATTTTTTTTCAAACACACTATCCAACTATAATTTTTTTCAAATGCTAAACTATAAGTAATAAATCTATAATTTTAAATAAAAGATATTAAAAAATACTGATTGAAAATGAAAATGGTAGGGCATATATTCAGCTTATTTTGACATAAAATAATAAAATATATAAAATTAATAAAAATAACAGTTGAAAATAATTTAACAAATGTTTTTAATGAGTTTATCATGTAGATTTCATTTTATATTTTTTCTATCATTTAATCAATGCTTTTTGATAAAGTTGCTAAATTTTGTCCAAGATAATAGATTTATAAATGTTAATGTAGTTTTATTAATGGTAATATAAAAATTGCTGGAAAAAAAAAGTATTTCCACCTATTTGGTTTCTAAAAAAAATTACTTTTTCCGAAAGTCTTTTTCTCCAGATTTTATGAAGAATAATTCGTTTTTTAATTATGAAAAAATTATTTTTTATTTTTTTCAGAAAGTAATTTTTACACTTTTTTGAGGAACCAAACGCTCGTTAACTTAATTTAAAGAGAGCTTGTATTAAACAATGTGATGGAAAATATTTCTCATCTTTATTGAATGATATCATATCTTTTACATTTAACAAAGAAAATTAAACAACACATATTTGGCTTATACAATAGTATATATTTATATTAACATGATCGCTAGTTCTCATAAACCCAAAGAGATCATAGAGAATGATATCATTATTTTGTGCTTTATTGCGTATTATTTATTAATTATTACAAAGGTAAAATGTATTGAAACCCTTAAACTTTAATTTATTTTTTTTTTGGCAAACAAGCGCTTAAACTTTTAATTTTGACAATCAAAGAATCTCCGTACACTTTTTCCCTTATTATTATTATTATTATTATTATTATTATATAGTCCAGCTACTATACTTATGAGTATAGGCCTCTTTGTACTTATAAATTTTGGACCGTTAGATCTACTCATTTGATCATTTTTATTCGTTAGATTATAATATTCAACCAACCAACCACTCAACCCTAGGGGACCACTATCATCCTAACCGCACATTCCTTCATCCAACGGTCGAAAACTTATGAATACAAAGGAGTCTATACTCATAAGAATATAGTAGCCTTAGCCATTATTATGAGTCCGGCTACTATACTCTTATGAGTATATAAACAATCCGTTATTAATGTCACATCATTTAGATCGATTTCATCTTCTTCTTCTTTTCCTCAAGCTGCACAAATAAACTGCCATCGAAGACGCTTCTGACAGTTTCGCGGTGTAATAAACCGTTCTCATCTTTCCCCAGCGAGTAAAGAAGCTCCCATTCTGCGAAGTTGAAAACCCTGCATATGATTTTGGCAATGAAAGAGTAAGTTTATTAATTAAGTTAAATTTGTTAGATTTATGTAATAAACGAAGAAACGTAAAGAGCTTGTTATGATTTCAGCATAATCGATGATTTGCTCATGTACTAAATTATCATTAATTCTAATGGCAAAGTTTTTTTTTAGATAAATACATACAGAACTTATCTAAACTATAGACTATTTTGAATCGGCAACTCAACTTTTCAAAATTTTGATTTTACTACTCAATTTTAATTTGTTTGTTAATATGATTCAGGTGATGCTCACCATCCAATGAAATCCAAGGCGTTGCGATTGGCTTTCAGCATTGCGGATACCTCGTTTGCGGTTAAAGCATTTGAATGAGTTCTTGCGTATTTGCTGAAAATGGCGTCGAACTTCGATGGGTCAAATCTGCATAACATAAATCAAAGATAGTTTTTTTTTTATTCATAAGAATACTACTACAAAACAAATCTTCCTTCTGTGTCATAAGTCTCAGAGTCGCTTTTGCTTATATACCCCTCACTATTATTCAAAGTTTTTAAATTCCAATTCCCACTAGTAAACCCTAAGCTTTGGGGATATTTGAAGGAAATTTAAAAAATTAATAAGGGCATTTTGGTCAAGCATAAATATATTAGATATTTTTAAAGTTTTGAATGGAATATTAGATATTATCTCTCTTATTTTTTTATTTTTTTAGTAGAAAAATTACTACAATACAAACCTTCCTTCTGTGTCATAGGTCTCAGAGTCACTGCCATGCTTCGCTTTGTGGATGTTTCTTATGTAAATGGGAAAGAGAGGAGAAGGTATCCATCCCTACATTAAAACAACAATTAACTCAAATAATAAAAAATGAAACATAACTTGATTATCTCAATATATGAATAAATGGTACAAGACAAGAAACCAAAAATATCACTTGCTTTTAATTACATATCTTGTTTGGATGTTTAAGGCATATGAAATTGAAGAAACATATTTTTCTAGCTATGCTTTGAATTGATTACAATTCTATAAATGCAAAGCTTTTTGTATGATTGACATCTTAGGTGTTTCTTTCCTGATTTTTTTTTTTTTGGCATTTTGCTGATGCAAAAAAAAAAAAAAAAAAAAAAAAAAAAAAAAAAAAAATGTTACCTATACATTCCATATATGGCTGTATATCTTACACTTTTGCATTTAAGAGTTTTAATTTTTTTTTTTTTGGGCTTGAGCAGTTAGAACTGATGGTTTAGACCTAACAGGTCATTAGGGATGTCAATGGGTCGGGTTTGGGTCGGATTTTAAAAAACCCGAATTCGACGGGTTTTAAAAATCCATACCCATACCCGACCCGACCAAATATCCGAAACCCGAATCCGAACCCGAACCCGAAACCCAAATCCGAAGTACTATATTTGAAAATATATTGTAGTAAAATCAAAATATTTAAGCCTTTGAGTGTACCATTGGATGAAATCCAATGGATAGAAATCATTATATATTTTATATATTAAATAAATAAATAAATAAATAAAATATATATAATTTATTCGGGTTCGGGTTTGGGTTCGGGTTCGGGTTCGGGTTCGGGTCGTGTACATACAAATTCATACCCGTACCCATACCCGTCGGGTTTTTATTTTCTATACCCATACCCGAATCCATATCCATTTAGTTCGGGTAAACCCGACCCGTTAGGATTCGGGTTCGGGTAATTTTTTGGGTACCCATACCCATTGACATCCCTACAGGTCATTAATATCAATAAACTGACTCGTTACATTTGGTATCAAAGTCAGATAACGAGTTGCAAGTAATGAGATGGGTTCACATTGCTCAATAATTTTGGACAATCTACGACAATTAGGCGTGACGAGAACATCAGGCCTAAATGGAAAAGTCTGTGATACCCCAATAGTCCAAAATAATGTGGAGGAGTGTGAGTCACATACACTAATATTAATGGATGTGTTTAAAAATTTTAATCATGTGGTTTGGATTCAACTAATTATTAGTTATTAGTATTATATATAAAAAGTTGAGCTAAAATACTATTGGTACGAGCAAAGCACTTGTTACTATTAGGATTGTTAACATGACCAGTTAATTCCAAAATTACAAGCTATTAGAAAGATACAAGTAATTCATTTAAAACATACAGAGACAACATTCACTGGTTTCGACTGTGACTCAATCCAGCCAGTCTTCGGCCATTTCAAATGTGACCCAACCCAACATAGCTTCCCACTGTTTCGAACGTTATTTAACCCAATCCTACCTCCCGCCATGAGGCAGAGCGCTAGTCCTTAAACCAACACTATAAACTTTCTAGCCCTTGGATCCATAAGAATACCACTACCGTAGCATATACCCTAAGCATCCAAGGATCAAAAATTAATAGTTGTAAAAACTATCAATAGTATTAATTATCCGACATGAATCTTACTCGTTGGGTGGGAAAACTCAGGAGAAGATTTATAAAGATAGCAGCGCCAAGAGATATTAAGAATCCACAACCAATTGCACGAAAACCTGAAAAATTGAAAAGGATAAAGCCTAAATGATTTGAAATACAAAGACCATAAGATATATAACTACCAGTAGGCGTGAGCATCGGTCCGTTCGATTCGATTTTTATAGTTTTATTATAAAAAAAAAAAACCAAATCAACCGAACTAGAGGTATGAACCGAACCGAGTTCGGTTCGGTTTATACGGTTTTAGTAAAATATTTTTATTTAGTTTTAAGTTTTTTTAGAAAACTACTAAAAATAAGATATAATCATAATTAATATCCCCAATTATTTGATTGTTATGTAAAATTAATCTATTATTTTTTATAGTGTAAGTTTCATTCAGTTATTTGAATTACTAAATTTCTATTTATTCAGTTTATTTTGGTTATTCTGATTTTTAACCTTTAGAACCAAATCGAACCAGGTATATGTAAAACTAAACTGAACTGACTTACTACGGTCAGTTCCATTTCAGTTTGAACCGAAAAATGCTCACCCCTAACTACCAGACTTTAAAAAAAAAACTTTAATGGGAAGCTTCCCAACGACGCCTTGTCAAGAAGTCTTAATCCGCCGTCACATGTCATTTTTATCTCTATCCAAGCGTTATAATCCTTCTCTCTACGGTTAAAAACTCTACACATGACAGTAGATCGGAAGCTCTTCAATGAGGCCTCGTTGGGAAGCTTCCCACTAAAGTTTTATCTCCAGACTCCTTATTAAACAACATATTTTGATATACCTTGGTATGTTTCCCATGGATAAACTTTTCCATCCCCATTTTGATCGAAAAATGTTGCGTGTTGCTGGAGCACGCTCATGTTACGGTTGTCCCACCCCTCTGTCCCGTTTGGATGGCTCGGATCAACTGCCACCAGCGCCCGCGCTAGATCTGCACCGTCGAAAAAAAATAAAAATAAAAATAAAAATTATAGTTACCATTTCATTACTTTTCACTTGGAAAGAATTTTTTCAGCCGTAAGTGATTTTGAAGTTAAGAATGATTTTCAATTAAACTAAAGTTCATGAGAAAAAAATAATCTCCGTTGTTTATTTAATAGAAATTTAATGGCTCTAGAATTATAATTATCCCACTTTATTTTACTGAAACTTTTACACTAGCCGAAAAACGAAAAAATTACGGCAGTTAACTTTTTATTATTTTTCTTATATATTTCTCTCTCGTTGTTGACTTTGGCACCAAAGTGGGTGAAATCAATTATGACATTTTAAGAAAGTGAAGTTATGGACAAATTTAATTTATGATAAATTAAACAACAAAAGTTGATATTTACGACGAAAATAACTGCACATCCCTTCACTTTCGACGAAACAAACATGCGCTTATATGAACCTAAATAATTAAAGGTGTAGTACAATTTGGAAAACTGTTGTTAGTCCCCACATGTAGCTAGATAGGGTTGAATTTGGGTTTTTCGATTTTCAAACTTATAAACCGGTCCAAACCAAAATAAAAATTACTTTTTCTCCTATTTTGGTTTATATAGCTGTAGAAATGGGTTAATATTTATTTGTTTTATTTTTTAGATAATTGATTTCAGCCTGAGGTGGGGAGAAATCAATTATAGTATTTTGGGGAGTTTGAATTTTGATTGAAGGTAAAGTTACAATGAACAACAAAAGAAGGTATTTATGGCCGAAAATTACTTCTTGTTTGGTTCACTTATTTTGGATTATGAAATCGGAATGAGATTCACTGATCACAATAGTTGTTATTTATTTTACAGGATACGAATTTCGATTCGCATTCCACTCTGGAATGAAAATGACTCAATCAATTTATAATTCAAACCGGCTTTGAAATCCGATTTGGCTCATTCCAAAATAAACCACTCAAAGCACTCTCTCACGAACATCTCCCATCTTTTCCCTTCATCGCTGATCTCTCTCTTAACCAACACTCTCTTTCAAAATTCTAGATGTTTATTTCGATTTCCAATATTTCAATAATAAATCAAATATTTTTGAATAATTCGTCATTCCACTTTCCATTTGAATGTAATCAAATTTTATTTTCCATTCAATTCTAATTATGAACCAAACATATTCTTAGAATAAATAACGCTCAACCCAGAAAAGACCACTGAATACAAAATATTTAAATACTATTCTTTGACAGCTTACGCAGCTTATGATCGTTTCACTGACGTACGAATGCGATATTGGGCGGTGGTTATAACTTCTCAAGATCGTGATCGAGATAGAGATCAAGAGATCTAGAGAGAGAGAGAGGGGTTGAATTTACATACATGGTTTAGGGAGCTCCTGCTGGAGGTCGAGGTTGAGCTTTCGTTCCTTCGTCACCGGAGCGCAGGCGGCTTCCGTCGCCAAAGATGGATCGCTCCTGCAGTCCATTCCTCCTCCTCCTTTCTTCCTCTCCTCAAATTATTAGATTTAATAATCTACCTGAATTATAAAGCACTTCACAACTCTCTTTCTCTCTATCTTTCTATGCATATATATAGAGCTCTCTCTCTCTCTCTCTCCATATATATATATAGAGAGAGAGAGAGTCATCCATGATTTGGGTATGGGTGGTCACCCGTCACATCGTTGATAGGGATGCAAAACAAGGCAGATCCATGGACAAGAGAAGCGGATTCAAGTCAGACTAATTTGTATTTTATTTTTTGCCTTTATTTATCGCTCCATTGGAAGCGGATCGGGACAGAAGCAGTTTTTGGACGAATTTTCGGTAAATCAAGGCGGATCAAAAAAAGAAAAGTGTCTTCCGCCTCCTCCTCCATTTCTTCGGTGGAAGCGGACGGATTCGGAATGAATTATATTTTCTATATTTTTTTTATTCCCACTTACTGTCTTATTCGGAACGGATCAGGATGGTAGCGCCACCGATCCAGATCCACTAGCATGATTGCATCCCTAGTCACTGCTCATGGTACTATGAAAATTTGTGCTTGGGTTGTACACGCAGTTCGAGATGTCACATGAATTCGCCAACATATTAATAACAAATAGGTAAAAACATGTAAAACTTACCTGAGCTATAAATTATTTTGATTTAACTATCCAATCTTTCAAATTTTTGATTTTAATATATAACCTTTCAATTTGTTTGATTAAATAATTTGATGATTTTTTAGATGAAAATTTTAAACTAATTGCTTATTTTAATAAATGTATACTTACATAAATTGCGTAAAGTATATTAATTAAATCCGTAAAGATAAACGATAGAAAATGATACTATCTGTACGATTTATCTGTCCGATTTATCTCTCATTTTGGGATGTATAGTAGCGGTCACAGCACGTCTGCCAATCAAATACCTTTTTTTTTAGAGAAAAGTATAATGAAAATATTTTTTTATAAACCATAATGGAATTTGTAAACCTTACGGGAGAATTGTGATTGGTCAGAGTATTCCCACGTAAGATATGTTCCGGACACATTTTAGACTTATTTTAGACTTTTTCGTGCAGTTAACAGGCTCTACATGTATTAATTGTGACGTTGTTGATGTGTTAACGTATATTTTGTTTACGCGCTTAGAGTTTAACAATAATGTTTAATGATAATATTATTATGCCATCAACAGTATTATAGGGGACACGGGTGAAAATGGATCGGATATTATCCGAAAATATCCG
Organism: Puya raimondii; assembly: GCA_016920855.1. Lineage (NCBI taxonomy): Eukaryota > Viridiplantae > Streptophyta > Magnoliopsida > Poales > Bromeliaceae > Puya > Puya raimondii. The sequence continues at coordinate 140,733,509 of JABWPP010000050.1, forward strand.
TATTCGTATTCGATAATATCCGGATCCAGTCAGATACGGATATGGATATGGTTTTAGAGAGTTAAATTTTTGCGGATATCCGAAAAAAACGGATACGGATACGGATATCCGGATTTTTGGTATTATTATTTTTATATTCTTTATATTTTTTCATCCGTCCGGCCTCGGCCCAATTTCGCTTGTCCGGCCTGCCCAAATCTTTTTTCTCCAGAGTCGATCGTTCGATTTCTCTTTAACGAATAAAACCTAATCCCCAAATTCTATCTCTATTTCTCTCTCTCCGGCGTTTGCTCTTTTACCATATTCATCTCTTCGTTCTCTCACCCTATTTTCAAACCGATCGCGACGCCCATCCGTGAAGAGGACGACGAGGAATTTGGTGACTATTTTTTATGGCATTTTAAATTTGATGAATTTTGTGACTATTTAAATAGATCTTTTTCAAAAAATCTCTCTTGTCTACCCTCTAATTCATTGCAAATCAAGGTACGAAAGGATTATTAATATATGTTGTGGGAAAATAAGGTGATTTTTGTGTTATTCGTTTATTTTATAACGAGTTATATATTAAAATTGCATATTTTATATGCGAAGAAATAAAGTGAGAAAATAAGGTAGAAAAATAAAGTAATTTTTTGTGTTTCTCATTTATTATATATGTGCATATTAATTATCCGAATACATATCCGATCCATATTCGAATCCGAAAAATATCCGACCATATCTGAATCCGTTTTTAGCGGATATGGTAATAAAAATTTAACATCCGATACATATCCGTATCCGAATCCGTATCCGAAAAAAAAATATAGATACGGATATGGTTTCATCAAATATCCGACCATATCCGATCCGTTTTCACCCCTAGGGACACTTGTAGCAGTACTAAATTTTTTTAATGGTGCACGATATGTGGGTGCAAGTTACGGGTGTACGCACGTGTTCCGTGGACCACCGGTTGCATCAATTGCGTGCACGCGTACGACCCGCACCTCGAGCCACCCTTTTTTGCCACGTGGCAACACACCCCATAAATGTTCAAACGAAGGAAAAAGTGTACCATCGATCACATATCCTACATGGCGTATATTAGATCACAATTTTTTTCTTATAATTTATTCACCTCATCATAGTTTATAAAAAGGTTAATTAAATACACATTTCTATAAACATATCGAATAGTAAATATATTTCTATAAAATTTAATTTTTTATATTTATTTCTACAAAAATCTTAACGTTTTCAAACATACCCTCGCTGTTAGGATCCGTTAGAAAAATATAATTAATCATAGATAAAATACTTAACTCTGGTTATTAAATGAGATAAATTGATCTTTTTATCCCTCTTATATTATTTGTGATGGTAGAAAAAAAGAAGATAACCATTAAAAATTTTTGGGAGGATATTTCTGTATAATTCTAACAGTTTGGACTTTTGGAGAGACATATTTGTAATGGCAAAAATGTCATTTCACTTATCTTCTGTTAAAAAATAAACAGTGCCCTAATGGTAACAAACCAGAGGAACAAATATGAATATCTTTAGACTTTTGTAGGGATAAATATGAAAAGTTGAACTTTATAGGGATAAATTTGCTATTCGATATGTTTATAGTGAGCTGTATAAAATTAACCCTTTATAAAAATTTATTTTTATTATACTTTTTCTCTCAAAAAATATATTTGATTTGTAGAATATTACTGACGTGGTGTAACTGTTACACAGAAGCTTTCTTCAGACGAAGACGTTTTCTAGTTTCGCATTGGCATGATTGCAACTTTTGCTGCGTTCACATAAAAAAGGAGATTTTTGCGTGCTTCTCTTGATGTGTTTGTACAATATCTAGGGTTGGCAAAATAAGACCTAATCTGGTTGGCCGATCTGATCTGATTCAATAAAAAACTATGTTAGAAAAATCGAACCTGAATAAATTTGAATTAAAATTTTGATCGTTTTTGGACATAAAAATTCGAAGAAATTAGGTCAATAACCCCTTTTTACACTAATAATTTTTAAAGAGCATTGCTTCTAAAAGCTCTCACTCTCTACTTATTTTATTAACTTTTTTTTTTAACTAAAATTCAATTGGGTTTTTATGAACCCAAATTATAAGATTTACACTCATAAATAGGTGTATAGATATTCTAATTTAAATAGTAAACTTTAATTATATTAGATTATTTTTTAATTTCTATGATTTATATATTCACAGATAAGCTTCAATTCCACTCTGTAGTTCAAAAATTATACTTAATTATTCTGTAGTTTAGCTCATTTTCATTTTGCCACCCTGTAGTTTAAAAATTATACTTAACTATTATGTGGTTATCAAAAACAATTTACTTCACTACCCCATTTGATAGTAGATTTTTTAAATAAAAATAGAGACAAAATCACAAGATAATTAGGTGCAATTTCAGGGTGACAAATAAAAAATGAGCTGAACCACAGGGAGAAATTAAAATTTACCCTATTTTTATTTTGAATATGCAATTTTAGAATTTAAATTTTAATTAATACATATATTTTTTTCATTTTTATGGAATTTAGATTTAAAATCGAGTCCGATCGAGCTACAAATACAGATACCTGATTTTAACCAGATCCAGGTCTAGACACAACATATAGTCCAAAATTCGGGTTTGGGTCAGGTCCGAACAGCGCGAATATGTCCGATCTGATTTTGACCCGACCCTGAACTTTTGCTACCCTCTAAATGCATCTCATGTATGGCGCATCAAAATTTCCACTATGGAGAATCTAGCTTATCTGATATAATTTTCAACATTTAAGAGACTATAATTCGAAAAATGCCCTACTAATACTAAATTTTTTGAAACTACTTGAAACTACTTGATGAAGGCAACAAATTTCCAAAATTTTAGATATTTTATACATAGATTTTTTTATATATTATAAATTATATTTAGAGTAAAATATAAAAAAATCATTTTATAAATATTCCTTTTTTCACTTTTCCTCCCTGACTTTTAAAAACCTACATTTTGCCCCTTTAAAATTTCACAAATATTTTTAGGGGAGTACAACGTTAATGGAGAGGATAAAATGACTAAATTATTCTTACTTCTTCTATAAGAAAAAAAGAATAATTTTTTAATATTTTGTTCATTTTGGAGGGTATTTTTAATATAAATTATAAGAAATGAACAGAATAGTGATGGAATCCTGATGGAGGGAGGCTAAATACTACAACTTGAAATGTTGAGGGAATAAGATATAGATTTTTAAAAATTAGAGAAGAAAAATAAAAAAATAAACATTTATAAGAAGATTTTCTGTAATTTATTCTTACACAGTGCAGGAACTAATTTCTCAGTATCCTTCTTTTTCTACAAACTATTTGGACCCTCATTAATGTCTATAAAGAGATAGTGTCCTTTTAGGAAAAGCAAAGCAATAAAAATTGATGTTATTAAGATGCCACCTTGCACTTATTAAAGGGACAAATCATAAGAGCTTAGTTAGCATTTTAGATCTCTTTTCTTGTTTGAAATGAAACACTCATTAATGTCTAAAAGATAGTGTCCTTTTAGGAAAAGCAAAGCAAAAAATTTGTTATTATTAAGATGCCACCTAGCACTTATTATAGGGACAAACCATATAAGAGTTTAGTTAGCATTTTAGATCTCTTTTCTTGTTGAAATGAAATCTTATGCCTAATTTGGTAACGCGGCGACTAAGGCATATCATTTTTATACCATAAAAATTTGAAAAGTTTAAGAACATTTATAACTTTTTTTTTTTTTCTCTAATGCTATAAAATTGTAATTGCAACTGTCACCGGAGAAGCATATAGCAATTCTATAGCACTAGAAAAAGGAGGATTGTAAGTGCTTTTAAACTTTTTAGATCTTCTATAGTATAAACATGGTACTTTTAGCCAAAACATATCAAACTAGGCCTCAGTTGAATTCAATTGACTTTAGTTCAATTAGGAAAACGTTTTTTCTTTCTTCTTTTTAAGCAAAACTATTGGAATATTCCAAAATGGGTGTATATTATACACTCCGACCAATCCAATGGGTGAGAGTCTTTCATTAGTCATAAGAAATTTGTCTCACCCCTTGGAATAGGTTGAAGTGTATATATAACGATCCGACCCGCTAGCAATAATAACTCGTTGGGCTCGAACCACTGGCCCAAAATGCTTAAGTCCAGTTATTATTAATAGTGTCCAAATCCAGATTACAGACAAATCAGAATTATCAGGCGATGTGAGATTCTAGAGGTGGCTCCCACATGTTCAAGAGGCGGCTCCCACATGTTCAAGAGGCGGCTCCCATCAAACCCATGGTGTAGCACTTTACCCTGCATAGCACTTATCTCTCACACTTCAGGCTGGTATTCGGCTTTAATACTAATTGTAACGACCCGACATGCTAGTAATAATAACTTATTGGACCCAAACTATCGGCCCAAAATGCTTAAGCTCGGTTATTGTTACTAGGTTGCAAGGCCTCTTATAATCGATCAGAATCATTTTTTCATTCGACGTGGGATTATTGGGGTGTTACAAACTCCCCCCATTTAGATTCTGACGTCCTCATAGGGTTCAAACCCAGATCATAGACATATATACTAGAATTACCAGACGATGTAAGATTCTAGAGGTGGCTCCCACCAAATTCATGGTGTAGAACTTTGCTCCGTATAGCACTTAGTTCTCATACTTCCGACTGCTATTTGGCTCTGATACCAAGTGTAACGACCCGACGCGCTAGCAATAATAATTCGTTGGGCCCGAACCATCGACCGAAAATTTTTAAGCCCGGTTATTATTAATATGGTCCAAATCCAGATTACAGACAAACCAGAATTACAAGGCGATGTGAGATTCTAGAAATGGCTCCTACGGGTTCAGGAGGTGGCTCCCACCAAATTCATGATGTAGCACTTTGCGCCGCATAGTACTTAGCTTTCACACTTCATGCTGGTATTAGGCTTTGATACCATTTTTCTGTCATGTCCCAAACCCGAGGCATAACAGATGCCGCATACCTGCTAGAATAGCAAATATGCAAGGCTACATAATCCAACAAAGAAATAGACAGAAAAGTAGTCACAAAAATTAGCTAAACTACGCGATACGAAGAAGAGAACAAAATAGAAATATCGATAATTCATGAAAATAACAAAAAGTAATTCGAACGACAAACTACAAACTACGGCTAGTGTTCGCTCGATCTTGCCCCCGCCTAACAAAACAATCACGAAACCTGGATAAGCAACCATACACCACATTAGTCGGATTAAGCACATAAAAAAAAAAAAAAACTAAATGCTCTCAGGTACAATTTTTATACAGAAATACAGTTTAAGCGACTAATTTTTCTTTCACAAAAATTCAGAAAATAGAGATTATCAGAATTTTCAAATCCATATCAATAAAGATTATATAATAACACAGTATTTTCTTTCTGAAAATAGAAGGAGTTCAAAACAAGTTTCCGGCAACTAACTACACTCGAAAATTTGGTTGCTGTACTGTGGATTTTAACAGGAACTAACTGATAATTGGAACATTTAGAAGGGCAACTATGAAAAGGGTAAAATTGGTATTATGGTTGCTGTTGCTGTGGATTTTAACAAAAAATTATTTTGAAGGGTATTTTTGAAAGTTTTCTATATTTAAAGGGATATTTATGACATTTCAATTTTTATAGGGGCTTCTTGTGACACCCCAGTAGTCCCACATCGGATGGGAATGGGGTTGTCATTGGTTTTATAAGAGACTTGGGCCACTAGTAACAATAACTGGGCTTAAGCATTTTGGGTTGTTGATTGGGCCCAACGAGTTATTGTTGCTAGTGGGCTGGGTCGTTATATTTGGTATCAGAGCCAGTTCACCAGCCGGAAGTGTGAGGTGAGTCTCGGCTGAGCCAGGTTGTGCAGCGGAGAGAGCGAGGCTCTCATGCTGTTGACTGTTGTGGGTGGAGCGCGGCTCACTACAAAGCGCGGCTCACTACAAAGTCGGTTTAGGCTAGCGAGACGAGTCTCACATCGCCTGGTGATCTTGGGCTGTGTGTGTTTAGGACTGACAGGAACGTCAGGGCCTAAAGGGGAGGAGTCCGTGACACCCCAAGGACTGACAGGGACGTCAGGGCCTAAAGGGGAGGAGTCCGTGACACCCCAGTAGTCCCACATCGGATGGGAATGGGGTTGTCATTGGGTTTATAAGAGACTTGGGCCACTAGTAACAATAACTGGGCTTAAGCATTTTGGGTTGTTGATTGGGCCCAACGAGTTATTGTTGCTAGTGGGCTGGGTCGTTATACTTCTATGTAAATATGTGCTTTTACACGGGCAACAGGAAATTTTCCCTTCAATAAATAAATAGGGGTGTTTGGTTTCTCAAAAAATCATAAAAAAAAAAAAATTGGAAAAAAAAAGTTTCTACAGAAAACATCTTTTCATAGTTTTTGTTACCTGATTAAAAAAAATCAAAAAATAAAAATATCATCATTTCATGAAATCTGGAAAAAAGACTCTTTTCTAGAACAATTTTTATTTTTAGAAACCAAACGGATGGAAAATACTTTTCCAACGAAAAGCTATTTCCTGAAATTTTTTTGAAAAACCAAATTTAGAGTAGCGTCGCCCAACTTATATAAATATTGCAATTTGTATAAGTTTTTAGAAAAACGTATTAGACAAATATCTCAGAAAATAGTTTTTAGAAAAATATCTCAGAAAATAGTTTTCTAGCTAAAAAAGTATTTTCACTTGTTTGGTTTTAGAAAAAATAGTTTTTTCAAAGTTTTTTTTTCCAAATTTTATGATGAAAAAGTGTTTTTATTTTCCATACTATTTTATCAAAAAAATAAAAATTATTTCTAGAAAATAGTTTTCCACACTTTCCTGAGGAACCAAACGCTCGCTAATTTAATTTAAAGAGAGCTTGTATTAGACAATGTGATGGAAAATATTTCTCGCCTTTATTTTTTTCGCAACAAGCGCTTAAATTTTTAATTTTGACAATCAGATCCTTGAAATTTATTAAATAGTTCAATAAATTTCTCTCATCAGTTGAACTTATAAATTATAAATTCATTTTAGTCGATATTGTGCATATAATCTAATAAAACTTCAAAACAAGAAAAAAAAAAATTCATTTTTCTCATTCTAAGATACAAAACAATAACAAAAATAAAATTTAGGTTCACCTTATTCTTCAATTCTCATGCTTAAATATCAAAATTGAAAGAGAAAAAAAATATTTTTTTTATACTTTGAAGCCTTGCAAGATTACGTGTACAGAACAATATTTATATATTTTATATTCAACACTCTTCTTATGTCTGGGCGCAGCTCTGATATCGTGATAAATTATATAAAACAATCATTCTCTCCAAAAGCTTAAGCTCCTATATAGAGACCGGTATTTATATATTTTATATTAAACAAATATATCATAAAAACAATTGTATAATTAGTAACTGCATATGAGGAGAGAGAGACCTATTAAACTATATTTTTCGCATACATATTTTTTCCTTATTATTATACATCAACATTAGCTATTAATATATGCACATCATTTAGATGGATTTCGTCTTCTTCTTCTTCTTCTTCTCCTCAAGCTGCACAAATAAACTGCCATCGAAGACGCTTCTGACAGTTTCGCGTTGTAACAAACCGTTCTCATCTTTCCCCAGTGAGTAAAGAAGCTCCCATTCTGCGAAGTTGAAAACCCTGCATATGATTTTGGCAATGAAAGAGTAAGTTTATTAATTAAGTTAAATTTGTTAGATTTATGTAATAAACGAAGAAACGTAAAGAGCTTGTTTTGATTTCAGCATAATCGATGATTTGCTCATGTACTAAATTATCATTAATTCTAATGGCAAAGTTTTTTTTTAAAATAAATACATACAGAACTTATCTAAACTATAGACTATTTTGAATCGGCAGTTCAACTTTTCAAAATTTTGATTTTACTACCCAATTTTAATTTGTTTGTTAATATGATTCAGGTGATGCTCACCATCCAATGAAATCCAAGGCGTTGCGATTGGCTTTCAGCATTGCGGATACCTCGTTTGCGGTTAAAGCATTTGAATGAGTTCTTGCGTATTTGCTGAAAATGGCGTCGAACTTCGATGGGTCAAATCTGCATAACATAAATCAAAGATAATCAAAGATAGTATCTCTTTTTTTTTTCTTAGAAGTATTACTGTACAACAACCTTCCTTCTGTGTTATAGGTCTCAGAGTCACTTTTGCTTATATACCCCTCACTACTATTCAAAGTTTTTAAATTTACCACTCTATTTCCAAAATACCCATCCAGATTCCAATTTCCACTAGTAAACCCTAAGCTTTGGGGATATTTGAAGGAAAGTTTAAAAATTAATAAGAACATTTTAGTCACCATGGATATATTAGATATTTTTAAAATTTTGAAAAGTATATTAGATATTATCTCCCTTTTTTTTAATAGGAATACTACTGCAATACAAACCTTCCTTCTGTGTCATAGGTCTCGGAATCACTTCCATGCTTCGCTTTGTGGATGTTTCTTATGTAAATGGGAAAGAGAGGAGAAGGTATCCATCCCTATATTAAAACAACAATTAAATCAAATAACAAAAAATGAATAATATTTTGATTATCTTAATGCATGAATAAATGGAACAAGTTAATAAACCAAAAATTAGTTGCATATCTTGTTTGGATGTTTAAGGCACATGAAATTGAAGAAACATATTTTTCTAGCTATGCTTTGAATTGATTACAATTCTATAAATGCAAAGCTTTTTGTATGATTGACATCTTAGGTATTTCTTTCCTGATTTTTTTTTTTTTTTGTCATTTTGCTGATGAAAAAATTTTAAAAAAAAATGATACCTATACATTCTGTATATAGCAGTATATATCTTACACTTTTGCATTTAAGAGTTTAAAAATCTCTTTTTGGACTTAAGCAGTTAGAACTTGTGAGACCCTAGGTAGTCATATATATAAGATATAATAGGGCTAAACTCTCAACCCGGCTTAAGCATTTTGGGCGGTGGCTAGGCCCAAGAGGTTAAGAGAGTTAAGCGTGCTAGGACGGGAGTAGTCCTAGGATGGATGACCCCCTGGAAAGTCGGGGCGTTACAGAATTGGTGGTTTAGGCCTAACAAGTCATTAATATCAATGAATTGAGTCATTACATTTAGTATCAAAGACAAATAACGAGTTGGAAGTATGAGATGGGCTCACATTGCTCAATAATTTTGGACAATGTACGCAATTAGGCGTGACGAGAACATCAAGACCTAAATGGAAGAGTCTGTGATACTCCAATAGTCCAAAATAATGTGGAAGAGTGTGAGTCACACACACTAATATTAATGACTGTGTTTAAATATTTTGATCATGTGGTTTGGATTCAACAAATTATTAGTTACTAGTATTATAAATATAAAGTTGAGCTAAACTACTATTGGTATGAGCAAACCATTAGTTACTATTTGTAGGATTGTTAATGTTAACTATTAATTCCAAAAGAGGTCAGGTTGGGCCGAGTTACGTTCGAGACCCATGGGCGCTGTGTCTGTACGCTTTAAGTGAATTGGTTGAATATTTATAACAGCTCAAGCTTTTGGGATCAATGGTTAGCGCCAACGATTCGACAAAAAAATTGATAGTTGTAAATACTATCAATAGTATTATATATACGACATGAATCTTACTGGTTGGGTGGGATAACTCAGAAGAAGATTTATGAAAATAGCAGCGCCAAGAGATATTACGAATCCACACCCAATTGCACGAAAACCTGAAAAATTAAAAGGGTTATTATGAGATATATAACTACCACTAGGAGTGAGCATCGGTCCGTTCGGTTTAATTTTTATAGTTTTATAAAAAAATCAAATCGAATCGAATTAGTGGTATGAACCGAACCGATCCGATTTTGATTCGGTTTATTTGGTTCTAGTTAGGGGTGCAAACGAGCCGAACACGAGCGAGCGCGGCCTTGCTCGAATTCGGCTCGTATTAGATTCGAGCCGAATTCGAGCTGGCTCGAATTAATTTCGAACCAGAATAAGACATGTTCGAGTTCGGATCGAAATTTAAATCGAGCCGAATTCGAGCGGCTCGAAATGGTTTTTTTTTTTTTTTCGAGCTAGTTTCAAGTCATGTTCGAATTTGGCTCAAAATTATTCGATTCCGAGCTGGCTCGTTTATAGCTCGAAATTATATGTGGAGTTGGGTCCGTGCCTATGCGGTACATAGAGAATGCATTAAAAGATATATTTGAATTAAAATATTTAATAAAAAATATTTAATATATATTATTAATAATATGAATATTTTTTATTTTATATTTTTAATTTTAAATATATATATATTCGAACTATTTCGAGCCGAACACGAACAAGCAGAGGCCTGCTCATGCTCGGTTTGAAAGTATTTTCGAGCGAAAAAACTCAGCTCGTTTTATATTTGAAATTAATTTCGAACGAGTCATTTTCGAGCCTATTTCGAATCGAACACGAGCTGGCTCGCGAGCGGCGAGCTAGACTTGCAGCCCTAGTTCTAGTAAAACATTTTTATTTAGTTTAAATTTTTTTAATTACTAAAAATAAGATATAATCATAATTAATATCCCCAATTATTTGATTATTATGTAAAATTAATCCATAATTTTTTTATAGTTTAAGGTTCATTCAGTTATTTGAGTTACTAAAATTTCTGTTTATTCGGCTTATTTCAATTATTCTGATTTTTAACCCTTAGAACCAAATCGAACCAAATTATATGTAAACAGTTGAATTCGGTGATTCAATTTGAACCGAATAATGCTCACCCCTAACCACCATACTTTAAAAAAAAACTTCAGTGGAGAGCTCCCCAACAACACCTTGTCACGTGCCATTTTTTTATATCTATCCAAGTGTTATAATTCTTCCTCTCTAGGATTTAAAATTTCTTTCTAGATTTTAGAATTAAAAAATACCAAACGAATCATTGGATGAAGGCAAAACTAAACCGAACCCATTTATATGTGAAACTAAACCGAACTGACTTACTCGGTCAGTTCCATTCGGTAATCCAGTTTGAACCGAATGTTGCTCACCCCTAACTACCAAATTTCAAAAAAAAAAAAACTTCAGTGCGGAGCTTTCCAACGACGCGTTATCACGTGAGTTCTCTCTATGATTTTTTTTAAAAAAATTGAATTTTAGAATTAAAAAAATACGAAACGAATCATTGGATAGAGGTAAAAGTAATACATGACGGCAGATAGGGAGCTCTTCGACGGGCGTTGTTGGGGAGCTTCCTACCGAAGTTTTATCCCTAGACTCCTTAAACAACATATTATGATATACCTTGGTATGTTTCCCATGGATAAACTTTTCCATCCCCATTTCGATCGAAAAATGCTGCGTGTTGCTGGAGCACGCTCATGTTACGGTTGTCCCACCCTTCTGTCCCATTTGGATGGCTCGGATCAACGGCCACCAGCGCCCGCGCTAGATCTGCACCATCAAAAAATTAAAAATAAAAATAAAAATTATAGTTTCTATTTCATTAATTTTCACTTAGAAAGGGTCTATTTATCTATAAGTGATTTTCAAGTTAAGAGTAACTTTCAGTTGAACTGAAGTTTATAAAAAAAGAAAAAAATTTCTTTTTTGTTTGTTAATTGTAATTACCATATTTTTTTATTTATTTTACTGAAAATTCTTACACTAGCCAAGAAAAAAAAAGGGAAAAATTATAGGAGTTAATTTTTTATTATTTTTTAATTTCTTTTTCTCTCGTTGTTTACTTTGGCACCAAAATGGATGAAATCAATTACAACATTTTTAAAACGTGAAGTTATGAGCAAATTTAATTTACGATAAATTTAACAACAAAAGTTATTATTTACAACCGAAAACAACTGCACCTCTCTTCACTTTCGGTGAAACAAACATGCACTTATATGAACCTCACTAATTAAAGGTATTGTTCAATTTGGAAACCTGTTGTTAGTCTCTGCAAGTAGGGCTGCAAGTCTAGCTCGCCGCTCACGAACCAGCTCGTGTTCGATTCGAAATAGGCTCGAAAATGGCTCGTTCGAAATTAATTTCAAATATAAAACGAGCTGAATTTTTTCGCTCGAAAATAATTTCAATCCGAAAACAAGCAGGCCTCTGTTTGTTAGTGTTCGGCTGGAAATAGTTCGAATATTTTTTATTAAATATTTTAATTCAAATACACTTTTTAATGCATTTTCTATGTACCGCATAGGCACGGACCCAACTCCACATAGAATTTCGAGCTATAAACGAGCCGGCTCGGAATCGAACAATTCCGAGCCAAATTCGAACATAGCTTGAAATTAGCTCAAAAAAAAAAAAAACTATTTCGAGCAGCTCGAATTCGGCTCGATTTAAATTTCGAGCCGAACTCGAACAGGCCTTATTCTGGCTCGAAATTAATTCGAGCTAGCTCGAATTCGGCTCGAATCTAATACGAGCCGAATTCGAGCAAGGCCGCGCTCGCTCGTGTTCGGCTCGTTTGCACCCCTATCTGCAAGTAGCTATATAGGGTTGAATTTGGGTTTTTCTATTTTCAACCTTATAGACCGGTCCAAACCAAAAGTATATATAAAACCGAACAAAACCGACCGAAACGAGTCGGTTTTATTTGGTTGTTCAGGTTAGGGTTTGTTTGTTTGACCGAAGATAAAATTTAAGATAAAATAGATTTTTCGGATGAATTAGAATTCAAATAAAAATTACTTTTCTTTTCGGTGTTTGTTTGTATAGTTGTAGAGCTGAAGTTTTCTCAATTTTATTATTTATTTGGCAGGAAGTAAATGGCTTAAAAGCTGGAGATGTGAGAAATAGTTTTTTTTTTTTTCTTTGGTAATTGATTTCGGTCTAGGATGACAAAAATCAATTATAGTATTTTGGGAAGCTTGAGTTTCGATTGAAGGTAAAGTTATAGTGAACCAAACAACGAAAGTAGACATTTATGGCCAAAATCACTTCTCTCCTCTGCACTGCCAGTAAAACAAACAAACTTTTAAAGTGAATAGCGCTCACCCCAGTAAAGTCCACGAAACACAAAACATTAAAATACTGTTCTCTGAAGCCTAAGAAGCTAACATTTTTACGCAATCGATCGTTTCACAGAAATTAATACAAATGCATCCGGCAAAGGTAGAGCGGTCAACGAGTCGAACACGAGCCGGCTCGCGAACAACACAAGGTAGATTGTCAGCACTACGTACTACTGAGTGTAAAGTTAGAAGAAAATAAACATTTCAAAAAAATTAGAGTCTTAATCTAATAATTAATTGAAATTCATAAAATATGAGTTTCTTTACATTTGGATTAGCTTAAAATCCAAATAGTAAAAAAAATTATAATATATATAGTATTTGAGCTATATCGAGCCTCGTGTTTGGCTCGCTAAGATTTCGAGCTAAAAAAATTCAACTCGTGTTCGGCTTATTTATTAAACGAGCGATCGATCTCGAACTCATTTCGAGCCAAACAGAAGCTGGCTCGCGAACAGCAAGCTGGATTGCCAGCCCTAAGTGTTACCTCAGCAACTTCTCAAGATAGAGATCGAGATTGAGATCGAGATCGAGAGAGAAGAGATACAGAAAGAGAGATCGAGAGGGGTTGAATTTACATACATGGTTTAGGGAGCTCCTGCTGGAGGTCGAGGTTGAGCTTTCGTTCCTTCGTCACCGGAGCGCAGGCGGCTTCCGTCGCCAAAGATGGATCGCTCCTGCAGTCCATTAACTCCTCCTCCTTTCTTCCTCTCCTCAAATTATAAGACTTAATAATCTACCTGAATTATAAAACACTTCACAACTCTCTCTCTCTCTCTTTCTATGCATATATATAGAGCTCTCTCTCTCTCTCCATATATATATATGACATCGTTGATAGGGATGCAAACGAGGCAGATCCACGGGCGGGAGAGGGCGGATTTGAGCGCGACTAATTTTTTATTTTATTGAATCGAGCGGATAAGGACAGAAGCAGAGTTTTAATGAATTTTTAGTAAATCAAGATAAATCAAAGAAAAAATGTCTTTCGCCTTTCGCTCTATTTTTTGATGGATCAGGGACGGATTCGGAAAGGATTATATTTGTTTTATATATATATTTTTTGTTCCTCACTTAACGCTCTATTCGGGACCGATCAGGGTGGTTACGCCACCAATCCGAATTCACTTGCATCCCTAGCTGTTGATATCTTGTCGCGATAGAAATTCGGCAACATATTAATAAAAGAAATAGGTAAAAACGTATAAAACTTACCTGCATTATAAATTATTTTGACACGACTATTTATTTTTTAAAAAATTTTGATTTTAGTACCCAATCTTTCAATTTATTCGATTTAAATGATTTGAGATTTTTTTCTCATGCAAAATTTAAACTAATTATTTATTTTAATAAATTTATAACTGTCACAGCACGTCAACTGTAAGGGGGAAAAAATATAAAAATATATTTTTTTATAAATCATGATGGCGTGAAGAAATAAATAAAAAAAGATAATATCTAATATGTTCCTGAAAATTTCTGAAATATCTAATTTGTCCCCCTTTTTTTATTTCAAATATACCCCTCATACAGTTCTCCGTTATTCAAAAATACACCCGCTGTTAGTACCCGTTAAGTTATCTTGGGTTAAACCCGAATTAAATTTCTACCAGAGTTAAAAATAATCAAAATACCTCTTTTACTCTTAACTTAAGAAACAAATAAGAAAAGTCGGTGATGGTTGAAAGGTATATTTGAAAAAATAAAAAAAATCAAAATACTTCTTTTATCCTTGGGACGGTAGAACGGTATATTTGAAAGGGTAAAATAGTAATTTTACAGAAATAACAGTTGTTGCTAATCGTTCACTAACAGAATTTAGCTCTAGAAATATATTTCAAATAACTTGAAATATTGAAGAAGTATTTTTAATATTAACTTTTTAAGAAGGATAAATTAGAAACGCAAAAAAAAATTAGGAATATATAAGCAATTACTTCATAAAAAAAATTAGGGTTAATTGCATACAGGTCCCCGTAAATATAGTGAATTATAAATATATCCCTGCAAAGTTCAACTTTTGTAATTTATTCCTGCAAAAGTTCTAACCTTTGCAGATATGTCCCTCCGGTTTATTGTTGTTAGAGAACTGTTTAATTTTTAACAGTGAATTCGTAAAATTACGTTTTTACCCTCACAAATATGTCCCTCCAAAAGGAGGACACGAAAAAGAAGAAGAAGGCGGCAGCGGCGACGGTGCCCCCGCTTCCTCGTCGCGGCGGCATCCCTCGACGTGTGGATCGCCGCGCCCGCGCCCGCGCCCGTCGAGGAGCGGCGGCGCCGGTTCCTCCTGCAGATAGGCCTCGCCGGCGACCCCACCCTCGCCCGCCTCGGATCGGCTCCCGACGCCACCGCCGTGCCGCCGGAGATGGGGAGATCCGTCTCCCCATCGCACTGGAGATGGGTATAGATATATATATATATATATATATATATATATATATATATAGTTGAGCTAGAATACTTCTAAGAGTATCAAGGAGGTGGTGCTTGTGGGTTTATAGCCTTTGGATTGAGATTTGGAGGGTTGGGATGATGGTGGTAGGTGGTGGTAGGTGGTGGTAGGTGGAATAGTGTTTGATCTAAAGGCTATTAGTAATTAAAAAGTAGATCCAATGGCTAAAAATGTGGAAGCACCAAGGGGTTGGTGCTTCCAAAAATATTCTAGCTCAATTCTATATATATATATATATATATATATATATATATATATATATATATATATATATATATATATATATAGAGAGAGAGAGAGAGAAAGAGTTACTCCTTCTCCGTCGCGATCGCCCGCGGCATCTCCTCCCTCACCGGCGACGACGACGACGATCACTCCACCTCTCCGGCGTCAAGGTCATCGTCCACGTCAAGGATGCCGTCGACGGCGACGACGACGACGCCGCCGAATCGGATGGCGGAGATCGGCCCGCGCCGTTCCCGATCAAGGAAGAAAAAAAGGAAGAGGATGAGGGATAAAATTATCAATTCACCTTATTAACTAACCATAGTTAAGCATTTTAACTGTGGTTAACTAAATTTTTCTAACAGATGCTAACGACAGGAACATATCTGCAAATTTTAGGACTTTTGCAGGAATATTTTACAAAAAATTAAACTTTGTAAATATATATTTATAATTTACTATATTTACAGGGACATGTATGCAATTAACCTAAAAAATTATGATTGGTGAGGCCACGTCTCGTGGTGCTTCAAATGCTTTGATTTTGATGTTTCTGATACGTTAGCATGGTACTAAAAATTGTTTTAATAATATAATTGTAGCGGCGTGGTGGGCAACATGTCCGAGCATTGCGTGGCAGTTCCCGGCGTACGACACGTGTCCCGTGAACAGCGAATGCGTACACGCGTCGTACACTTATAGCCACTCGTTTTTCGCCACGTGGTGATTTTTTTGGGCTATAAATAAGTTTTTTTTTGCATTTAGCCCCGTTAACAAATTTTTTTTTTTAAGAAAAAATCCGTAATGCGCTCGACACTAGAAATATCAATGGGTATGGATACCCGAAATATTATCCGAATCCGAACTCGAACGGAGCGGGTTTACCGAACTAAATGGATATGGATTCGGGTATGGATATAGAAAATAGAAACCCGACGAATTTGGGTACGGATATAGATTTCGTATGTACCCGATCCGAACCCGAACCCGAACCCAAACCCGAATAAATTATATACATATTATTTATTTATTTATACAATATATAAAATACCTAATAATTTTATCCGTTGGATCTTTATCCAACGGTATATTTTGAAATATAGTAAAAAAAATTATTACTTCGGGTTTGAATTTTCGGATTCGGGTTCGGATTCGGGTTTCGGGTTTTTTATCGGGTCGGGTATGGGTACGGATTTAGGTCCGGATTCGGGTTTCAATTTGGTTGTCGGGTTCGGGTTCGGGTTTTTGAAAACCCGACGCAAACCCGACCCATTGACATCCCTACTCGACGCATATCCTTTTAGGGATAATTGCATATGAATCACTACGAAAATATCAAATAGTAAATATATTCCTACAAAAGTTAAATTATTTAATTTATTTCTCTAAAAGTCATTTCATCTGCAAATATATCTTTTGTTGACAAAATTAAAATAATCATGAGTTAAAAAAGCTAACTATAGTTAACTAAGAGGTAAAATAATATTTTACCTATAATATATATATATATATATATATAGTCCGGCTGGGATACTATCGATAGCAGCAAGCGCTTGATACTACCGAATCTTCTGTCGTTAGATTTATCGCTTTCATCATTTCTAACCATTAGATCATACTATTCAACCAACCACTTACTCAACCCTAGGGGACCACTATCAACCTAACCGAGGACCACTATCATCCTAACCGCACATTTTTTCATTCAAAGGCCGAAAAACTAATAGCACCAACGACTTGGTGCTATTAATAGTATTCCAGCCAAATTCTATATATCTGTATATATATAGAGAGAGTTGAGCTGGAATACTATTAATAGTATTTGGGCATTTTTGCTATCAATTTTCTAGCCGTTAGATTTACACTTTAATCAATTACATCCTTTAGATTATTATACTATTCAACTAACCACCTACTCAACCCTACGGGGACCACCACTAAACCCTAGGGACCACTATCATCCTAATCCTATAATTTTTCATCCAAGGATTAAAAACTCGATAGCAAAAGAATCCAAATATTATTAATAGTATTTCAGCCCAATTCTATATATATATATCGAAAATTAGCTCTACTAATACTAAATTTTTGAAACAACTAGATAAAGGCAATAAATTTCCAAAATTTTAGATAATTTTATACACAGATTTTTTTTTTATATTATAAATTATATATTTATCTGGCTGGTTTAGGAGGTTTGAAAATACATACACAGTGTAGTAAATAATTTCTCAGTATACATCTTTTTCTACGTAACAATTTTGCACACTCATTAATGCCTAAGAGATAGTGTCCTTTAAGTTAAAGCAAGGCAAAAAAAAAATGTGTGGTTAATAAGGTGCCACGTAGCACTTATTATAGGGACAAGTCATAAAAAACCTTAGTTGTCCTTTTAAATCATTTATTTATCTTGCTTGAAATGAAATCTTAGACCTAGGTTGGAACATGGTGGTATTAAAATATTATTTTTATACAATAAAATATCTAAAAAATTTTAAATGCATTTATAATTTTTTTAATTTATTCAGATTATGGTTGCAATCGTTATCTGAAAAGTATTTAGTCATATATTTATTTAGTGGCGATTGCTTACTTGCCGTCGCAATTTTATAGCATTAGAAAAGAAAGGATTGTAAGTACTTTTAAATTTTTTAAACTTTTTATGAAATAAAAATAATATTTTTAGCCACCATATTACAGAAAGTCAATTGAATTATGCTAAGGCTTGCTTAGTTTTGTAATATGGTGGCTAAAAATATTATTTTTATATTATAAAAAGATTTAAAAAATTTAAAAGCATTTATAATCTTTTTTTTTCTAATGCTATAAATTAGAAGTTTGTTTTTTAAAGCAAATTTATTAGACTTACTGTGATATACTAAACCTTAGCAAATAAGTAAGGTTGTAGTATGAATTTTTAGTCAGTATGTTTTTTGTACAATGCTTGACTGAATCGTTTATTCTACTATGATACCTACTGTTGTTGGATTTCAGTAATCTTTTTTTAGACTGATTTTGTTGACGCTTCGTGTGTATAAGGTGTATGTTTATGCATGCGGCGGGTTTGTTGACATAATCCTGACTTTCGCTGTAATCCGAGACGTGACACTTACACCCTAAAAGGAATGTATGTTATACAACTTGACCAATCTATTGGGAGGGAGCTTTCACTAGTCGCCTTACATAACTAGTAAATTCGTTCAACCCCTTAGATAGGTTGGAATGGATGACACATAATCCAATCAGGGTGTATAAGTAGTATTTTTATTTTTTTTTGGGTAGGGGTGAGGTGGGGGGAAATTTTAAAAATAATTCTCTAAAATTTTAAAGGCCTTTATGCATTAAGAATTCACTAGGTTTGGATTTTTGCAAAATTAGGTCGCTTTTTTCGATTTTACAGATTCAGTCCGAATTTTCAGTAAACTGACCAAAATGCCTTTATTATTTTTTCTCTCACCTCTTTTTTTTTTCTCTCGTTCCTTTTTCTTTCCTTTCCGAAGAAGGCGGCGAGGCGGAGGCGAAAACGGCCCGCCTTGCCTCTGCCCCTCACGCCCTCGCCCGCGCCCACGCACCCCCGCCCTCCTCGCCTCCGACCCTGCAGAGGCCGCGCCGCGACTCTTTTTTTTTTTTTCCCCCTCTCCGACCCTCCTCCACCCGCCGTCCCCGCCGCCACCGCCGGCGACGAAGAAGAAGTGCTTCTTGGGGCCGAGAAGCACGCCGGCGAGTGAGGGAAAAAAACTTAGTAACACTCCGGAGAGGGCGGTGGGTCATGACAAAAAAAATTATAGAAAGAAAAAAAATAAGAATACTAAAAAATAAAAATAAAAATAATATTTTTTTCTACAGGAAAGACCAAAAATAATAGAAGAAGGAAGAAGAATATGAAATTGCACTGTTAAAATAATGTTACACTGTTTAAAAAAATTTACACTGTTTTAAATAAAAATTACACTCTTTGAGACAGAAATTACACCCTTTGGGATGAAAATTATACTTTTTAGACCAAAGTTGCACTCTTTGGTAAAATTTACACCATTTTTTTTTCTCTTCTTCTTCCTTGTTGTACTCTTTCTCCGCGTTGCACCATTTTAGGTGCGGCAGCGACCCCTCTGTCTACGCCCGCGACCCCTCCGCTCTGCGCACCATCGCGCCGCTCTGGCCCCGCCTCCGCCGCGCCAAGCTCGTGCGCTGGCACCGCCGCCCCGACCACCCCGCCGGATCCGACCTGGCCCCCGTCCCGCAGGAACGAGCCGATTCGGTCGAGGTAGGGGAAAAAACATATAATCATCCATACCACTCTAAAGAGTCCGGCTACAATGCTATCGATAGCATCAAGCACTTGGTGCTACCAAATTTTCTACCGTTAGATCTATTCCTTTGATCATTATCACCTATTAGCTCATACTATTCAACCAACCACCCACTCAACCTTAGGGGACCACTATCATCGTAACCGTACATCATTTCTTCCAACGGTCGAAACTTAATAGCATCAATAACTTGGTGCTATTAATAGTATTCTAGCCTTGTTCCCACTCTAAATATGTAAATTTATCACAAACATCTCTCTAAACACCAAATCCAAACCTAAATAAAACCTTTAATGTTTATAAGGGCACTGATAAAATTTTACAATTTGAAGAGGTATTTATAAAATTACAACCTTTCCTGAGGGTAGTGAAGAAATTAATCTTTTTTTTTTTGGTAAACTTTAACTTACCTCACTATAGTTTAGCATATTATTACTTTGTCATCGTGTGATTCAAAAAATTGTGCTTAACTATCAATGGATTAGTGTGTTTTCGCTTTTTCACCGTACGGTTCAAAAAATTACACTTAACTATCATGTGAATTTATATTTGTTTCACTAATAAATTCTATTTTTAAAGAGTGTACCAAGATGTAGTTTTTTTTTAAAAAAAATTACTTTACTACCCTATTTGAACTCTAGATCTTTTGCCAACATGCATCTAAACTTTCATTTTTGATAATGAGATTTTTTAAACTTTACCAAATAGTTTAGCGTCTCTCTACTCAACCGTAATTACCATTACACAATCATTTTGATCATATGTTGTGCACATAAATTTTATATGAATTAAAATATAAGAAAAAAGCCTTTTTTTCCTTCTAGTTTTACTAATTAAGCATGAGAATTGAAGAATAGGACGAACGTAACTTTAATTTTTATTATTATTTTTTTTTTGTATTTATAATATTATACGCAAAATATCGACAAAAATTATTGCATAATAAGTAGCTTTAACTGAGGAGAGAAACTTATTGAACTACTTGAAAAAAGTTACATTTAACTACCATATGATATAGCGCATTTTTTTTTCTATCCTCCCATGGTTCAAAAAAATACATGTAACTACGAATTTAGGGGTGACAACAAGCCGAACACAAGCGACCGGGGTAGAGCCGAACACGAGCTGGCTCATTAAAGTATCGAGCCGAAAAATTCAGCTCGTGTTCGGCTCGTTTATTAACACGAGCTGGCTCACGAGTTGACCCACGAATAATAAATTTAAAAAAATAGTTTAGATATATATAAAAAATAAATTTATAAAATCTTGCCTATTAAATTTTAATCTAATGATTAAAATTATTTTATATATAAATGAGTTTTTTTTTATAATTAAATTTAATTTTATATTTTAATTTTTGCTAAAAGTTAAATAATAAAAATATATACTATATATATAAATATTCATCTATATATATATATATATATTCGGGCTGTTATCGAGCCGAACACGAGCGAGCTGATCCCAGCTCGTGTTCGGCTCGTTTATTAAACGAGCTGAAAAACTCGTGCTCGGCTCGTTTACTAAACGAGCGAGCCGATCTCGAGCTCATTTCGAGCCGAACACGAGCTGGCTCGCGAACGGCGAGCCGAATTGCCACCCCTAACTATGATATAATTTTATTTTTATTTTACTATAAAGATTTATTATTAAACAGGATACCACCCTTTGATTTTCAAAAAAAAAAAAAAAATTCACTTTCCTGTCCTATTTGACGATAAATTTTTTCATTGAAACAAGAATAAAACCATAGATAAGTGCAACTTTTTGAACAACGAGTGGTGAAGTGAAAATGCACTATAGCACGGGGGGTAAATTGAAGTTTACCCAAAAAACAGTGGTTTAATGCTATTTTACAGCAGATCACAAACTGAACAACATGAAAGAAAAAAACCTGAAAGATCATCGCGAATCGACTAAAAGATTAAAAACTCTCAATCATAATATGGATGTAGAGTTTTAGAGCATCCAAATGTCGAAACTCGAAAAGAAGCACAAATCAAGCTACTACAGTTAACTGGTTTGATTGATTATCTCATTCAAAGAATTAAAGATAGCAATATAAAACAAAGGGATAACTTCAAATACCACCCCTGTGGTTTCGTGCTTTTTCACTTTAGTGCTCTGTGGTTTAAAACGTATCACTTTAGTACCCTATGGTTTGGCTATTCTCTTTTTGTTATCTTTTCGTTAATTTTTTCGTTAAATTAATGAGAAAGTTAAAACTACAGGATAGTAAAGTGAATATTCGATAAACCATAGGTGGGATATTTGAAGTTTTCTGTATAATTTAACGAAAAAATTAACGAAAAGATTAAAAAAAAAAATAACCAAACCACAGGGTACTAAAATGATACGTTTTAAACCACAGGGTACTAAAGTAAGAAAGCACGAAATCACAGGAATAGTATTTGAAGTTATTCCTAAAACAAAACACTTAAAAATGATGAAACAATTTGGAAAAGGAATAGAGAAACTGGGTAGAAACAGGGCAGATTTATTTCATCTTTCGTCGACATAATCGAAAGATGGTTGCAAATTTAGAAGAGAGAATCTTGCTACATCCGGTGCAACTACAAGGTTGTACATATATTTTACACAAAACAACTAGCCATAGCTTATAGTAAAGGCATTAGAGCTTCAGATTTATATAGGCAGTGGCTAGCAAACAAGTGTTTAAATTAGTTCGCTTCTTGTTTATGCCCATCCATATTAATCAGCGATTCAGCGTATATGTACATTACCGGTTTAGTCTCCGCTCAAAGGATAGCGCACCGAAGCAATAACCCTTTTTGCTCCACTCTCTGCTCTTCATTACCTGCTGATTCTAATCAAGCTTCTCTCTTAGCATTTATACTCTCTTTTAGAGATTAAAGGAGGGTAAAGCACACCATTAGTCGTCAAACTTTTCACAAATTTTTTATGCGAACTTTAGTTTCTGTTTTAATTGGGTCCTCTTGAGAAAACTCCATTTGAGGCAATTGATTCACAATAGTCTCGAGATGATGTGGAAGCTAATTTATAGCTATCATGCAATTGCCACAAATGGCGATTGATGGAGGAACCCGATTGAAACAAAAATTGATGTTTAAGGCATCAATAGCAACAACATTAGTGAACTAAAGTTTATTTCTATTATAAAATTGGGACGGTTAAATATAAAAATGTTTAAACACCGTTCTCTAACAGCTTTAGCTTTTGGAAAACAACGGTTGTTTCATATTATTTAACATAGTCTCAAAGTAGGAGATCCTGAGTTCGAGTCACGCCAGGCTCCAAGCATTATTAATTTTCTCCATTTAATTCAAGTCCACGTCATGGGCTTACAAAAAGCCTCGAGCCCAGACGTCAGGGGGAGTGTTAAATATAAAAATATTTAAACATCGTTCTCTAACAGCTTAAGCTTTTAGAGTACAACGGTTATTTAACAAGGACCGATGGTGTAATTTATCCAATAGAAATAAATTGATGGTTCTCATATTTAAATTCCAGAATTTGAGAAAAATTACCCTCTGTTGTTGGTTGGTATAACTTCCGGTTCTGAGGCGATGCCATCTCTTTCTTCAAACTAGTGAGTATGTCCTCCATTGTATACTCTCTCTGCCAGATCGCGAGCATTGGAAATAGACCTGGTTCAACCTGGAAATATTTTGATAAAATACCTTTGTAAAAATAATATAAATTTGTGATGATACTTAAAATGGATGAAAACTTTGAGCCAGAACATACCAATCCAGTTTCCTGATTTACACACGTCATATTTATACGAGTTTGGAATCGGACTGTTGGCGGTTTCTCTGGATAATCCATGTCACAGAATAGCTTCAACTGGTAAATTTTTCCTTCGTGGACAGTCTGCACATCAAAATGCACCAGTATTTTCTTTGATTTTAAGATAGATAATAAGACACATAATGGCGAATAAAGTATTTAAATTGAGTGTCCCTGTGCCATGCTCCTGAAACAGCTTGTCTACTCGAGAAGCAGAAGACAATGTGTTTGAACAAATAAATGTAGAGCTTCTAACTGGATGGGTTAGTTGAAATGGGATTCTGGAGTGCAAAAGGAAAAGCTCCAATCTGAAGCTTTTACTTCCAGCCTTCAATTCAAAGCTACTTTAAAGAATTAAACAAAGAAGATATTAGGACTTCTCTGAACAGCTTTTCTGAAAACCACAGTTTCAGAAGGAGTTTTTGGGCTAATAAGCCTGCCAAAAATTTTAAATATAAAATTAGGCATCTAAAATTATTATTTGTAAAAGTAGACCGGTAAAAGCGGTAAATCATTCACCGCTTTTAAATGCGGTGAATGATTCACCGCTTTTACCCTAATTTATATATTTCTTATATCCAAACTTTAAAAGATATATAATATTAAATACTCAAAATAGTTATAATCTTTTGAAGAAAGCGGTGAATGATTTACCGCATTTAGAATGCGGTAATTCATTCACCGCATATGCCTAATTTTGTAAATAATTTTTTTATAAGACTATTTTTACAATTATAAAAATTTGTAAGCCTATTAATAAAAAAACTTCGTTTCAGAAGCTACAACAATGCCAAACATGTTTTTGAAAGATGTGGATTTTGAGAAGCTTTTCTGTCGTGATGTTAGGAGCATACATTGTGAGGACCGATAATGGTTCCAGTCCAGGAACGCATGTATATGTCGTCAGCATCATCCATTCCATAGCTCACAGTTCCATCACCAATACCCTTCTCACCTCTCTCAAGCTCTTCTAGCAATCTGAAGTTTCTTGGAACTGTAGGAAAATAAAACATCAAACATACAGTGTCAAATCTACGATTGCCTTTTTCAGAAATCTGCACTTAGATTTTTTGCAAGGATATGTAGTATGACAGCAAAAAGGCTTTATTCATCTCTGATTTCTGGTCTAATAATATGAAACGCAATGTTATGTGCTAGAGAAACGCAAATCAAAGACAATTTGGGCAAGTCTGATGAAACCATGGTAGGGAATTTGCCACAAAACAGACTAGGTAAATCAGTGTACTTACAACATAGATTGATAAAACGTTTCAATGTTAAGAATTCAAGACTATCAATAGGCCAGCAAAATTATAGGGAAAAAAAAAGTTTTTACACGTAATAGTATTCTAGGCTTTATAATAAACACTATTCACTTGATTTGAAAATATCATCAAAGCAATTGCTGGATTCACAATACTCTTGGCTAAAACAAAAGTAAAAATAAAAGGGAAAAATGTTGCGAGCCCCCCTAAACTTTAGTTCTTTTGCAAACAGGTGCCTAAACTTTCAATTTTATGGCAATTAGACCCCGGAAACTTTATCTAATAGTTTAATAGGCCCTTTTCCTCAACTGTAGTTACTAATTACGCATCTGTCTTGATCACATGTCGTGCACATAAGACTTCAAAATATAAGAAAACTTTTTTTTTCTCTTCCAATTTTGATAATTAAGCATGAAAATTAAAGAATAGCATGAACCTAACTTTGATTTTTGTTATTTTTTTGTATGTTAGAATATGAAAAATAAGTTTTTTGTGTTTTGAAGTTTTATAAGATTATATGCAAAGCATCAATCAAAACGGTTGTGTAATTAGTAATTTCAATTGAAGAGAGGGGCATATTGAACTATTTGATATAGTTTAGGGGTCTAATTGCCAAAATTGAAAGCTTATGCGCCTATTTGTAAACGAGCTACAGTTTAGGGGTTCTCTGTACATTTCTCCCACAATTAAAAGGTGTGAACCCTTGTTATTTAATACTGAAAGACTAAATCGTGCAATAATCAGCATATACCATCTACTCTTTCATTCCATACAGAGGAGAGAACATTGGTTTCTTACTGGTAACGCAACCAACTAGATAAGTACGGCAGAGACATTTACAGATATATAGATACTACATAACACATGTGCTAATCCAACAAATCTAAGATGTATTAAAATTAGCTTATCAAGTTTGGGGTCAAATATGGGTGTTCAGTGTGAATAGTTCCATATTGAAAGATGTAGCAAAAGTAAAGGAGGTTATCTAGGAATCAATTACTAAAATTAGTTCTAGCATATTTATGCCAAAATATGAGGGCTGTTCAGTACAAGTTATCAGTATATAAGTCATGGGAAGTTATGTGCTTTGTACTTAAGGTTCAACACACAAGCACTTTAGGTATTGTTATTGTTTGAAAACCGAGGCACCAGGTGGGCAACATTTATGTTTTTTGCCACAATTACAATGATTAAGATCATTACTACTGGAGTTTACGTTCAAATTGTAAGGTTTATATTAAGTTTCAACACCATACTACTTTCTTGAAAAAGATCGAGCGGAAACTTAGTCTAGCTTATAATATATCGTAAGCATACATATATTAGTATTTATGCCAAAGCATATAAGATATTCACACCAATACACAAACAAAGGCAACTCGTCTTAATCCTATGCTAACTGGGGTCGTCTAGATCGGTCCTCAAGATAAAACAAAGTGGTTATAAATTGCCAATTGTTTCGTACATAAATAGTTGCTAACTAGTTTTCCATTTAAATAGTATAATTTTTAGCATTTCTGCCTCTTTCCATGTAGCTATTTGGATTGCGCCAGTGTATATTGCATTTGCATCTTTATATTGTATGTGCTACACCATCTTAAACAACCCTTCCGAATTTGTCCCAAATAAGGCCAACCAAACCTTAGAGTTAGCATGTTTCAAGTTGAATCCCATCTTTCCTTCTATTATTTCTTATCCACCTCAATATTTTTTCCCTATAATTAAAGTCACTGTACAGACATGCTATATCTTCATGGCCCAGTATTTAATATACTAGAGCATCATGAATGCTAACTATCCTTAAAAGTTACCCTTAACAATTGATTTCCTGAGGGAAAAAATTTCCTAGAGTCGAGATTCCAACAAATTTGTTGGAGCCCGGAGCTCCTAAGCACGCGCCTACCCACATGGGCTCATCTGGGAAGGATGTACTCCCTCCACAGATGGGTTTTTTGTTTTTAATTAAAGGAATATAACTAAAAAAATGATATTTTTTTAAAAAAACAGATAAAAAGAAAAAAAAGAAAAAAAAAAGAAAATTTAAGAAAAAACATATACCCTAACTCTGTTCTATTTTAATTTTTTATGGGGGGGGCGAGAAACTGTAACTCTCATTTCCTCATTCCCTTCTTTCCTAAATCCCTAATCTCCAATCCTATTCCAATTTTTCCTCTAGCCAAATCTCAAACCCTAAATCTTTCCTCTAATTCCTAAACTCTTACTCTAAAGAGGAGGAGGAGATTTTTAATCACTTGCTCTAAGGAATAGGATATCCCTAAATCCCTTGCTCTAAGGAGGAGGAGAAATCTTAACCCTCTTTATAGCTAGGTACACTTTTTTACTTAATCTCCGTTTAATAAATTTAATTTATAACTAATTTTAATAGATAGTATTGTTGGAGTTTCATAGTCTTGATTTATAGCTTACTTTAATATCTATTCTTATTACTTCTTTATTAAAAAATTATCACTAAACTACTTAGTTCAAGATTGTTACTTTTAAATAATATATTAATCTTCGTTCTTGTTTCCGGATCCAACAACCGGGGCTCCGACAAATTGTCGGAGCCCCGAGCCCCGATGCGCGCAGCGTGGGCGCCTGCCAACGCGGCACCCATCTGGGAAGGGAGAGCATGCTCCCTTCCAAATGGGGTTTTTTATTTTTTTAAAGAAAAATAAGTAAATAAAAAAAAGTAAAAAAAGATTTTTTAAAATAAAATATGATATATCAATAGAAAAGAATGAATCATGCAATTATAGGAAACAAGAACAAAGATTAATATACTATTTAAAAGTAAAAGTCTAGAACTAAGTAGTTTAGTGATAAGTTTTTAAAAAAGTAACAAGAATAAAAATTAAAGCTACAAATTAAGACTATGAAACTCTTACAATACTATATATTAAAACTAGCTAATAAATCAAAATTATGAAAGGGAGATTAAATAAACAAGTATACCTAGCTAAAAGAGGGTAAATATTTCTCCTTCTCATTCCCCTCATCCTCCTCCTCCTCCTCCTCCACCTCCTTAGAGTAAAGGAAGGTATATTCTCCTCCTCCTTAGAGCAAGAGATTAAGAATCACCTACTCCCCCTCGTTAGAGTAAAGGTTTAAAAATTAAAGTAAAGATTTACAGATTGAGATTTGGTTAAAGGAAATGTTGGAATAGTATTGGAGATTAGGGATTTAGGACGGAAGGCAATAAGGAAATGAGAGTTAGGTTTTCTCCCAGGGAAAAAAAAAAAAAAAAAAAAGAGGAGTCAGGGTTTATTTCTTTTCTTAAATTTTATCTTTTTCTCTTTTTAATTTTATCTTTTTTAAAAAAAATTCCTTTTTTTACTTATATTGCTTTAATTTAAGGAGAAAACATTTGGGAAGGGAGCGTGCGCTCCCTTCTCAGATGGACACCACGTGGGCAGGCGCCCACAGCCCCACGTGGCATGCATCGGAGCCAAGGGCTCCAACAACTATGTTGGAGCCTCGGCTCTAGGAAATTGTTTTCCCTTGATGTGCTTATCTACCACACAATTCCCATAATATCCCTCTACTTCATTCATTCTATATAAATCTTATGTCCTACATTCTTTTAATTTTCCACCCTCTTGGATAATTGACCCTTTGTGGTATGTCTTAGTCACCAATCCTCAATGAGCCTTTATCACATTTCCTAGTCTATTAAACCAACATTCTTTTATATTTGATTAAACTTCTATAGCTGAGCTTACAACCTCCAAAACCAAAGTGCTTTAGCAAAGTAAAGAGCTCATTTATCATTAATTACATCTAATTAACAATCTGAATTCAAACTGATTGTTCGAACTGTTATAGAACTGTGCTAACAAATTGCTACTTTTCTCTACTGAATAATTTTTGTAGTTAAGCCAACAGATGCATAATTTATCTAAAGGACAGTAACTGACATGTCAAATAGTCACTATTTGTGGAACCAGAAAATTAAATCTAGAAATATTCGATAATCTGATACTTCCAGCAAAATTTGTAACAATTAAGATGAACAAGATAGGTGTAATGAAATAAACTAGAAACAACAGATCCACGATAAATTGTGGAAAAGCAAGAAGAATCACTGGTTGCAATCTATCTAGAAGATCCCTACTAGCATATAACTAGTAAATGAACCACTCAATTTCCTTGTCACAATATACAAACAGAAATTGAAGTTCAAATAATGTCATTCCTTTGGATAGACAATAGCAGATCTGCAACTATGATAGATAAACCAGTGACAAAAACAATGGGATGACAGTGATTAACATTAAATATTGCCACTTTTGCAAGTTTAAGTTATTTTATTGACAAAATTGGAATGGGCTACAAAAATGAACTTGTAAACACCAGAATGCTTGTGCTTTAAATCCAAATTCTCACCTTAGGTATTTAGGTGTAATATCAGATATCATCATTACTTTTGCATTTACATAGTAAAACTGGAACCAAAAATACAACAGATCGCGGTATATGTAGGCAATAACAATACCAACGGTCGCACAAACAAAGAAAATAATTGAAATCGCTATGTACTCTAGAAGCTTAAGTCGTGGTTGGACCAACTTCTTCTACTTTTGACTACAGCCTAGAGTGTTTGGCAAACAGAATAATCAAGAACTTTTATCGTGGCAAGAAGCTAAAATGAGGTTCCCAACCCCAAAAAATTAGAAGCTCCAATTGGGAGCTAATTACCCTACATAGAGAAGCTGTTGGGAGACAACTGAGTAAAGTGTTTTCTCAAATAGCTCTGCTCAAACAGTATGCTATCAAATAACTCTACACCCTACAACAAAGCCACGCAGTCGAGCAACACCGGCCCTATGATCTAAGGAAATAGACAACAGTATTATGTATTTTATCATCAAAACACCTCATCACGTATTTATACGCCTTTTAGATTCAAGCTTTGGACTTCCCACTCTCATACCATGTGAAATAACCAATTTAGCTACAATGTAGAAAACAAATATTCTTGCATAGATGTCATAGGTAAAAACGTACATAACTTACCTGAAGTATGAACCATTTTGATTTGGTTATCAACCTTTCAAAATTTTGATTTTACAGCCCAACCTTTCAATTTGTTTTATTTTGAGTCAGACAACGGCACTTTGACTTTAAAATTTGAATGCATTGTTTATCTTTACAGATTTAGTTAGTATATTTCATGCAATTCTCGCAATTAAAAATTTATAAAAGTATGTAACTAACTTAAATTCTGAAGTCAAACTGATGTTGACTAACTCAAATCAAAATTTTAGAAGTTTGGTTAGCCGATTCAAAATGGTCTATAGTTCAGGCAAGTTCTATATGTTTTTATCTATTTTATAACATACAAATTGACAAAATCTTACGATAGGGCACTTCCATTTCGTCTCGATTTTGTTAAGCCAATTTACTTCTTAAGGCACCATTATACAATTCAAGCCGTATTAGCGTCCACCAGCCAAGCAAATAACACCACATATACACTAAAAAAATTTAAAAAAAATGGGTAAAAACTTCAATTTAGCCCACTGTGGTTTCGTGTATTTTCATTTTGTCACCCTATGGTACAAAAATTGCAGTCAATTATCCTATGATTTAGCACGTTTTCACTTCGTCGTCCTCCGCATCAAATTTTACTTTACTACTCTATCTTAAGACAAGTTTTTTTTCGGTAAAACAAAAATAAAGTCACAAGATAGTTAAATGCAACCTTTTGCCGTAAAGTAAAAAATATGCAAAAACCAAAGGAGGGGCAAATTGAAGTTTACCCTAAAAGAGAAAAAAAGAATCAATATAAACTGAAAAATTATCGTCTCTTTCTCAAAAGGCACAACAAAAGGGAAATTCAAATTCTCATAACAAAAGCGAATTCAATTCAACGATCCATTCCATCAATTCGCCGAAAACCAGATCTGCTGCATCAAATCCCTAAAAAAAAAAAAATCTACCTTTCCACACCAAATCCATCGCAATTCACCAATGCACAACCCCACAATCATCTCAAATAACCTAAACCCCACACATAAATTGGAAAAAGAACAGTAATCGTAGATAATCGGGGGAATTGGTCAAAAACGTACCCACAACACGCGATCCTTCGGAGCCCATCTCGTTCTCCTCCTCCTCCTCCTCCTCAAGTGAAGCAAAAGAAGAAGAATCGGTGAGGGGAAGGGATTAGGAGGGAGAGGAGAGGAGGCGATCGATTCCTAGGGTTTTGTGATTCGGGGGAGAGAGAGAGAGAGAGGAGGGGAACCACTACTTGAGTGAAAGGCGACTCCTTTTTACTGTGTCGCAAAACTCAACAGTAACAAAAAAGTTGAGAGTGAGAGATGGGAAAAAGTATACCGTTAAATTAGGACTTAGGATTAGGGTAAATTGCACATTTGGTCCTCAAACTATTTGGCCGGTGACGCTTTGGTCCTCGAACTTTAATTTGTTATAATTTTTTTCAGAGTTAATTTTATACAAGTCCCTCCAAAGATATCAAATAGCAACCCTACCAAATTTAGGTTATAAGATTTATCCCTTCAAAAAAAATTTGGTTTGCAAATATATTCTTTCAAAAGTTCTGGTTCGTTCATATATGTCCATGTCGTTTGATTCACCGTTAGTAAAATGATTATTTT
The DNA here is from genome assembly GCA_016920855.1 of Puya raimondii. Classification (NCBI taxonomy): domain Eukaryota; kingdom Viridiplantae; phylum Streptophyta; class Magnoliopsida; order Poales; family Bromeliaceae; genus Puya; species Puya raimondii. The sequence goes on from JABWPP010000050.1 coordinate 140,765,226, forward strand.
GCCCTTACAAATTTATCCATATAAAAAGTTATCTTTCTTTCTCTCTCTCTCCTTGCCTTCGTCGTGGCACGTGCGGCATACCTTATTTTGTCGCGACCGAGGGCCTTGCCTTCAACGTCCCCGCTGCCGTAGATGTCGCCATTACCTTGGATAAAGAGGACAGGGTGAGAAAGATGACGGGACTCAACATTAGAATACATATTATATATATAAGAAATAAAAAGGTCATTTTATCCCTTAGTTAACTGTGTTAGTTTTTTTTAACTCATGGTTATCTAAATTTTGTTAACAAAAGGACATATTTGTAGACAGAAGGACTTTTGAGGGATAAATCTGATAACTTAAATTTTGTAGGGATATATTTGCTATTTAATACATTTGTAGGGAGCCATATGCAATTATCCCTAATTTTTAATTGGAACTTTCAGAACTTTGCAATCAAGTCTTATTACCCAGATTAATTGACTAAAAATTAATGTGTCGCTGATGTAGAGATGATATAGCAATGTTGGGATTGAAAATGCATCAAAAATTAAGATGTTATGTTACTTTTACATTATGAGTGCATTAAAATTTAGTCAATTAAATTACTAATTCTAAAAGTTTGAGCCAGAAATTATAATAAATTAATTTTTGAGAACTAAAGTATCATACGTCTCATAGTTTGAGGACCAAGCGTAGAATTTATCTTTAGGATTAGATCAATGTTATCCATATACTCCAAAAGTAGTGCATATGGTAGGTATGTCAATGGGTACGGATATCCGAAATTTATTCAAACTCGGACCCGACGGAGCGAATTTATCCAATACTAAACAGCTGTAGTTTCGGATACAGTTTCGGATACAGACAAAATAAAGAAAACCCAACGGATTTGGATTCGGGTATGGATTTTGTCCGAACCCAAACTCGAACGTAAACCCAAATTATATATACTAAACGGGTATGGATTTTACATTATATATATATATATAGTACGTCTCCTATGTGCTTAGTATGAGGCCTTCGTTTTTGTAAGTTGTTTCCGATGATAGAACATCCGATTTATTGATCGGCTCAATTAGGCATAATCTATGCTATTGGAACTATCTAGAAACCAAATTTTATAATTTTTCGAAATCATTTACCAAATGATCAAAAGGTCTAAAAAATGACTATTCTAACGGTCTATGTGGCACGTTTTTAAGTTCAATGGTGTAAACTATCCAAATTACATGAAACTTTAACAGAAAATTTTACTTAGCATCAATAGCAAGATCAATACTTCTGATTTGAAATTTGAGTCTTTTATCACTGTTTTTTATTAGATTTTTTTTTAGCCGTTCATTTTTAGACTGCTCATTCACTAGGCAAATGAAGTCAAAAAATTATGAAATTTAATTTCTAGATAGTTCCAATAGCGTAGATCATGTCTAACGGAACCGATTGCTGAATCGAATATTCCATCATCGAAAACAACTTGCAAGCATGAAGACCTCCGTACTTTCGAAAGCATAGGAGCCTCTCTCTCTCTCTCTCTCTCTCTCTCTCTCTCTCTCTCTCTCTCTCTCTCTCTCTCTCTTTATATATATATATATATATATATATATAAATGTTGATGTTATATTTGACTTTATATTTAAAAATTTGCATTAAAGTAATATGTTTTGAAATATGGTAACGAGAAATAATTGTTTCGGGTTCGGGTTTACGGGTTATTCAGATTTTTGGTCAGATACAGGTTTGAATATGGATTTTTAAAATCCGTCGAATTCGGATTCAAATTTCGGGTTTAGTAATTAGGTTCGGGTTCTAATTTTTGAAATCCTGCTCCAAATCCGACCTGTTGATATCTCTAGTATATATGCAGGGTGTTGACAACAGAAAACATGGTTGATATGACTGGAGTGGCGCCTGGACCTTCAGAGCAAATGCAGAATCTAATGATAAAAGTAGTATTAGTGGTTGGCAGGGGGATGGAGTTGGTGGTCAATTGAGAAGCTGGAAAAGTGATTTCTGCAGAAGTGATTTTGGTTTGGAGAATTAATTTTGGCGAAAAGCTGTAGAGCGTTTGGCTGAGTTTAGGTAAAAGTGATTTTTCTGAAGTGATTTTTTAAAGCTGTTTGGCAAATATTTTTTGACGCTGGCATATATTAATATTTTTACTAAATTTTATTTTAAAATAATTTAAAATTTGAATTTTGTAACTTGAAAATTAAAACTTGTAATTTCAAATTTTAAATTTTAAATTTTTAATTTTTAAATTTTCAAATTTATGTTTTAAAATCTGAAATGTCAAAATTTAAATTTTATCTTAAATTTAAAATTTAAAATTTTGAATTTTAAAATTTAAAATTTGAGATTTGAAACTTAAATTTAAAATTTAAAATCTAAATTTTAAATTTGAAAAGTTGAGATTTAAAATTTTCAAAATTTAAATTTAATGTTAAATTTATACTTTTAATCTAAAATAAAAATAAAAATTTAAAGTTTGAGTCCAAAATCAGAATCAGTTTTGGAGAAGCAGCTTTTTTCTGCTTATGATTCTGGAGCCTTCAAAATCAGTTTTCTGATTCTGAAAAGCAGAATCAAAATTTTCAACTGTCGTTGTCAAACGCTCTACTGAGCTCAAAAGTGATTTTGGGCTCAGAATCACTTCTGAGAAGTTAGGCCAAACACCCCCATAATTATAAAAGGCAATTGCTTAGGGGATGTTTGGTTAAGCGTAAAATAAGTCGAAAAATTATTTTGGTATGAAAAATACTTTTTCGTTTATTTAGTTTGATATAAAAAATATTTTTCCGTAAAAGTATTTTTACGAATTTAGAGAAAAAAATTGAAATTTTCGTTTTCCGTTATTTTTGTCACGCCCCGGGCTAGTTTTAGAAGCGAAAATACGTGCCATTTTTTTTTTTTGAAAGCCTAGTTCGCGCCACGTACAGACCCGCCACAAATACAGGTCCCACTGTCTACACGGACAGAGTCTCCCCTATATTTGCACGGCGTACACACGATACAAACAGGATCACAACAACCATTCATTCATCACACAAACAACAATCACAATGGTCAAAGCATACAGCTAACCGTCCTTAACAATTGCATGTATCTAAACAAGTCCTTAGGCGAAGGATGATGCGATGCACAAACAACAGATCATTTTATAAGAATGCTTCTTATCCAGAAGCTTTATTTGAAATCCTAATCTCAACCATTTAAAGATCATTTGAAAATCGTTTTCCACACGAGAACTCTCTTTTGAAATTCAAAAGCCGATCGATTAAAAGCTGTTTGAAAACTGTTTCCCACACGAAAACCTTATTTTGAAAACCGCTACCACGAGGGGTAGAAATCCACTATTCACAGAAGATCACATAACTAAACCATAAGAACGATATACTAAATATAGTCATCCACAATATCTACGCATGCAATCAACACAAAATACTGAACCATATCCATAAGTCTACTAAGTAAAGGGAGAGTGTCAGGGTAGCAATCAAAACGGTGGTAACACAGGTCGGGACCTCTAATGCAGCTATCTAGTCGCGTCTCACAACGTCCCGACTCCCACCACCCCGGCTCACCTGAAAAAAACAACGATGGCGGGGGGTGAGAACATGATAAACATGTCTCCCCTCCCAGTGGGTACCGCAAGCCGACGAAGGCGAGGTGTACACACCGGCGCGAGGGTCAACAGATAGAAAGGTAGGTAAAACAGTAGCATAAGTAAGCATGAGAATGAACCATACATGAACGACTACGCTACTGTAAGCAAATGGTATATGCATCAACTATAGATAGATAATAAAACCCAATCACCACCAGGCCACAGGGACGGATCCCTGGCACTGTCACAACTGCTCACACACAGGCACATAACCTCCGTAGATGCACATGTCGAAAGGCTCACGGGTTGGAAGCACACAACCCTTTTTCCGAAAAAGAACACCCCAAGCGGTGGATCAGACCGCTGGCGTACGTGAAGTGCTAGAAGAGCTGTGACGATCGATGCAATATACTCAAACCACAGAACGGCAACAAGCCGAGACTAGCAACGGGACCAAGTCCAAGGATCGCTCGGAACAACAGGCGATCACCACTGACCAACTAGGTCGTCTCAATAAACCATGCAATTACACTACTCTACTAATGGCAAGCTCACAAAAGTAGAGGAAAGGGAGTCTAGTGAACTAATAATCAACATACAAGAGAAAGGGATAGAAAGGTATCACCGCTAGTCCACTGAACCGACTCCGGATCGAAGTACCCACCTACAGAAACGAGAGAGCCTAACACCAACGGCTCACGGGAACGTCGACAGGACCTACGAGGTACTAACAGGGTCAAAGTCCATCGAGTCGACACTAACAACGAAAGCACACAACCCGAAACCGTCGGATCGTCCGGAAAATCCGCCGGAACGATCCCGAACTCAAACCAAGCCCCAGAGGGGTACCAACAAACCACGCGAGTGTTCCGCTGTCCACAACCACACCAAACAAGGTGGTTGGACAGCAGGCAAAAGGCCGGGATGTCACGAACACCAACGCATCCCAAAACGGCTTTCCGGTTTCCCGAAAAATGCCGATTTGGCACCGGAACCCTCCGTCACTCATCCGCTGCCCTCGAAACTTCAGGACAGCGATGAAGAACAGCCAACGAGGCTAAACGACGAAGCCAAGTCGCTCACGAAACCAGAAAGTGAGTCGCACGACCAAAACGCGCGTTCCGCCGACTATTTTATCAGAAAATGCACCGGAAATCAAACCGGATTTCCGCGAGGGCAAAACGAGCATGGACAACTAGTCCACAGGGCCTCAAGGATCAAGTCCTTGCTGCCTGCAGCGTCTCCGCGCTGCCACAATCCACAAAAGCCTAAAATAAGCAACATACACACTAAAATCAGCATAAAGAAGGCCGATAGAGCACCCGGTTCGTCCGCACGACCCTCCGCAAGCACCAGCGGATAGGGAACGACGCAACGGAGGCCGTGCTCACAGCCCCTCTACGACAGTGATAGTCGCAGGCTCAAACAATCCACAAAATATGCGAAGCATGCGATAATAACGCTCGACAAAGGCTAAACAGCCAAGCGGCGCGCCAAAACAGTAAATCGAGGTGAGCACGGTGATCAGCGCGTCGCCACGATCATCGTGCTCACCTTCCCGAGGTTCGGGAGGTAGCCAGAGGCTCGGGGCCATACATGCAGCCCTAACCGAGCAAAGAACAAGCCCGGCCGGAGCAACTAGCTCAGGCCGGCAGCCGGCTGACATGCAGCGCGCGCGGCGACTCAGGTCGGACGCGGGGTAGGTGGGGAAGGGGGATCTCACCTCAACCGGCAGCAGGAAGCGGCGGCGGCTGCGCGGGGAGAGCTCCAGCTCTCGGGCGGCTAGGGCACGCCAGCGCCGGCAATGAACGGCGGCGGCGGTCGGGACGGCGAGCACCGGCAAGAGAGGCTCGCCGGACGTCGGGTAGGTGGTGACCACGACAAGAAAAGGCGGCGGTGGCGGCGGCCCAAGGCTCTCGGCCGCGGCTGCCCTAGCAGTCCTAGCGGCAACAGCGGCGGCTGCGGCGGCGCACCGGCGGCACGGGGGCGGCCGGGGAGGAAGGCGACGGCGGCGGTCCTCCCAAACCTGGCCGGAGGTCGCTGCGCCGGCGGGAGGCGGCGGCGGCTCGGGCCAAGTGCTCACTGCCCGCACTCCTTCAGCAGCAGCTCGCGGCGGCGCTCGACGGCGACTCCAGACGGCGGCGCAACGTCGCCGGAGGCTGTGCACCCTCAAGGGAAGACCCTAGGCACGGGTTCACCCTGGGTGCACACAGCAAGGGGAAGAAGAAGAAGAACAAGAAAGAGAAGAGAGAGAGGGAGTTGGCCGGAGCTCCCCGCCGGCCACGGGAGGTCGGCGGCGGTCAGCGGCGCACAGGGAGGAAGGCAGGGAGATGTGGAGGGGAGTGGACACCAGCTGGGGGAGCTAAGGGAACAAAACACAAGAAAAAGGATTTTCTCCCAACACACACTAAATACAAAGTGTACAAATTGCGAAAAAGCCCTCGAAACCAGGGAAATTTGTCCCGAGTCCCTCACAGCAAGCGTAAAACGCACAGACACCCCTTCACACTCGATTTCACGTAAAACGGTGCATGAAACAGGGTCCACTTCGCAAAAAGATCAAAACACGCATTACGACCTCTCGGCGATGATCTCGTGATATCTCACGATCCGACGGTCGCATGCACGAACGGATTGCGCCATCGCGTTCAGCACTGCCGAGACATCGAACCTATTATTTTGGATCTTCAGAAACGGTCGCCGATTCGCGACACAGCCCATCCTCTCTCCTCCAACAACAAACTCAAAACATAAAAATACATATATATATATATACGTATATATATTTATATATATATATATATATACCTATACATATATACACATATACATAGTAGAGAGAGAGAAAACACAAAGAATTCAAATTCAAAATTCAAATTCTCACATCACTCCCACCATACAAGAAGTTTCGTCCCCGAAACTTACTTACACACCATCCGCAAACAACTGCGGGTACCTCTCACACATAACAGACTCCAGCTCCCAAGTAGCCTCACGCTCCTCGAATATATCAGTATGTCGTCAATGAAGACCACGACAAACTGATCCAAGAACTGCCGGAAGACCCTGTTCATCAAATCCATGAAAGTTGTCGGGGCATTAGTCAATCCGAACGGCATCACCGTGAACTTGTAATGCTCGTAACGAGTCCGGAAAGCAGTCTTCGCAACGTCCTCGGCCTTGATCTTGAGCTGATGATACCCAGACCGCAAATCAATCTTCGAGAATACCGAGGCTCCCTGAAGCTGGTCGAAGAGATTGTCGATCTGTGGTAGAGGGTACTTGTTCTTCACCGTCACCTTGTAGAGCTCTAACTCACAATCAAACCAACAAAAAAATCCTTGTGAGTCTATCACTCTGGTGCACAGGGTTGCCAATCGCAACTTGCGATAAAAAATCACCATAGATGCCAAACACCTGTCTCCAAGTGATCGGACACGCAATCCAAACCAAGATTTGCACGGAAGCCGTGACGAAAACCTTGTACGCAAACACATGCACAGAGACCTCGGAGCCAACAACCAGGCTCCCGACATCGATCACCAAGACACCAAAACTCCTGGCAAAAGACTAAGATCACCACACAAAACAAACCTTTTAGCTGGGTAAGGCACAGCTACCGAGCTAATAGGCAACCAGACTCAAACCGGAGTCAAACCATCCGCAGTGACGGCAAATCAACTGCGCAAAACCATCCAGGGATTAGCTCAAGGCTCACTACGTGATCAGGGATGACCACCACTCTAGCTTTCCCACAAGACGACCTATAGAGATTGTCTTGCAAGAGAAAGCACCGACCCTAATGTAGTACACTGAACTTTAGCAAATTGCGGAGTTCTAGTGAGAGAATAGTGGCTTATACTATTCTGGAGTTTTGGGTTGAGTTTGGTGAGCTTCGGAGTGTTTTCGGGACTTAAAAAGTGTGAAAACGGACTCCGGGAGTCGAAATCTGTAAAAGTGCAGATTTTGCATTGCATACCGGTATCTGGTTTTGGTATACCGGAATCCAGTGAAAACTGGTTGTGCGCAGCTCTCGGGTTCTGCGGAATCCAGTAGCTGATACCGAAATACGCTGGCATTCCGGTATGTGCAATACGCATACCGGTACTGAAGCGATTAGTACCGGTACTGGGAAGTCGCATACCGGAATCCTGTTGCGTGGTCTGCTTGGCCGAGGCTCGGGTTTTGCAAAATTTGTGCAGTATACCGGTATACACATGCGCATACCGGTATACAATGCTGCAGAGTGCATTTTGTGCAGTTTTGCAATTTTATTCTTTGGAGGGACTTTTGGGGATATTGTTACATCTATTATAACTTACCCCTTCACCCCTTCACAGCCATTGTTGGCTGAGGCTTGGAGAAGGAATGGTAGGGTTTTTCCCTCTCTCTCTCTCTAGATTTTCTCTTCTCCAACCTCTCTAGATCATGTTTTGATCTATTTTTCCTCCATTTTCTTCATGGAGGAGTGCTCCTAGGCTTGGAGGGAGCTCGTGGCTGAAGAGGAGAGCTTGTTTGTGGATCAAACTTCAACCCTAGCACTTGCTAGCTTGGATTGGAGCTCTTGAGATGGTGAGTGGCTCTCTAGCAACCTCTTTTCATGATTATTGTATGAAATTTTGGATGTAAACCTAGTTTCATTAAAACTAGGGTCTGATTAGGGATTTTTCTCATGAGGGTTTGTGAGATGAATTGATGAGTGTAGAACACTCTTGTAGGAGGGAATTGAAGCTCCAATGTGTTGATTTGGAGTTTGCACAAGCTTTTCTTGGATTAAGGTATTATTCACCTATTTTCCTCATGAATTTTGGTGAATTTCGTGGTGAGCTTGTTCGAAGCCCCTAACCCCTTGAAAAATTATCTTAGGGTATGTGAAGCTCGGGGGACAACTTTATTTTGAAGTACTGTGAGGTTTCGACGGTTATCCGGTGGGTCTGACCTCACCGAAATGGGTGAACTCCCCCTATGTCTCCTATTTTATTATAGGATTGAATTGATGCATAATTGTGCTAATTATGACATGGTAGAAATTGTGAACACATGATATATACATGTTGCATGTGAAAAGTGGCATACTCCATATAGTAGAGTACTATGAGAGTGATAAGCATGCTAGAGTACTTATACTAGTATTGTGATGACGCATTCATGAAATGCTATTTAAGGTATGCATGCTAGAAAGGAGTGTCATATGAGACACTACTTGGTTGAGGGATTAGTGAATTCTCTTTGCATACTATAGTATGCTTACTCTAGAGAAATGAAAGGATATGACAAATGCAAAACAAGTATGTTGCATCTCATCTAGGTGAGCAACTATGACGGGCATTGTTGACATTGAGCTCGACCTTTTGGTCGTTGAACGATTCCATGTTTAAGACATGAGGAAAGGGGTTCTCTTTGTATTTGATAATTGTAATTGGCTAAGCATGTGTTTACTTGATTAAATGAGAAATGAATACTTGCATGATGACTTTTATACTCTATGTAGTAGAGGTTGATGTAGCTCATGCATGTCATGGATTATGGTCTTGTTGGCATCGTAGAATGCATTGTTATGGCATTTGTAGAATACATGAATTGTGGCATTAGAATAATGCATGGATTATGGCATTTGTAGAATGCATTGAAAATAGCATTAGTATAATGCATTGAGTATGGCTTTGGTTATAGCATATGATAGAAACCCGTTGGGGTCATGAATGAGACTTAGGTCCATTCCTATTAGTAGAGTGAGATGTAACCATTTGCATGTTAGAGACATGTTACATGTTGGTACAAATATACCCACAAGTGAATTGACAATAAGTGTGACTTATGTGTCATGATTCCGACCCTCGAGTCGATGTTGTGATTCAATGTTTTAGACATGATGATTGAGATGTGTTGGCCTTGGATACGATGCTTATGATCAGCGCTTGTTTGCCCTTGTGCTCATTCGCACATGCTTGTGAGGGTCGCTCCCTACAAGCCGGCACTCCGGAGTTAGCCTCGCGACGTCTGATCGCCCGTGCAGGATTGGGCGCCGAAGTGGATCGCCGTTGGGGGAGAGTCTCATTCTAGCGAGAGAATGCTGACTACCACGGGACCATTAGGCATGGCACAAGCCGGGATGTTACCTCGTGTAAGTCCCCTCGTGGATTGGGTAAAAGCTAAGTAAACCGGACATAGTATATCACGGTTATTGATGCATATACATATAGTGTATGGACATAGTAGCGAGTCGTATGTTGTGGCATTACTTAGCTTGACACTATTGGGATGCATTCATTGTAGTTGGACATATTAGTTAGTCACTACATACATTGGCATCCATAGTAGCATTAGGCCTATACTCACATGGGTTTAGTATAGTGGCATGAATATGTGATGTTAATGAAAAAGAGGTTTTTCTTAACTAATGTTTATAGCTTAAATGGATATGCATATAGGTTATGGTGGAAGACATAATTATGCATATGATTGTAAGAAATCAAGTACATGTAAAGTTTTGGTAAAGGACATACATATGCATGTAATTTGTGTAATTAAATGTTGAGCTCATGACATTAGAGCATATTCATGTTCATGTAGATGATTTAGTCATTGGAGGCAAGATAGTTGTAGAACTACCTGTTTAGCATTAAATGTTATATGCTTTATGTTTCAGTATACTATCTTGCCTCAGTTGACCTAGCGGTGTAATTCGCCACTCTCGGCGGCTTACCCACTAGGAACTATTGATTAATAGTTCTCACCCCCATTGTTGTTGGTTTTTTTTTCAGAGCCTTCCGCTGCAGGAGAGGCTTGGGATCGCGGCGAGGGGTTAGCAGCTAACTAGAACCTCTACGGTGTTGTTGTTGTAGGCATACCATGGTGTCCTTTCATTGTATTTTATATGAAAGGTATATAGTTGTTTTCTAGAGAGTGATCCTCTAGTATTGTTAAGATGTATAATGATTATTGTATATCTTGAGATTTTAGTTGTGATGATCTTGTATTAGTTGTAGAATTATGTTCTCGCTCTGATTACCTTGTTTAGGATGTATTCTTTATCCTACTTGATTGTTGTTGTTATAGACGCCTTGTGTACATTGCGTTGTTTTGAGGTACACGGCGGGTCTGTGCACGTGCCTGGTAGGCTCTTCCTAGGGCCCGGGGCGTGACACCTAACCAGACAGTCCCAAGAGGGATAGGGTTCGCGCCATCGCGTTCAGCACTGCCGAGACATCGAACCTACCATTTTGGATCTTCAGAAACGTTCGCCGATTCGCAACACAACTCATCCTCTCTCCTCCAACAACAAACTCAAAACATAAAAATACATATATATATATATATATATATATATATATATATATATATATATATATATATATATATATATACGTATGTATATATATATATATATATATATATATATATATATATATATATATATATAGGGTCCGGCTACTATACTCTTATGAGTATGATTGCATTCGTACTCATAAGTTTTTCTCGATGATGGAGCTTTCGAATCGACGATCCATACCGTTAAATATTATCTAGAGCATTTAAAACTTCTAGAAATTAAATTTTATAATTTTTTGACATCATTTGCCCTATGATCAAAAGATCTCAAAGTTGACAATTTTCAACGATCGGTATGTGATACTTGCTTGTTTAACGGTGTAAAAGAATCGAAATCGGTTGAATTTTTGATAGAAAATTCTATTTACTATGTAGATAAAGATCAATAACTTGGATCTTAAATTGAAGAATCCGATCATCCATTTTTAGAACGTCGTCCGATTTTGATCGTTCATTTTATGCCCACTTGATGGACTTTATAACGATTTCGAAAAATTACGAAATTTATTTTCTAGAAGTTTTAAATACTCTAGATCATATTTAACGGTGTGGATCGTCGATTCGGAAGCTCCATCATCGAAAACGACTTATGAGTACGAAGGGTCCTATACTCATAAGAGTATAGTAGCCCTACCCTATATACCTATACATATATACACATATACATAGTAGAGAGAGAGAAAACACAAAGAATTCAAATTCAAAATTCGAATTCTCACAGTTTTTCGCCAGAAAACGAAAACTCAAGCTACGTAAAACTTTTTTCATTTATTTTTTTTCCACCCAACCAAACAAATGTAGATTTTTTTTTTCTTTCAACCAAACATATGCGGATGGAAAACTACATTTTTTTTTCCTACAAACCAACCACTAAGAATCATAAAACTTTTTTCCATCGAAATTTTTTTTTTCACAGAAAATTATTTTTCACAGTTTTATGTAGAAGCAAACATCCTTTTATATATTCCTGAAATGTTTAAGATTTTCTTATTTACCCCCCTTAGAAGGCTACTAAAAAAAAATATCCTTTTAACGTTTCAAGTTATTTCAAATATACTCATAGAGCTAAATTGAACTGTTAGGAACAGCCGTCATCTCTATGAAATTATTATTTTGCCCTTTCAAATATATTCTTCTACTGTCACCAACTTTTCTTATTTGCTCTTAAGTTAAGGGTAAAAGAGGTATTTTGACTTCTTTTTAACTCTGGTAGAAATTTAATCCGGGTTCAACTAGAGATGACTTAACGGGTACTAACAGCGGGGTTATTTTAAATAACGGAGAAATATACGAGGAATATATTTGAAAAAATAAAGTAGGGTATATAAGATATTTCAGAAGTTTTGAGGGGTATATAGGTAATTATCTCTAATTATATAAATACAATATAGTCAGAGATACATGCAATAAGAATTATAGCAGTTATAATTATATATTTTTTATTTGGTTGAATATAATAATAAGTGCTGCATTGTAAGCCAATTGTTTAGTTGCATGTGGTTGAGAAGTGTATTTATAAAATTCTATAGTTTTATATATGAGTTTGTGAGATTATCTTCTATATAGAAAGAAGAAATTATTTTCTATATAAAAAGTTATTAGGGAGGAAAGCTTACCTTCAATTTAGAGTTACTCTTTCCAGCTACTGCAGTTGTAGCTGCAGTCAATTTGGGCGTAGTTCCAACTGCTGCAGTTGAGCTTTCTCATACAGTTTTAACTGCAGTAGTTGAATTAAATACATCAAATTAAGCATCAAATTTAAATTTGCATATAATTGTACTGCAATACAGTTGTGTCGCGAAGTAGTGGATTTAGACTAAAACTTTCATTTTAAAATTTAACTAGTGTTAAACTAATCTCTAATCAAGGTTAACATGACCTTTGATAATTAACTTGCCTTAACGGCAGGGTTGGTCAAGATATAATTATATCAAATTCGAAGGGCTTGCATGATATTCTTGAACTTAAGGTTTGAGAGTCATACAAAAATCCCCTACATGAAATTAACCTCTTTTTTAGCTAAAATACAAAAAAAAATTCTGCAAATACCAGTTTTTTTACTTTTCTTCTCTGACTTTCAAAAAATCTATATTTCGCTATAAAATTTTGAAAATATTTTCAGAGGATTACAACGTTAATGGAGAGGGCGAAATAATCAAATTACCTTTACTTGTTCTGTAAGAAAAAATTTCATAATTTATATGATATACAATGTTGGAACTATTTATAAACTAACTTTCATAATTTTTTTACTTTGTTTGCCTAGTGAATAAATAGTCTCAAAATAAACTATTGAAAATAAAATTCTTAAAAAAAAACAGTGATTAAAGATTTAAGTTTCAAATCGAAAATATTCATCTTGTTCTTGATGGTAAGTAAAATTTTCTATTAAAAAATTTACATATTTTGGTTTGTTCTATACCGTTGAACTTGCAAACGCGCTACATTGGCCATTTAAATTATTATTTTTGAATTCTTTTATCACTTGACAAATGATGTCAAAAAATTATAAAATTTAGTTTTTAAATAATTCTAATAGCGTAGATCACGTCTAACGGAGCCGATCGTCGAATCGAATGTATCATTACCGAAAATAACTTGAAACACGGAGGCCTCCTTACTTTCGAAAGCACAGGAGACGCACTCTAAATAAAAAATAAATAAATAACTCATATTAAGCACACCAAGATCGACCAATGACATTATTTTGCCCTTCTTTTTAACTCTTTATCACTATAAAAGAGTTTCACCTAGACTTGACAAACGGGTGGGTTGGGTAATCCGCAGGCGGGTTATTATACTCGCGGGTTATGCGAGCGCAAAGAGAATTTACCCGCAAATTTTTAGATAGCTATCATCCTTATCCATACCCATCCGCAGGTGGGCGAGCAGGGATTCAGATTGCCCCAATGTACTTTTTTTTCTTTCCGTTCTTATAATTTTCAAATACAAATAACGTATTTTAAAAAATCAAAACTTAACTTATTATTTAAAACATCACAACATACAACAAATAATAAAGTAAAAAAAGCACTAGGAGAAATTAGTGTTAGGATTCTAAAGACGGGTAAAAACAAAAAGAGTATTCATTTTTTATTTTTAAATTATTTTAAAATATATATATGCTGATACCCGTGGATACCCGCTGGTTGCTCAATGTCCATAATTTAACTGGTACCCTCTCATTTTACCATAATTTTTTTCGTAAACAAAATAATATTATCCATACCTGTAATTTGAGGGTAATCTGTGTATATCTATGAGTATAGGTTGAGATTGTCAGGTCTAGTTTCACCTTCACCGTATACTTATTCTTGCATCAATTTTCACAAAAATTGTATAAGCTTCAATTTGCATATACAAAAAGATAAAAAGTATAAAAAATAATCTAAAAGTGTGCAAAACTTATTAAAAAGTATGAAAAATGCTTATTAAAAATACACTTGCCCCTTAAGAAAAGTGGAAAAGAAGAGATAGAACTAAAATCATCTATTTATTGCGTAACGCATATTAAACTATTTTTAAACTCAAGTTAAAATGATAATTGTTAGCTAGGTCTAATTAATTATATGGACATTTATTGAAAATTTTTAAAAGACATAGGTAAAATTGTAATACTTAGTCCAAAATTAGGTTAATTTTATGAACTAAATAAACTTATATATCCACAATAGTTAAACTTCAATATGATAAATTTAAAAGTGAAGTAATTTCTAAAAATTTAAAATGAAATTGTGGTAGTTTTCTTTAAGGATTCGAATATGCATATTCAGAGTTACAGAAGTATACGTGATACAAAGCTATATATTTTTAATGTGATGCGCTATGGACCCGCATCGAACGCGTGTCCATGTGTCAGACACGAACACGCACGTATCTGATACGGACACGAGATACTAATAGAAATGTTCGTGATACATAGTTTGACATTCAACTAAGAGTAGGAAAAATACTAGAAATGCCCTCCTCATAAATAATGAAGCACAAGTTTGGTTAAAAAATTTACTCAAGCATGAAGCCTTAAGTTAAGGTTAAAATCCAAGTTTGAATGTGTCAATTGTCCTTATTAGGTGAGATTAATATCTTCTATCTTGCTCTAATTTGGAATTTGTTGGATTTTTTGGTTTTTGGTAAATGTTGGAGTTATTCATCATAAATTGGTGATAAATAAAAGTATTCTAGTCTAATCCTAAAAATAAATTAAGAAGTTGTGGGAAAATTAATAATAACATAAAGTTATTAACATTTTAACATAATAAATTAATCATGTAGGGTTAGTAGGTCAATCGAATCAAACATCTAAATCGAGCACGTCAATCCGAGTTTTTTTTTTTTATTAGTAATGGGTGATACGTACTCTCCTAGAAAATAGTATTTTTATATTTTTATATTTAACATTTATTTTCATATCTGAGCAGACTTTTTGATAGGTTCATGACATAAACTTGAATTAAATGGGAGAAAATTAATTATGCTAAACGTGAACTCAGAACCTATTGTTCTGGTACCATGTTAAATAATGCGAAAATATCGCTTATCTCTAATAACTTAAACTTATAAAGTATGATGATTTTATATTTTTATATTTAACACCAATAGTGGTTGGAACTCCTTATATGTGGTTGGACTCATATGTATCATCTTGAAGTGGAAAGCATGTGAGTTCATTGCTCAATTATACTCTCAAAACATTACCAACTAGAGTTAGATAATCCCAAAAGGTTATCTTCTATATATTTCAAAGGCTTTCCAAATTTTTCAATGGAGTTTTAACATTTTATAGCGGTAGTTAAGTCTCATAAATATACCTTATATTTTCTGTAAAATTTAAGGATTTTAAAGGTCACCGGTGAAATTGCCCCCGTTGCTTTTAACCCGTATGAACCTTTTGACGTCTGAACTTATCATGCGTATCCTTTTTAAGTGAAAAAAAGCGTGAGTTCCATACTTTATTACACACTCGGGACGTTACCAACACGTGTTACATAATAACAAGCGGTCTATCCCTTCAACGGTCAGCGCATTTGTTTCTTTTTTCACGCGGTGTGTCAATAACTCACGGATTATCTATCTGATTTAGGTCAGATTCGCAAGAGATTTTCAAGATGTGAAATTAAATTCAGTACCTCTTGACGCTCGTGAAGTTATCTCTATAAATACATGCCATAGGCTTTCCGAATTCCTACAAGGGTTAGTAGTTAAGTACTTTAGGTATAGCTTAATTCTTCTTAGTTTCTCTTTTTTTTTGCCCTTTTTTTTTTAATCTTATGGTAGGGCATTGATCACAAGATAATCAATCCTTAAGAGAGTTATTATTCTTATGAAATATGTTGAAAACTTCCTCCAGATTTCTATATATAATATATATGCTTTTTAGATTTCAACTAACAAAACTATAATCATCTTAATTTTTACTAATCAAATTATGCTTTTGCACACTGTTATTATCAAATTATGCTTTTGTTTCCCTTTTGAGATAAGTAGCTTTTTTGTTCCTTTTTTTTCTTTTTTTTGGGCGGGGGGAATGGTTAGAGCTCTTATTTCTTAAATTAAGCCTATATGTAGGCATAATGTTAATAAAATAGAAACTAATTAAGTTAGCTAATTATTATCTTTGCTAATAGAGGTCAACTGTGAGACCCCAGATTAGTCCTATATATGAGATATAATAGGGCTAAACTCTCAACCCGGCTTAAGCATTTTCGGCGGTGGCTAGGCCGAAGAGGTTGAGAGAGTTAAGCGTGCTAGGACGGGAGTAGTCCTAGGATGGGTGACCCCCTGGGAAGTTGGGGCGTCACAGT
The DNA here is from genome assembly GCA_016920855.1 of Puya raimondii. Taxonomy (NCBI): domain Eukaryota; kingdom Viridiplantae; phylum Streptophyta; class Magnoliopsida; order Poales; family Bromeliaceae; genus Puya; species Puya raimondii. The sequence goes on from JABWPP010000050.1 coordinate 140,781,948, forward strand.
TGGTATCAGAGCCAATTACCAACCGGAAGTATGAGATGGGTCTCGGCTGAGCCGGGTCTGAATGACAGGCTAGCGAGACGTCTCACATCGCCTGGTACTTGTGAGTCTGAGCCTGACGAGGACGTCAGGGCTTAAAGGGGGGGAGATTGTGAGACCCCAGATTAGTCCTATATATGAGATATAATAGGGCTAAACTCTCAACCCGGCTTAAGCATTTTCGGCAGTGGCTAGGCCGAAGAGGTTGAGAGAGTTAAGCGTGCTAGGACGGGAGTAGTCCTAGAATAGGTGACCCCCTGGGAAGTTGGGGCGTCACATCAACTTAATTATAAAGGAGTTAATTAAGTTATAAATACCCTATGATATGAAAGTACTTTGTTAACATATGATGATTTTATTTGTGCTTTACAGTAAGAAACTGCGAATAAATCATCGTCCCATATTTGTAAAATGCCGCTTTTTACGATACTATTTAATAGCAAGTTCTTACAGTGAAATAAAAATAAAACTAATATAGTAACTCTATTAATGATTTTTTTTTTAGTTTTATTCTAATGATCTGTATACAAAATTTTATAGCAGGATCAAATGGATCATCACACCTTCATCAGGCAACTCAGGTGGATGCAAAGCCGGATCAACCATCGTCGGAATCTTCTGACGGCCTTGCTCGGCGCAGAATTCCTCGACAGCCCGCTATCGCATGAAGCCGAATCCGTCGCCAACCGACTGGAGCTCACCGAGCTCTTCACCCTCACCACCCGCGTCAGCGGCAACCGGAGGTTGCCCCCTAACTTCCACCATCGGTGCGTATACTCTATCTACAAACCCAGCCCATCAGTACTGATAACTTGTCGGGACAAACTATCAGTCCAAAATGCTTAAACCTCGTAATTATTACTAGAGTCCTATCCCTGTGCGTGAGCAACGTGGCTCTGACACCAAATGGAGCTGTTCATATATATTTCTGAGTCTGTTTCCTACAGATCGATTTTTTGAATAACATGGTATCAGAATCGGTCCTAAACCCCTTCGTTTATTAAACGAGCGATCGATCTCGAGCTTATTTCAAGCCGAACACGAGCTAGCTCGCGAGTGGATACGTTTTCTCCTTCTAGTTATTTACTATACCAACTACATATATGCATGCAACTGATGCTTAAATATCGTCGAATCGTTTCGAACAGTTACGATGAACTCATCCAGAACCTGGACCACACTCTGATCGCCGCGACTCGCCAGATGCTGCTGCAGAGAGGGTCGATGAACGAAGCGGCGGTCAGCTACGGCGACCTCCACGCCGGCCTGACTTGCATGATCTGCAACCAAGTGTTCGAGGAAGGGGAGGTTGCAGGCGCTCTGGCCTGCTCTCACAGGTTCCATCAGCTCTGCATTGCTGAGAGGTACATTGTGAGCCCCAGGTGCCCGACCTGCGACCGCCAGATCTAAGGATCAGGATCAGATGGATATCGAACCGCTATTGGTGGCGGAGATCGACGGTGGCGATCTTCGATCGATCTTGTCCAGTTGCTTTTAATACCTATCTGTTAGTAGTAGTAAGCTTTGATAATTTGGTGCTAAGTAGAAGCTATATGAACTGCTGCTGCTTTTATAGTAGTTTAATTTGGTTTATGTTGAAGTGAATGCTATAGTGTAATGTATGAACTTTCTTTTTTTGGAGTTTTAATATATATAAGTCTATATAATTATGAAGAGTGGAATCTCGATAGAAGTACTATTCAGTTTGAAGAAGTCTTAGCATTTTTCGTGGACCTTTTTTTCAATTTAATTCTTTAAAAATTTATAATTTATCAAATGATCCTGTGAAAAAAAATTTAGTCAAATAACCCTATTTTGTCCGACTCGGCTCCAAAGTGAAAATACAATTAGAAAACGATGAATTATTTATCGTTAAGAAAAGAAATGATGAATGATTTACCGTTTCTTTCTATTTACCATATATAATTCTAACAATCGCATAAAAATTTCAGCAAATCATATACAATCCTAACAATCTAAAAAATCCTAACATGCTACCCATTCAATCCTAACAATCAAACACACACAAGACTGTGTGCAAGTAAAGTATTTTCTATACAAGCGCTGTCACCATCTCTAAATGTGTTGGGGAGTTCTGGGCGCAGCTCAGACCCACATAAGCCCAAAAATGTGACATATCTAATAAAATCTGTTCAACCGGAAAGGTTAAGCCTATGACGTTTAGACCAACTAGTATATAGCAATCTTTTACTCCCAAATTTATTATCCGATGTGGGACTATTCATATGTGAATTTTTAATACAGAAGACTTCGATTTCCACACTAGAGCTCCTTTTTTTTTCTAGTTTTCATGAGTTCATCTACCGACGATGCGATGGCCATCAAAATTGTTATAATACGTGTTTAATGTATCTACTGGTTGTCCTTTTATTTCTTGTCATATCGTCGGCGCTAATCATTAATTTTAAAAGCTCAAGCTTTAAGAAAGATGCAACTAATTCACTTAAAGCGTACAGAAACGGTGCCCACGGGTCTCGATTCTGACTTAGCCCAACCAACCTCCCGCCACTTCTAATATAACTCTGCCCAACCCGACCTCCCGTCATTTCGAACATGACTCGATCCAACTCGACCTTCCGCCACAGGGTAGGATGTTGGCCCCTTTAAGCCAACACTTCTAACATATGCTTCTTGAATTTTAATGATGTTCTAGATCTCTCTTTAGTGCAATCAAACAAGCACTACCATTTATTTGTTTATTTCCTAGCATTTGTTGTGTCATCAGCGGCGCATTCTTTGTGAAAAAACTAATTAGTGCTTCTTCGAATAGCTCTATCCAAATAGCACTTTTACTAAAGCTCCAACCGAGCCAAATAGACTCTCACCACAAAAAGATCATATGCTTAATTAGCTACAAAATCATCAATTGTTCATTCTAGGCTATCATTTTTTTTACCCCACAATATGGTTTTCACTTTCACAACAAATATTGTAGTCAAACCACAAATTCCCTCAACAAGAAGCTTATCTAAGAATCAAATCATTTATTGCCTTTGAAGGTAATTTTTTACAAGATTAAACAATACAAAACAACACAAAACTACATAGAAAAGTAATCGAAATGGCGCAACATTACAGAAAAATAACTAATCCTAATTTGATCTATTCGGAACACAAAAAAGGTATCAGCCATATAAGAATCTGATTAAGAGAAAAGGGCGAAGATGAACCGCCTTTCGGACATATTCACCTGCAAAAGATTTATACCAAATGAACAAAGAAATTTTACTTCAAAGGAATCCTCTATACAACAGCATAATTCCTTTACATTCATCGCATTTTTGATAGGAAATAACAAGAAAGTAATTTGATAGCGTCTTAACCAAAAAAACTAGTAACAGTTAGCGAAGAGAAAGCAACCTAAGTTTTATTAGTAAATAAATTCAGATTGGTTGTCATTTACGTGCCCATTCATCATCGACAAGGATTTTTTTTTTAACCTTTTGTAGTGAAAGATCTTGTGCTTTCTAATAATAAAATACAACCAGAAGATCGAATTTAAAAGGCAGTGAAAAGCAGTGGAATAAAAACTGACATTAAGCAACTGTGAAGTACCATTAGTTTGGTAACTGTTTAATAAAGAAAAAACAAATGAAAATCGATAATATTCAAATGTCCTTTTATGGAACATCAAAAACAAAATCTTCAAAACAACATGGCAACGCGACCAATGGTGTCAGTACCTAATAGCACAATTCGAAGAATTGCATTTCGCGAATTGGAAGTTGTCATAGAACTTTGGTAGGATCGTGATCTTAAACAGTCTTATAAAATCCTATAACGATCTTGTACTTCGGATCATGCATCCTACGCCATTCACACATACTGAAAAGAAAAAAGCAGAGTAGGATCAATGGCAGTTGGTGGGGGGTGGTAAGGTGAATATTTCAATTAAGATAAACAAAAAACACCGTATAGAAGATATATAATCAGAGTTTCTTTAGCACCAACATTTCAGCAGTCAAATCACAAATGTAAAATAAACTGATACATGAGAAGGGCATTGCTAACAAACGATAAAGCAGTAACAGAATCTAGAGCATTAGAATAGATTATAATCATTTCCCACATTAAGCCAGCGTGGATGATAGATAGCAAGTAGCACTCACAAAACATCCAGGAATAAAAGAGGGTAAATTGTACCGCATGTCCTCAACCCTTTGGTGTAGTTTCTGTATGGCTCTACTTTGCTGATATGTTACAAATCGGTCCCTAAACTTTGCTTTTGATTGGAAGCTTATCATTTTGCCTATATTCCTCGATCAAAATCAAAATGCCACGTACGTAACTTTCGGACTTTTCATAAGGTAACATAAGCTGGGAAGTGGGAACTTGATTAAAAGGGGGGGTATGGTAGCAACACCAATTAAAAGGTTAGGGACTCAACTGTAACAATTGAAAGGTTGTGGATCCAAAGGAAACATTCCAAATGATTACGAAGAACTGCAGAAATTTACCCATAATGAAACTATTACGAATGGGTTAGAAGAATGTACCAACTGTTCCATGCAGTTCCAGCATTTGCCATTTGCTACCTCTAAGGCCCCTTATGATTGAAAGCCATTTTCGACTACATGTTCGGATCTTCCAGTCGAAAAGGAGGACTCAAGCCATCCTTCTTTTTTTGCCCTATCAACATAAAAACCAAACTGTTTTTCCACATCCGGCACATCAAGCACCAAATCATCGATACATTCAGCCACTCTCCCAAATCCTTTCGCCATTTGATTGGGAGTTATTAAGCCCATAGAATAACACTCCTGCAACAGCCCCCACAATCTCTCATTCCTCTTTTCCATGACATTAATTAGTGCTTTTTTAACCACTTCATGGTGGAAAAATGGCATACCGAGCTCTTTTATGCATCGACAAGCTTCTCTTAAGTCCCCACCAGAGTCATACTCTTCTAATAATTTACCAATTTTGTCTTTAACATCATCAATTTCCCATCCTGTTTTATTGCTACCACCTCCACCCCAACACCGCAAAATTCTCTCTCCAGAGAGTCGAGCTTTTAGTAATGAGCGCACTAATTGAATCACTTTGCTACCGATTGAATCGGGCCCTTCACAATTATTCCCAATTTCCTCTAAGTGGAACGGGGCCAGCACTTCATCCACCACCGCCCTTGCTAAAAATAACGCCAAGTCCTCGACAATGGACGGATTATCCAATGCAGTGTCCTCAGCAGACTCGACTAAGAGATTGAAACCAGATAAGATATCCTCTGATGGAAAACATAAAGATGATAGCAAAACAGAAGCCATCTCTTTCTCCCTGTTCTTTCGATCCATCGCAAGAGTAATAAGCCTTTTTATGAAAATGGCTTTCAATCGGGTGGAAGAAGCAAAATTTTCCGATTCTAAATTGCTCACCACCTCGATAATGTCACCTGTTAAGAAATATTCTTGAATTATCGACGTGACCTTGACTTTGAAAAGCTTCAATGTGCCATCCTCTATTTGTTCTTCAGGTCGGTAATGAAGAGATTTGAGTGAGGAAGCACATAACCAACCTTCTGAAGAAGCCTTAGATATCAAAGATTTTAAGAGATCCCTCGCATGTGGGATATCTAGGGCTAAATCGTCGATTGTTTCAATTAATCTATTGAACCCTTTTGATATTTGACTTGAATTAATCACTCCTTCTTCATAAGCCAACTTTAATAGATCTAAAATAGCTGTTTCAGCAGCTTGCTTCTCCATGGCTAATATCAATGCTCGCTTAGTTATCTCATGGTGGAAAAAAGGGACTTTTAATTCTTTAATACATCTACAAGCTTCTTTCTTGTCGCCACTAGCTAAATACTCGACCAGTAAATTATTTATCTTACCCTTCACTTCTTCGACCGTTATATTCTTGCTTCCGCCCCATCTTCGTAATATGATCTCTGCATGAAGTGGGGCCGATAAGTAATTCCTTTCAGCTCTTTTTATGACTTCAAAACCCTTCGAGTCATTTGGCAAATTAGCTATTTGCCTTTTCAGAAAAGCGGGGGGAAGTATATCATCAACCACAGCTCGAGCTATAAATATGGCAAGGAAATCAACTGCTTCTGGTATATCAACACATAAGTCATCTGAAGATTCAATTAGCTTGCAAAAGCCTTTGTATACCTGTGTGGGTTCAATAACTTCAGAATAGAGAGACGAGAGTAGAATGGCGGCCATTTCTTTCTCTTTGTCATGCCTATCCATTGCCATTGAAACTAGTTTCTTCACAAAGTAGTAATGGAAAGATGGCCAGTTAAGATCCCTTAACTCATTGGCGGTAGATGTAATGTCGTCGGTAGTGAAATATTCTTCGATAATTACGGTGGTTTTCTTTTTAAAGTCTTCGAATTCAGCAGATCTTTTGCTAGGACTGATCATGTAATATTCCTGCAAATAGTGTGAACAATAAACAAACATGGGAGATAAAATGGTTTGATAGTATATGTTTGCAGAGGAATATACAAAAACTTTCTCAGTTAAAAGTTGCATTTCTTCTTGCCTATGTTTCTTTACTAAAGTATTATATATCTCCAAGCAATATGCTCATGCTTAAGTGTCAGTTTAACACCAACTAGGATGCCAAGTACTCTTGTTTTAAGTGATTGTGACGGCATATGTCATTTCTATCAATTTTATGGACAGAAGCCAACATCACGACTTAATAAAATTGCCAGGATCCTGAGCAACCAATAGAGACAAAATTAACAAGTTCAGGAATCAAAGTGAAACTAGGTCATAATTTAGGGACTTTCTATAAAGTTTACCCCAAGAACTTAAGTGCCCATTGCCACAGACCATGCCCACTGTATCACATCGTGCCGATAAGATATCTGCACAATATAACCCCCTTGCCGATGACATAGGTCAAAGACCCACTTGTTTTGATATTAGTATGTAATTATATCAATAGGGTACAAAGATTTGATAAAATAATATATTAAAAGCAATTAGAATACACTGGTGCCAAAGAATACAAATATTTAGCGCGAAAGTGTGTTTATCAACATCGCACATCAACATGGCACGGCATACACTGTGCCGTATGTGACAACAAGTGTTCAACATAACCCTGTGCCATGACACCTAAAATCCTTGGTTTGCTCCAACTTACATTTTCTTTTTTCCTCTATATAATTAGAGGAAGAAAAACATAAAGGACTAGTCAATGTTCAATTAGGTACCTCACTGCTGTCATAGTTTGGATCATTGTGGTCAAAACAGTAACCACCTTCACTATCAAGTAATCCGCCCCACGTGCCTTTTCCGCCTGACCCTCCTGTCAACTTTCCATCAACTTGTCAGTAATATGAAGAAATCTGTATGAGATTATAAAAAAAAAGTAACCATTGTAGCTGCAGGAAAAGGACAGGTAAAACAAAGTTCTTTTTTATGGTAAACATATGTACATATGTGCGCATCTAACGTATATGTGTACAAAGTATTTGGCACATCCTGATATTCTCTACAAAAAAATGTCGGATTATGCGCACATATGTCCCTTCTGAAGTGTCTAAATTTTAGGATATGAACCTCTTCTAATATGTCTAGGCACTGTGACCTTAATCCAATGCTTGCCAAGAAATGAAACTTGTAGGTGTGGTAGTTATTTAATTTGCTACCAGAGCAGGAGGTCAAGTCTATATATGCATGAAAAACTTTATTTTACTGTTTGGTTCCAAACTCAACAAATTGGAGCCCCTCTTAAGTAACCACAGTTAGAATGAAATAGATAATACCTAATACTCCAATAGGATAAATAAACAGAATAGCTGGCCAACGGTGTTCGTATTAGAGGTCCGTGTTCTGAGTTCAAAGTTTATAAGTAAATTCACTAATTAGATATCTTGGTCCTACATGTTAAGGGGATAACAAAAATTAACCATGCTAATATCACCATTCACCAACAAATAAATAGTAGTGTAAGAATAAAGACCCAATGGAATAGCTATACGATTGTTAAAACCAATAAAAAAAATATCGATGGGTACTTACTTTAAAAAAAAGGGGAAAAACAAAACCAACTTACCCTATGAACTAAATGACTCCTCGTCTTAAGATACTTTTGTAAGAATATGAGGCATGTACATCAAAATTCAGATTTTACAGGGATACGTATGTAAACAAATGATTCTTCAGTGATGTATATATAGTCCCCTACTATAATACCAAAACAGTTATGTAAACGAGTGATTGAGTAACATAACAAATTAAAAAACATAAATATGAAATAAAAAGAGAAAAGATGGAACGTACCCTTTTTTGGGCCACCATCTCTTCCCGAATGTGAATGTTTATAATGGTTCACAGGACTCCCTCTATTCGGACTTTGCTTGCCGCGTGGTGTTCTGGGGGACCTAGGCGATGTAATCTCCAAAGGAGAAACAGATGTTGGATCTGCACTCTCTGTAGCAGATCGAAGCAATTCTTGGTGCTCCGCCGAAACGAAACCATCATTAAATTCCATTTGACCAGCGATAGGAAATCAGATTAATAGCTCATATGCTCCAATAAGCCATGCATAGTAGCAATCTTTGGCAGCATCTAAGGAATGCAGAGATGACGAAGAAGATTTATACTTTCAGCAAGAGCAAAATACTTAGATCCAACAGGGTGTAGAAGTTAAGCCCTTAGGCTTCTGAATGTTAATTAAGGTCAGTAGGCTCATAACAAATTGGAACTTCTCGGCGCTGCTATCAAATTCGCTGTTGTTCCTAGTAAAAAAAGAAAAAAAAAACATGTTGGCAAGTATTAGAGAGAAACAAGTTGAAATATAAGAATTTATCTAATTCTGCTATAATATGAAATTGGAGTTTGTTCATCAATAAGTAAAAGATGGGGCAAGTGCATAAATACCCATCAATTAATGCTATAATGTGGATTTCCAAAAATAAAAAATAGTACTTTTCCCTAGCCAAATCCTATTTAGCACTTCAACTGTTTCAATTAATGCCATAATGCTTATTTACGAAATTCTAATCGTAAGCAATGGTCATCTAATCATTTAGACACTTAATTTTCGCAATGTTCCAAAAAATCACCTATCATTTGTAAGTTGTGACTTTACTTTTTAAGTACCAACACAAGAGTGCAACTTCTGTCTATTTCAACTAACCAAATATAATTCTCTACATATATTCCAATCATCCATTTCAAGTCCAGAGACACACATTTCAATGCTGCATTTCATTAAAAGCCAATTCAAAATTCTCCACCACTAGAAACACTAAATCAGTACAATCCCTCTACTAATTGATTATTATCATACATATGCAATGTTGAATATACAATATCAAAAATACCATTTTCTAGTAGCTTAAGCTTTTGGAGAATAATGATTATTTCATATTCTTTAACATGGGATCAGAGCATGAGTTCAAGTCCCGCTTGACTCCTATTGTTATTATTTCCTATCATTTAATTCAATTCCATATATTATGCCTATTAAAATATCTCGAGCTCAGACATGACGGGAATTGTTGAATATAAAATATTATAAGTATCATCCTCTAATAGCTTAAGTTTTAGAGAACAACAGTTATCTCATAATCTTTAACATACAAAACATATAGATAAGGAAAAACAACTACAACACTCAATCCAGGTATTAATAAAAGCATTATTACCCACAAATTAATGACCATAAATACACAAATATAAGCTAAAAATCAAAGTTTTTTTATTAATAAGCTTACAAATTTTTATAATTATAAAAATAGTCTTATAAAAAATTTATTTATAAAATTAGGCATATGCGGTGAATGAATGACCGCATTCTAAATACGGTAAATCATTCACCGCTTTCTTTAAAAAATTATAACTACTTCTAGTATTTAATATTATATATTTTTTTAAGTTTGGATATAAAAAATATATATGTTAAGATAAAAGAGGTGAATGGCTCACCGCATTTAAAAGCGGTGAACCATTCACCGCTTTTCCCAATCTATTTTATAAATAATAATTTTAGACGCCTAATTTTATATTTAAAATTTTTGGCAGACTTATTAGCCCAAAAACTCTCTAAAAATCAATACAAATATGAGAAATTCTCTAGTTGCATCGATTCTTCTGCATACAAATTCAAAATACTCATCAAATCTAAATCAAACAAGTTTGTAACAACTAGTACACTCGCTCTTGGTAATTAATACAACCATTACAAACAAAGCGATCATAAATGCACAAATGTAAGCTAAAATCGACAAAAACAGGGTTTTTATAGTTGCATTGGACGATTCGATCACCTTAATTACCTCCATTAATGGGGAGGAACAAGCTTTAGCTCCTACGAGAACCCTTCAATTTTAGAGAGAGAGAGAGAGAGAGAGTAGTAGAGCAATAAACGGGGAGTGTAGAGAGAGAGAGAGGGGGTTTTTGAAACGGCCACCAAAAAAAAAAAAAAAAGAAAAAAGCCTCATTGCGTGTGAATGAGGTGTGCCACGAATGGACGGTCGAGATCTGTCCACGTGGTCTGGCGGACGGTTGTGAGAGTGCACGCATAGAGAGTTTTATACGGAGCGTGCGGTGGACCGGTTCTTCGCCCGGGAATAGAGGATCTCGCGTTTTACCGAATAAGCCGGGTGGTGAACCGGGGTGGTTTGGCCGGTTCGGTTGGACCGGGGTTGAACCGGATTCGACCCGGAGTTTTATACGGAGCGTGCGGTGGACCGGTTCTTCGCCCGGGAATATAGGATCTCGCGTTTAACCGAATAAGCCGGGTGGTGAACCGGGGTGGTTTGGCCGGTTCGGTTGGACCGGGATTGAACCGGATTCGACCCAGAGTTTGGTGAACCGTTCGTTGTTGGGTAAAACCGTAAAAATGTATAGCCTTTAAAAATTATGATTTTGTTATTTAATTTTTAAAAAAATAATTAGAAATAATATCTAATATATATCTTTTAAAACTTCAAAAATATCTAATATGCTCCTAGTTGACGAAAATGCCCTTGTTGTTTTCCCAAAAGTTTCTTCAAATATATCACTAAATAAGGATGCAAATGGATTCGGGTTGGTGGAGCTCCTGCCCCAGTCTGGCTGTCAGTGGGAACCAAAAATATAAAAAAAATATAACATGCCCTAAATTCGCCCCTATTCGCCAAATAAATAGAGCGGTAGACAGGAGATCCCTTTCTTCCTTTGATCTGCTTCGATCCGCCAAAAATCTGCCAAAGCTCCCGCCCAATCCACCCCGAATGGATTAAAATAGGATTAAAATTAACCCATTGTCAATCTGCCCTGACCCGACAAGAAATGGAGTAGGTGGGGGACCCTTTTCCATCCCCGAATCCACCCCGTTTGCATCCATACTCCTAATCCTAAGATTTACTAATGGAATCAGAAGTTTAGAAGGGTATTTTTCAGAATAGAGAGGTAAATTTAAAATTTTGAATAGTAGTGAGAGGCATACAAGCGAAAGCCCCTTAAATTAATGGGATTTGAGCTAGTTAATGACTTTTTAACTTCAAATTTAAATGTGCACTTATTTTAAAATTTTAATTAGTATATTTTATATAATTTATATAACTACCAATTTATCAAAATAAAAAATTAGATTAAATTTTGTATTGAAAGAACTATTAATTGACTTGAAGTAAAACAAATTGAAAAGCGATATACTAAAATTAAATTTTAATAGGTTGTATACTCCGATCAAAATGGCCTATAGTCCAGATAAGTTATATATATTTTTGTCCCTTTTTTATGTGGGCTCATTTGCCTCCAAAATACTTTCCGCGTCTTAAAAAAGAAGAGTGCTAGAACTATAACCTTTTCGGATTGTAATTTATCCTCTTTTTTTGTACGAATTTCAAAGGGTTTGGTAAATTCGAGCCCTTGGATTAAAGGTCGTAGAGATTACAATTTTTTTGAGTTGTCAACTTCTGTTTGGTTTTTCAAAAAAGTGTAAAAAAAAAAAAAAAAAAAAAATTCTGGAAAACTATTTTTCTATTTTTCGTCCATTTGATTTGAAGAAAAATTTCGCATTCTGCAGAAAACTAGGATTTTTATTTTTCAATTTTTTTATAGAAAACAATTTCCTTATTTTTTCTTAGAATCAAACAGACGGAAAACTGAAAAAAAAATTTATTTTTTATGGAAAAACTTTTTTCCACTTTTCCAATTTTTAAACACCTCCTGAACTTTAACAATTCTTAAATGGACCCCTTGAACTTTTTTTATTTGATTTACACCTCCTCAACTTCAGGTTTCGCAAGTTTACGCAGATCTGACGACCATGTACAAAAAACATTATAAATTTTAAAAAAGAATTTTTCAATACAATAAATAATGATTTTATAAAGAGCTCCCTGTTTGTATACTAAAAATATAGTTTCATAATAAGTTTTGTATTTCCTTTAAAAAGCCTTGTATTTTTTGAGGTAAAACAAAATTCATTCTTAGCTTTATAAGGCCAATTTGGGAACAATTGAAAATTTTACACAGTATATTTACATTTTTTCCACTTTTGTTTAATGGTAATGATAAAGTATTACTCCAGTTTCAAAATTCTACATTTATATACTGTTGGGATGAGCATTATATTACTCCATTTCACCAACTTGCTTTGATTTTTTTTTTTTTTTTTTTTTGCAGAACTAGAACCTCGTTTTCATTTCACACCAAAATAACCTGTTTTTTTAGATTATAAACGCTGTCGGATCGTTGACGCTAACCATTAATCCGAAAAGCTCGAGCTGTTAGAAATACGCAACCAATTCACTTAAAGCGTACAGATACAGCGCCCACGGGTTTCGATTGTGACTCGGCCCCACCAGCCTCACGCCACTTCGAACATGACTCGGCCCAACATGGCCTCCCGCCACAAGGCAGGATGCTGGCCTATTTAAGCCAACAATCCCCCCTCCAGCACCTGCAAGCATTCGCAGCATGCGGGAATCGAACTCGTGACCACTGGCTCTGATACCACTTGTCGGATCGTTGGCGCTAACCATTAATCCCAATAGCTCGAGCTATTAGAAATACGCAACCAATTCACTTAAAGCGTACAGATACAGCGCCCACGGGTTTCGATTGTGACTCGGCCATGCTGGCCTATTTAAGGGGTTTCGATTGTGACTCGGCCATGCTGGCCTATTTAAGCCAACAATCCCCCCTCCAGCACCTGCACACATTCGCAGCATGCGGGAATCGAACCCGTGACCACTGGCTCTGATACCACTTGTCGGATCGTTGGCGCTAACCATTAATCCCAAAAGCTCGAGCTATTAAAAATACGTCGGATCGTTGGCGCTAACCATTAATCTCAAAAGCTCGAGCTATTAAAAATACGCAACCAATTCACTTAAAGCGTACAGATACAGCGCCCACGGGTTTCGATTGTGACTCGGCCATGCTGGCCTATTTAAGCCAACAATCCCTCCTCCAGCACCTGCACACATTCGCAGCATGCGGGAATCGAACCCGTGACCATTGACTCTGATACCACTTGTCGGATCGTTGGCGCTAACCATTAATCCCAAAAGCTCGAGCTATTAGAAATACGCAACCAATTCACTTAAAGCGTACACACATTCGCAGCATGCGGGAATCGAACCCGTGATCACTGGCTCTGATACCACTTGTCGGATCGTTGGCGCTAACCATTAATCCCAAAAGCTCGAGCTGTTAGAAATACGCAACCAATTCACTTAAAGCGTACAGATACAGCGCCCACGGGTTTCGATTGTGACTCGGCCCCACCAGCCTCACGCCACTTCGAACATGACTCGGCCCACCCAGCCTCACGCCATTTCGAACATGACTCGATCCAACATAGCCTCCCGCCATAAGGCAGGATGCTGGCCCATTTAAGCCAACAAACGCTGCATTGTAGAACTGTAGAAAAGGTATTCAAATTGCTCGTTAGAAACAAAATTGTCCAAGGTTGTAAAAAATCATAGTTTCTCCAATTGCACCATTTTTATGATGTTTCCAGACATGGTCGATAAAAGAAATATATATATATATATATATATATATATATATATATATATATATATATATATATATGAAACTTATCAGAACTATGAATTTGTAAAGAAATATGCATTCTTTTATTTTTATTTTTTGTTGAGAAAAAAGTAGTAAGCTACCCGCTTCATTCATTAAGAGAAAATGAATTTAGCATCGGTGATGAAGACAGTCAGGACCTCCGAAAAATAAAAATAAAAATAAAAATAAAAGTAAAAGTAAAAGTAAAGTAAAATAAAAATAAACTACAACTAAAAAAAAAGTGAAATAGCAAGTCAACGAAGCACCTCCCACGAGCTCAAAAGTTGATTGATACTCTGAAGCAGGAAAGCCGGATTGTTAACCTTGTCTCGGAAGATTATGTTATTCCGTTCAATCCAGATCGACCACCGGAGAGCAAACATAAATGTAACTCTTTTGAGACGCATCTGTTTGTCTTGGAGATCTAGAAACTCTGTCCATATTTCTCTGCTGTCCAACGAAACTTGAAAGTTTGGGAGTCCGCCGTTTAAGCAAAAAATCAAATATCTAACGAATATGCATTCTTTTGTTATTGTCCATTTGGTGCGTGTCGACAAGATTCAGGAGACAAGATTCAGGAGAATTCCTAAACTACATTATATTGGCACAAGTTTGGACACCATTTGAAGTGCGGCTCGGTTTCCGAGACTTATCCTAATTTGAAGTAGATAGGATAAGCAGACGTCACCTATATATACAGGTGTTTCCCATGCAGCACAGTGCACGTGTGTGTACCGCGGTGGCTAAATTTAATAAGCATCTATAAAATATCTATAAAATATATAATTTGGTGGTTGGATCATAAACCCATTCTGATGAAGCCACCTTGCTCGGCTTTGTTTGATTCGGGTATAAACAAGAGGACTTTTTTTGCATTTAGTTTCTTAACAATTTTTTTTTTATAAATAGTCTTATAAAATTTATATTTATAAAATTGACCATATATCTGCCACGTGAGAGTCACGTAAGTGTCATGTTGGAAGAAAAATTTAAGTTGAACACGGTGAATCATTCACCGTGTTCCCCTTCTATCCTTTTTATTACTAAGTTGGTGGAACCCCACCATGGAGGATGATGGAGGAGGAGGAGGAGGGGATGCGGCTAGGGGTGGAAACGAGCCGAGCTCGAGCGAGCTTACCTCAGCTCAAGCTTGGCTTGAAATTAATTTCGAGCCTAAATTTAGGCTCAAGCTCGGCTTGAAATTAATTCGAGCCGAGCTCGAGCGAGCCTAACTTCGAGTCGAGCGAGCTCGAGCCCTAAACGAGCCGTTTGAAATTCTTAACATTATACAATCTATAGTTCAATTTTTATAAAATATTATCTAAAATTTAATACAAAAAATGTCTAATAGTTCAACATACAAAATGAATGCATGAAATGCGATATTATAATATTAAAAAAATTAGGGGAAGCAACTCTGCGAGCAAGTGAAAGAGAGAGGGAGAGAGCAATTAGAGTAGAATTTTGTTGGTTTGATTTTATGGGCCAGCAAATATACCCAATAACCTAAACTCTATACATATATGATTAAAATATATAATATATATTATTATATATGATTAATATAGAGTCCAGCTACTATGCTATCGATAGTATCTAGCGCTTTGTGCTATCGAATTTTTCGCCGTTAGATCTACTATTTTGATCATTTCCATCCGTTAAATTATACTATTCAACCAACCACCTACTCAACCCTATGGGACCACTATCATCCTAACGGCACATCTCTTCGTCCGATGGCCGAAAGTCTAATAGCACCAAATGCTTGGTACTATTATCTAATAGCCTAATTAGGCTACATACTATTAATAGTATAGTAGAGTACAGTAGCCTAATTAGGCTATTAGATCATAGTACCAAGCACTTGGTGCTATTAGATTTTCGGTCCTTGGATGAAGTGATATGCAGTTAGGATGATAGTGATTTTCTAGGGTTGAGTGAGTAATTGGTTGAATAGTATGATCTAACGGGTGGAAATGGTCAAAACGGTAGATCTAACGGCGGAAAACTCGATAACACCAAGCGTTTGATACTATCAATAATATAGTAGCCGGACTATATATATATTCGAGCTTTTTGAGCCTAATTCGAGCGAGCCCAGTAATGCTCAAGTTCGGCTTGAAATAAATTTCGAGCTTCTTTTTCTGTTCAAGCTCGGCTCATTTAATTTCGAGTCGAGCTCGAGCGAGCCGAATATCGAGCCGAACGCGAGTCGAACACGAGCCGGCTCGCTCATTTGTCGGCGGGCGGGCGACGGCGGAGAGCTCGAGGAGGGGAACCGAGAGAGAAATAGGGAAAGCTCGGGGGAGAGAGAGGAAGAGAGAGATCGTGCGGGGCTTATACGTAACGCTTGAACACGGGGAATCATTCACCGTATTTGAACACGATGAATGATTCACCGTGTTCAACCTAAACTTTCATTCCAACATGGCGCTTATGTGGCGCTTGCGTGGCGGGGATATGGCCAATCTTGTAATTATAAATTTGGTCGGGCTATTTGTGATTTTTTTTTGAAGGGGCCAAATGCAAAAAAAGCCCTAAACAAGAACTAGCTATTTCAGGAATAAATACAAGTATGAGTATAAAAAAAATAGCGTTTGGATGAAAATTAGATTGTTCCTGGGACTATAACGTTTGAATAGATAATATGAAATAAGAAGAATAATGCGTAGTTATATATAAAAAATTAGGGTATAGGTGGGAATAGTTATACCAGCTTATTTCAGATACCCGAGAACTACTATTCTCGGATAAAAAATTTGCGTTTGGGTATAAAGGGGGGATAAGTGGTTATCCCCCCTTATCCCCGAACCAAACAGTTAAAGCACTAGCCAATGGAGAATTGCCACATATCTGATAAAATTTTCGATATGCCATTTGCACCGTAAACCCTTCTAAAATATCCATTAAAGATAAAATTTCGGTAGTATAATAAATTATTTAAATATTTTATATTATATATATTAAATTATATTTTATTTTACATTATTAATCACCAAATGTTTCATCAAACCATATAATATTTTGTAGTGTATGAAAAATTAGTGCGCACCAGGTGCAAGCAAAGATTTCTCCTCTCCTCCGGAATTATATATGCACCAAACCAAGCACTCTCTGCACCGAATGTATTTATATGCATACACCACATGCTCAACACCTTTTAATAAAGATTTTAAAATTAATTTATTAAATATAATTTAAATTATTAGACTTTGTAAATAAATTATATTTAATTAATTTTTTATATTGAAAAATTAGTCATCGAATATAAGTTGTAGTGTATAGAATATCAATATGCACTAGGTGCATATAACAGTTTCTTCTTCTCCAATCAAAGACGCCCTCACCTATTTTTCAATTTGAAATAAGCGCTTCTAGTTTAACTTTTAAGATAAAAAATTTATTATAGAATAGCTATCAAAATTATAATTTTTGATTAAGTTTTTGAATAAAATTATTAGAATAATTTAACTCTATAAAATTGAAATTTAAGAAAATATTAATTGAAAAAGTTATTTATCCTGTACATAAGACTATTTTATAGATTTTTTTTTATATTTCTTTTGATATAATTTTTTTATTCTTAAAATTTTAATAACTATATATATATATATATATATATATATATATATATATATATATATATATATATATATATATATATATATATATATTTATATATCTTAATTGGCTAAAATATTATCCACCCGCTGCGAAGCGCAGGCCCTACACTAGTAAAGGATTAATTTGCACACGGCACCGGGTCTCCGTACGATGACAGGAGAGTCGGTAGCAGAGCGGAGGTTCTCGACCAGTTATCTGAGCGGCTCGAATCCTTCGAATTAACGGCATAAAAAATTTGGTCAAAGATTTCTATACTTCTCAAATTTAGTCTTCTCCATTACAATTTCACAAAACGCTCATTCCCGTTATTTCTTAGAGTTTTTATTGGAACAAAAAAAAAGGTGAATTTTTTTATCTGAAGAAGATATAAGGTGTAAGTTTGTACTTATGTTTCTTCATATAATAAAATACATCTCTCTCGCTCTCCCCATGAATGTAGGTAATTGTCGAACCACGTAAAACTCGGTCTCTTCTTTCTATATATATATTTATTTATTTTTTTTTACCGTTCGATTTTTTTCTCTATTTTCGTGCATCTATGTTGATAGCGCATGACGGACGATCAACCCAGTTCCCAACATGACCATTTCGATTTAGCTACCCAACCTTCCAAAATTTTGATTTTATTATCCCACCTTTCAATTTATTTGATTTGAATCAGTTACTTTGACTTCAGAATTTAAATGCGTCATTTATTTTAGCATGTTTAATTATTAGGGATAATTGCCTACGTACCTTTCAAAACTTCAAAAATATCTGATTTACCCCTGCTATTTTTTTCTTTCTAATATACCCCTCATACGTTCCACAGTTATCCAAAATACCTCAACTGTTACCCCTCGTTATCTAGGGTTAAACAAGAGTTAAATGTTTACCAGAGTTAAATGTTTTACTATTGGAGGGCAAATAAGAAAAGAATTTGATATTTTAAGGACACATAAGAAAATTACTTATAATTTGAAGGGTATATAAAAAAAGTTGGTTATAATAAAAGAGTATATTTGAAAGGGCAAAATGGTAATTTCACACAGATAACGGCAGCTCTAACAGTTCACTAACAGAGGTTAACTTCAGGGGTATATTAGAAAGAACTAGCAACGTAAAAAGGATATTTTCAATATTAGCCTTCTATATAAGGGTAAATCAGAAAGTCGGAAACTTTTCAGGAGTATATAAGCAATTGCCCCTAATTATTATATTTCATGCAATTCTCACAACTATAACTAATTAATATTATTAGGCCAAAAAAAACGCTAGTGTCGAAATATATAAAGATATACTTTTTCATTTCCTCGCCGAACGATCAGAATATCACATCCTAATCAAGTTAGTTCGATTTGCATGATGCATAATCACTTACAAAATTAAATAGGATATTTTTCTATCGCACATTCTTGTCGCGCATAACACACGCTGTATTCACAATCACGTAATAATAATGCAAATCTCTTTGAAAGCTATATATATGCATGGTTGTGATTTGAATAATAATGGAACTTATGAAAGAATCCAATGCATCCTAGTTTGAAGTTTAGAATAAACTATTAATAAACTGTGTTTTATTAAGCAATTAATAAACTATATTAAGCTGTATTAAGCTATTAATGAACTGTATTTTATAATGTTTTGTTGCATTATATAACATAAGTGTTAATAATTAGGCTTTGGCTTTGCTTATCTGGATTCTAACTGTACTAAAAAACAAAAACCATCTTTTTGAGTTTTACTCACTTTCTCTTCTCACTTTTTTTCCTTTTTTAAATTTTTTTTCTATTTTAGATTGTGTTGGTTTTAAGTTAGTTTCCAATCACTGGGAAGTTATGAGTTAAAATATCTTGAAACTAGTGACTTTAGTTCAGATCCGAGTTCGAGCTAGATCATTCTCCACTATGAGATTAGGACATATTGTCGAAGTCGTTCCGCCGCTCGACCTGATCTAAACCAACTGCGGGTTTAAGAAACGGGAAGGATTGATTCAGTCCGTCAGCTAGGGTTGGCAAATGAGCGAGCAAGTTCGTGTTCGGCTCGCGTTGGACCGAGTATTCGGCTCGCTCGAGATCAGCTCATAATTAAATAAGTCGAGTTTGAACAGGAAAACAAAAAAATCAAACTTCAAACTGAGCTTGAGCCTAAATTTTGGCTCGAAATTAATTTCAAGCCAAACTTAAGCTAAGGTAAGCTCGCTCGAGCTCGGCTTGTTTCCACTCAGCCCAAATTGGATTGTGGGCCCATGCAAAAATAATTGGGTTTGGTTGGCCAAACCATGAGAATGCCATTTAAACCCTAATCCACCCCATCTACCTCAAGATAAGGGTCAAAATGTATGGATACTCTCTATACTATTTCATATTGCAAATTGGTCCTATGCTTGCAATTTAAATGCGTAATAATTTTCGAGCTTTCACATATGTTACACTTTAATTTTCGGCTACTGAAAAATATCAAAACTTTTATTCTATAATATTGCTTAACCATGTTTGAAGTAAACTGGAACTGAAATAAATGAAATGATCATTTTATAACAAAAATTAAGTCTTTTTTTTTTTGACATTTGGCGTATTTGGATGCGTAAATATCTTATTCAGCATATTTTCTTAATTTACTTAAGCTTGTAATATTTTGTAAACGAGTAGTGTGATCACATTTTAGAGCGGAATACCATATTCGACATTCAAATCATTTTTTCGAAATACGATAAATAACCTCATAGGTGAAATACATCCAATATCACATAAATTAAAATTCTCATACCGAATAAATTATTATTGAATGAAAAAAAAAATATTTTGATTCGGCTTCGTTGGATAAGGGGAGGCCCACACAACAGACTATCACCAATTCGGTGTGTATATAACACTACTCTTTATTGAATAACTTATTCTGACATCCAAACACGATTTTAAGTACTAAGATGCAAAAAAAGTATAGGGACCAGATAGCAAATTTGGAATAGTATAGGGACTATGCATACAATTCACACCAACCAAATAATATCATGCTTACCATGTGTCACAAGCAATCCCACTCAAATTGAGAATGACACCAAAGCTTATACAAAAACACATAATACTACTTCTCAATCACATTAATTATTAATTATTATACATGGTGTCCTTTTTGTGGGGCTCATCTCTCTCCTTAAGCCATGTGCCCTTTAAGTACATGGAAACAAGAAATCCAGGTAACACCAAATCATCATCTTTTAACTTTTATTTCCCTCTATATCTTTGAAATATGGGTCACAATAATATGTACCAATAAAGTACCAATAATATAAGGTTAAATTATAGAAAATCTCCTTATAAATATTCGTTTTATTTTTTTTCTTAATTTTTAAAAATTTATATTTTACCCTCTCAATATTTCAAGTTGTTGCATTTAGTCACGTTCCATCATTATTTTATTCTTTTCTTATAATTTATACCGAAAATATCCTTCAAAATTAGGGCTGCAAGTCTGGCTCGCCGCTCGCGAGTCAGCTCGTGTTCGATTCGAAATAGGCTCGAAAATAGCTCGTTCGAAATTAATTTCAAATATAAAACGAGCTAAATTTTTTCGCTCGAAAATAATTTCAAACCGAACACGAGCAAGCCTCCGCTCGTTCGTGTTCGGCTCGAAATAGTTCGAATATATATATATATATATATATATATATATATATATATATATATATATATATATATATATATATATATATATATATATATATAGTTAATGAAAAATATAAAATACAAAATATATGGCATGTTGAGCAAAAAGTCAAAGAGAAGAGAGTACTTTAAGAAAAATCTATTACATAAATTAAGAATGTTATTTCGAGCAAGTGTGTTGCTTATAAATTATAATTATGTTAATTGTAGTTTTATTTGTATATTGATTGTAATTTTGAGGATTGGTATTTTATTTGGATTTGGATTGTAGTTATAATGATAGTTGTGGTTAAATTATATAGTGTAATATTAACAAATATTCATAAACATTTTAAAATTAAAAATAAAAATAAAAACGAAAAAAAAAGAATTTCGAGCTATAAACGAGCTCGAAATTGTTCGTGCTCGGCTCATTTGCACCCCTATTAAAAAATGATAGAAATATATTAAAAATATATTTTTTTCTTATAGAAGAAGTAAGAGCAATTTGGTCATTTTGCCCTCTACATTAACGCCGTACCATCCTGAAAATATTTTTGATATTTTAAGAAAAAAAAAAAGTGTAGATTTTTAAAAATCAGGAAGGAAAAATAAAAAAGCAGATATTTATAGGATAATTTTCTGTAATTTAGCCATGATATAATTAAGCAAGAGCTTGTTTGGATACCTCCTAATTTTACTGTAAAGTAATTATATATTATGGTATTTATTCAGTAAATTTCAGCATTACAATAATAAGCAGATGCAGAGATTTCAAAAGGTTTGAGCTTGTTTTTACTTTTATAATAAAAAGTATTTTTAGAGCATTTTTGTTGTTTTTCAATTCGTAAAAAAAAAAAAAGACAGCAAAACACCTCTTTGTAATTATAGACAATTTGTTTTTTTTATAATACTAAAAAAACATTTCAATACTACAAATTTTATATAGAATTCTAATAGGCCCTAAAACATAAAAAGGGTAATTACCTATATACGCTCAAAACCTCTAAAATATCTTATGTATCCATACTTTTTTATTTCAAATATACTCTTCGGCCCCGTTTGGTTCGGGAATAAGTTATTTTAGGTTATTCCTGGAATAGGTATAACTTTTGGGATAAACATGGATAAAATTAATTTTACGTTTGGATGAAAATTAAATTTTTTTCGAGAATAAGAAAAATAGCGTTTGGATGGTTAGATTGGAATAACAAGGATAAGAATAATTATAGTTTTAACATAATAATATTTTATGTAATTAATTAATACAAAATATTAATTAAATAATAATTTAATTTAATTAATTCACTAATTAATCATGAATATTGCTAAATATTCCTAAATATTAATTAATAAATTAATTAGTAATTAATAATTTAATTAATTATAAATAATTTAATTAATTAATTAATTAATTAATTACTTACTTACTTAATAACAATCAGATAATTAAATTAGTCAAAATAATAAAAAAATAACCATCCAAACGCTAGAGGAGTACAGTAATTAATTAAAATTAAATAGAACATTAATTAACAAATTAAGCTAATAAATTAATATATTAAAAAAAAAATTAATTAATTAATTAGTTATATTGGTCAAAATATTAATTGATTAATCAATATAGTTATTAGTTATTACATAAACACACTAAATAATTATTAATTTAGCTAATATTTTATTAATTAAATTAGTTAAATATTAATTTAGCTAATTAATTAATAAAATAATAATATATAATATATTGATTTATAATATTTTATTGTTAAATTAGTTAATTATTAATTTAGCTAATTAATTAATAAAATGTAATATAATAGATTGATTAATAATATTTTATTATTATATTAGTAGAGGTATAAAGAGAGGAAATTGCTATTCCACCAAAAGGGTGGAATAGCAATTTCCCCCTCTTAACGGGTTATTCTAGAATAACCCGTTAAGAGGGGAATTAAATAAACTCATATTCCTCTCTAGTGTTTGGAAGAATTAGAGGGATAAAGAGGGTATCGTTTGGTTCGGAGATAAGCAAAAAATGACTATTCCAGGAATATGTATAAATTGAGGTATAAGCGAGGATTAAATCAATTTTGCGTTTGGATGAAAAGTAGAGTTTTTTCAAGAATAAGAAAAATAGTGTTTGGATGGTTTGATTGGAATTGCGAAGATAAGAATAATTATAATTTTAAATAATAGTATTTTATCTAATTAATTAAGACAAAATATTAATTAAGTAATAATTTAACTTATTTAATATACTAATTAATTATGAATATTGCTAAAAACCCTTAATATTAATAAATAAATAAATTGGTAATTAATAATTTAATTAATTACAAATAATTTAATAAAATAATAAATTAGTTAATAATAGTCAGATGATTGATTAAGAAAATAATTAAATTACTCAAAATATTAATTAATTAAACAATATAATTAATTATTTAATTAGTAAGTTAATTAAAATAATAAATTAATTACTTAAAAAATTAATTAAATATTTATTAAAGTAATAAATTAAATAGTTAATTAATTATCTAGTTAATTAGTAAATAAATTAATATATAAATTATTAATTAAATAATATTTTATTATAAATCTAGCTTGGATATATTATTATTTTATTATTAATTAAATATATTATGTTTATATAATTTATTTTTAACTAAATTTATAATATTAATTAAATTTAGAATTGAGCTTGGAATAACGCTATTCCGTTAAAACGATGGAATAGTTTATCCCAACTATTCCGAAATAACCGAGAATAACGAAGTTTGATCGGGATAAAATATTCCGGCCAAAATTCGTTTCGTTTGGCGGAATAGCGGGGATAACTAATGTTATCCCCGCTTATCCCGCCAACCAAACATGGCGTATATTTTTTCGTTATTTATAAATAACCCCGTTGTTAGTACCCATTAGGTCATCACGGATTAAATCTGTATTAAATATCTACCATAGTTAAAAAATATTAAATTTTTTTTTTGCTCCTAACTTACTAAAATATTTTCTTAATAGACAATTATCCCTTTTAAAGGACAATTGCTTATATACCCCTGAAGAGTTTCATACTTTTTTATTTACCCCGCTTAAAAGGCTAATGTAAAAAAAAAAAAAACTCTTTTAACGTTCTGAGTTCTTTTAAATATACCCTTAGAGTTAGATTCTGTTAGTGATTTACATAAAACTATAAAATTGTGAAGTTGTGATGATGAGATTATTTACATGTAACTGTGTTGAATTGTAGATTTAGTCGCAGTAACCTGATTTTTAGTAAGCTTACAGAAGAAGGTGATCATTGAAAGATGACCGTTGGAGGCTGAATAAGAAAGTATTTGACATTCCAACGACAAATAAGAAAAGTGGATGACAGTAGAAGGATATATTTAAATGTGCAAAATAGTAAATTTATAGAGATAACGGCTGTTGCTAGCAGTTCACTAATGAAATATAGGATTAATTGCATACAATTCCCTATAAACATAACGAATTGCAAATATATCTATACAAAGTTCAACTTTCTTATATTATTCCTACAAAAGTCCTAATATTTTCAAATATGCCCCTGCCTTTTAGGATTCGTCAGAAAAATTTAGTTAACCATAGATAAAATACTTAACCCTGGTTAGTCAATAAGGTAAATTAATATTTTTACCTCTCTTATATTATATATTCTTTTCTCAATCAAGACGCTAGCAATGAGAACTCTTCTTCTTCTTCCTCTTCCTCTCTCTCCTTCATGTTAGTTTTGAATTCGTAACTAGCCGTCCCCATTCATCCACAACGCGTCTTGCTTCGTCCGTATCGGACGCGTATTGCTTCCCCATTTAATTTCCTTTATAATTTTTTTTTTTTCTCAAAAGAAAAGATTTAGGAGAAAATGAGTGAGAGAAGAGGTTGCAACAATGGTGGATTGTGTTGGATTTTAAAGAGGAAGAAGATGACCATTGAAAATTTTTTAGAGGGACATTTCTGCACGATTATAGCAATTGGGGCTTTTCGAGGGATATATTTGTGATGGCAAAAGTGATATTTCTCTTATCTACTGTTAAAAAGTAAACAGTTCTCTAACAGTAACAATTCATAGGGACAAATATGAATATCACTGGACTTTCGCAGGGATAAGAGTTAAAAAACTTGAACTTTGTAGGAATATATTTGCTATTCGATATGTTTACAGGGAGCTATATGCAATTAACCATAAAATATAATTCTAGGACTATATTTGAAAAATCTTGTAATGCAAATCACATTGATGTGACTAGCGGAGTGCACCCCGCCCTTGGATGGGCGGGGTGTATATCCTACACCCTTTCGGGGGTGTAGGAGTAGCATTGCTCAATGCTAAAAGCGTACTTTTCATATTAGCCTTTTAAGCGGAGCAAGAAAAAAATTATAAAACTTTTAGGGGTATATAAGCAATTCCCCCAAGATAAAAAGATGAAATAGGGAACTTTCCATATATACTAGCTTTTGCACTTTATCTCGATTTTTAGCAAAAACCTGCAAAAATAGAAATTCCTTAATTATTTTGTTGTTATCACTTACTACTCTTTATGGTTTTATTAGTCATAAAATATTAAATATTCTAAGAATATATTCCAAAAACCAATTATATAGTACTATATATAGCAATTATAATATTTAGGCATGTTTTTAAGTCTCTCAGCCAATTTATAATTATTATTTTTTTAGCAAATCTACGAGTCATAAATCAAGAGAAAATTTAGACTAAAATATAGAAAACTCTTTATAAATATCCGCTTTTTTCATTTTCGCTTTCTGACTTTCAAAAAACCTACATCTTGCCCCCCTTAAAATTTCGAAAATATTTTCAAGGGGATACGACATTAATGGAGATGGCAAAATGACCAAATTATCCCTACTTCTATGAGAAAAAATAATTTTTAATATATTTTTGTTATTTTGTAGGGTATTTTTGGGATAAATTATAAGAAATGGACATAAAAGTGATGGAACCCTGACGAAGGGGGACTAAATGCAACAACTTGAAATGTTGATGGGATAAAATATAGGTTTTTTGAAAGTTAGGGAGGAAAAAACGGGTATTTATAAGGAGGTTTTCTGTAATTTAGCCAAAATTTTGTATTAATTAACTTAAACATCATTTACTATATACTAAAGTAGAACCCTTTGTGTAAAACTGACACGTGTTTTTCTATATGCTTGCCACGTGTCATTAAATATTTTGCCAATTACATATTTTGCCTATTTTTTTAAAGGTTACCATTTATGTCATTTTATTCTATTCAATTTATTGTATACTAAAGGTTACCGTTCATGTCATTTTATTCTATTCAATTTATTGTATACTACCATTTTTTAAATATTTTCTATATTCTGAAGGTTACAATTCATGTCATTTTATTCTATTCAATTTGTTATATACTAAAGGTTACCATTTTTTAAATATTATTCTATATTCTGAAGGTTACCATGTTATTTTATTCCATTCAATTTGTTATTCAATAAAATCAAATTAAATGACGTGAATGGAAGACTTTATTATATTATAATTTACCAAATTATATCTTTTATTTTATGGTTCCAAATTTTATTCATTTTTTAGATAAAGCTAATTATTACTATAAATATTGCATGCCACTTCCCTATTATCACTCTTTCTATAATTTTCACTTCGTTCCCTACTATCACTCCTATAATTTTTACTTCGTTTTAACATTATTCAGCGCATTTCAGTTAAGTATCTATTGAGCAATTTTTCTTAATTTTTAGATGTTGATAAATTATAATATAACATATTGTTTTCATTTTATTACTTAAATACGAAGCAAATACTAACTTTTTTTTCTTGATGTCTTATTGTTCTCAGGATATGACACCTAGGTTTGATTCTATAAGTGACATCACTCCTCTTGGAGATAAATGGAAGATCAAAGTCAGAGTGATTTGTCTGTATACTATGCCTGAATTTCAGCGTCCAGATGTAGTGAATAGTCTAGAGTTGGTTCTTCCTGATCAAAATGTAAGATATCATGACTGTCATTTTCAAATTATATGTAACATGAGTCTCTGCATGCATGTAAACTTGTTGTGCTATGATATTTGGTGAAATCCAATATTTATATTGAAGGCATATTTATATTCTGTGTTACATGATGCACGTCAAATGGGTGATGTTGACTTGAGAGTGCAAAGCTACTTTTAGGATCTTACAACTTTTATTTGCTGAAATATTACTAGCTTCATTTTTACTACAAGATACTACATAATAGGTTTATTTTCTATTTCATGGAGATAGAATACATGCAACGGTAAGAAGAGCTTTCTTGAATAAATTTAAAGGTCTTTTTACGGAAGGAAAAGTTTATGTGATCAACCAGTTTGGAGTGGGGCAAAGCAGTGGCTCCTACAGGACCACTAAACATCCTTACAAAATCAATTTTCAATATTCTACGGTTGTTCGTGAGGTGGAAGATGTTTTGACAATATCAAAGTATGGATTTATATTTACCCCTTTTGATGAAATACTTGCTAAGGTCGCTGATGACAAATATTTAGTAGGTAAGAGTTGTTACATGTATCAAATAATTGATTTTTAAAATTTAATTTTTGATATGTGTAACTACTATATTGATTCTTACATTTTATTTTTCTAATTTATTAGATGTCATTGGGAAGCTTTCTGGAATTAGTAAAATGGAAGAAAGCTGCAAGGACGGTAAAGAAACAAAAAAAATAACAATTCTACTTGAGGATGACAAGTAGGTGCTCATAATTATAAATATGTCTTTTGAATGTTTATATGTTTTTGCTCATTTACGCTCTTAGAGTTTTTTTTGCTAATATATACTTAAATATAAAAATTATCTTTCTAATTAAATAAAAATCAAAAACTTATAGCAACAAGAAGCTGTGTTGCACATTATGGGGAAGGTTTGCTGAAGAACTTCATACTTATAGGCAAGTAGGGGATGAAGGCCCTGTCATAATTATAATACAATGGTGCAAGATAAAAGACTTTGCAGGTATCTCATTTATTCAAATTTGAGATATTATTTATATTCTTCCTAATGATACTAATTATTGCATATCTATGGGCAACATAGGTCCACGTAGTATATCAAACTCTCTGACAAATATATAGAAACACTCTGAAAAATTATCTTTTCATAAAAAACTAATAAAATAATATATGTGCCAATTCGTACTAGTGTGCCGGTTGCGTGCCACTGGCATGGAATCTGTGCTGATATTATCACGGAACGTGCCATTATGTCATGTCGTGCTGTGTCGATGGCACAGCGGCACGTTTTTTACCGTTGGCATGATATTTACTCCTTGCTAAAAATAGTTTTAGTGGTAAATTTAATAAAATAGTATTGAATTTAATAATATATATTTTTTTAAATCAATTGATTAATGTAACTTACATATAAACAATAAAAAGTGGAAGAAGTATTAATATATAGAAAAATACTTCCTAAACACCTTAGTAATAATAAATCTTATACCTCACGTGCCTATTTAAGGGTTTAAATTTTTTTTTAGATATTTAGTATTAAAAAAATGTTTGATAAGATTAGTAAAAATAAATTAACATTTGGATAAGTGAGCTGTAAGATCTATACCTTACTAGTAGGTGTACAGATGATATGTCTCTTATATAAAAAAATAAAGTTGAACGGTTTATACTAATACCTTTTTTGGATCGAGTGAGTGTAGAGCATCACTTTCGGTGGCTGCACCTATTGAAAACTTATTTTAAATTCTCACCTCTTTGTTGTTTATCTCTTTCCAGATCTTACTAATTAAGTTGTATTGTGAGTCTTGATTGCAACGATTCAGAAAGTTCGAACCAGAAATAATAATAAATTAAAATTTGAGGACCAAAAGTGTAATGTATGCTTGCTTCAGTAGTCGGAAGATTTCCATGCATTTTAAAGGGATAATATCTAATATGTCCTTCAAAATTTTAAAAATATTTTATTTATCCTTAGAGGACTAAAATGTCCTTATTGATTTTAATTTTTTTTCTTCAAATATCCCCATGTTTTCTAGGGTTTATTAAATGGAAGTATTTTGATAATTTTAGAATAAATTTAAAGATTTTAAATAGCAGGATAAATAAGAAAAAAGCTCTTATTTTTAAGATTAAATTACAGAAACCCCCTATAAATACCGACTTTTTTACCTTCCCTCCTTAACTTTCAAAATCTACATTTTACTCTCTTAATATTTCAAGTTGTTGCATTTAGTCCCCATCTATCAGGGTTCCATCACTATTTCGTTCATTTTTTATAATTTATACCGAAAATGCCCTTCAAAATGACAGAAATATATTAAAAAAATATTTTTCTTATGAAAGAAGTAAGGGTAATTTGGTCATTTGTCCTCTCCATTAACGCTGTACCGTTCTGAAAACATTTATGAAATTTAAAGGGTCAAAATATAGATTTTTGAAAGTCAGAGAGGATAAGTGAAAAATAGATATTTACAGGGTGTTTTTTGTAATTTAGCCTATTTTTACAAATTACCAAATATATATAGAGGCAACTTTCTGGGTACATTTCGTGCGGCGCGTAGCGTAACCCGTTCGTTCCCACGCGTTTCAACCTCGTGTAAGCATACGAAGTTTCCGTGCCTAATCATCGGAACGCGTCCGTTACTTCTCTCTCGGACACAACAACAACACACCCCCATCTCTCCTCCTCTCCCATGGCGGTTCCCTCTCTCCCCTCCCCTCCCCACCCCACCGAAACCCTAATTCTCCCCACCCCGAAACCCTAATCCCCCGCGCGATCGCTCCGGCTCCAATGGCTCCGCCTCCGGAACCCTAGATAGTCCGCTTGGTGCCGTGGCCGGCGATGGCGATGGCGATGGCGATCGTCACCGGAGACCGCTACCTCGAGCAGCTGGTCGGGTTCGTGGAGCGGAACGCCGGGGCGCTGGTCGACGGAACCCTAACCCTGAAGCTGAACCCCGCGGGGCTCCGCTACGTGCAGTCGCGGCTCGAGGCGCTGCGGGAGCTCGAGGCGCTCCTCGCCGGCGCCCCCGTCGACTACCTCCGCGCCTACGTCTCCGACCTCGGCGACCACCGCGCGCTCGAGCAGCTGCGCCGGATCCTGCGCCTGCTCACCTCGCTCAAGGTCATCTCGCCGCTCCCCGCGCCCGCGCGCCGCGACCCCACGCCGCTCGCGCTCGGCCCCTTCGCCCGCCTCAGGGTGCTCGAGCTCCGCGGCTGCGATCTCTCCACCTCCGCCGCGAAGGGCCTCCTCGACCTCCGCCACACGCTGGAGAAGCTCATTTGCCACAATTCCACGGTGACACTCCTCTAAAGCTTCAACAAATCTCGCTCCTTGTCAAATTCTTGCTCCCTGATTTGAATCTACATATTAGAATAGGTTTTCTTTCTTCTTTCTGAAGTTGAAATTATGCTTGGAGTGGATTTTTTTTTTTTCTTCTCATGTTTCTTTCAGTTTTAATGTTACTGCAGGTCATAAATATCATAATCTTGAAATCATGATATGATAATTTCGTTCTCGATTATTATTATTTTTTTGAGTATTTTTGCGAATTAGGGCGTGGTTTTGTTCTGAAATTTTTGTGCGGTTTTGCTCAGGATGCACTGAGGCATGTATTTGCGAGCAGAATTGTGGAGATAAAGGATTCCCCTGTTTGGAACCGGCTTTCTTTTGTCTCGTGCGCTTGCAATGGGCTGGTCCTCATGGATGAGTCATTGCAGTTGCTTCCTGCTGTTGAAACTCTTGATCTGAGTAGGAATCGTTTTACAAAAGTCGGTAACCTGCGGGAGTGCGTGAAGCTGCGGCACTTGGATTTGGGTTTCAATCACCTGAGGACGATATCATTGTTGAGTGAGGTAAGATGAGGAATTGATTCGTATTGTTTGAATTTTATCACTTGTACATGGTTTCTCTTTTTGCATGCTTGCCATCGAGTACTAGTTATCTCAAGTAGCTTTGTTTTTGGAAATTGGTATCTTTGTTATTATTTGCTATATCAATTGCTAAAATTTTCCTTTTGAAATTTGTCGTCTGAAAGATTTTGTAGAGTTTTGCTGTGATCTTCTTAAGAAGATGCAATGATAATCATGTGATTTCCAAAGGGCATGCTGGTGATGCTCGTTTAGCGCATGTATAGTTCTCCATGGAGAGTCTAATATATCCAAATAATGAGCTGTGCTATTCTATCTCATGCGTTTTGTGTTATGGAGAAATTTGAACTCTCTACGCGCATTTCTTTTTTATACTGAATTTATGGTGTGATCTGCACAACAATGGTATTGGCTGACACAATATCCGAGTTTAGTTTTGTTGTTTGAGTGATAGGCCTGTTTAGTAAATGCAGAGCTTAACCTCAAGGTTAATCACGTAGATTGTCTTTGATAGTTGGCCCGTACTCTTGCCATACTTATGTACCTTGGCTGCCTTTAAGTCATCCGTCCTTATAGCAGTTGCCATGGTGCGCAGAGATTAGACTTTATCGACAATACGCGGATGGACTAAGCTGTCCTACTATTAGCTTAGATGGTTGTTTTTGGTTAATCCTTTTATATTCAGGTTTCTAAGACAATTATGTTTGGTTGTAAACGCATTTCTTGCTTTCGGATGGACTAGACTCGAGCAAATCCGGTCTAACCCGACTGATCTGGCCAGTTTCACCTAGTTCACTGGCCCGGGCCTAGTCTATCAGAGGCCTGATATAATTCCTGTTTTGGGAGAGGGTTTTAGCTTTGTTGATTGATCCGACTCAGCCCGTGATCTTCCCATTTGACCTGGACTGACTCGACCTGGTCATTTTCTGCTGGGCTGGTAGGGCAAATTTTATCCGGCGAAAAATCTGGCCCAGCTTGGAGCTATTTGCTCATGTCCAAGATGGATTTCGTCTTGGTTATACTATTATATGCTGCTGATAGGCATGAATGGTATAAAAAACCAATTTTGCTAATGGTGTTGAGGAAAACCTGCCTTTACAGGTGGTAATATCAATGACTATTAATGTATCCTTGGATAGTGCACCAACTTTTGCAGCTTTTGAGCCTAATTTTGTGCCTTTCATGTGTGCCATTTTGCCACCGCACTGATATTTATTTATTTATTTATTTTTCTCTAAATCCTCGATTCTCTGCAGGCTTCCTCTCGAATAGTCAAACTTGTTTTGAGAAACAATGCTCTAACTACACTGCATGGGATTGAAAATCTGAAGTCGCTTGAAGGGCTTGACCTTTCCTACAATATAATTTCCAGTTTCGTAGAGTTGGAGATCCTTGCTAATCTTTCTCGTCTACAGAGCCTTTGGTTGGAAGGAAATCCAATTTGCTATGCTAGGTGGTATCGAGCGCATGTTTTCAGCTTCTTTCCGCATCCGGAGAAAGTAATTAGTTGATTTGCAATGATTAACACTTATTTTCTTCATTCTGTGGACACAATTTAGGCAAAATCATATAGACCTTTCCTGATCTATAGCGCATTATGAAATAGGTACTATAGTTTTTAAGTTTTTTTATTTTACCCCAATCTTATAGTATGTTTGATTTAAGTACCTTTCCGTCAAAACTTAATGGCTTAACTTTTTAGATGGAATATTCTATTACCTGATGAAATATCCTGTAACTTGACGGAACATTCTATTACTTTCTTGATAAAATTCATCGAGTTCTAATGAATTTAGATCGAATTTTTTGTGATTAAAAGCAAGGAAAGGTAAGCAGCATATTCAAAGTTTTCGAAGTTTAGGTACCAATTTCAAAATTATGATACTGTTCAGGTAAGGTCTGTATGGTTTCAGTAATGGTTAAATACTTGTTTTTTGCATTATTATGTAACTTGATAATTATGTTGCGTAGTTTTTCTGCTTCAGTTGAAATTAGATGAAAGGGGTATCAGCACAGGAGAATATTGGGAAAGGCATGTAATAATATCTGCAAGCAAACAGAAACACCCATCTGGATATGGATTTTACTTTCCTGCAAAAGATGGTCCTAAAGATGAAACTAGTCTAAGTACTAAAAGGGTAAGTAACCTTTCTGTGAGTTTTTTGCTAATTGTTTACTTACCTGTCTTTTATTTTAAACTAATTTATGGGCAACACATTGTGAAACTTCTAATTTATGAATTTAGTCAATATTTAGAATTTGATATGTGACCCATCTTTTAGACTGATTGTTGATTACTTGATTGTAGAAAAAGAGTTCACGTCTTGCCTGTATTGATGAGGAACAAAGGAGTCATCTATGCGAAGAGGCCTTGGATCAAGAAATAATATCATCTGATAGTGATCATCTCAGGAAAGAGGAGAATGTCATCACAGAGAGTGAGTCCAAAATTGTTGGTTTGATAAATAGAGCTGAATACTTGAAAAAAGAGAGATCTGATCTTTGGTTGCGTGAATTCAAGGAGTGGATGGACCAAACTTCTGACGATGCAGTGGACAAAGCCCAGTGTGTGGAGACCAAGTCTGGTCATGGCAAAGGAAGGTATCTGAAACACAAAAAAGTACAGAAGTCACTTGGGGAAACTTCGAAGAGTATTTTAGATCCTACACGAACTTCCAACAGTGGAAGTAGCTCAAAAATGTTGGAGTCCGAGTCTGAACTATCATTTTCAGATGCAAAACTTGGTGGTGCATCTCTAGAGCTGGTTGTTAGTGAAACAGATCAATCACTGGTTCATCTGAATGAAACACAAAATCTTTCTTCATCAGAGTTAGGCTACCCCCCTCATAGTTCTTTTACAGCTGAGGAAGGTGATGCGCAAAGCTCAAAGACAAATTCAGCAGCATCAAACGTCATCAATGAGATAATGGTATCACAACCATCCAATGGATACCCTAGGTCACCTCCAAAATATCGCGAGGATATTCTACAACATAGGCTTTATTTGGAGGAGGAATTCTTGCAGCTATCAGCTCAGTCGCACGATGTGAGGTTGGCATCAGGTAGTGATACGAGCTCTAGTGATGATGCGTTATGTCAGTTAAACTCGTCCAGTTCTGAAGATGAATATGTGGTAAAGGAAACATTTATGAAGTTGGGTCTTAATGGTCATTCAACTTCATTACCTGATGAAGATGAACATTCTAAGCAAAAGCATGAGAAAGGAAGTCTAGTAGGGGACAATATCACATCTAATAAATCTGTTGAGCAAGATTCTGGTCCTACTAGAAATATATTGGCAAACAATGTTAAAGGCGTTGTAGTGCATGTTTCTTCAGATGGTGTTGGTTCTGATACTGATCAAATGGGTCACGAAGTTGGTAGCATGGCAAGACGAAAAGGTAAACGGAAGTTTAGGAGAAGGGTTATTCCACTTTGTGATTATTATAATGGTACGAAATTGGACATTCTGAAGGCTAATGGAATTCTACCAGTTTATAATGACGATACTCAGGGGGTGCATGGCCAAGCAAGTTGCTATTTGAATATTTCTCAACTTTCTTGTAAGGAATTCAGCTCAGGAAATCAGGAGGGAATTATTACGGTCTCTAACGCTTCAAAGAATACATTAATTCATTCCAAAGCTGAATTGGATCAGTATTTAAAAGATATTTTCAACCAGAAAGTTGCAGATCAGGAAGACTCCGAAACTTGTGAAGACGTAGTTTATTGTGAATGTATAATTCAACAAGGAACAAACCTTCTAGAGAGGTGAGGACTAAAATGTATTTTCCAATTTTATGTTCACTAGCATTATTGCTATGTCACCAAAGTATATGGAGGTTTGTATGTCAATTTTCTCATATAAATTTTTAAAATTTGTCAAATTTTATGGTAGTCTTTCACTTTAGATATAACCTGTCTGCCAGTGTGCGCTACATGCTGAGTGCTGAATGTCATTGTTTATACTTTTCTAAAAAATTTAGCCTTTTTTGTTTGGACATGGAACAAAATTTCATATTTCATCCTTTTAGTTTTTTGTTCTTGTTCTGAAAATCAGACATGTTCAAGAGTAAAGCCCTATTATTTTGTTGTCACTGCATTACTGGAAACAATGCACACCTTATACTTGTACATAACTAGTATTTGAAGAATCATGAAGTATTGTTCCTTGCGGCATCTAGGCTGTTTGTGCAACATTAAATATCATGTGTTAATGTGGTTGAGGTTGATAAAATGACAGGAGTTTCAAAAAGGTTCCTTTATTAGGTGACCTTTACTGTTTTTGTTAATTTTCTTTTTTCATGGATGCAACCAATTAGTTGTTAGGTAGACCTTTTCTTTTTATGCACTGAACTTAGCAATGCTGTTTGTTGACTCTGAAGTTTCAATCGTATAATTCAGTAAATTTCTATAGTGTATGGTAGGGCTGCAAGTCTAGCTCGCCGCTCGCGAGCCAGCTCGTGTTCGATTCGAAATAGGCTCGAAAATGGCTCGTTCGAAATTAATTTCAAATATAAAACGAGCTGAATTTTTTCGCTCGAAAATAATTTCAATCCGAGAATGAGCAGGCCTCTGCTCGTTCGTGTTCGGCTCGAAATAGTTCGAATATATATATATATATATATATATATATATAAAATTAAAAATTAAAAATTAAAAATATTAATATTATTAATAATATATATTAAATATTTTTTATTAAATATTTTAATTCAAATACATCTTTTAATGCATTCTCTATGTACCGCATAGGCACGGACCCAACTCCACATAGAATTTCGAGCTATAAACGAGCCGGCTCGGAATCGAACAATTCCGAGCCAAATTCGAACATGGCTTGAAATTAGCTCAAAAAAAAAAAAAACTATTTCGAGTCGCTCGAATTCGGCTCGATTTAAATTTCGAGCCGAACTCGAACAGGCCTTATTCTGGCTCGAAATTAATTCAAGCCAGCTCGAATTCGGCTCGAATCTAATACGAGCCGAATTCGAGCAAGGCCGTGCTCGCTCGTGTTCGGCTCGTTTGCACCCCTAGTAGTATAATGGGAAATCATTTGTTTTGTAAAGTCGAGTTAGTTTTAACTTGCTTGTATGAAAATTTCCCACAAAGTAGTTCTTTTACATGGAACCTTTGAATAGTGAAAAGCAAAATTGATTGGCAGAGATTTGATGGGTGGTTTGATAAGTCAAGCTCTACCACTGTCACAATTTATTATTGCTGTAGTTCTCAATTTAAAAGGTAGATAGTTTCTATCTGATAATAAATAAAAGTGTCTGAATCATTGGTATTGCTGCTTATACCTACTGCTGTTTTAATGTTTTTTCTGTATATAATAAGAGCAGCAACTTTTACTTTTAGTTTGTGTGGCTGTGGCACGTCCATCTGCTGCTGCTAAATTTCTAGCTTGATTAGCCCTCTTTAATGGTCTTCTTACAGAGTCTAGAAAAATGTTACACTACCATTCTAAACATCATAAAAGGACCTTAAATAGCAGTTTATGGGTTGTTACGTGATCCTTTTCGGACCGAAATGCATTTGATAGCATAACTAAGGAGTAATTATCTTAGTGCTTTCTTGGTTTTGGAAAACTTCTTTTTGGTTAAATCAGGTTTTTCAAAATTGAGTGCCCTTTTGACATGTTGTTTTTCTTTCTTTTTTTTTTCTTCAGAATCATGCAAATGATTGTTCTTTCATTAGTCATGGTTATGAGGATGATTTCTCATATTAGATGTCTTAACAGTCTTTGTACTGAATTATGTTGCACATGTGTGCATGTGAACTAGGAGCAACATCCGAAATCAAGTACTGGAGCTAAAGGATTTGCATTAGGTGTTTTATTTTACAGGTTCAGGTGTTTAA
Source organism: Puya raimondii (assembly GCA_016920855.1). Taxonomy (NCBI): domain Eukaryota; kingdom Viridiplantae; phylum Streptophyta; class Magnoliopsida; order Poales; family Bromeliaceae; genus Puya; species Puya raimondii. The sequence goes on from JABWPP010000050.1 coordinate 140,818,982, forward strand.
AGCCATTTTTGGTGTCTTCATTTACTTGCAGTAGTTATTTATGGCAACATCTAGAGCATATTCCTACTTAAAAGTAATTAGTTTTCAAAGGTGGTAAATCGTGGTCTGCCTTTTCTTATTTTAACCATTTCTTATTCTACAAATTGGTTTTGATGGATCAAAAGAGTAATGTGGAGTTCTTTTACCTGTCAATTTCTATCTTTGTTATGTAGAAAGACGGTCAGATCTATGTACTGGATGCTAAGTCTGATCCCATTTCACAGAGAGTAATTGTAGTCAACGCATGAAAAAGTTTCTGCAGAAATTGGTGAAAAGAGCTTGCTTCAATTTTCTTGATTCCCCAAACATATGGCCTTAACAAAAACAGAACTAATTGAGTGAGGTTTTGATAATATAAAAACACAAGGTTAGGACTATCGTGACTCAAACTCAACTGTGGAGACACTTGACTCAAACTATGGCTATAGGTTGATCTATGTGCCGTTACTTTGCCTGTAAATTTGGTGGCTGTAATAGCTTTGCATAGTCTTTGACTGTTTTTCTAACAATGAAGAGGTGCATGCTGATAATTATTTCTGAGACGGTCTTTTTGCCTTACTAGTTCTATAAAGAAGTATATACTGATGACCAATTTTGAGACACCTACTTCTCCTAACTAGTTCTTAACTACTTGCGCAGCAAAGTCTCTCTACTCCGGAGCTGTACGAAGAAGTTATATGTGCTGCTTGTTGATGAAACATTAGACTCACAAGGTAAGTTCCACTGCAAGGTGAACACGCTATGCCAGATTTGCTTTATCTTAGTTCCCCTGATGTGCATAAGATTAGTTGTTTTTAATACTGTCTGCTGCATTTTTCGTTGAATATTTCACAGAAATTACCCCTAGAGTTTTGGAAAGCTGTAGGCTTGAGGAGCTACCCAAAGTCGCGGTAGGGTTGGGACTGCAAGTGTTGAGGTTTGATTGTATATTAAGTGTTGCTTATATGGTATTTAGTGATGTTGGGCTTAGTTTTGTTTTGTTTGTTTTCCCCCCTTAGGGTGTACATGATTGGGGATGCATCGTACCTATTCTTAGCAAGGAGTGTTGAGAAAGCAAAAGCTATACTTAATCTCTTGCAGGACAATAGTTTGCAGTTAAACAACAGATTTTATCTGCAAAGGTGATTTCTTGAACTGTCTTATGCTTCAGTGAGTTGCAACCAAAAACAATAGTTAATATAATTGTCATGGTTCTATTGTATTCTTTATCTTTTTTGTTGATTGCGTGTCCTTGGGAATTTAAATGGGCAGTTGGGAGCAGGTCCAGGTTAAATTGCTTGAGAAGCATATTTGTGGAAGTCTGAAGATGGGTATCTTCCTCTACTCAATGCTGTTGTTTTGGTGCGATGATTGCAAAGGTGTGATCTTGATAATATGCTCTCTTCTTTTTTTTTTTCTTTTTTTACTTTATTGCACCTAGTAAACCATTTGTTTGTCTCTTCTTCATGTCCATGGTTTGGCTCATTAGATGCTTTCCAAATCATCGACTTCTATGTTATGTGGTAGGTCATTTTAGTGGTATGGATGACACGGACTTAATTTGTTGTTTTAAATGCTTGCATATGTTGTATCACGGCCTATATGTTGGTTGTATACGACCAGTTGGGTTGTGAATCTCTTTCTATGTCTGTAGGAATTGCAAATTGACTAGCAGGCCATCAAAAGATCAACACACCCTGACCCTCTTATAGGGATATAATCTAACGAAATTTCTCATGATTTACTATTTATTCACCAATTGATCCATATATCTGTATCCATTTTTTTGCCTTGAGTTGAGAGATCCATGCAATCATGGAACTCATGCCGACTGGGCCGCTTGGCACGTTACACCTTGCCCGCTGTAGGAACAGCACCAAAAGGAAAAAAAAAAAGTTAAAAAAAAAAGAACTCGCTGTTTTCCTGGAATATTTTTTTTTTTAGCACCTTTGTTCTATCAATTCGATCAATTGAGAGTTAACTTGGAAAATAATGAGTTCCTAAATTTATGACCATCAATTTTGGTGAACCAAATAGTTTGAATTAAGTTTGAAGTAGTGATATGTAATGGGTAATACATTATGATTTACCCAATGTTAGCATCATTCTTTGGTTTGCAATTAGAGAGTTCAGTGTAAGTGTTGATTTGCAGAGATTGGTTTCTCCAAAATTAAATGCTGTAATGAAATTTAGTTTATAATTTTCGACAATATTTATAGACATATTTCCATAGATTTAATAGAGAAAGACATTTGAGAACATTTAGAATAGATTATTAAGGGGAAAAAATCCTTAAAAACAATGCCATTTGATTGGCGCAAAAATGTGTGGCATTTGTGTTGGCATGCCACATGTCAGCATGGCACATACCATACTGATACTAACCTTCATTCCTCCTGCTACTGCATGGCAATCCATGTTTGCAATTGGTTCTTAAGTTTAGATTTTAGCGTAATTCGTTCGTGTAACCTTTCACTATGTAGATCAGGCAATTTATACTTCGAACTTGCTCTGTCTGAATTGGAATTTTCTTTTAGGTGAAACTTCTGCTTTGCATTCTATGTAGTAAATCCATGTGTGTGTGCATGCACATATGTACTTCCTATGTCCTGTCATTTGTCATATGTATGATATGAGTTCGATTGTTGCTCACTTTGACTATTATTGATGTATAGCAGAATATCTGTAAATCACATAATAATGTTAAGATTTTAAGGCAGTTATTTATTTTTGAACTGGGTGTCCCATCATTGGTTTCTCATTAGTAGGTTTATCTATGCTTTTTGTTAGTAGCTCAATTTGATTGCAAATACGCAATTCTGTTGTTTCTGATTTGCCGTGATTTGTGAGTCGTGGCCAATTTGGTTCATTAGTTAAGAGGTATTTGTTAATAATTTCATAATAATGCTTTCAACCTTTTACGATAATATCCAGGATGTTACTTGTTGAATGCGTGATGTTTCTTATAAACTGCCTGCCTTGCTTCTGCAGTCTTTCTTTCTGAGTTTCTGGTGAATTTTTTTCACTTTCTCCATTCAGATTATGCTTTGCGTGCCTTCTTTTCATCCTTTTATTTGTCTTAATATTTCGTAACTGTGGTTCTTCAAATTACTGCACTCTTGCAGTTCTTGAACTTTTTGCTCTAATAAATGTGTAACTGCTGTATTATCTCATTGCAGAGGAAACGTGGGAGCATAGATCCCTTTTTGTCATCGAAGGATCTATAGTTATATGTGTTGAGAACCTTGTACAGTTCGGCTCTTCTATTGATGATTTGGAATCATCTCCTCCATATTTTTCTCTTGATTCGTGCTGCCCCATTGAGAGCATCCTAGAAATGGTAAGACACATTTGCCTTCCATTTTCTCTCATATTTCTTGTTTATCTTTTGGAGTCATTGTTTCTTTATTACCATTAATGAATATTGATGTGCTTTAACAAACTTGGAGTAAGTATTCAAGGATGATGTTTCTCTCAGGTTTGTTGTCATGCACTACCTGTTACGTAATGTCGATGCATTTATTTACATATAGTAGCAGTGAGTCAATTACTATCAACTATTTCAAGAAAACGCTGGTCATCTCTTCCCAATTCATTGAGGAAGCTGAATAATATTTTGATTGAGCTGCATTCAAGCTGCTTGTTAACTTCTTGGGGTAGGCATATTCAAGCCTAGTACAGGCCTCATTTCAGCTCGGCTTAAAGACGATACAGCACAAGGCTTGCTGGAATACTGAATAGGCTTGACTTGATTCAGGAAGGAGGGAATTCTTTTCTAACCCTGCATGTAGGGTATTCCTACAGAATGGTCAGGTTATTTATTGACTTAATTAAGGATGTCATTGAATTTAAAGTTGGTTGATTTTGAATGGGAGAATGGATTCGTAACTGATTTAATGGCCAAGTGGAAGCAACCATGTACTCAGGCTGTAGGATTTGCTACTAGTTAGGATATACATTATACAGATCTTTTACTTGGTTAGCAGGCTTGGCTTTAAAAAATTGCAAGCTAGCTGAGCTTAAGCATCATTGGAACTAGTCAAGGTCAAGGACTCCTTCGAATTTGTCGAAGCGCAAGTATTGACCCAATCTTGGAAACTTGAGCATTTGGCTCATTTTGGCTTGTTTGCCTGCCCTACTTTGACATGATAATAGAACTTCTACGCCGGCATAGCAGGCATGTGTAATGCTTAGGTGTCAGTGACAGACAACCATTCTACCGTATCTCGGATATAGATAGATTTAATGTTTTTTACGGTGAGCTACCCAAGTAGAGTGGGTGATTTATGCCATTTTCGGCTCCAATTTCTACACTAACTTAACATGCATCATGAACGGCGAGCAAACTATCTAGATTGGGTTTAGGCACCTCTGTGGAGCTTTAAAAACATCAGTTATACCATTACTGACAAATAGAACTAGTTCTTGTCAGATGTTGCAGAAATCTAGCGCTAGATGGACTTGCTGACATCAAAAGTTTAGCTTTTAGGTCTACTAATTAGGGCCGTGATATGAATTCTGCTCCTCCATCAACTCTGTTTTGAGACTTTTTTCTCTTATTTTATCTAGTTCTACCATGTTTTTGCTCATGTCCTTTCTACTACCCCTCCACCCCAACGCAAAACCCCTCCCCCCCTCCCTCTATGTTGCGTCGTCGTCCTCTTTCAAGGCACCTTTTACTTGAATGAAATCACCCCTCTTTTTTTATCGCGCTATATAGTTTTTATTTTTCAGAAATTTCCATATTATCTCACATGCCTTTTATGTTAGTTGTATTTCATGAATACCACATCTGATTTGTTAGATTGAATGAAACTTTTTTTTTTGTGACTAATCTCTTCCGTTATTTCTTTGTCTTCCATATATCATTTTTGTTTCTACCATATTATTGGCTTCTACCGTACCCACTACTTTTGTCATTTATTTTCGTACATAGTGGAGTCCCAGTGTAAACCATCTCAAACCAACTTCTAATATTAGTCGCACTACATTTTTCAGGTCGTTGATCTCCGTGATATGAAATGTTCGACATTAATTCTGGATGTCGACCGAACTAGTAGGAACATACGCTTTTCTGGCGATAACGGCCACAAGAATCGGCGAGAGGTTGAGACATCTAAGAAGATTCGTACGTGGAAACTGAAGTGGTTCTCTGAAGAGACTCTGCTAAAGTTTGTCGCCGTGGTGAAGGCGCTCCATCTGGAGCGTGTAAATTCTCCTTTACCTGTACATGACATATCTTGATGTGTTTTCATAGGCGCGATTCTCCAGTCGATTTCATTCATTCTTTCAGGTATCATCTTTCCCAATTTTGTGTACAGTTGTATGCTTGTTAGGTCTCTTTTTCTACCTGTGTCCGCCGATTTGCAATTTTGTTTGTATTATTTCGAATGAGTATTTGTACAGGATGTAAAAATGTACTTAACAATTAGTGTAAATTCAGTTATTGTAATTTCTCGTCTATACTGTGAGAGCTAGGGCTTTTATCAGCTTCATCACTTTCATGGTGCCTTTCATCATGAGCATTGAACAATATATATATATAAAATATAGAGTACGGTTATATTATACCCTTATGAGTATAGAACTCTTTATCCTCATAAGTTGTTTTTAATGATGGAGCTTTCGAAAACGACATATGAGTACGAAGTCGATCGTACTCATAAGAGTATAGTAGCCGGACTCTATATATATATAGAGTTGAGCTGGAGTGCTATTAGTAGCAAACAAGCTTCGTTGCCACCCACTTGTTTTCGATGATGGAGCTTTCAAATCGACGATCGGCACTGTTAAACATGATTTATACCACTTGAAGTATCTAGAAACCAAATTTTAAATCTTTTCAACATTATTGACCTAATGATCAAAGGGTTTCAAAATCTATAATTTTAATGGTGAATATGAAGTGTTTTCTCGTTTAACGTTGTAAAGATATCAAAATTAATTGAATTATGGTTAGAAAATTTTTTAAACTATTTAAAATAAGATTTATACTCTTGATCTTGATTACAAGATGCCTTTCATCACTTTTTAAAGAATATTTATTGTCAGCCGTTTATTTTTGTGTCCACTTGATGGATAAGAGAACAATATTGAAAAAATATGAAATTTAGTTTTTAGATGCTTCAAGTGGTACAGATCATGTTCAACAGTGTCGTTCGTCGATTTGGAGGCTCCATCATCGAAAACAAGTGGGTAGCAACGGAGCCTGTTTGCTACTTATAGTATTTTAGCTCACTCTATATATATATCAGTAATATATCAGTAATATATTTTTTTCTTCATTATTATTTCAACTTGAAATGATTGAATTAGGGTTTGCTCAAACCATTTTGAACCTCCTTTCCTTGATTCTTGTGTAGATTTAAAATAGTTGTGGGATTCTAAAGGTTATGAACATTTATTTTCGTTATATCTCTTCGGGTTATTCAATAAATAACGTAGTATTCCGTAGATAAATGAGTATGATTACGATCAATAGCTCTCAAATTTATTAAAAATATTTAAACTATTCATATTTCTAACATTTCACCCAAAACATGGCTTAAATCCCCATTTTATCCCTCCTACCCTTTCAATTATTGTAAGAAACATCATGATCAACATAGTATGCATTTATTATTAGTATTTTTTTAGTTTAAATTAATTATTTTAATACATATTTTTTTGAATAATTTAATATGCTTTTATTTTATTTTATTTATTTAGTTTATTTTTATTTTATTCGTTTAGTTACGAATGGAAGAATTAGATAATTTTTGGTAAGCTTATTTTTAGATATAGATATTATTTTAGATGTAGTTTGATAATTTTCTATTTTAGCTTCAATTTATATTACTACGTGTTTATTTCAAATTTGTAATTTTTTAGTTTTCGTTGATTGTATTATAGATCTTTGTATTATTTTAGATGTAGTTCACTAGTTCTTTATTATAGATTCAATTTATATTACTATACTTTCATTTTATATTCGTAATTTTATAGTTTACTTTGGTTACTTTTATTTATATTACTTTGCATCTTCAAAATAAAAAACCTATCCAATGTGACATAAGCCAAAGTTATAAAAGTTGTGATGGTTAGCTATTTTGAGGGGATAAATAAATACATTATTTTACATTTTAACTTAAGAAAAATTGGCAAAAAGGGCATTTACAATAAAATTTATGGCTTATTTCATACAGGTCCCTGCAAACATAATATATTGTAAATATATTCCTATAAAGTTTAACTTTCATATGTTGTCCTGTAAAAGTCCTGATATTTTCAAATATATTCTTTTGGTTTGTTACCGTTAAAGCACTGTTTATTTTTTAACAGCAGATAAATAAAATAATATTTTTGCCGTCACAAATGTCCCTCGAAAAGCCACAACAGCTAATATAAGAGGGATAAAAATGTCAAGTTATCTCATTGACTAACCATGGTTAAGTATTTAACCTGTGGTTAGCTAAATTTTTCTAACGGTAAGGACATATTTGAAAGCATTAAGACTTTTGCAGGGACAATATATGAAAGTTGAACTTTGTAGGAATATATTTGCAATTCACTATATTTACAGGGACCTATATGAAATTAATCCTAAAATTTATTAGATTTATAGGGGTAGTATTGATATTGGCAACTTTGAACGAATATCTGTGATATTTTTAAAACTTTGAGGGGTATGCTTGAAATTGCCATGTTATTATTTGTGATCCAACTTTGAAGGGGTATATGTGATATTTTTCACCCAGCAGGCCGAAAAAACTTCAAAGAATTGCAGTGTACTTTAATTTGCACTTTTATTTAAAAAATTTCTTTATGTTAAGGGTGGTTTAGCTCATTTTTAATTTGGTACTCTTGTGATTTGAAACGTTGCACTTCAGTAGCATTATTTTTATCTCGTTGTTTTTTTTTTTTTTTTTTTTTTTTTGAGAGAAAGGTAGCACGCTACCCGCTTCGTTTATTTCTTTTGAAAATAAACTTAGCTGGAAATGTGAATCAACTAGGATTCGAACTCGGGACCTTGGGTACCAACCATCAAGTCCTTTTTGTTAAGACGGAGACCTGCTGAAGTAAGGTACTAAAGTAATAAAATTAATAAACAATAGAATGATAAATTAATATATTTTACAAATCACAGGGTGGCTAATTGTGACATTTTACTAACCTATATTTTCATATAATTATCCTGCGGTTTGTAAAATTTATCAATTTAGTATCATACTTAACGACAGGTCTTGATGGCGAGATAAAAATAAAATCGTAAGGTAGCAAAGTGAAACACCTCAAATCACAGAATACCAAATTGAAATACGCTAAATCACAGGGAAACAAATTGAAGTTTTTCCTTCTTTTAAAGAACATAAAAATAAAAATAGAACTAGATAAATAAATAAAAATCATGCTTCACCACAGGAGCAGTAATGGTTGGCCAAATTTCATCATCTTAGGGTTATTTTTCTAATTATTTTTCTTCTATTTTCAAAGAACAGGAGGAAATAAATAAATAAATAAATAAATAAATAAATAAACCTGCTGTGTGTGAGCTGTATAGTTTATTATTTACTACAGAATTTAGCAATTCTGATGATAAGCATTGACTTCATAATATTACATTATATATGAATTTGATTCTTGCAATATGTTGCCAAGCTAGACAATTATAAATAAACATCTTTGCCACCAAAAAAAAAAAACAAAACATTGATAAAAAAATGAAAAAAAAATGTATGAAAAATATAGTCAACACATTAGTGGAGATCAAGAAACAAAGAGAGGAATCCATCTATAAAAGAAAATAATTATTGCATGATAAGTTGTTGTATAGGAGAAAAAAGTTAGCCCCCAAAATCCCATCCAACGAAAAAAAAAAAAAAAAAAAAAAACTTCAGGTGGGAGCTCCTCAACAACGTCTCGTTAGGGAGCCTTAATCTGATGCCACATGTATTTTTATCTCTATTCAAGAGTTATAATTCTTCTCTCTAGGGTTTAAAAATATTTTTTGAATTTTAGTAGTAAAAAGTTTCAGACGAATTATTGGATAGAGGCAAACTTAATACGTGGCAGCGGAATAGGAGCTGCCCGATGAGGTGTCGTTGGGGAGCTCCCCATTGAAGTAATTATCTTATCCAACATGATGAAATGTTTCTAACATTATGAAGGAGAAGCCAAACAAACGAGTTACCCTCCAAAACATATGTGAGATATAAATTGAGATACTAACATTTGAGCATGAAAGTATTGCTGAGTATAAATATAAAGATACAGTTTTTTGATGGTTTAAGTATTTAGAGAAAAAACGATCAGAAATAGACTATTTTGAAATAACCATGAGCAATGCTCTCCATACACCCCATCTGGAGGTGTATGATTCGCACTCATCCATGTCACAAGTAAAAAAATCACATCCATTAGATGGATGGATGTAAAGTGTATAACTCCAAATGGGGTGTACAAGTAGACTTTTTCATTTTGAAATAGCTCCTTCAACTTTTCTTTTTCTCTTCATCCCCAATAAATTTAAGGGATAACTTTAAATACCACCCCTGTGGTTTCGTGCTTTCTCACTTTAGTACACTGTGGTTTAAAACGTATCACTTTAGTACCCTGTGGTTTGGTTATTCTTTTTTTTGTTATCTTTTCGTTAATTTTTTCGTTAAATTATACAGAAAAACTTCAAATATCCCACCTATGGTTTATCGAATATTCACTTTACTATCCTGTAATTTTAACTTTCTCATTAATTTAACGAAAAAATTAACAAAAAGATAACAAAAAGAGAATAACCAAGCCACATGGTACTATAGTGATCCGTTTTAAACCACATGGCACTAAAGTGAGAAAGCACGAAACCACATGGGTGGTATTTAAAGTTATCCCTAAATTTAACTTCTTATCTTAAACATGTCCATTCTTAATATGGGAAATAGGTTATTTTGAATTGGTCTTCCATCTTTACTTTTTCTTGATTAACATCTTCTTATCTTTATATCTGGACTAAGGTGATTTTAATCAGTAAAATAAAAAAATGTATAAAATTATAAATATATTAAATTTAAAAGTTTTGATTACTTTTTAATAAATAAAAGTAGAATAATAAAGTTATTAAATTTAATAAAATTTTTAATTTAATTAACTATAATAATTTAAGCAGGAAAAAATCAAAAATTTAGATGGTTTTTCATCAGAAAAAAGGTAAAACTTGAGTTTGAGTCATTTCATGGCCTATTGGAGAGGGATCTCCAAACATTTTTACCTAAATTTTTTCGAGGATCCCGCCCCGATCTGTCCCGAATGGGACAATCGTCGTGATTCCGCCCTGATACGCTAAGAAATAGAGAGAAATGTAGGTGATTTTTCTTCCTTTGATCCGCATTGATTCGTTAAAAATATATTAAAATTTTGCTTCTGTCGAGCTCCGCCCCCTAATAAGGCGGTAAGTAGAGACAAAAATAGAACAAAATTCAACCTGCCACGAACCACGACCTGCGAGAGAAATCAGAACAGGTCCGTCCCGTTTGCACCCTAGTAAGGCATTTCTCAATTTTATTGAGAAGACTTTTCTGTCCTCAACATCCTAGCACATTTTTAAAATTGGAGTTCTAATAAAAACCAATTAAGCTCTCATTAATCTTAATTAAGTCCCAATTAAGGGATTAATTGTACCTAAAAAAAATAAAAAATTACTATCCTATTCGATAAAAAAAATAAAAAATTAGATGAAAATAGAGATAAAACTTTATGTTAGTTAAGTACAATTTTTTAAACTATAAGACGGCGGAAAAAAAAAAAAAAAAAAAGTTTAGGGGGTATTTGGAAATGACCTATACTTGAGGGGTTTTCCATACATTTTATGGTAAGAAATAGGGATGTCAATGGGTATGGGTACCCGAAAAATTACCCGAACCTGAATCCGAACGGGGCGGGTTTATCCGAACTAAATGGATATGGATTCGGGTATGGGTATAGAAAATAAAAATCCGACGGGTATGGATACGGATATGGATTTGTATGTACCCGACCCGAATCCGAACCCGAATAAATTATATATATTTTATTTATTTATTTATTTAATATATAAAATATATAATGATTTCTATCCATTGGATCTTCATCCAATGGTATACTCAAAGGTTCAAAAGTTTTGATTTTACTACAATATATTTTCAAATATAGTATTTCGGGTTCAGGTTCGGGTTTGGGTTTCGGATATTTAGTCGGGTCGGGTATGGATATGAATTTTTAAAATCCGCCAGGTTCATGTCCGGATTCGGATTCAAATTTGGGCGTCGGATTCGAATTTTTTAAAACCCGACCCAAATCCCACCCATTGACATCCCTAGTAAGAAATAGAAAAGTCATGGAATATTTGGTGGGTCCCGCACAAAACAGTGACCGCATAATGAGTTCCCGCATCATGGGCACCACATAGAACACACGCCAAAAGCTGGCGTGTACAATCCGAACCCCTCCATCAGTACGTCCGCGTAGGAACTGCTTATGCGTACGCGACGACCACCGTCCACGTGTCGACTTCGCGCATCGAACGGGTGGGTGATGCTGGAGACATTGTGGCGTGCGCACCCGATGTATAAGTTTATTTAGATTTTTATAAACTCTAGAATATGGGTGTACAAGTAGAATTTTTCATACTAAAATAATAGCTAATTAATTCACAAATTATTCACGGATTATTTATGAATTATTGAAAATTTGAATAAAACAGTCCGTATGCGATGTCAATGGGTATGGATACTCGAAAATTTATCCGAACCATATTTCGAACGGAGTGGATTTATTCGATGCTAAATAGATACAGTTTCGGATATGAATATCAAAATCGAAAATTCGATGGATGTGGATTCGAGTATGGATTTTGATTGTACCCGATCCGAATCCGAACCCAAAATTATTTTATATTATATATATATATAAAGAATTATGCTATTATTAATAGTACCAAGCGCTTGGTGCTATTAGGTTTTCGGCCCTTGGATGAAGGGATGTGCGGTCAGGATGATAGTGGTCCCCTGTGATTGAGTGGGTGGTTGGTTGAATAGTATGATCTAACGGGTGAAAATGGTCAAAATGGTAGATCTAACGGTGAAAAACTCAATAGCACCAAGCGCTTGGTACTATCAAGTAGTATATTTGATATTGTATTTGAATTTGTATTTTAAAAAATTAGATTTAATGTAATATATTTTGAAATATTGTAAAGAGAAATAATTGTTTTGGGTTCAGATTTTTAGGTTCCGGTTTGGATATGAATTTTTAAAATCCGTCATATTTGGATTCGACTTCGGGTTTCGGATTTGGTAGTCAGATTCGGATTCGGATTTCTTGAAAATCTGCCCTGAATCCGACATGCTGACGTCCCTTTTAGGTGGGGTGTACAAGTTAGGGGTGTCAACGAGCCGAACACGAGCAAGCTGGGGTCGGCTCGTGTTCAGCTCGTTTCATAAACGAGCCGAACACGAGCTGGCTCGTTTAAGCATCGAGCCAAAAAATTCGGCTCGTGTTCGGCTCGTTTATTAACGAGCCGAACACGAGCTGAATACGAGCTGGCTCATGAATAAGAATTTAAAAAGATTAAAAATAATATATATAGAAAATATATTTATAAGATTTTACCTATTACACTTTGATCTAATGGTTGAAATTTTACATATAGATGAACCATTTTATAATTGAGTTGGGCCTTTATATTTAGGTTGGACGAAAAATCAAATAATAAAAAAATTTATTATATAACATATAATTATTTATTTATATATATAAATATAAAATATATATATATATTCGAGCTGTTATCGAGCCGAACACGAGCGAGCTGACCCCAGCTCGTGTTCGGCTCGTTTATTAAACGAGCTGAAAATTTCAGCTCGTGTTCGGCTCGTTTACTAAACGAGCGATTCGATCTCGAACTCATTTCGAGCCGAACACGAGCCGGCTCGCGAACAGCGAGCTGGATTGCCGCCCCCTAGTACAAGTAGAATTTCTCGTACTAAAATAAAGAGCGGTGCATGAGGTGTAACGAATACACTTGGCTCAGGGAATAATCCCCGGATACGGAGTCCGCATGCGACACAGCGCCCGCGTCTCACTCTGCGAACGCGAGGAGCGAATGCGAGAGAACGACGGAGCGAAGGAGCCGCGCCAACGCGCGCGCAAAACGAGCTCTAGAGAGAGAAAGAAGAGAGAGAGAGAGAGAGAGAGAGTTTTTTTTTTTTGAAGGGAAAAAAAAAAGAAATTAAATTAAATTAAATTTATTACGAAAAAAACGGGGGTAAAAATTTAGGGGGTGGGAAAAAGGAGCCCAAAAAAACCCCAAAAAAAAAGCGGAGGAAAAAGGAAACGCGAGAGAGGAGAGCGAACGCCTCGGATTGCGAGTCGAATGCGCGGATTTGTGTGAATTTTTGATCGAGATGGCGTCGTCGTCGAAGGAGTTCGTGGGATCGTCGCAGGTTCCTGTTCCGATCGTTCTTTTTCTTTTTCGCTTTTTTTTTTTTTTTTTTTTGGGGGGGGGGGGGGGAAGTTGTGATGATTTTTCGTGCGAAGGATCAATGTGGGATGCGGATTCTGTTTAGGTTGGGTTTTTTTGATTCTGATTGGGGCGGTGTTGTTTCGAATGCAATTTGCGTTGATTTTGTGCTCTGTAATGATTTGACGTTGAGGAGGTAAAATGAGGAATCGAATTAGGTTAATGTGGTCTTTTGGTGCTTTGATGTTGCTTGCGTTTTTCAAAATTAGCAACTAAAGATGTTTTGAGCTCCATTCCATGTTTGAATGCCAATAAATGTTTGTATAACTAGTGTTAATCCGAAATTCTTAGCAGAGTACTGTTTAAGTAGTTGAGCCTGAATTTGACGATGTGCAAAATTGATGATTTAGAACAGAAGAGTTTCTTTCGATCATGAACAGTGCAGAAGAATTCGGCGAATAATGTACGACGATTTTCGTTATGTTAGGTTTTGGGTATTAAATAGAAATGTTTCGGAAAGTTATTGGGAAATGTTTGACTGCATATTGCACATGCCTGTTTATGCAATGATTTGGATAAGTTGATGAAAAACTAATGAGAGATCGAAGGAGAGAATTAGAAGCTACTATATGTCATGGATGAGCTTAAAGAGGCTTTAGAACATTAGAGGGCCTCAAGTTTCAGGTTATTTATCAGGTCTTTAATTTTGTTTGCTTTAGCAGATATTCGCTCAGAGGGATTTTTTTTTTTGATGTGGATTCAGTTTCACCACTGAGTCCAAATTTTTTTCGAATCATATCAAATCTTGTGTGGTCGCAGGCAGAGGGTTACAGCAACATTGATGCCTGCAGTTCTAGTTAATTGTGAAGGTTATACAGTTCAGTTGCTAAGTCATGTAACTAATTTGAGTTTTGAATTTTAGTTGCAGCTCTTTTTTTCACTTTGATCATTAGGAGTAGTAAGTCAATTTGGGGGTGGGGGAGTTATCATGACATTTTATAGTACGGAGTATCTCTAATTTTTTATTAGCTACAGATTGTCCTAAGAAACAGCACACATCACATTGCGTTTTGATCACTGCAATCTTTTCTTGCCTGTAGTTTTGATAATTCAACTAGTAATCTTGATGTTAATGAAACCTCTTGGATGAAACTTGATTCTCCTCAATTATTAACACAACTTTTTTCTTTCTACATTAGCTGACGAAGCTCATATTTTTGCTCAATTCCTAATAGTAAAATATGTACCTGATAAATGGAGATGTTATAGGTGCATGCAACAATCACTTATTGTTCAATGTGACCTACTTGCAGACAATTTATCTTTTTCTACATAGAGAGTTTCTTTTTAGGGTTTTTTTTTTTTTTTTTTTTTTTTTGTAATTGAATCTTCTTTACCCTCTATACTTTGTCAGAGGAAGGATGAGCACTTCTTGTAGACTCCTTTCATTCTTTGATAATCTATTGTTATGCAACTGTGACAGATGGCCTCTCCTCAGACCGCTGAGAATGTAACTCAATGTAAAACTTGTCGATGCGGGGAGGGGGACACAACTATTTGGACCGCAAGGATCTCTGATAGCTCTGATAAGCAATCTAGTAGCTGTCCTAGTTGCCAGGTTGGTGAGATCTCTCTGAGGCAAAACAACCTTCTTTTATCATGTTAGCATTCCATTATTTCAGAATTTTAAGGTGTGAATTTTTTTTTAATTTACTATACAAGCTTCTTAATGCCTTAAAATCAAACTTTAATTTGTATGATTTCGCCTTTCTTTTGGTTTAAATCACAGAAATTAATTATGTTTGCGTGATGCATTACATGGTTTCTGAAGTAGACAAGCATTCTTTTGCATTTATGACCTCCTTTCATATTCTTTGCTTCCTATCCAGTTTTCCATGTTGCTGTCTGAACTTGCAGAGTCTAATCAGTTGAACTTAAGTTCAATAACTGAAATATTTGAAGGATAGTCGTCGTTATATGACTAACTAGATTTTCGCGATTGTATTATTTACTATACGAGCAATTTTATTAAGTACATCAATATCAATCAATATCATCATCAATATAATATATATAAAACTGGAGAATTTCGAGCAATTTTGGTGATTCCAAAAAACAAATATTGTTTTACATAGAAGAAAGGACAGCTTTTATGAAAGATCAAGGTATGTTTCTCTTTTTCTTTACAATTCTCCTAATTATCAACTCTCTTTTTACTTTTTTCTTCTATTTGATTATTTTGTTCACCAAACATTATTTTTCTGCGGCTACATATAAAGTATTTATTTTCTCTATTTTTCTGTTTTAAATCATTATTGATAGGCAAAGAATAACTAATTGTTACTTTTGGACTGCATGTCATTATATATAATTAAATCATAATAAACACGCCCGTGTATCGCATGGGTACAAATCTAGAATGAATATATTTTCGAAAACTCTATGATATTTAATGCCAGTCATATTGCCAGAATGCCAGCATCACGACCTGGTGTTTGGTGCAAGAGACTGTAAGTAACAGGGTAGGTTGATATGCAACTCTAATTTCCTACACGTTCTTGTGTGATTTTTTTTTTTTGAGATAGTTACAACTGCCCCCCTGCATAATTATCTACTTACTAATATACCCCTAAAATTTCGTATATGGCCTTCAAAATCTTTGTTTCTTGCACATAATCCTTTATACTTATAAAAGAGTCTGGGACGACTTATAATGCAAAGCCAACTTCCCTTATGAATTGGATCATTCACCAATTTAAAATAACGGCATTTCTATTAGTAGCTGAACTTTAGAGTGGCATATATGACATTCACATTTTTCATAGGTATATATGTAAACAGATATGTGGAAAAGCTCCTTTTACCTTTTGTGTTGCTGTTACACACCTAGACGTTGGTAATTTAAAACTGACAAATATTAGCCACAGTTTTGAGGTTTTTAGTATGCTGTTATTTTCAATGGTCATGCTAAGTTGCTGTAATGGCACCTAAATCCTGATGCTGCGATAGGCATAATTCGTTGGACACTTACTCTCCTGGTTAATATTAATAATTGCCATTAGTCTTGTTATTTCGGTTTGCTAAGATGTTATTGTAGTTCTTATGCTTTGAGCTAGATCCTCTGATTTGGTATAAATTTGAAAGTATTTTTGAACTCTTTCTACTGCAGATTTTCAAGAGTGGGCCACTATTCATTTCCTCCAAAGGTATGCCTTCATGTACATTCATTTATGGGTGGTGGTAGGGATTAGCACCAACTGTTAGTTTCTTAGTTTACATTTCTTTATTTCATTGCCATTGTTTTAAGAAATCTTCTATATAGATTAAACGTTTAAGGCTTGTGTAACCTTCTATTACTGGATAGCCAGATGGCTTATTTGTGCCTCATGTTCCATATTTGATATTACAAATTTTATTTTTCAGACGTTATGTATTCTATTAGTTCTCTATGTTTGCCTTTGTGTGAGCTATCATACTTTTATTTTTCTTGTTCCGTGATTTGACTGGAAATTCTTACCTTTCCTCTCATGCTAAATTTTTTTTAGCACCATTTAAGGTCAACATGAATGTTCTCATTCTTCACTAGGATATATGTGTACACTCAGTGCTAGACTCAGACACTTTTGTTAATTGACAAATGCAGGAATAGGTTGGACTTCATGGAAGAAACGCTGGTTTATACTTACACATACATCTTTAGTCTTCTTCAGAACTGACCCAGTAAGACCAATGATTTGTGATATCATTGTTTTTCTGGTTTTTAGTATGTATTTTCATTGAAGAAGCATTATACTTTGTTGCATTAGTGAGCAGTTTTTTCATGCCTATCCAATGCTTATAGTCCACTTTCTAGGTATGCATACTTTTTATTGTGCTTGTACTTGTTTGGGGCGGACTAATAATTATTCTAGAACTATAATTGAATACAAGGAAATCGAAAAGAAATTCAGACAAGCTATATACTCCACTGTAGTACTATATGAGTATCTAAATTAAGAAAATGCTGGGTCATTTTGACCCCTTCAACTCCAATTTGCTGCATCTAGTTTCGTGAGGATACAAAGGGGTGGAAAGGTGTTAATTTCTAGCTTAAGAAGCAAACATCATTTTTCCTGCAGAATAGTGGTGCATGTTACTACGCAGTTACATGGCTACATGCTCACTTCTTCCTCAATTTGCTTTAGTAGCTTGTTAAATGTATATTGTTGTTAACTACACTGTGTGCCAACTTTTCCTTCCAGAATGCTCCTCCTGTAAAGGGAAGTGAACCGAATGTTACCCTTGGTGGTATTGATCTGAACAATTCAGGAAGGTAGATACCTACTGCTAATCTGCTAAATTTGAAAAGCTCTTGTCATTTGAACAACGATTTCTCATTTTCTTGAGCATATTGAAAAGAGCCTTGACATGTTTTAAATCTCCCAGTGTTGTAGTCAAAGCAGACAAGAAACTTCTGACGGTGCTCTTTCCTGATGGTCGTGATGGGCGAACTTTTACTCTAAAGGCAGGTTTTGGGATACTCGTGTTCATTAACGTCGTGTTCATTGACGTTTCTCTTTTTTAATCCAAAGCTTCATATAGTTATTACCTTGATAATTGCCCTTTTATTAAGCAGGCGGAAACTTCAGAAGATCTGTACGAGTGGAAAACTGCATTAGAGAATGCTATTGCACAAGCACCTAGTGCGGCCCTTCCAATGGTGCAGAATGGAATATTACGCAACGATATAGTTGATCCGGTTGAAGCTCCAGCAGAACAATGTATGCTCCCTTGGCTGTGATCTTTTAGCTATTTATTTGGAAGATCAAACAGTTATAATACGATTGATTAAACTTTTCCTCTTTATAGTGGATTGCAGTGGGTACTGGGAAAACAGGTGTTACTCTTGATCGAATTGAGAAATTATGCAGTGAAAATCTACCATATGAAACATCAACTACTTAAAGATTTTACTTAATTTTGATCCTTGTATGTGATAATGAAGACAAGCTGTTGACAAGATGTGGCTTTTAAAGAGCCAGAATGAAGTCCTCAATGTGTCTATCATGACAACGGAATGATGAAATAGAATAAATTGTTGGGAAAACTTCAGATACCCCCCTTGTGGTTTACAGCTTGTTTAGTTTAGTACCTAGTGCTTTTAAATGTATTACTTAACTACCCTGTGGTTTCTTGTTTTGTTTTCCGTTCGCCCCTCTGTTAAATGTCCCACAAAAATCGATAAAAACGGGATGGGACACTCCAAGAATGATCAGTATTAAGCTCTAAGAGGTCCCATGCTGTTTCTATCAACCTTTCTCGAACATTTTTGGCAGCCACGTGCACGGCATGTAACACTTCAATGGAGAAGATAATGGGGAGTCTGACGAAAAACAAAAGCTGAAACCACAGGGCATTTAAGTGATACAGTTAAAACCACATGATACTAAAGTGAAAAAGCGATAAACCACGAAGGGGTATATAAAGTTTTTCCTGAACTGTTGCTTACAGGTCGGATACTAGTTCAATAACATGCATGACACAAATATATGCTCTGGTGAAAATATGTGAACATTTGCACATGAATGGCTATGGGGAGATAGATATTAAGCCACTACTTATTTGTATGTTAATATATAAATGTAAATATTTATTTTTGTATAGTATGTTGAAAGAACTAAGAACAGAGTTTTGAGTGTAGTAGGCAATAATCCTCTTGGGACGAATTCAATAGTGAGGTTTTTATTTTGAAGAACCACTCCATTAAACATTATAAATAGGTCAAGATATCATCGTCTTAAATTTTTTCATCTTAGCAATAAAGTGGTCCTAAATTAACAGTAAAAAGTTATGAGGATTTTATGATTTGTTGTTTGAGTACCCAAATGTATCTCAGATTTTTTTATTTTTTTTTTCTTATACAAGCCTCTAATATAAAAATGATTTAATTATGGATAAACAAGAATGTCAATTTGATGGTAGGCTGTTGATAAGATCAGGGAGAGATTGATTTGCTGTTGGAAAGACAATAAAATACTTCATTACATCACATTTTAGAAAGTCCAGAGGAAAGGAAAGGGAATTAGTGGGGAATTTAGACTTGGAGGGACATAACAATGATGGCTATGTTAATTCTAAATCCATAAAATATGTACTACTTCATCACCTGGGCTCTACTTTGCCACTCTGAATAGGTTTTCGTAATATCTAGAAAACATCTAGAAGGCATTGGAAGTTAACTATCTTGACACGCCTTTAGGGTATCAACACACCAAAATGCTGCTTGCCATGTTTAATTTCACCGAATAGATATTTAGCAGTCCGAAGATTGATTACTTGACATCATCTTGACTTCTTGACTGTAATTTCTAGTTCATTAGTAGCTTGTCTATGATATGAGCTTTTTATAATGTGCATTGAAGTTGAAGTCTTTTTACCATTCTATCTAGGATTGAGTAGTTTATACTGTTTTTATAGCAGGGAAGGATCGGCCACCTGTGAAGTCAATGGTTGTTGGTAGACCAATTTTACTTGCGCTTGAAGATATTGATGGCAGTCCATCTTTCTTGGAGAAGGCCCTCAGGTTCATTGAACAATACGGTAATATCCTGTTCCTGCTGGTGATAATTTACAGATTAGTCTAACAAAGCTTCCTCTTTCTTGTTCTTTTATTACTGGCTCATTTTCATTTGGCTGGATGATGTTCTACAGCTATCTCTACAATAAACAGTGCCCTAATTCTCAAAAAAAAAAAAAAAAACATAAAGAGTGGTCCATGTTGTTTCTGTTTACACTTTTAAAAGCTTGCACTTGATATCACGCATTTATTATAATGGACTTTTGATTATTAGGTTCAACATTGGTATTATTTATATTTATATAAATAATAAGTTGACAAATACTAAGGACACATATACTTGCATTTTGTGTTGCAATATGTATAGTTGGTTGCATGCAGTTTTATGATTTGTGTGCCACCTTGGGGCCATGTGGTATAAAACTAGGTTTTGAATAGGTCCAAGGCTGGTCCAGCCATGCAAGTAGCACTAGACTATACCTTATATCAATAATAATTGCCTTGGCCATGGCCCTTTTTGGACACTAAACATACCTTATCTCAGTAGCAATTGCCTTGTCCACAGCCCTGTTTTTACCAAGCTCAATTTTGGACCCCAGAACACAAAAGTGCCTAACATTTTAGCTTTACCCAACTTAAACATAACTTGTTCCACTTTCGACCAAGCTCTGGATTAGGTTAACTTGTTTTTGTTCTGGTTCTCACCGAGGCCGAAACTCGAAATCATGTTCAGATACAAAAGCCAACCGTAGCTTGTATGATGGAAAGATAAAGTAATATTGCTAGCTTTGTTCTTGTTCAACTTTATTAAGATGCTGTTATATAAAAGACAAAGGGTATATCACTATGTAAATAATCATGACTGAAAAAAAAAGAAGAAAACTCTTGCCATTTCAGCCAAATATATGTGATTGATTGACAACCTTTTTCTATAGGAATCAAAGTGGAAGGTATCTTGCGTCAGTCAGCTGATGTTGAAGAGGTAGAACGCAGAGTTCGTGATTATGAGCAGGGTGTGCTACCTTTCCTGTCTTACCATTTTGATGACTAGTTGCAATTGTATTCTTTAGTCCAAGTGCGAGAAAGTCTACTACGCTTATTAGTGTAATGTTGTATTTCATACTAATGTGCATTCCTATTGTGTGGTGAAAAAATTCACTAGTCCTTAGAACTAATGCTAAACTAGTAAATTGCCTCATTTCAAATTATTTTCAGGAAAAGATGAGTTCTCGCCAGAGGAGGATGCACATGTTGTTGGTGATTGTATCAAGGTATCAATTTGCTCTACAAATAAGCACATTGGTTTTTGTCCAGTATCTCTTTAATGGCTTTGGTTTGATTTCTAATTCATTCCTATTTACAGCATGTTCTTCGAGAGATGCCGTCTTCTCCAGTTCCTGCATCGTGTTGTACTACTTTGGTTGAAGCTTACAGTAAGTCTTTTGACTTTAAACTATAGCTACACCCTCCACTCTGAAAATCTTCGCACAATCATTTATTTTGTTCATATACAAATTGCCTTGATAAAAATTTCATTCCATTTCACATTATATATTTAATATTTTCTTCAAAGGCACCAGCCATCTACTTTTTCATGTGTCACTGATTATATACTTTGCAATTTTATCTCTCAAGAAAAGCGAGGGAGAGAGAGATGTTCTATGTAGGAACATGATTCCCCTGATTAAAGCTATTTTTTCGTGTTCATTCAGAATGCTTTGTACTGTAGCTTGTTTCGCTGCATTCTTAATACTTCTACATACAAGTTTTGAAGCGTCTGTTTTTTTTTACACCTTCTTGGTGTTTCTTAGACTATTCCTCCTCGCATATTATTTATATGGTTTCTTCAAGTTGATGTGTATGATGCGTTTCATTTGCAAAGAAACCAAATAGTTTGTATTGTTGGTGTTATTTACATTGATTCTGTTGGTTTCATTAGAATTCTTTCATCTTTTTAATTCTTCTGGAGTCTTTGACCATACTAATCCCGAAAGCTTCATTCAAGTGCCTTAAAATTTTGCATATATTCATTGCTGTAGGTAGATCTAATGTAACTTCCACAGTAAATTGGCTTTTTTTCCCCCTTAGAAAATAAGGGGTCAGCTTTTGAATCTTTGTTTAACCTCAATTGAGTAAATTTTGCTTCAATCTTTTGAATTATCAAGTTGTTGCCACATATAAGTTTGTAGCTAAAACAATTTGGTGGAAAGAGTCATGTTGGCAACTTCAAAGAATAATTAGTTTGTAGGAATAAAACTGTGCCCTTACTTTTACATTGGAGATATGGCCCTCAAATAGTACGTGTAAGAGCTAGCTTATCATACTATTTACCACTATAAATTATTATACAGGAACTGACCGTAGCGGCAGAATTGATGCGATGCGTACTGCAATATATGAAACTTTCCCTGAACCTAATCGGCGTTTAGTACAGAGGTACTTTAGCTAATCAATTATTCATTAGTGCCTTTTGCAGTTCTACTTGGGTACTTGAGACTTCAGACAAAATCTTTTTAATGCAAGTAAATAGTGTCTACTTGGCTGGCTGCTGGAGAAGCTTCTTTTATTGCGAAACTAGAAGCTGCCAGAGATTAGCAATCGAGCAAACAAAACACGTGGAACTTTTAATCTGGCAGAAAGCTGATTGAGCTTTTGGGAAACAAAAGTAGAACCTCCAGTTTGAAGTTTTTGTTTTTGCCGCAGCAGGAAGTTTAGGAGATTTGGCAGCTTGTTCGTTCTGGCTAGAACTTCTGCGGAAGGGCCATTTCAGTAGAGATGCTTAAGAAACACCAAAAGCTTTCCATTAAAATCTCCTTATTAGCTTTTCTTTGCAGCAGAAGCAGAAGCAGAAGCTTTAAATTGAACCATTTGATTTTCAGGTGCAAAGCTCATTTTATCTTTTTGCCGCAGCAAAATCCCCAAACTTTTTTTTTTCTTGATCAAATGCACAGTGTCTGGAAGCTTCTAATTTTGGGACAAGAAGTTTTATAGAAGCCATGTCAAGACACATAATGAAAAAGGTGTCAGTGCCTTTTCAAACAGATCTATTTCAATAGCACTCTGCATAAGCTCCATAAAGGGTTCAACCGTCCCCTAGTCTGGTCCCTGCAACACTGAACCTTACAATGTTCTGTAGCATTGCCAAGAGCCTGTTATTCATATAACAATTACCATGGAGAATATGCTGCTTTTCTTACAGGATTCTTAAGATGATGCAAACTGTGGCAGTGCATAAATCTGTGAACCGGATGACTTTATCAGCTTTAGCTGCTTGTATGGCACCACTACTTCTCCGCCCTCTTCTTGCTGGTGACTGTGAATTCGAGGATGATTTCAATATGGGCGGTGATGGTTCGATTCAGCTTCTCAAAGCAGCAGCTGCTGCTAACCATGCTCAAGCTATTGTTATGATTCTACTAGAGGAATACGACACGATTTTTGATGTAAGCACCCTTCTGATATATTATTAAAAGAATAGTTTGGTGCTTTACATATATCCCTGAATCCTAGAAAATGTTTTATTGACTATCTGCGTTTCCAAAATATGCCCCTCAAAGGCAAGAGTATATTTTAAATATGTTAAAAGTTTTATACATTTGTGCTTCATGATCTGATATATATTATGCTACCCAGGAGAATCTTTTGCAGGAAGGTTCCATGTCCTCAGAGCTGTATACGGAATCAGAGGAGGATGGTGATGTCGATGATAATTATTCAACCGATCATGATATCCCAGAGGATGATGGCTATCATGATGCGCATCATGACCTAGACGCAGATATAGATGACAATACTGAACAGTCATATAGCGGGACACTTACGGAAAGTTGCAGCGACGGTGAGAGCGACGTGTCTGACGACAAGGTAGTATATTATGCTTTTAATTAATTTGTTTTAGGTAATAAAGAGTTCTTACTTTTTCGTGCTTATCTAGCATTACACTTAGATATTGTGTCTCATGTAAAGCTCGTCGTATTTTTGGGCTGCGATGTTTTGCAGTCTATACTGTTATGACCGCTCTGGCCTTCTTACTGCAGCTGGTTTCTAAGTTAGTTTTGTAGCCCCCCTCCCTCTTACTAGGAAACAACTCTCTTGTGCCCTTTAAAGCTAGAAAATTGGTATCTCTAAGGGACTTTTTCTTCATCACTTTTCTCTTATTTGTGTTAGTTACACTATTATTACTGAACTTGCCGCATTCACTGAAGTTATTAAACTTCTATTTGTTGCAACTGAGGCACCACTTCAATTTTAGTTTCAATCGGGTCAATCTGGTAAACTTCATTAAATTTTCTTGAAGGAGTGATGATGTGGGAGTTTATTTCATTACCACACCATCTCTTGGGTATGATATAGCTGCTGATTCAGCTGCCATGTCATTTCTTAAAGATGATGTGTTGTCTAAATTCTAACTTGAGGTGATGTGGCAAACAGGGATGTCAATGGATATGGATACCCAAAATTTTACCCTAACCGGAATCCAAACAGGGCCAGTTTACTCGATGCTAAACAAATATGGCTTCGGATACGGGTATAAAAAACGAAAACTCGACGGATTTGGATTAGGGCATGGATTTTGTATGTAACCCGCCCAAAACCAAACTGATTTTATGTTATCTAATACATATGAATGTTTGATGTTATATTTGAATTGGTATTTTGAAATTTTAGAATTTAACATAATATATTTTGAAATATTGTAGAGAAAAAATTGCTTCGGTTTCGGGTTTTCGGGTTTTTGGTCGCGTTCGGTTTTGGATATGGATTTTCAAAATCTGTCGGGTTCGGGTTTCAGGTTGGTTGTCGGGTTCAAGTTTGGATTTTTGAAAATCCACCCCGAATCCGACCTGTTGACATCCCTAGTGGCAAGTAGTTTAGCTGACATATCGTCACTACAACATCTCTTGAAGATAAAGTGGTAGCTAAATCATCGACCATAGCTACCACCCTATCTCTAAGAGATGATGTAGTGATAGCATGGCAGTTTATTTGGTTGCCACATGATTATAAAACTACACGCCATCTTCAATAATTAACATGGCAGCTAAAGAAGCTACCATGTCATTCTCAAGAGATGATGCGGGAACTGAATCAACTGCCACATTACTAGTCATTTATGAAATCTAAACAAAGTTTGCCAAAAGACCCAACAAAATTAAAATTGAAGTTCAATGACTCAATTGCAACAAGTTGAAGTTCAGTGACCTAGTTGAAGCCTAGCGACAAGTTCGGTGACCAACGGTTTGATTAATACTATTGAATGGAATCAGTAATAATATTATCATTGTTTGTTTTTGTTCACTAATCACCTACTTAAGTCCTATCAAATCGATCTTTTAGATAACTTGGTATTGTAACCAATCTTAAGCCCCTTCAATCCGAATGTTCTGGATTCAATCCACATATCTGCCATTATTGGGATGAATTCTTGTATGTTTTCTCTTTTGTCACCTCTCCTTTCAGTGCTTGTGGCATGTTTTAGTTTGGGCTGCTTCCTTATTTCGGTAACAGTTTTAGTTTTGATACTTATTAGATCTCTTCTTAAATGCAGGCCAGCAAAAGCAATAATTTTAGTTTTGATACTTATTAGATCTCTTCTTAAATGCAGGCCAGCAAAAGCAATAATGTAGATGTTGCATATCATAAAGATAGTGAAATGTTCGAACCTTCTAATGCACTTGAAAGTACAGCAGAAATGCCAGCGCAAGAGAATAAGAATATTCGTCAAAATTCATCCTCATCCTCTACGTCTGATTCTCCATCTCCTAAAGATGTTGTACCACAAGAAGAAATTATGCAGTATGAAAATAGCAGAAAATTAGCTCCTATCCGCGAGTCTTATGAGCCAACTGGGAAAGGAGCTGCTTCTTCTACAGGCCAATTTCTTAAGTCAATTAGCCATGCTTTACCATCGAGAGCTGCAAAGTTCTCTGATAAATCAAATGACCAAGCATTCAGTAGTAAACGTCCAACTATATGGGGTCGGACCTCTGTAAGTGAACTAGATTACACTCTCTTTGTGTGATCATATAAAAGATATTTCTTGAGAAATTTACTTATTTGCAGGCCAGGAAGAACCTTTCTATGGAGTCAATCGATTATTCTAGTGAAGAAGAGTAAGTGACATATTTAGAGTTCATTTCGTGTTTCTCACATTAATTTTTGCTTTAGATGGCCAAATTACAAGAACCGCCCCTTCTTGGAAGTTCCAACTTTTAGTTCTAAGTTTGGAAGCACACGCATAGGCGTTATAAAGAGCCAACCTTTTTGTTACTCTCCGCTTTGATAACAAAGGTGAAGTCAAAGGGGTTAAAATTACGACTCATTTCTGGCTACACTAATCTGTCTCTTGAACCAGGATTGCTATTCAGAGGCTCGAGAATGTTAAGACTGAACTCCACGCCAAAATTGCAAAGGAGGTATCAGTTTTACACTTTGACTTTTAATCATCTAACACATTGCAAATCTACGATATGTGAATAACAGTGGGCCTGTGTTTTCTAGGTAAAAGGAAATCAAATTCTGCAAGCAAGTCTAGAAAAACGAAAGGAAGCTTTGCATGAACGTCGTTTAGCGCTTGAACAAGATGTAAGAACTACCAATGCTGCCATATTCTCCCATATCATATTTTTCTTTTTGACTTCTTGTTTAATTAAAGAACTTATTGAACCCAACTTTCATAAAAGATATGGAGTAATCTTGTAACTTCTACTGATAAATCATGTATGTCAGGAAACTGGAATGATAAATCCATAAGATGTTTTACTGGTAATGCCTTCTCAGTTTCCTTTTTAGATTTTCATAGCCTTGGTTAGTAATTGCAGCTAAACACGCAGAATAATCTTTTTTCAATGAAAGCACATACTCTATCAAGTGACAGATATAAAAGAAGGAACCTGATTCTAATACTTGAGACGTTGATAATATAAATACTGTACCTTCTTGCAGTTACAAGAAGGTGGAAAAGAAAATTTCTGATTCTTTCTGTTCAAAGAAGATTTTTTTCTGTTGTAGTTAAGGTTCAATAATCAGCCACAAGAGTCTTAAATAGAATAGAAATTTCGACTCGTAATTAATGTCTAATCTGGTTTCTACTTAAGTTGACGAAACTGGTTGAACCTCTTTTAGCTTATTACATGATCTAGTTGGATATGCTCCAAATGCATATTTGCACGCCCCAAACAACTTTTGCCAACACCATTCTTACAAAATTAAAATGCCATATTGACCAATCAGGAATTTGACTACTTTGTTTGTCCAAAATTGTTACAAGTAGGTGTATAGTGTATACAATCATAGTCTACTAGTTGTGCTCTTATATCTCTACATAAATGTCATAATTCAGTAGCATTTCTTGCTTTCCGATGATAATATTTCATTTAGCTACTGCTAGCACTTATTTGACATATCTATAGGGTTATGCCATCAGTGAAATTCTTTTTTTATTTTTTGGCCGAAACATTGTTGCTAATTATTAATTAATCATGATAACAAGAAGATTTTATGCTTGTCCTTATTTACAAGTCAAGTCATATTTTTGTTACTGCAGGTGGAAAGATTGAGAGAACAGCTACAAAAGGAGAGAAATTTGAGGGCTTCATTGGAGTCCGGACTGATGAATATGCGACGAGGGCAAGTATCATGCGCGTCTGCAATAGATAGCAAGGTTTGTGTTCATTATGAATTAGCATTTCCAAATTACACATAATTGGAAATAACATCAAGAGTCATACTTTCTATGTTTGTGGTAAAGACTAGGGCAGATCTCGAGGAAGTTGCTCTCGCTGAAGCAGATATTTTCAGTTTAAAGCAAAAAATTGCTGATCTTCGTGGGCAACTCAATAATCAACTACCACAAAGCTATACTACGTTATGCGAATCATGCAACAAACGCCTCTCAAAAATGGATTCATCAGTCAAGTAGATACTCTACTTTTTATTTTTCTGAACTTTATGATTCATCTTTTCTATATCTGCTAGCATTTTACTGATATTTTATAATTCTATTTTTTTTCTTATAGCTGTCAGAGTTATTGTAAATATATGTGCGGAAGAAATGTTACCCCATAGTGTAGTAGCATGAATCCACCTATCTGACACCGGTTTCTCTCCGAAACAGCCTTGATATAGTGTTATTTATCCATCTGTGTCAAATTTATCAGCATGGAAACGTGCAAATTTGCAGAGTAGTTTGTTACTGTTTCTTTGGTTTTCTGTTTTACTGCGCTCTTTAGTCTTTCAACTGATTTGTGGTCTTAGCAACATTTTCTTATTCTACTTCTAATATTGTTTGGAAGCAACTGATACGACATGGGATTTTGGTATCTTTCAGTCTTCAACATGTCGAAGGACTCAAAATCTTAAAATTAGGTTCACACTCCTTTTCATTGCACAACAATGAGAGGTTATATTGCAGTCTCTTGCTTGGTCTCAAGTTATTCTGAACTTCAGATAGAGTACTCACTTTTTTATCAGACATTGATTTAGCAGTTGGATCCTTCAAAAGTTAACTTCTATTGTGAACAATAATAGAAGAGAAATTCAAAAATTTGCTCAATTTGTCAATGATCCTATAAGATTAGTGGATGACACCTACACTATTTACGGCATTTTCTGTTTTCTTTTCTAATAACCGTAACTTGTATGGACTATATTGATATATGGATGATGCTATTTACTCATCAAACACTGACACATATGATCATTCTTAATCGTGAATGTCACAAAATACAGGAAAGGTCAACAGGAAGATGTCAACAGTACCATTCTAGTACAACAAAATGGCACCTTTTCAAAATGTGATGTAAGATCTTCATCTCTCCTCTATTATATGCTTGTGTATTCCTAGTCCTCTTTATCCGTTTAATTTGCATTGTCATCGAGCTGCAATAGAGTAATCTGTTAGTTCAGTTTATTTCTCTGCGTCTTAGAAAATTTTTCTTTATACCAACAAGGATTCTAGTTTTTCAAACTGAATTATGTTAAAAGGCCTTGCAACATGATATGTCATTATCAGATGTTTAAATGCAGGAAGAGCTAACAACATGATATGCCATTATCAGATGTTAAAAGGCCTTGCAAGTGTCAAATATTTCACACGAAGAAGCCCTTAAATTCATAGGTATTAGTAGCAATAATGAAAAATTAACTCCATATTCAAGCTTAAAGCATGACTTGCCAAGTGACATGCATGATCACTTTGTTTCAGTGAGCACATCTCTGCATCAGCCAGACATTGTTCTATAGAATATCTATAGCAACTGTCGCTTTGGTTACTCATGTAGTGATTTGCAATACAGAGAAATAGCCAGAAACTCCAGAAACTTGTTTTAATGCCGATGTCTAAATCTCTTGGATCCAAACTACGATAACATTTGTGGTGTAAAATCTCACTCATTGCAGTTGAACATTTTGGCAGGCAATGGTTTATTGTCTCTAGAAATAATTGTTTAGAGAACATAAAAACTAGTAGATTATTGAAACAGATAAACTAAATGAAATGTCATTCTATTTTTGATAAAATAAACTAGAACCACATTGTAATAACATTCACAATTAAGAGACATTACATTATTTCATGTTGATATACCGATATGACATGTGTAATGTTCCCACTTGTTAACAAGTTCTAAAAATTAGTGTTAACCGTCCTCCAAGCAGGACATTTTGGACGAAGCACACGAGAAACTCCCATTGCAAACACAAGGTTTACCTTCGACAAGCTCCGATCATTCACAAAATCATAATTCTGAATCGACAAGTCAAAATGATACACTAGCATCAAATGTTAGTTGCTCCTCATCTTCAACTGGAACCACCGCCCGATCCAAGAAGGTTGCTGTGGAGAACAATGAGGTGCGAATGCTCATTGTTCGTTTCCACATGGAGTTTTGGATTCTCTTTTCTGTTGCCCTAAGTTTTAGTGTTTTACTATTTACATTTAACTTTCAGGCTAACCGGGAAGAGCTGAAGGCAGAAGCTCAGGAGTCATTTTCTCTCAAAAGCGGGAAGCCTCTTCAGAAGCAGAAGCCAAATGCTCCGCATCAAAGCAACAAGCCAATTTCAAGTTGTAGCAGTAACCCAATCGCTGAGGAGCCAACAATTACTTCCCATGATGACACTCAGAGCACGTCGAGTGGTGAGGTAGGCCAATCTATTCTAAACCCCCCTTTTTTTTCTTTCCTTTACCTTTTGCTGTCCACATAAGTCATTCTTCTCCCTCTAGGAGCAAATGCCTGATCTCTTCTGTATACAGAATGCCATGCATGCCGCAGGTAGTGAGAGTGTGAAAGTTCATAAGAAAGATTCAGTATCTTCATCAGATAAAAAGCATATAGAGAAGCAGCAGACGAGCACAACTAATCTTAGTAGCGCAAAATCTTCAAATCCCACTAGCATTGCATCCAGCGAGCAGCCGATGGCTGGTGGACAGAACTTCGTTTCAAAGAAGCACCTTCCAAGAGGTGGAAATGTAAAGAAGGAAGCCCAAGATTTGTCGTCTTCTTTCGCAAAAAGGCAACCTTCTGAGAAGCAACAATTCAGTTCCACTATCAAGCCTGCAGGATCTAGTAGTGTTACGTCTACCGAAGAGCCGGCCGCAGTTGATGGAGTTTTAGCTTCGAAGAAGATCTCTTCTAGGGCCGAGGTAATCCTGTATTTCATACTAAAATGCTAATTTGGCTTGGTCAGAACATACTGCAAAAGTGTTGTTTGATGAGAGGTGTTTGAACAACCATTAATAGCTTTTTTAATTAAATCTCGTCTACATCATGACGCTGCAGCAGTAGTAGAAGTTCTAAAGAGCTTCTGCTTTTTAGGGCTCAAAAGCTCCTTTAAGCTTATTGCGACAGCAAAAGCTCCAGAATATAAACTGCTTTCTTCTGTGTAGTTTCTCTAGAAGCCGAGAAAAAAAAGCACCAAAAATCGGTGCTTCAGCACGATCTTTTATAGTAATTTTCGCACCTCGTCTAACAACCCTGGCTATTTAGAACTTCCTTGATTAACAAAGTTTAAAATCAACTGAATAATTCCGCCTATTACAGGAAGTAGGATTATCATCATCATCCGCACTGGCAAAGCTGACGAACCGGCTCAACTTTTTGAAAGAACGGCGGGCGCAACTCGTGAATGAGCTGCAGAACCTAGACTCGAACCGCACGCTCGGTCCAACTGGTCCCCCTCCAAGAACCAATTCCAGATGATCAACAATTTGCTCAAAGTGGAAAACATACTAATCTCATTTCAAAGATATTGGATTTGAAAAGAAAACCGTGATTTTGAGTGACACTGGAATCTCTTCTACAAGGTGTGGGGTTTTCCGATGGTCTTTTTAACACGATTACCTGCCGCTGAATGTAGGAAGATGGATATAGATAATTAATTGCTTCTATGTGTTTAGAGCTGAATTTGTAGCGTGTTTTGGAGTGATTCGGTTACTGTGTGAATGACTACTATTTGGAGGCAATGCCTGATCTGTTCATGTAAATTGTTGTGTGAGCTGATTGTATCATAAGATTGGCTTGTTGCTTTGATTTTTCTATTTTTCTTTTTTTGGGTCTCTTTCTTTTACTTTTGATAAATGTACGCTGGTTGCCCTTAGAGATTCTGTGTTCAGTGAATATATTTGAATTAAGACAAGTGTTCTTTTCCTTTTTCTCTTTTGGAATGAATGGGAATACATTATGCTTCTTATGCTTTGCCATTTTCAAGTTTAATAGATTGTGTTGTATCAACTTCGGCTCTCTCAGTAACTTCTATAAATCCTGTTCTAGTTCGTATCGATGTGTACTCCATCTCTTGATCCTTATAAGATTCAAGATGTGGATAACATAACCAGCATTGAGTTGGGAAAGAAACAGATAAAATATAAACAAAAAAACATGCACATGCCGACCAGAAAGTTAAAAGGGAAGAGTGCGAATATTCTTAGCTTGAGAGTTAAGAGGCAGAAAAGAGAAGAAAGCAAATGGCAAGCAATCTGCAGACTTCACACCTCACACTCGGAAGCGAGTCAAAAATATTGAACCCACAGGCTGAAGTCGATCTGAACTCTATATAAAGAAGGGTATTGGCCCTGCCACTTTCTCATGCGCATTCTGGTGAAAAATTACCATCGGTTCCACACCATAAAAGAGAGTGCCTTACAAAGGAGGAGAAACCAAATTATCCGAGTCCAATTTGTGGCGTTCATATCGGTACCGGACTTCTCGCTTCCGCAGTTGATTAGAAATTTCTTCTCTACGGCGCTCTATATGTTATTTATTTTATTTATGATCCTGAATTTTGATATGTATTTAATTTATTGTTATTTTACATACCAATAAAGACCTATCAATTCGCCAATAGTCAGGATTTAAGTTGTATTTTGCATCTTAAACTTACTGTTCAGTTCATTTTCAGTTGCAGATACTATTTCTTGCATAACTTATTGTATTCTGAGAACCAATTATTCTGGTAGTACTTTCACAACTTTTCTCAGTTCCATTTCAAATAATGATATTAGTAAAAAGAAGTTACAAAAAAAAGAAGTAATATTGTATTCTAAACCCTAAAAGACACTCAACCGCCCGCCGTGACATTGCATTCCATTTTCTTCGACTATTATGTGACACCCTAATAATTCCACATCGAATGAAAACAAAATTATAATTAAAAATATAAAAAATATATAATAACTAAATTTAAATATTTTCAGCCGATCGTTTGAGCCCAACAAATTATTATTGCTAGCGGATTGAATAATTACATTTGGTATCAAAAACGGTTTACCATCCAAAAACACGAGATGGTCGTTATATCATCTGATGATCTTGAATTATATGTGTAATTAAACTGACAAAAACGTGAAGCCTAAACTGGTCCGTGACATCCCACATCGGATGAAAACGAAATAGTCGGATGAAAATAAAATTATCACCATAAACCTGAATAATAAAACTGGACTTAAGTATTTTAAACTAGTCATTTAATCCCAACGATTTATTATTGTCAGTGGGCCAGAACATTACATATTGTACTAACATACTGATCGAGAAACAACTGAAATATCTGCAGTTAAAATCCTACAGTGCATCTTAAATTCGCCGAATAGTATAAATTCATGCTTAAAACAGAGCCGTTTCACAATGCACACTTTTAACAGGCAGTAGTAAGCAGGCAACAAAGAAATCGTAAGTATTCAGTGTAGTAACACCACATTCAGCTGGATACTATAAGTTGTAGCCCTCACTAGAAAAGCAACACCTCTAACTTAGATTGTTTTAATGAATATCAATCAATACGCCGTCGACAACCACTCATTAGTGAGTGGCTCGATAATGAGCTGCACGCAACTTCAATACTCAGCTTTACCTGCAGCTCCGCAGAAAACTTCGCCACATGCCAGCAACAAACAGATAAACTCACCATTGCCTCAACTTAGATCTCAGTTATAATCAGCTACACTTTGCAGACCCTCTATTCTGACACAGCTCCAGCATCTCTCGCACCGAATGAAGTCGATAATCTACTAATCTGATACAGCTCCAACATGCCTGGCCCCGAAGAACGTCAGTAAACTAATCGATCCAAATCAGATATTGAGACACCCCGTGCCTACGGTTTTCTTTGGGTCACAGCCCGGCTTTGCTCTTTGACTTGCATTTTCATGACTAGAATATTTAACATTTGTAACAAATGCTCTCCTTATTTTAGTAAAACTATATATTCACCAAACAGATCTAACCAAAATTCAAACTCTTTTACAGCATGCAGAAAAGAACAACTCTATAGTCAGCAACATTTTGACCACACAACAAACTCAGCACTCAATAACTCATACCTTGTAGTTCATAATAAATGTTAGCAAAAATAAAACTTAAATAATGTTGAGTGCATCGTCGAAACAACTTATAGTTGGATGTAAAATTGTATTCCTCCTAAGTTTCTTTCAAATTTGGCACTACAATACTTTCTAAATTCGAATACCCTTTATTTATATGCGCCAATTGAAAGAAAATCGCCTCTCAATATTTTTTTAGCATATCCTTAGTTTTTCTTTTAATAATTAAGTTATTTTAACCAGTTAAATAAGAGATTTCATTAATACCTACCAATCATTTTAGCAAATAAAATTAATATAGCTTATAGTTATTGACTAAATAAGATATTAAAATCTAAGGGGAAAAAACTGAATTAAATTTTTTACAAAAATGTCAATCTAAGACACCTAAGTTTTCACTTTATTTGATTATAACCATTTAAGTGGCTATAGTTTCATTAAAAAAATACAATAAACTTAAACTTAGTAAAGAAAGGAACCATCAAATAGTTCAAATGAAAAAGAGTTTAAAGGTTAAGTAACAAAACAAAATAATTAAATGGCTAAATTACAGAAAGCCCCTCCGTCAATACCCGCTTTTTCACTTTCCCCCGTCAATACCCGCTTTTTCACTTTCCCTCTCTTTCATTCAAAAACCTACACTTTGCCTCCTTAAAAAATAAAAAATATTCACTTCGCCCCCCTTTGCCCCCTTAAAAAATAAAAAATATTCACTTCACCCCCGCCGTCAGTGTTCTATTAGAATTTCGTTTATATCTTATTTTTTATACCCAAAATACCCCTGAAACTCTCATCCATGCCCACACATATGTCCTAGGCCGCCGCCTCACCCTCGGCCGCCGCCTCGCCCTCACACGAAGTCGGAGTTGGGGTCAAGAAAGGCGTGGGCGAGTGCGGAATGCGAGATAAGCAAGATTAGAAAGGAAAAGATGAAAAAGATGAGAACATTTTGGTCATTTTGTCACACCGTACCCCTGTGAATATTTTTTATTTTTTAAAAAAGCAAAATGTAAATTTTTGAATGACAGAGGAAAAAATGAAAAAGCGGGTATTGACATGAAAATTTTATATAATTTAGCCTTAAAAATTAGATAGTTCTGAATCAAAATGATTATAGTTCAGATAATTTAGACACATTTTTGCCAAAGCATAATTAGGGTTCTCAGTATTATGGACCATGGTTTTCCTCACAACAAAGGTCCACAAGAAGAGATCATCCCATCTCATCTCATGCTCTCCAAGCTTACTCTCGCCCTCACTCCCCTCCTCTCCACGAAGAAGACCAACATGTAAATATTTCCATCTTCTTCAGGGAGAGGAAGCGAGATCACAAGATGAAACCAAGCAAAAAGAGCATTAAAAAAAAAAGATGAAATTGAGAAATCTCCCCTTTAGGTCTTCGAATTCGGTGTGGTTAAAGCAAAATCATCATCATTGAACCCTAATTCGTAAAAAAGTGACAATTAATTGCAATAAGAAAAAACATAAAAAGGAGTCGATCGAAAACAGTCAAGGGAACTGAGAAATAAAATTGGATTGCATTGGAATGCAAAAAGAGATTTTTTTTAAAAAAAAAGATGAAATTGAGAAATCTCCGCTTTAGGCCTTCGAATTCGGTGTGGTTAAAACAGAAAAATCATCATCATCGAACCCTAATTTACCCAAAAAAATAAGGAAAAATACGAAAACTGGAGATAATTGGAAAAATCCTAAGAGAAAATGGATCATGTAAAGATGTTCATCCAATTCAAGAAGATAATTGGAAAAATCGTCAACATCTAACCCTAATTTAGCAAAAATGGAAGGAAAAATTGAAGATGTAGAACCTACGAGAAAATGCGAGGATCCACGAGATCGAGATCGGGGAAACCGCACGTCCAGAGGCGCCACTGAGATCGATCTCGCACCCCTCGTGTAGTAGCTTCGGATCGATCGAAACGGCGATCCGAGCATGTGATTCGGAGAGGAGAGTGCGTAGAACACACACAAAAAAAAAAAAAAAAAAAAAAAAAAAAAAAAACCCTGGAAGAGAAGTACGAGGAGTGTGGTGACGGCGACGACGAAGAAGATGGTATGTGGAGAGTTCGGCGGGTATTTATAGACGGGAAAATTAGGGCTCCCACTGTTCTGTAGAATTACGAATTTACCCCTCTCTAACTTGTCCTTTAAAATATCAAAAATATATTTTATAAGAAATACTTCAATACACCGTAAATTTCAAAATCTAAGGAGGTTCCACAAGTAGGGATGTCAATGGGTATGATACCCGAAAAATTATCCGAACTCGAACCCGAACGAGTCGAGTTTATTCGAACTAAATGGATATGAATTCAGGTATGGGTATAGAAAATAAAAATCCGACGGGTATGGATACGAGTATGAATTTGTATGTACCCGACCCGAATCCGAACCCGAATAAATTATATATATTTTATTTATTTATTTATTTAATATATAAAATATATAATGATTTCTATCTATTGGATTTTTATCCAATGGTACACTCAAAGGCTCAAAAGTTTTGATTTTACTATAATATATTTTTAAATATAGTACTTCGGGTTTGGGTTTCGGGTTCGGGTTCGGATTTCGGGTATTTGGTCGGGTCGGGTCGGGTATGGGTATGAATTTTTAAAAACCCGTCGGGTTCGGGTCCGGGTTCGGGTTCAAATTTGGGGGTCGGGTTTGGGTTCGGGTTTTTTAAAATCCGACCCAAACCCGACCCATTGACTTCCCTACCCACAAGGTTCGGGTTTTTTAATTTGGTTACTTATCAAATTAGATAATACCCACTTTGTAAAGTATCAAACTCAATAAAATATTAAATTTAAAGTTAATTTTTGAATTTGGTATTGTAATGCTAAATTTTAATTTTGAAATTTCAATTAAACTTTTAAAATTTGAATGCAAATTGTATTTTTAATCTCAAAGTCAAATTTTAATTTCTGATTTAGATTGAAATTTTGAATTTGAACTAAAAGTTTTATTTTAAATTTGTGTTTTATATTTAAAAAATTAAATTTGATTTATAATTAAGATTTTTATGTTGTTTCCAATTAAATTTACAGTTTGTATGTAATTTAAATTCTAATTATTGTTATAGGTATTTGAGAAGTTTATAGTACCCTTAGTTAGATAAAATCGGTCTTGTGAATCAAAATATTCTGCAAAGACCAAAATACCCTCTAGAGATATACCTGGTGAATGATACCTATGACTCAATAGTATAGTCATATTATATCTCAACCACTTATTTAGAAAAATAAATGGTCAGATTTGTATGGTGTATTGAAGTATTGCTCTTATTTTATTTATTTTTGGAAGGACAAAATACTCTTATTAATTTTTTTAAAAATTAAACATTTCTATTTTTTTAGGATTTATTAATGGGTTCGTACGAGAATAGGAATAGAGGGAGAAAGAGAGAGAAAGAGAGATAAATAATGTTGTTGAAAGTGTTTGGGAATGTTGGCGGGATAAACTTATAATTTTACATAATATGCAAGATAACCCGCCATCGGTAATACGAGATATCCACCCCAACTCGGTAATATTTTCGGAGTAATCCTGCACCATTTGTAATGCTATATTATCGACCAGATTACAGACTGAATGAACCAAACATAATAATCCTAGCATGATTGTCTGTAATCCTGGCAGGATAACCCGAATCAAACACGCCCTAAATCCTAAACCCTAAACCGTAAACCCTGACACAAGTATTTGTTATAGACTAATTTATTATCTTAATTTCAATTTATGATACTCGCACACAAATAGGAGTGATAGGGGGTGTATGATATACACCCAACCATTCTAGGGTGGGATGACTTTTAGGGTGCGTTTGGTTCGGGTTATCCTGGCAGGATTACAGGCAATTCTGCCAGGATTACCGCGTTTGGTTCATCCGGTATGTAATCTGCTCGGTATTGCAACATTACAAAAGGTGTAAGATTACACCGAAAATATTACCGAGGGAGGGA
This sequence comes from Puya raimondii, assembly GCA_016920855.1. Taxonomy (NCBI): domain Eukaryota; kingdom Viridiplantae; phylum Streptophyta; class Magnoliopsida; order Poales; family Bromeliaceae; genus Puya; species Puya raimondii. Next base: position 140,856,823 of record JABWPP010000050.1, read on the forward strand.
GGGTGTATCTTGCATTACTGAAGAAAAGTAATCTTGTATGTTATATAAAATTACAAGTTTACCCCTCCAACTCCCGAAACCTTTCAATACGTCATTTTAAAAAAATTTAATTGAAAATTTTGAATTGTCAAATTTTGAATTTTAAATTTTAAATTTTAAATTTTAAATTTTAAATTTTAAATTTTAAATTTTAAATTTTAAATTTTAAATTTTAATTCTAAATATAAATTTTAAATTTTAAATTTTAAATTTTAAATTTTAAATTTTAATTTTAATTTTAATTTTAAATTAATTTAAAATTTATATTTAAATTTTAATTTTAAATTTTTTTTAAATTTAAATTTAAATTTTTAAAATTTAAAATTTTAAATTTAAATAAAAAAGTATAAATAAATTTTTAAATTTAATTTTAAATTTTAAATTTTAAATTTTAATTTTAAATTTTAAATTTTAAATTTTAAATTTTAAATTTGAAAATTTTAAATTACATTTAAATTTTAATTTTAGATTTTTGAATTCAAATAAAAAATTTTAAATTTTAAATTATAAATTTTAAAATTAAAATTTATATTTTAAATTCTAAATTTTAAATTTAGATTTTTAAAGAAAAAATTATATTATATTTATTTATATTTATATTTTAAATTTTTAAATTTATAAATTTTATATTTACATTTTAAATTAAAATATTAAATTTTATAATTTTTTTCAGATTTAAGATTTAAAATTTAAAATTTTAAAAAAATTAAATTATTTAAAATAAAATTTAGTAAAAGAATATTCTTTGTAAACAATAAAAAAAAGTTTGTCAAATATGACTGGGGGCAATTTTGGAATAGATTATATTTTATTGTCAAGATTACTGAATTTTATAAATTGAACCAAACATAGTAATTCTATATATACTGTAATCCAACATAATATTACTGTATTAAACCAAACACAGTAATGCAACATCAGTAGTAATCTAATTCAGAAATCTAAGATACCTGGATATGTCGACATACTCTGTAATACTACATAACTCGAACCAAACGCACTCTTACTTGTGACACATTGACCACTTGGTGGGGCTGCTGCTTACCGAAGCCTCTTTGCAGACTTTCTTGTGTCACAAGTAAAAGCCATTCCACCCTAGGATGGTTGGGTGTATATCATACACCCTTTTTAGGGTGCAGAAGTAGTATTTTTTATTAAAATATCTTCAGAATAAAATTTCTTCGAAAATAACATAAATAAAAAAATTACAAAAAGCGACATATATTTTTATTTTCAATTGTTGGATGAGATTCAATAATAAAAAAGTTTAGATCTATGTTTGAGAATAATTTATTATTTGATGGATCATTTGAAATGAATAATTTAAAATGACTGGGCATATAAATATTAGTGAAAAAAATAGTAATACTTTTGAAAAGAGAAAAAATTAAAATTCACGTTTTTTATGAGTAGTACAGATGTAAATATATTTAAGTATTATGCGGGTCCGCGCATGTTGGCTCCTGTGCGGACCAAGCCGATTAATTCGGGTTTGGACTCGATTCCGGGTTTCGGGTATCGCAAAAACGTTCGGCTCCATTAACCCTTGCTCCTCCAACGCAGAGAAACTAGATAACGCTCCTTAGTTCAAATTAGCAAAAAAAAAAAAAAAAAAAAAAAAAAAAAAACTAGGGCTCCTTCCCCTCCTCTCTCTCTCTCTCTCTCTCTCTCCGGCGACGAGCTGCGCCGGCGATCATCGGACGGCGAGCGACGGTGGCGGGCGGGGGCAATGGGCGATGTGCGGCCCACGTGCGGCAGGGTATGTTGCCTCTCTCTCTCTCTCTTTCTCTCTCTCTCTCTTTCTCTCTCTCTCTCTCTCTCTATTCACACACCGAAAGGAGAAAGGGGATTGGAGATAGAGCGATAGAGAGAGAGAGAGAGAGGGATTTGTAAAAGTTGATACTTGATAGTTATTTGAATTGGTAGTTTAACAGTTTGATAGTTTAATTGTTGTTTGTTGATTTCGGTAGTGTTGATTTTTTTTCCTTTTATCTGAACTGGTAATTAGTAGTTTGTGTTGGTTTATGTGTAATTTATGTTGATTGTTGAATTGTTATTAGTTAATTGAGCATTTTTTTGTATTTATTTGTGATATTTGTATTAGATTGCTAAATGCTAATTGTTAACAATGTGTATTGTTTTCCTTTTTTATTTTTTTAATATGAAACTTTACTTAGGTAAATAGTGCTGTGTTATATGAACTGCAAGAAACTGTGTTTTGTACAGTGCTAGCATTCCTTGTTTTGAAACATTGATTCTGATATAGGATTCATTTGGGGAGATTTGACTCCTTAGGTTTGGTAATATGAATAAGAATATCTTACAAAAGTAGTAAGAATGGGGATCACTCATTCCGGTTCCCATTCTGTGCCCCAAATCCGTCGAAAAATACACTTTTTAAGATTAACAATTTGACACCGGAGAACTGAATGAATTTCGGATAGTGATAAGGTTGCATTAAGGTTTGGCATTTAGTCTTGTTAACTGACTGAAGATATTTAAGGGCCTGTTTGGTTTCTCAGAAAAGTATGGACAAAAGTTTTATGAGAAAAAAATTTCCATGGGAAACCCCTCTTCCAGTTTTCTGCCCATTTGGTTCCAAGGAAAACTAGCATTTTTGAAATTTTTTTTTTCCAGGTTTCATGGAAAACTAGTGTTTCCGTTTTCTGGATTTTTTTTGGAAAATGAAAACGCTATTTTCTCATAAAATATGGAAAAAAAAGTTTTCCGGAAAATCTAGTTTTCTTTGGAACCAAAAGGGCGGAAAATTAGAAAAGGGGTTTTCCGTGGAGAACTGTTTTCTTGGAAAACTTTTTTCCATACTTTTCCGAGCAACCCCTTAGCTATGGTCTTGTTTGCCTATCATTTGCTGACTTTATTCTTTCAGCTCATGGATCTAAACTTTGTGGTAGAGTTGAATGCTATATGGAGGGGGAAAAAAAATTAAAATATGAATTCTTCTGAATATGTAGGCTAAAACTGAGTATATTGAGAGTATTTCAGTTAATCGAGGCATCAAGATGAAGCAAGAACTATTTCTTGGTGGATATGAAATTCCTAGGGAGTGCTTTTGTAATGTTGGATTTATAGTTCAATAAGAAAGCGAGTTTGATTGGGAATGGTGTGTTAGAGTCATAGCAAGATTGGTTAAAATGATAAAATGTACTAGTATTTCTACTGTACTATTTGATTGACATATATTTTTTTCTGAGAAAAGAGAGAAGTTTGTGTAATTGGTATAGGACCAGCTATGCTTAATGAATTATAAAGAAGAGTGGCATTTGGTTGATCGGGTTTAGAATCTTAGGTCTTGTGAGTGGGAGATGGTTTAGATCATCAAGTGCAAGCTAGGTCTAGCAACAGTAAAAGATAAATTGTTTTAAAATAGATTTAGATGTTTCATAGAATTGCATCGGAAGATGAAAGCCACCTGGTGCACTGGTTAGGAGTTAGTTTATTCAAGTAAGGTGGCACGGCAGGGAGGGGAAGATTATAACTTATATTATAAGTAGTGAAGAGAAGTGCAAGGACGTGTACCTGGCAGGAGTTATGTTATTCAAGCAAGGAAGGCATGGATGGGAGGGGAAGATTAAAATTAAGGTTGAGGAATTTATACTAAAAGACATTTTGGCACGCTGTTTGGCTGTGAATCTTTCCCATCATGAACTGATTGTTAGAATAGCATCTGTGTAACTAGTCTAAATCTCTAATTATTCTGATTTTTGCTTTTAGCTCTTTAGATAAGAGATGGCATGCTAAAATTTTGCAAAATTTTAGTTACTTGTCTATGTTTGTAACTTATTTTTTTATTTTTTTAATTATTTTTTTCATGTAGGAGTGGCCTGGTTTACCAAGAGGCCTAAAATTTGATCCATCTGATGATGACCTACTGTGGCATCTACTTGCGAAAGTTGGGAATGGGAAGGCTTGTCCTCATCCATTTATTGGTGACTTTATTAAGTCCCTCGATAAAGAGGAAGGATTCGGTTATATGCATCCTCAAAAGCTACCAGGTAATTATTTGGTAACCTCAGTCGCAGTTCTTGTTTTGATATTTTTTATAAGCTGTGGTCATTTGTCAGGTATTAAGCACGATGGAAGCGCTTCTTACTACTTTCATAGAACAATGAAATCACATAATACTGATTATCAGAAGCTTTTGAGGATTCATTGTGAGGATGCTATGGATATAATGTGGCGTAAGATTGGAAGGACCGAGCCGGTGATTATGGATGGGAGTCACGAAGGCTTCAGGAAGGTATTTGTTCTGTATATAAGCACAACAAAGGGTGAGAAACCTGAAAAGACCAATTGGATGATGCATCAATATCACCTTGGAACTATAGAAGAGGATGAAGGGGAATTCGTTGTTTCTAAATTATTCTATCGTAGAAGATCCACAAAAGGCGGTAAACGTAAGGATAGATTGCGGCAGAAGACTACTGAGATGTCAGCTCAGGTGTCTATTTCTCTATTTTATGTTCTTTTAAGCTCAACTGTTTGTATAGAGAAATTATTGCCTTCACTTTGTCCACCATGTAATCTGTAGACCCTTGGTTGATCTACCCTCCTTGCCATCTCTGCTTTAAATCCTAACCGCCTAATGAGTTGCAGTCTTATCTAGATTTAAAAGTTATTTATTACAAAAGAGAAACATCTTTGGGGCCAGATTGAAAATAGGAGGATTAGACAAGTCCATTTCCACCTTAGAATGGAATTGGATGGGATTCCTTTGGACCAAACAGTTGCAATGGGAGTTTATTATTCCATTGCACACTGATTTGCCCAACCGAATATGTCCTTAGTGTCCGAATTCACACATATTTTTATCTTAGCATCTATCCTTAAATATTGTTAATTTGCATGATAGAAAATTAATATCAAATATTGCGGTAATCTTAGCATATGTTCATTTCCAGTTTGTAACAATGAATTTAGAATGAGAACTACTATTAATATGACAAATAGTGTTATCAGCTTTATTCTACTTTATTATTAGTCTAACTTCATGAATTATTATATTTCCATGATACTTCCCCTTTTTTAATTAACTGAAACCTAATAATTCTAATTGATGAATCAGAAAGATAAGACTTATGTTAAAACGGAATGAATGAACAGTGCAAGATCTAGAGTCTACCATCATATATAAAGTCATAAATCAGTTAGTTAATTATATGCATGATAATGAAGAACTACCTGAAGTGAAAACTAATCTAAATCATTCTTCTTAAAATGAATAGGTAAAAGCAACCAAAAATTTTGTAGATTTTTCTATCGTTTCGCTTGTTATGCTTGTTTGCATGCTTAGATCTATACATATTGAAATTGTGGGGAATAGATATTTTACTTTAGAGTTGAAATTTGAGAGTAGTAAAAAACCCCTTCCCCTTTCTTGGAAATGGACACCTGGCTAGAGTGCATGTGAACGGATTCTAGCAGCAAACTGGACGTAGAAAAGCTTCTTGTCATGTTTCACATTTGCAAAGAAGGGAAACCTGATAAGTTTCCTCTGAAACAGCAAAGAAGTTGGCTTATTCCCGCCCCTTCCCCCCCACACTCCATGCTAACAGAGGTGTATGAGATCTTGCAATTTTACATATAATAATTACTATGTTATAAGGTAGTGAAGGTCACCTAACATAATAAGAAAACTAGATCCTGAGGGATGAACCATCCAATGCTTCATTCGCCATTCGCCATTCGCCATTCGCCAGCTGTTATTACGTAAGTTATTTATTTGTGCAACTCCATTCTAGAAACAAGTCTTAAAAGAATTCACATAAGTATCGATGTAGTCGTTCTCATCTCTTTTCATACCTGTGTTTGGATTCATGTTAGTTTCTCTTTTCATGCAGGAGGTTTCTACGAGTCATAGTGATGTAACAGCTACAGGGCCTTTGGAAATCTATCATACTAATGTGGTTTCTGAAGGAAACATTCTTCAAGGTTTTTAAAGTCAAGTATTTTCTGGTTAGAGTCATTCTTATGTTCTCTTTTTCACAATCCTTTTCTACAATAATCTCTCTGTGGTGCAGTTGCTCAAGAGGGCGGGAAGTTAAAGGACAATGATTGTGATTATGAACAAAAAAGTCCTCGTAACCATGGTTTAAACAGTGTTCAGTTAGATCATGCTGGCGTATTAAGAAGTGAACCTGCAACTGATGATCTAGATTCTATAAATCTACAAGACCGGTACAATATGCTGGTATCAAGCAGAAATTTATGCTCTAGAAACCTCGATGGTTGGAGTCGTTGTGATATAATGGCTACAGGGCCCTCCGAAGTCGGTCATGCTGATGTGGCTGCTGAACAAAACATATCTCAAGGTTTAATTTCAATTACTTCCTGTCTTAGTAGCTCTATTGTTCTCTCAGTTTGAGTCAATCCTTTACGACAATAATTTTATGGTACAGTTGCTCAAGAATGTGAGAAGTCAATCGACAATCATTGTGATTATGAAGAAATAAGTCCTCAGGGAGAGGGTTTAAATTGCATACCTTTGGATCATGCAAGAGAATTGACAAGTGAACCTGTAATTGATGATCTTGATCACATATCCCTACAACAGCGGTATAATATGCTGGTATCTAGCAGAACTTGTTCTAATGATCTCGGCACTTCGAGATGTGTTGAGGATTGTGATCTTCATGCTCTGAAGGACAGTCCTCTCGAAATATTGGATGGTGAAGCTGCTGGATCAATTCCTAGAAGTGAGAGTTATGGAATGTATGTAATGATTCTCAAATTATCATGTTTGCATATAATCATATATTGTTAATTTCTATCTAACTTTGTTTTTTTTTTTTTTCATTCTTTTTTCCTTTTGTTTGTTTATTGATTCCAGGAACCATATGAAAGCAGAAAGTGGACAAGATATTTTTGATTTAATGCAGGTGAAAATAATGATCTTTGCAAATTCTATGGCATATAACAGATATTACCATGCTGCATCTAAGCTTTGGCAACTAGATCCTAGGTGCCCATTTTGTCTTATTTGCATTTTTCTTTGATATGATCATGATTGATCTCTTAGAATTTACTGGTATGCAAAGAAAACATGGATCAGTGCCTCTAATATTAAATGAACAAACAGATTGACAACTAACTATGAATATTTGTATCATCACTTAAGTCAATTTTATAGCTGCTTCTGTCAAGTTGAACTACATGAGTTGAATATTTTATGGAGATCTGTCTCTAAACATAAAGCAGTAGATTTCTCTTGCTTTGCACTTTCATTTTGGGTAAAACACTAGTCAAAGAACTCATTGCGGAATTCTAATTATGTGTTGAACTTCAATTCGTTGTGATTGATGCATCAATTTGTTGTTTCAACCAGGTCACTCGGTCAAACTCTACTGTCTCTTTTATAATTAAGCTAGATATTAGCAAATGTGTACAGCTATAATTCTTCGAAAAGTAAACACGACTGTTTTCTTCCGCGTCATTTTCGTCGATGCGCCATCCAAGTCGATAATCGGCACATTTAAACATGATTCAGGCTATTTGATCTTTCTAGGAACCAAATTTCATATTCTTTTCGACATCATTTGCATAGTGTTTAAATGGTTCCAAAATTGACAATTTTAATGGCTAATATAAGGCGAATTTGAGGCCACTTAGGCAAATGATGTCATAAAATCGTGACATTTGGTTTCTATGAAGTTCAAATAACTTACATCATGTTTAACAGAGCTGGCCGTCGATTTGGATGCCCTATTGCCGGAAATGGAGCATAATTAAACAACCCATTTACTTCTAGAAGTATTCTAACTTTTAGTAAATCTGTCCTTGTTAAGAATCCTATTTCTGACATCCCTGTTTAAACTATTTATGCTGTACAGGATATTGTGTCTGGTCCTCCTATCGTTGACAACATTGGTGAGTTCTGCCCTGAAAACATACAGGATGTAGATCACCTGCCCGAGAGAGAACTTCCGTCAAGAGAATGGTTGTCTGATTGCGTTAATGAAAGTGAGGCTGCAAACTCTGCAAATAATTTGATCCTTAGTTCTCCTAACAGTGTGATCACTGGGAATAATTCTATAGTTGATCAATTTTCCCCTAATTCTGCAAACTGCCAAAACAATACTTCATCAAAAAGCAGTCCTTCTCAACATTTATCTGCTGAGGTTGTCAATTTCAACGTTGATGACGCAAGCGAAGGGTCTGAAATTACCAAAAGCCAGGAGGAAGCGAGAAATGATGAATGTCAAAATCAGGCTTATACTCCACATGCTAAGCCATCGAGCTTAAGCCACAAAGTGTCTGCCGAGAATGAAAAAGGTCAAATTTCTAGTAGCGCATTAACAATATTTCCTGTTGAGGTAAAGTCTGAACCTCTTTCAGAAAGTGAAAACATCGATACTATGAGAAATGAGGGGAATTTTCGGCTCTCTTTACTAAATGGTCGTTCATCAAAAGCGTTGGCTAGCTCTGAAGATGTATTCCTCAATATAAATGCTTCAAAAGGAGAGAGATCTATAATTCCTTCGGATGACAGCCTTGCAATTCCTACAGCATTTGTTCCTGAGATGGTATCTACTGATGCTAATGATAAAGTAATAGAACTGAAAGTGAAGTCTGAACCTGTGGAAAGTGAATTATCTGAAATAAGTAAGAAAATTCCAATAAACATTTCGGAATCAGATTCAGCAAGAGCTGTCGTCAAGAGTGAAAACTCTGATGAGGATTTGACTGGCCATATTCACTCAGTAGATTTACTTGACTCAGAGAATGGAAAGAATATGAATCACCAATCACTGCCAAAAGCTACAATAGATTTTGACGACACTGTGTATATGAATGCTAGCCATTCTTATAGGAGGAAAAGAAAGAGGACTGCAACGTAAATTGCCATCCACTTTTACTTTTGAACCATATATGTGCCTTGTTCAATCATTCTCTCTTTTAATAAATGACTTTTGTGCAGGGATTCGGTAGAAACAGCACTCGAGGAAGATGCTCCTGGACTCCTGAAGGTACTGTCTTGCAATATGGTTTTATTTTAGTGGACAATCATGTTAAAGTAATCATTTTTATAGGTTCTAATTGAAAGAGGGATAAGTGTTGAGGAAATTAAACTTTATGGTGATGCGGAAGATGATGATCTTCTGGAGATCTCTTCCTCTGAAAGTGACTTTGAAGAGCTTGAAACTATTATTAGTAAGGTGGGTACATTTATCTAGTGTACTTGATCTGATGTCTATTGATGATTTTTTTATTTTTGTGAACATGGAGATAATACTAGTGATGGTTTCTCTATTATATTTTTGTTAGATGGTAGGCTCTTTGTGTTACCTGTGCATTTTCAATCCTTTCTTACCACGGAATGACAAAGGAGCTCTGAACTTAGCACCACACTAGGAAGTGACATGATTTATCCTGTATGTTGCATCGGCTGCTAGAAATTTTATTTTATCAAATGAATGAGGACAATATATGTTTAAATTAAGAATAATAATAATCACTGTGTTGCTTGATTTCAATGATGGTGGTTGATTACAGTTTAGTTGCCTGTCGCTTGTGTTGCTATGCCTAGAAAACGGAATCCGACGTAGTTAGTTGTTGGTTGACTGGAATTTAGATATGATTTACTGTTACCATTGACCCTCTTTTGCTTGGGATTTTATGGGAGAGTACAATTAAAAGCAGATGATTGACGTGGTATGAGAGCGAACATTCAAAAAAGTATTGAAGATTGTAAAGCTTAACATCCATGGAACTTGTGGATAATGTTCTCTAATCTTGACACAATGAGTAATTGCATTGAACATGGATTTTCCTATCTTTTCATTCTCTTTGGAAGGTAGAAAGAATTTTCACAGTTCTGCTATGTTATTTTAAGATCTGAAATCTAGGGTCACTAACATATCTGCTACGAATACTGAGGCCTTAATCTAGTATATTTTTTTCTGTAGTAATTTTAGCAAGGACTTTTAACTTTTTAAATGGCATTAGAGTCGGTCAATCCGTCAGATGTAGCGTTAGTATGAGTTATCCAATTTTATACTGAATACTCGCATTGAGTCAACAACAATCCATCAATTTTTTCAGGATGGCCCATCTTCTTGGCTAAAATATTAGATGTTTATGATGATTTACGTATTATGACAACTGTTAGTTGCTATTTACTAGGCAGGAAGAATCTTGTGTACCAAATTAAATGTATGTTTTGACTTTGCCTTGTTAGTTATGCAAGATATAATTGTCAAAATCAAGCCTTCTTGATGCCTAACAATTTGGATTGGCTTTATGAAGCTACTTCCGGAGCCAATATTTACTGAGAGGAGGAGAAAGTAGAAGTGATATAGTTTGCTCTTTGTAGAGCATTAGATCTTTAAGGGAAGCAGGTCCCCCTCATACCTGTTGCCTGTTGGTATTCTCAGCTACTCTGATTGAATGATGAATCAGATTACTAAATCTTCATACTACCTTGGCCTGCTACAGGATTTATGTTAATTACTTATATTAACTGTCATTATTTTTTCTTCTTTTATCATATACTTCTTTGAAGATATGGCTTATGCTGCTTTTTTGCCTCTAGATTTTTTCGGATGCTGTCATTTTAGTGTTTAGGCTATTTATTATTTTTAAAATTCTTATTTGGACGACAATCTAGGTGTTACTTTATGCTGTTACAGTTTCGGCATAAAAATTTCTTGAATCCATCCAGATTCTTTAGATAGACCTCTTGTGAAACTAATTTCTGTTCCTTGCATTTCATTTACGGTACTCTCTCTCATTTGTTTGCACTTTTTCTTTGCAGTTATTTTCGGCCAGGGAATCTCTATTAAAGTTCTCTACAGCAAGGCACACAAAGGGATCAAAAGCTCTTTACTGTTTAGCTTGTTTAATTTCTCTAATCGAACAGGTCAAGATTTCATATTTATCTAAACTTTAACTAAATCTAAAGTTGCTACGGCGGGCGGGGCTTTCTATTTGCTTATGAATCATAATTTGATTATGCTACTATTGTGTTGTCTTGTAGACTCGTTATCTGCGATTCCGCAACAGTCCAGTTGAATGGGGATGGTGCCGGGATCTCCAGTCTTTTATTTTCGTTTTTAAAAGTCATAACAGGTAACCAAGTATTCTTGGTCACTCCTGAGGCTAAACATTTATTTTACTTGTTAATTAGACTGGATTACATATGTTTCCTTCGTTTTTGATTTTTTGTTAATGCAGGATTGTTTTAGAGCGCCCTGAATACGGTTACGCCACATATTTCTTTGAGATTGTGGAATCTTTGCCGATAGATTGGCAGATTAAGAGACTAGTGATTGCAATGAAGCTAACTAGCTGCAGTAGGACAACCCTAATTGAGAACAAACCCTTATTGGTAAGTCATGTCTGATCACTTTTTTTTTTTTTTACTTTTTTCATCTAGTGCTAACATATGAAAACATCCTACCCAGAACTAATTGCTTTTATTACTTTATGGAAAAAGCGTATAGAACTTACCTGAACTCTGGACCATTTTGAATTGACTACTCGACCTTTCAAAATTTTGATTTTACTAATCCGACCTTTCAATTTGTTTGATTGGAGTCAGTCAATGGCATTTCGACTTCAAAATTTAAGCTAATTGCTTACTTTAATGAATTTATACTTTTCAGAATTGTATGGAATATGGTAACTAAATCTTTAAAGATAAATAGCGTGTGCAAATCTTGAAGTTGAAGTGCTGTTGACTGACTCAAATCAAACAAATTGAAATATTAGGTAGTAAAATCAAAATTTTGAAAGATTTGAGTAGTTGAATGAAAATGGTCCATAGTTATGGGTAAGTTTTGTGCATTTTTACCTTACTTTGGTCCCCTGAATTTTGAAAACCTATATATTGCCCCTTCGATTTTCTAGATCTTATCACTTTACCACCTTTTTTTAGGCCCCCATGTGGCAACATAGCTACTTTGTACCCAGCATCTAAACATCGGTTTGCTCGATCTGATAAATGCGAGATGAGAAGCTATAACTTCAATTTTCTTTCATTAAGGTCGGAGAAGATTTGACGGAGGGGGAGGCTCGCGTACTGGAAGAATACGGCTGGGTTCGCAACAGCGGGCTGGGGACGATGCTCAACTACTGCGACCGGGTGGTGCACGATAAGAGGAACGAGCGGTACAGCTCGGATTGGAGGGCCAAGATTGGGCGGCTGCTAATGAACGGCTACGAAGGCGGCCGCATCGTACTAACCGAACTACCGAGTAAAGTCGTTAATAAGTTCGCGGTTGATCAAAGTCCCGAGATTAAGTTGGAGGATCAGTTGTAGATATTAGGGCTTTTGCCTGTAAGACCGCCCTTCGATCCCCAAAATACCCTTCTAAAACTCAATCCCATTAGTAAACCCTAGAGGAAAAGAGGATATTTGAAGGGATTTTTCGAAATCAATAAGGGTATTTTGGTCATCCAAGGGGTAAATAAGATATTTTTCTGCTATGTACAAATTTAAGCAGATATTGTTGGTTAGAGTAGTGAAAGTGCTGTATGTTATACATAGTTTATGAAAAGTAATCCTTTTAGGTTTATCAAAAGCTAATATGTCTTTTTAGTCGCCGTAAATGGTTTTGTGAAAATGACGGCATAATCCTTTTGGAGTGTTAGGCTCTGTTTGGATGCATGAAAATTTTATTTTAGCCTATTAACAGGAATAGCCGCTGCTACAGGACGAGAGGCTATTCCTTCCGGAACAAAAGGATCAAAATTTCATGCTGGATTTATATATTGTACTTTTCCGGTTAGGGCGTTTGGGTGGAAGTGGGGTGGTAGTGGAGAGTGGAAAAGTCGTTTTCGTAAAAAACGATCACTTCCGTCGTTTGGTTCGCCGTAAAAAAGTGCCAAAGCCATATTTTAGGACTTTACAAATCTGTTATATGAAATGCGCCAAAGCCAAAGCAAGCCACTCCTGAGAGGAAAAAAAATGAATTCCAAAGATCTTGGCTGTGTTTGGTTAGTGTTATCTTCCTGTAGGAATTTTTTTTTTTTTTTTTTCAGATTACTGTATTTGGTTCATCCCGCAAGTAATCCGATTGGTAATGCTGCAACTATTCGCGGGTTATGCTGCAACTGATGCAAAATTATAAAATTAACCATCCACATCCCAGGTGCCTCAAATTTAAATAGAAAATAAATTTAATATTTATTTCTCGAGTTGGGCTAGAATACTATCAGTAGCAAACGGGCTCTGTTGCTACTGATTTGTTTTCAATGTTGGAGCTTCTTAATCGACGATCGGCACCGTTGAATATGATCTATACTACTTGAAATATGTAGAAATTAAATTTCAAATTTTTTCGATATCATTGACCTAATGATCAAAGGATTGCAAAATTTGTAATTTTAATAGTCGACGATATGAGGCGTTTGCTCGTTTAACAGTGTAAAGAAATCTAAATCAATTCAATTTTGGTTAAAAAATTCTTTACACTATTTAAAATAAAATATATACTTTTGATCTCGATTATAAGAATCCTATAATCACTTTTTGAAGGATATTTAGTTTTTAGCCGTTCATTTTTGTGTCCACTTGGTGTACTAGAGAGCAGTATAAAAAAAAAAAATTTGATTTCTAGATACTTCCATATTCAATATTGCTGATCGTAGATTCAGAAGTTCCAACGTCGAAAACAAGTTGGTAGCAACGGAGCCCGTTGACGATCGATAGTATTCTAACTCAGTTCTTTATTTCTGATTTAATTAAGATATTTAAGTTTAAATTCAAAATTAAAATTTGAATTTAAATTTTAAATGCAAATTTGAATTTGAATTTGAATTTCAAATTTAAGTTTAAAATTTTGATTTAATTTGGAATTTGAGTTAAGAAAGTTTATTTGAATTAAAAATTTGAAGTGAATTTCAAATTTAGGTTTAAAATTTTGATTTAATTTGAAATTTGAGTTAAATTTTTTTATTTGAATTAAAAATTTGAATTTGAAATTAAAATTTAAATTAGCTAGTCGTGACCAAGAAACCACCGATTTCGCATGGTGGGTCGGTAATGCCAAATCTAAACTCAAAATAAAATATGAATTCATAATTTAAATTTAAATTTAAAATTTAAATTATTCAAAAATCAACTTTTTACACATTTCTTAATCGAGCCGAACTGAACCGAAAACCGAATAGTTAAACTTTTTACACTTTTAATCTAAACTATTTATTAAAAACCGAAATTAACATTTTATATTGATGATCAAATCTTGATCATATATTTCAACACATTTCAAACTCTATTTTTTTTTTTAAATTAAACTTTTTGTATTTGATTTCATAATGATTCAATTTGAATCTTAAATTATAAATTAATTCGTAAGAATTTTTTTTTTTTTAATTATTTGCCAAACCGAACCAAACTGAATTAATTCAGTTTTGTTAGATCGGTTCTGAGTATAAATCAGTTCGATTTGGTTGTAATTTTTTTCAAATCGATAAATTTGGTTCGATGAGATTTGCCTGAAAATCTAATCAAACGGAATTGATTACATCCCTAGCTATTATGGATTGTTGATGTATTGATATGAGTTGAGCTAGAATACTATGGATAGCAAACGGGCACTTTTGCCATCCATTTGTTTTCGATGATGGAGCTTCCAAATCGACGATCGGTACCGTTGAACATGATCTAGAGCATTTAAAGTATCTAGAAATCAAATTTTATACTTTTTCGATATTATTTTCTTGTCCATCAAGCGGACACAAAAATGAATGGTTGAAAATAAATATCCTTTAAAAAGTGATGATAGAAGTTTTGTAATCAAGATCAAGAGTATAGATCTTGTTTTAAATAGTTTAAAGAATTTTCTAACAAAAAATTAATTGATTTGGATATCTTTACACCGTTAAACAAGAAAACGTCTCATATCGACCATTAAAATTAAAAAATTTGAAACCCTTTGATCATTAGGCCAATGATGTCGAAAACGCATGAAATTTGATTTCTAGATACTTTAAATGCTCTCGATCATGTTCAACGGTGCCGATCATCGATTTGGAAGCTCAATTATCGAAAATAAATTTGTGGCAAAAGTGCCCGTTTGCTTGGATTTAGGGCTTTGTTATTACAACTTAAGTTAATATATAAGTGTTCAAAAAGCAGATTTTAGATTAAATGGGTCTGCGTAAATATTTTTAAAAAAGTAAAAAAAGAAAAAGAAAAAAAAAAGGCATGAGGTAGCCAAACACAATAGTGGCTTATATAAAAGCAATTTTCTATTAGAAAAGGTAAGTAAATTAATTGACAATGGAGCTTGAAATTTGGCAAAATACATATAAAAATAATTTGATTCTTTTGTGGTGAAAATGGATAAAGGCCCTCTTAAGTATATTCCATTCTCAAGTAGCACCCTCAACTTTATATCTTATTAACACCCTCTTAACTTTTGATTTTGTTGGAAATAACAATAAAAGAACAAGAAATTTTAGGGCTATTTCAGAATGAGAAATAGTTGAGGGGGTCTCCTTAGATACATTTTTACCCATCTTTTTTTTTTCCCTCTTTCTCTCCAAACACTTTCTATACACCATAAATATTAAAATCTAACCCTTAATTAGTAAAGGGTATAGTTGGATTTTATATAAAGTAACCTGCTGAATAGGTAACCAATTTGGATTAGTTAATATGACAATATTGGAAAAGAATTAGTAGTATATACCAAATTCATTGGTGTCCTATAAATTTTAAATTTTGTATTTAATTTTGTTACTTACCATATTAGATCATGCATACTTTGTTAAGTATCCAACTCAAAAAAATATTGAATTTAAATTTAATTTTAGAATTTGGTATTATAATGTAAAATTTTAATTTTGAAATTTAAATTAAACTTTTAAGATTTGAATCTAAATTATACTTTTAATCTTAAAACCAAATTTTAATTTCTGATTTAGATTGAAATTTTTATATTTTAAAAATTGAATTTGATTCATAATTAAGATTATTATGTTGTTTCCAAATTAAATTTACAGTTTGGATGTAATTTAAATTCCAATTATTGTTGTACGTATTTGAGAAGTTTATAGTACCATTAGTTGGATAAAATCGGTCTTGTGAACCAAAATATTTTGTAAAGACCAAAATATCCTCTAGATATGTACCTGGTGAATGGTACCTATGCCTCAATAATAGGTCACCTCTAGAGTCGTTTTATATCTCAACCACTTATTTAGAAAAAGAAATGGTCAAGATTTATATGGTGTATTGAAATATTACTCTAGATGATATGATGCTTCAAGAATATTAAATGTAATAAATTACTTAAAAGATATTTAAACATACATGATGAAGACAACTTCCGATGTACGATATTGGCGCGGCTCAATCGAACCGTCAGACTGGTTGTTTTCCAGCAAGATGGTGGGATTGAACCATGCCAATGCCGCAATGCAAAGAGAGAGAGAGAGAGAGCGAGAGTAGTAGCACTGCTTTACCCGGGATAAAACTTTAGTGGGGAGCCCCCCAACGACACCTCATTGGTAAGTATCTGATCTGCTGTTACGTGCTAGTTCTGCCTCTATCCAATGGTTCGTTGCGTGTTTTTTAATGCTAAAATCTATTTTTTTTAACCCTTAGAGAGAAGAATTATAACTCTCGGATAGGTATAAAAGTGATATGTAGTGATGGATCAGGGCTTTTTAACGAGGCGTTGTTGTTGAGCTTCCCATTGAAGGCTTTTCCCTTTACCCGCCCCTGAAAATAGATGGAAGTAGAATCTCGATGGAAGAAATTATTTTCTTTGGACAGTGTACATTACTCCGTCATTTTTGTAAATCTTTTGATTTTAACTCTCAGCTGCTCTCGGAAATGAGCATAACATTTCTCCTAAAGTGTGGTGTGGTTTGTGATGTTTGGCAGTGCAC
The DNA here is from genome assembly GCA_016920855.1 of Puya raimondii. Classification (NCBI taxonomy): domain Eukaryota; kingdom Viridiplantae; phylum Streptophyta; class Magnoliopsida; order Poales; family Bromeliaceae; genus Puya; species Puya raimondii. Next base: position 140,873,722 of record JABWPP010000050.1, read on the forward strand.
CTACGAGGTTTTTATAAAAGTTGAGGGCCTATACATGGCAGACAAGCGTCAAGCGTATGGATGGACGATATTACCGATGTATTTGGTTGTTTCTAGTCCCATGTTAGACTGACTGCAAAAGCCCTTTAATGAATGAAATGACCAAAATACCCTTTTATTAAAAATTATCATATTTAGAAGAGAATTGTTCAAAATCTAAGTACTAGATTTAACAACAAAATATTATGCCATCATTAATATTACGAAGCTAAATGAGTTGTTTCTCCTTTAACAATAGTGTTACTTAATTTTTCTTTTTTTGACTTTTTACTTAAGTCCAGTAAATTAGTTGAATCTCCATTTGTAAAATACAAAAATAATAAGGCAAGGAAAAAAAAATGTAAAAATAACAAAAATTAAAACTTTAGAAATAGAAATACTAATAAATATTCATTTGTTAGAGGATTATTATGTAATTTCATAAATCAATTTTGTCATTATTCTCAACTACTTAAATATGCGGAGGAATAAAGCTGCAAAGACACGTAAGCACTGAAGAAAGAGAACCACACAACTAACCATGCACCAAAGGAAGTTCAGAAAGTTGCTAACAAATGTTAAAAAATATGGATCTTACTAGAGCTATAGTATTTTTTTTGACATGGCCATTTAAACTTTTAATTTTTTTATTTTAGTACCAAACCTTATAATATAAATGATCTATGTGTGTTCTTACTAGACTTCAATTGTATTTTTTAACATTTTTTAGGTATATTGGCTATAGAAATACTAATAAATATTTTTTCGGTACAAAAAATAATATTATAATATAGTTTAATAATCTATTTTGTTATTGTTCACAACTATTTGAACACGCAGTGTACAATTAAAGCTATAAATTAAATTCATATAAACACTGAAGAAAGGGAATTATGTAGCCAACAATTGATGAAAAATGGCTAAATTACTGAAAACACTCCTGTAAATATTCGCTTTTTCACTTTCCCACCCGACTTTTAAAAACCTACATTTTACCTCCTTAAAATTTCAAAAATATATTCAGAGGAGTACGGCGTTAATGAAGATGGCAAAATAACCAAATTGCCCTAACTTCTTCCATAAGAAAAAAATAATTTTTTAATATATTTCTGTCATTTTTAAGGGCATTTTCGATATAAATTATTAGAAATGGACGGAATAGTGATAGAACCCTGACGGAGGGGGGCTAAATGCAACAACTTGAAATGTTAAGGGTGTAAAATGTAGGTTTCTGAAAGTTAGAGAGGAAAAGTGAAAAACATGCATGTATAAGGGGGTTTTCTGTAATTTAGCCGAATTTTATAAGTTGCTAATAACAAATGTAAAAAAGCTTGGATTAATTCTACTAGAACTATAGTACATTTTGAGACGAAAATTTGAACTTCTAAATTTTTGAATTTTATCGCCTAACATATAATAAATTTGATTTAAGAATATTCCTCTCAAATTTCAACAGCATTTTTTTAACTATTTTGTGGCATATTTGTGCAATCTAAATATTCTATTATTTGATTCAATGTTCTATACTTGTTTTGGCATAAATCATTAAATTCTGACCGAAGAAACATAAGATTATGTTATGAAATAAAAACCTTTAAAGTTCATTCATCAATTTAAAAATGCATTATGATTTAGTTAAGGTTTATACATATTCTTTCCAAAATTTAAGATAAATATACTGTGAATGAAAAGGTTAGTGGCAAGATTAGATATGATGTTATTAATAGGTTCTTCTTTTGGTGAATGCATTATAAGTACTCGTATTATATCTAACTTTGGGACACTGACCGTATCTAGCGCAGTTGGCAAATATTTTGATAGTTGGTACTCGAGATTCTAAGTTTGTAGCTTATTTGCTTCACATTTTTAGCTCAGATCATTTCTAAAAAAATAAACAAAGAGGATAGTTTGCTACCTCTCTCTCTCTCTCTCTCTCTAAAGAAAAGGACAAAACGCATTTTACCCGCTTCAATATATTACGTATTGTATTTAACTCCTTGAATAAAAAAAATATATACTTAACCTCTCTAAAAACTTATGTCATTGGTACTTAACCTCTTAAATTAAAAAAATATGCACTTCATCTCCTTAAAGAGAAAAAAGGGCAAAAATGGAGCCATATTTGGTCATTGCACTATTTTTTTAAGGCTAAAATACAGAAAATCTCCCTCTAAATATCTATTTTTTATTTTTCACTATATAGATAAAGATCAATAACTTTGATTTTAAATTGAAGGATCTAATCATATATTTTTAGGAGGTCATTTAATTTTAACTGTTCATTAAGTGTTTGCTTGATGGACTTTATTATAATTTTAAAAAAATACAAAATTTATTTTCTAGAAGTTGCAAATACTCTAGATGTGTGAATCGTTGATTTAGAAGCTTTATTATTGAAAACAACTTATGAGCACAAATAACTCTATAGAAGAGTATAGTAGCCTTATGTTTGTGTGCTCTCAGGAGTCTTCATGCTCCTGAGCCGTTTTCGATGATGGGACTCCTGAATCGACGATCGACTTCGTTAGACTTGATCTAACATATTTAAAATATGTAGAAAATAAATTTTGCGATTTTTCAATATCATTTACATAACAATCTAAAGGGTTCAAAATCAACAACTTTTAATGGTTGATACCTACCGTTTCAAGTTTAACGGTATAGAAGTATTCAAATCATATGAAATTTTGATAGAAAAGTCTTTATACTATCTACATCAAGTTCAATATCTCTGATTGAAAATTTTAGTACTATATCACTAATTTTTATGAGATTTTTATTCTCAGCCGTTGATTTTGAACCTTTTTTATCACTAAGTAAACGATAATCGAAAAATCACAAAATTTATTTTCTAGATACTTCAAATATGCTAGATCAAGTCTAACGGAGCCGATCGCCGATTCGGGAGTTCCATCATCGAAAACGGCTTAGGAGCTCGGAGGGCTCCGTGCTCCTGAGAGCACAGCAGCCCTGCTCTCTCTCTCTCTCTCTCTCTCTCTCTCTCTCTCTCTCTCTCTCTCTCTCTCTCTCTCTCTCTCTCTCTCTATATATATATATATATATAACTAGGCTAGAATACTATTAATAGCACCAAGTCATTGGTGCTATTAGGTTTTCGGCCCTTGGATGAAGCGATGTGCGGTTAGGACGATAGTGGTCCCCTAGGGTTGAATGGATGATTGGTTGAATAGTATGATCTAGCGAGTAAAAATGGTCAAAGGGGTAGATCTAACAGCGAAAAACTTGGTAGCACCAACTGCTTGTTGCTATCGATAGCATTATAACCGAACTCTCTCTCTATATATATAATGTAAAATCAATTCGGGTTCAGATCGGGTACAGACAAAATCCATACTCGAATTCAAATCCATCTGGCTTTCGTTTATTATTTTCGTATCTGAAACTATATCCATTTAACATTAGATAATTCCGTTCAGTTTAGATTCGGGTTCAGATAAAATTTTGGATATCCGTATTTGTTGACATCCCTAGTCTCCATACATTTCATAACCCAAAAATTACTCTATCATATTTTGCTGTTCGCGCCAAGCTGGACTCGGCCCGAAGTTTTAGTCGGGCCAAAATCAAGCCCATTATCGGCCCGACTCGATTCGATCAATTACTTTAAAAGAACGAAAACACTACTATATATATTCTCCCATTCTTACCAATTGATCTAGCAAATGGATGTAATTATACCTTAAACAAAGCTAATAAAGAGCATTAAGGGCCTTGGAACTAAATTACTTAGTTTTAAAAAGTATTTAGTCAACTTTTAGCATGTTAACTTTTTTTTTTCTTTGCTAAAATATAGAAATTTTTTCTATAAATACTTATTTTTTCCACTTTTTTTTTTCGATGACTTTCGAAATCTTGCATTTTGCCCCCTTTAAATTTCATAAATATTTTCAGGGGTTTACAACATTAACGAAGAGGGCAAAATGACCAAATTATCGTTACTTATTTTATAAGAAAAAAATAATTTTTTAATATATTTCTGTTATTTTTAATGGTATTTTCTGTATAATAAGAAATGGACAGAAGATTGACGGAACCTTATCGGCGAGGGGCTAAATGTATGAACTTGAAATTTTAAGGGAGTAAAATATAAGTTTTTGAAAGTCAGGAAGGAAAAGTAAAAAAAACAAGTATTTGTAGAAGAATTTTTTATATTTTACCCATTTTATTTATAATGAAATCTATGTCCCAACCAACCTTCCTAATTATGAAATTCAGAAAAATATATATGCACGCAAATAAATCTATGTCCCAACTCCCAACCTACCTTCCTAGTTAAGATATTCAATATATATATATATATATATATATATATAGAGCTAGTCTCCTATACTATCTATAGTACCGGGGCTCCGGTACTATAGTCGCTTTTTCGATCTTAGGGTGTTCAAATCAACGATCCACACCGTTGAAACTGATCTAGGATATCTGAAGTTCTTAGGAATAAAATTTTATAATTTTTCGACGTAGTTTACTTTATGATCAAACCGTTTCAAAATTGTCAAATTTCGATGGTTATTATGGCGAGTTTGTAGTTTAACGGTGGAGAAGAATCTAAATTTATTCAAATTTTGATAGAAAATACTTTAAACTATATAGATGAAGGTCAACATCCTTGATCTTGAATTCGAAACTCCTATACTCAAATTTTAAGAATTATTCAATTTCCACCGTTCATTTTGATATGATTTATTTACTAAGTAAACGATATCGAAAAAAACTAAAATTTTATTCCTAAGAACTTCACATACCCTAGATCAGTTTCAAGGGTGTGGATCGTTGATTTGAACACCCTAAGATCGAAAAAGCAACTATAGTACCGGAGCCCCGGTACTATAGATAGTATAGTAGCCTAATTCTATATATATATATATATCGATAATACCAAACTCTTGGTACTATCGAGTTTTCTACCGTTAGATCTACTCTTTGATTATTTTCACCCGTTAGATTATACTATTCAACCAACCACCCACTCAACCTTAGAGGTCCACTATCATTCTAACCGCAGATTTTTTCATCCAACGGTCAGAAACTCAATAGCACCAAGCGCTTGGTACTATCGATAGTATAGTAGCATAATTATATATATAATATATAAGTGCTTCAAATCATTGCTATTTGACTCTGGACTTGTTCTGAAAACGTCGAGGTATTTCGAATTGTTTGTTGACGTGAACAAAGTAAGGGAAAACCTCTCAAATGATTTTAGTATTGGACCTTGGACATATAATAGTTCCATCGGTTCGAGGACGCTAGGTGACCTTGCTTTTTCAGGATAAGAGGGGTAGAGAAAATGCCTCGAGCCGATGTCCAAGTGTATGTATGTATGTATATATATATGGAAGCAAATAAATCTATGTTCCAACCTACCTTCTTAATTAAGAAATTCAAAATATATGTAAGCACATATATTCTAAGAATTTCAAAATATTTTTTGACGCTTACCATGTTTGGATGTCCGAGCAAGTTATCAATGATAATTAAAGCGCTATGAATTTTTTTTTTCCCTCTCTTTTGTGCGAGTTATGTAGATAGGATAATGTACTTCACTTAAAAAGTAATATATTATATTCCGACAACACAACTCGAATGAATATACCATGTCTTTTTAAAGTTAACTTATTTTATTAAATCTTGTCTGTCAAATACTACATACTTATTGAGTAAATATATGAAATATACTGAGTCACATATCATGCATCTAAACAGGCCCATAATATCAATCAGCAAAATGAGCATGCATATATACATATATATGTATATACATATGTACATACATATATGTACATATATGTACATATATATATGTATATATATGTACATATATATAAAGTCCAGCTATGGTGCTTTTAAAAGTACCAAGCACTTGGTGCTTGTAGGTTCTTAGCCGTTAGATCTGTACTGTTGATCATTTACACCCGTTAGATTATACTATTCAACCAACCACCCACTCAACCCTAGGGGGCCCACATCATCCTAACCACACATTCCTTAATCCAAAGGCTGAAAATCTACAAGCACCAATGTCTTGGTACTTTTAAAAGCATAGGAGCTCAATTCTATATATATATACATACATATATATATATGTATGTATATATATACATACATTTACATACATATGTATATGTATGTATATATATACATACATATACATATGTATGTATATATATACATATAGAGTTCGGCTACTACACCATTGATAGTACCAAGCGTTTGGTGCTATCGAATTTTTCGTCGTTAGATCAATCCCTTTGACCATTTTCACCAATTAGATCATACTATTCAACAAACCACCCACTCAACTCTAGAAAATCATTATCATCCTAACCGCATATTTCTTCATCTAAGGACCGAAACATAATATCACCAATGACTTGGTGCTATTAATAGTATAGTAGCATAATTCCATATATATACATATATATACACACACATACGAACTAGGCTAGGATACTATTAATAGCACCAAGTCATTGCTGCTATTTAGGTGAAGCGATGTGCGGTACTTAGGGATATATATATATATATATATATATATATACACAAGCACACACACGAACTAAGCTAGAATACTATTAATCGCACCAAGTCATTGGTGCTACTTGGATGAAGCGATGTGTGGTTAGAATGATAGTGGTCCTCTAGGGTTGAATGAGTGGTTGATTGAATAGTATAATTTAACAGATGGCAATGGTCAGAGGGATAGATCTAACGGCGGAAATTTGGTAGCACCAAATGCTTGATGCTATCGATAGCATTGTAGCCGAACTCTCTCTCTCTCTCTCTCTCTCTCTCTCTCTCTCTCTCTCTCTCTCTCTCTCTATATATATATATATATATATATATATATATATGTATAAGTAGTTTAATTTAATTCTCTGTATTCGTTGTCCCAACATCTTACATATCATCCAAGTTGATATTTTTCTTTATAACCTTTTTATTTATATGTTTCCCTTTTGCCTACATGCCAAATATAATACTTTTCTCTTGAGCTCTCTTTTCAACATAAAATGTTTTTTTATTTTTAAAGAGCCGTACATTAACTTGCCAAGACCTCTCAATCATCAAAAAGATGCGTTACATAATAATTTAAACTTAGACATTGTATTTATAATAAGGAAAAAAAATGTACTATGCTTGATAAGTTAGTTGTGTGTTTTTTTTGTTTCTCTTTATCCTTTAACATATCCAACTACTATTATATTATATAATATATATATTGTGTTACGTATTTAAGGTGCTATATATTTTGGATCTCGAATAAACAATTAAGTTATAAATAGAGGGAATGAATAGACGTATTGCATTTTCCAATACCAATATTCTTTATGTTCTATAAGACATATTAATAAATCATAAATATTTTTTTTTATTAGAAAACAATTATTGGTAATGAGAGTATATTAGACTAAGTCGTACCCTATAAATTAATGTGGAATCAAGAGTTAATTACAAGTAAATGCAACTTACCAAACCAATTAAACAAAGGAAAAAAAAAAGGAGGGGAAAAAAGGAAAAAGATTATGCATTGTGTACAATCATATGAAGCAAAAGCAAAAATAATTGTGTATCTCATCTAGTTAATGAACGTGTTAATTTTAACAAATCCCCAATTCGATTTAGGAGAATAAAACAATAAATTTAGAAATGCGTCCGTGATTAAAAATAGGTAAAATGTACAGAATTTATCTGAAATATGAATAATTTTAATTTGGCTATTCAGCCTTTCAAATTTTTGGTTTACTATCTAATCTTTCAATTTGTTTGATTTGAATTAGTGAAAGACATATTGACTTCAAAATTTAAATGCATCGTTTATCTTTACAGGTTTAGTTAGTATACTTCATATGATTTTTGCAACTATTAATTCATTAAAATAAGTAATTAGCTTAAATTTTTAAGTCAAAATACTGTTGATTGACTCAAATCAAACAAATTGAAGGGTTGGATAGTAAAATCAAAATTTGAAAAGTTGGATAGCCGATTCAAAATGGTCAATAGTTCATATAAGTTCTCTATATTTTTACCTAAAAAATATAATTGACGGGTCTATTTTAAAATATGTAGTTTATTTTAAAACATGTAGATTATTCTTTGTAAGATTTTAAATTGTAGGGACTATCATTATTAATCCTAATAATTAATTATTTTGTTTTGTAGAAAAAGGAAAAACAAAAAGTCCTATTTCTTTCCCTTATTAGTTAAATTAATCCTCTTCTAAGTAGAATCTCATAGTCATTGAGAGTTAGTTAGATAGCATGATGAAATGTTAAGAAAAGCTATAATTAAGTTTATAGATTCTAATGATGAATAACTCAGATCCATAAATGATTAGTTTATATATATATATATATATACACACACACCCAAACGTTTGATCAACATTCATAATAGGGTTAATTGCATACAACTCCTTATAAATATATCGAATAGCAGATATATCCTATAAAGTTTCACTTTTTCATCTTTATCCCTGCAAAAGTCCTAACATATTCAAATATACCCATGCTGTTAGGATCCGTTAGAAAGATGTAGTTAACCATAGGTAAAATAGTTAACCCTGGTTAGTGAATGAGGTAAATTGACATTTTTATCTCTTATATTATTTGTGATGGTAGAAAGGAAGAAGATGACCGTCGAAAATTTTTGAGAGGACATTTCTGTATAATTTTAATAGGTGGGGCTTTTGGAGAGATATATTTGTGATGATAAAAATATCATTTCATTTATCTTCTAATAAATGAGAGGGACAAATATGAGTATCACTGATCTTTTGCAGGAATAAATATGAAAAGTTGAACTTTATAAGGATATATTTGCTCTTCGATATGTTTACAGGGAGCTGTATGAAATTAACCCTTGATAATAATAATTAACAGGGCCGATTTTATTAGAGTCAAATGATGACTATGTAGTTTTTACCCCTTAAAAAAATATATATATATCTGTTTAACTTAACTAGGTTATATATAGTTGTACAGTGACAAGGAAAAAATAATTGTTAATGTTATTATCAACCTATGCAAGAATCGTTATTGACAGAGCATATTTCGGTTAAGATCTAAGTGCAAAAATGATTAGAAATAAGATCTCTTATGTTATATGTACCAAGAAGCTATAGATCACAGAAAATTTCAATTCAAGGTATTGAATGGGGAAGGGTGAGATTAAGTGTTTGAATAAAATTCAAGTACAAATATATATACTTGAATTAAATAAGAAAAAATTAAATTAAAATTAAGGATCTGTCAACGTTGGGACTTATTATTAATTCATGCTGCTGCGATATTACACGTACGAAATAACCAAATAGTACATGCTTAAAAGCTTTAACTACGAGCGAAAATTTCTCTATTTTCACATCATACGTACGTTTAAAATGCTTAATTGGATTGAATAACACTTGTACCAAATCATCATGATTTAGAAATCTATAGTGTCAAATGATGTGGCATCCTAATAGTTCCATATTGAATAATGTGGGAGAGTGATGGATTTATAAGTGACGGACACACTAGTAATAATAACTGAGATTAAGCATTTGACCGGTAGTTTGAACTCAACGAGTTATTATTGCTAGCGCGTCGGTCTCACATCGCCTGATGAATCTGAAACTATGTGTATGATTGGGCCGGACTGACGAGAACGTCAGAACCTAAACGAGGGGAACATGTGACATCCCAATAATCACAAATTGGATAATATGGGATAGTGTGATGGATTTATAAGTGACGGACATACTGGTAATAATAATTGGGCTGGTGGTTTGAACTCAACGAGTTATTATTGCTAGCGGGTTAAGTCGTTACAAATGAAGTCATTTTCGGATCAATTGTAAAATTCATTGACTTAATTCAAAGACTTGGACTAATAAAATGAGGACAAGTGCAGGAGTTTAAAAGTCCAACCTCTTTATTTTGGTGTCGACTTAATGTCTAGCGTTGGTAGGAAAGATGACTTAAACTATCTTGACTTTCACCACATATACGTACATAGAGTCCGGCTATGTTACTTTCAAAACATCAAGCATTTAGTGCTTGCCAATTTTTTTTATCGTTATATATATTTTTTGACCAATTATATATACACCTTAGAATATGCTATTTCGCTAACCATCCACTCAGCCCTAGAGAATCTCTATTATCTTAACCATACAAATCATCATTCAAAAGCCGAAAACCTACTAGCAATAATGACTTGGTGCTTTTAAAAGCATTGGAGCTCAATTCTATATTTTAGCCGTTAGATCTACTTCTTTAATTATTTCTATTTTTGGATCAATACTATTCTACCAACTAACACTAAATTCGGAGGACCACTGCTAAATCCTGTGGCTACTATCATCCGAATCCTAGAATTTTTCATTCAAAGATTATAAACTTAGTAGTAAAAGAGTCCAAATACTATTAATAGTATTTCAGCCTAATATATATATATATATATATATATATATATATATATATATATATATATATATATATATATATATATATATATATATATATATATATATATATATATATATATATATATATATATAGAGAGAGAGAGAGAGAGAGAGAGAGAGAGAATTAGGCTAGAATACTATTAATAGCACCAAGTCATCGGTGCTATTAGATTTTCGGCCTTTGGATGAAGGGATGTGCGGTTAGGGTGATAGTAGTCCCCTAGAGTTTAGTGGGTGGTTGGTGGAATAATATGATCTAAGGAGTGGGAATAGTCAAAGGGGTAGATCTAACGGCGAAAAATTTGGTAGCACCAAGTGCTTGGTGTTATTGATAGCATTGTAGCCGGACTATCTCTCTCTTTATATATATATATATATATATATATATATATATATATATATATATATATATATATATATATATATATATATATATATATATATATATATATATATATATATATTGTTAAAGAAATTTTGCTGTATCCATGCACAGCAACATGCATATAAAATTATAGCAGAAAATAATCTACAAAATTTATCTGAACTATGGACTATTTTGAATCGACTATTTGAGCTTTCAAAATTTTGATTGTACTACCAAATCTTTTAATTTATTTGATTTGAGTTAGTCAACTGCACTTTGACTTCAAATTTTGAATGCATTGTTTATCATCACAGGTTTAGTTAGTATATTTCATACGATTCTCCTAACTATAAATTCATTAAAATAAAAAATTAGCTTAAATTTTAAAATCATTGACCGATTTAAATCAAACAAAAATTGAAAGATTATATAGTAAAATCAAATTTTTGAAAGGACAGGCAATAGATTCAAGGTGGTTTATAGTTCACGAAGGTTTTATTCATTTTTACCATTATAATATCTGTGCGATTTAAGGAACTATCGTGAAGCGCATACGAATAAGAGTTGAATGGTGTAAATTCTACATCGTTTTAGTCAATGAAAAACTTTTTAAATTCTTTGTGTGCGTACAATTCAGGAGGTATACATAGCATGGGTGAAAATTTACGGGGATAATATTTCACCCCCTTTAACCCTATAACCGGCCTAAAATGATTAAATCCAGTTATTATTACTAGTATCCATGATCTCTTATATATTCAATCACAACTCTATTCCTATCCGATGTGGGACTATTGGATGTCACAATTGAATAATAATATACGTACACTAATATGCAAATTTAAATATAAACTAGTATTAGCAACGATGCAACAAAAGTTTTACATTTATGTTCAAAATTTTATATATTTATATTTGATTGAATAAAATTTAAGATTTAATAAATATAAGTGCAATTTTTATATGCAACTCATAATAAAATAAATGAAGAGCACAAAAAAAAATATCTTATTTCCCCGTAAATATATATTATTTTTCGACAAAAAGTAATTAAACTCTTTCTTATGTCCCCACAAATAGCAATTAAGTTGATCCCTCTTTATCTCTCCACACATATTAGCAATTAAATAATTTTAAATATTTTTTAAACATATATATATGAAAACATGAAATAATAATATTGAAACAGGAAAATAAAATATTGGGATACCGGGTTCATGGATCATGAGAATGAGATATTGAGAATTAATATAATAATTAAATTTATTAATATAAAACATAATATTATAAAAAAAATTTGGATATCCATATCCATATTCATATCCATTTTTTTTCAAATATTTGGATAATTTTCACTCTCTAAATTATTCATATTCGACTAAATCCGAATAATATCAGATATGGATGCAATTTTTTTTAAAATAATATCCTAACTATTTTCACACTTACCTACCTATATGAAGTGACTTCTAAACCTACAGCTTAAGGGTCAATTAGAAATAATAATAATTATTATTATATAAAATAAAAAATAAAAAATCCCAAAGTACAATATTAGGTACGGATTAAACACTACTACAATAGTGTAAGAGATTTTCTCTTTCCCTTTTTTTTTTGTTTTTTTTTGGTGTGTTTGTGTGTGTGTTTGTGTTTTACTTGATCTGTGCTGAATTTTTGGGATAAGCAAGTTGAAACATCCATTATTATCCATTAGAAAAAATGATCTTAAAATGTCAACCCCATTATTCTCTATTAATGTCCACATTAAATAATTAAAAAAACTAGTAATGGTGAGAGCATATGAATGTGTATGAATATTTGACTTTTATTTTATTTATCGCACATAATTAAATATCGATCGCAATCGAATAGTTACTAATGGATGGTAGTTAGCAAGTAGATTAAAGTTGAGAAGCAAATTAAAAAGAAAATGAATGTTTAGTTGCTTTCTCAATCTCTACCTACCATGCACATTTTGTAAAAGTTTTTTTTTTTTCCCTTTTTCCTTTTTTATATTTTATTTTAGTTTAATCTCAAACCCTTCTTTTTGATTTCTTTGTATATGTAATGATTGCTTCATGATGTAAATGACCAATTAATCTTCTATAATTTAACTTAATATAGTTTGTGTAAATTATTATTTTTTTATGTTCTTTTTTTTATAATTTTTTGTGAGAGATGTCCAATTTAACTAATTAGGATGGTTATGCCAACTAACCTACATGACTTTTCATGTTCACAAAAAGTTAATTCTCATTAATTATTTCACTTAAGGTTTAAGAAAAGCTCCATGTATATATGTTAACACTAGAAAAATACTCATTAAGACACTTTTTGGATAACGGAAAAGCATTCCCAAGCATCCTCACAATATAGCAAATAAATACCGACACTTCAAAAAGTATTGTTATTATTTCGGTGGAAAAAAGTTTTTCGTGGAAATTTTTTTTTACGGTTTTTAGCATTTGGTTTGTAGGAAAAGAAAACTAGTTTTCGGTTATAGTTGTTTGGTTGAATGGTTGAAAGAAAAAAGTAAATAAATTTTTTTTTTTTATGTATTCTATATATTATTTATTTATAATAATTATTAGGCTATATATATTATTATTATAACTTATATTTATAAATTAAATATATCAAAATTATATAATATGATAAATTGATAAGTTTTAATATAATATATGTAATAATATGCATATAATACTATATAAAAATATATAATTTTTATTTAATATATTTACTATATATATTATAATTATAATTTATATTTATAAATTAAATACATTTAAAATTATATTATATAATAAACATATAATAGAATATATACTAGTTATATATTTAAGAATATTAATAAATTTATAAATAAAATAATATTCTTATATAAAAATAAAATTATATATGTATAATGAGAGGGAGGTCCACCGTGGACCTCCCTCTCACGCGGTCCACGAGGCAACTTCAGCTCGTGGACCGCGTAAGAGTATGATGGTGCTTTTCGTTTTCCGTCGCTCTCACGCGGAAAACGAAAAGTGGACTTTTTCGAAGATATGTAAAAGTTGTTTTCGCCGAAATTTTTTTTACGCCCAACCAAACAAGCCGCAAAATATTTTCAGACTAAAAATAAATTTTCACTTCACATTTACATCAAACCAAACACATTCTAAACCATCTGTTATATCAAACTAATTTATTGAATAATAAATTTCATTACTTTTTTAAATTTTTCAATGCTTGAAAACGTTAGGATTTCAAAAAAAATTCTGATACTTTAAAGTGTCGAAATAGATTTTATTGACACTTAGAATAAGCGTCGGTATATACATGACGATTCTTTATTTACCTACGCTTTCAAGTGCGACGGTAAATTATTTTGAAATACTTTTAATTATCGTTAAATACTGAAAAAGAACGTTCTTAAATGTTAGTTTTCTTGTAGAAGTTACAACTTCAATATACTTAAACAAAACCATATATAACTACTATTAAATGATTTGTCATTAGAAAAAAAATTTAAAAAGAGGGAAAAAGCATTCCTTCGTATCATTTTATAGTTTTTGGTTTAATTTTTTTACTAAACCTATACGCCAGTAAAGGCCTAAACAATAGGTGTTTTTAAAAGCATAAAAGTCGATGATATTTGAATTGATTTATATCTAACGCGCTCTCTCACGACTGGGCTAGAGAAATTTTGATAAGTTCATGACATTGACTCGAGTTAAATGAGTAAAAGTTAGAGGAGATTAAGAGCATATATGGAAAGGCATGAACTCGAAGACTTTTACTTTCATACCATGAAATAACCTTTAGTTTAGTTTGTCTCTAAATGCTTAAGCTGTTAAATTAAAGAAAGGACGTATTATTTCCATTAGCAAAAAAAAAAAAATTAGAGATAAGAATCTTAAGCTTAAACTTTTCGGTTGGTCGGAATTTGTATGAAAAAAAAATATGAGTCGTGCTTACGAATATTACTCCTCCCATATTGGAAAGAAATAAGATACATATAAAACAAACAGTGCCGATCGTCGATTTAAAAACTCTATCATAAAAAACAAATCGGTACATAGCAACAGAACCCATTTGCTACTGATAGTATTCTAGCTCAAATATATATATATATATATATAGAGTTCGGCTGCTATACTATCGGTAGCACGGAGGCCTCCGTGCTACCAAGTTGTTTTCGATGATGCGGCTTCCAAATCGACGATCGGCTCAGTTAGACTTGATCTACACTATGAAAAGTATTTGGAAACTAAATTTCATAGTTTTTCGATATCATTTACCTATCAAACGACTAGTCTAAAATTGAACGGCTGAAAATAAAAAATCACATAAAAAATAATGATAATAAACTTGAATTTAAGATCAGATGTGCTGATCTTACTCTAAATAGTGAAAAAAAATTTCTATAAAAATTTCATCGGATTTGGATTGTTCTACACCGTTAAACTCACAAACACATTATATCGGCCATTAAAATTGTCAATTTTGAGACCTTTTAATCGCTAGTCAAATAATGTCGAAAAAATATGAAATTTAGTCTCCAAATACTTTTAATATGAAATATATATATAGAACTAGACTAAAATGCTTTTAATAACACAAAGCCATATTAGTGCTTTTCCTTGGTGCTATTAAAATCACCCCATTCAGATTATATATGGTGGCTTCCGTGCTATCAAGTCATTTTTTATGCTGTGACTTTCGAATCAATGGTCGACTCCATTAGATTTGATCTAAAATAATTGAAGTATACATCTAGAAAATAAATTTCGTGATTTTCGATATCATTCACTTAGTGATCGAGGAAGGCCCAAAAATTTTATAATTTAATTAGATAGTAATTGAAAAAGAGACAAAAGTTTAGATAATTGTGACACGTTTTTCCTTCTAAAAATCTAATATGCATGATAATGAACGGATTGGGCATGCTCCACATAAATTAAAGCTGTGTGAACAAAAGAAAGTAAATGAGAAAGGCTATGAATTAATGGTGGAAAGACTCTTCAAGGAAATAAAAAGGTCAGCGAATAGTGAAAGGGAAAAAAATAATCTCCACTTATTTATATTCTACAATTTTTTACTTTTCAAAGTCTCTAAACTTTGACTTCAATTTGTAGCCAAAAAAAAGATGAGCTTCTTGACAAGTACTTGTGTCTCTCATGAAAACTGCTCGAATAACATAGCTTTTTGACAACTTCGCAGTCGAATTTATGTTTCAGTAATGCTACGTCTACATCCAAAAGTGAATACAAATTTTACATATCGTCTATCAGATTCATATTTCACTTTTAAGTGCACATGTAGAGGCTTGAAAAAGTGTGGAAGAATTTTTTTCAAGAATTTTTTTTCCTGTTTATTTGGTTTCAAGAAAATTAGCTCCTTTTTTAGGATTTTTTTTTTGCAAATTTTATGAAAAACTAATATTCTTCTACTAGTTTCTCATTAAATTTAGGAAATTTTTTTTCAAAAAAGCTAATTTTCTTGACTATGGACGAACAACTGTAAAAGAGATTTTTCATAAAAAAATTTTGTACTTTTCGAGGAACCAAAGAGCCCATTTATTTAGCTGTTAATTAGAGTTAAATCACATGAAAATATTAGAGTGAAATGAACAAGTAATTTTGGTTGCACAGGACCCTAAACTGATCATGTTCATGTCCTCAATGCTGAATGTAATATTTAAGTTTTTAGAAATAAATAATTATTTTTATATCGCATCATAATAAGGAGATTCTGACTCTCATTAATTTTTATTTTATTTGTATTAAAATCTAACTTTATCAAAATATCTCGAGTCCAGAAAGCTATTAAATATCAGTTAATGTCAGCGTGATGCAGAAAAAATTAGCATGTCTGAAGTCGAATACAATTCTAAGAAAATTTGTCAAAAGGCTACTTTCACTGCTTAAACAGCAATCAAAGCATGCAATTTAGTTTCTAGATACTTTAAATGTTCTAGATCATGTTCAACGGTACCGATCGTCGATTTAAAAGCTCCATCATCGAAAACAAATGGGTGGCAAAAGTACCCGTTTGCTATAGTATTCTAGCTCAACTATATATATATATATATATATATATATATATATATATATATATATATATATATATTTATTTATTTATTTATGAGATTTTACCTATTAGATTTTGATTTAACGGTTGAAACTTTATATATAAATTGACTTTTTTAAATTAAGTTGGGCTATATATTTAGGTTGGGCTAAAAGTCAAATAATAAAATTTATATTTATATATATAATTATTTTATTTATATATAAATATAAATTATATATATAATATAAATATTAAATATATGTATTCGAGCTGTTATCGAGCCGAACACGAGTGAGCTGACCCCAGCTCGTGTTCGGCTCGTTTATTAAACGAGCTGAAAAATTCAGCTCGTGTTCGGCTCGTTTACTAAATGAGCGATTCGATCTTGAGCTCATTTCGAGCAGAACACGAGCTGGCTCGCGAATAGCGAGCTGGATTGCCACCCCTAGTTTGAACAAAAGAAATTAATAATAAAAAAGGTGAAGGCGTAGAAAATCATCCTCTCTCTCTCTCTCTCTCTATTTATATATAGGGTTAATTTCATACATGTCCCTGCAAACATAGTGAATTGCAAATATACATCTACAAAGTTCAACTTTCATATGTTGTCATGATGTTTTTAAATATGTCTCTATGATTTGTTACCGTTAAAGCACTGTTTATTTTTTAACAGCAGATAAGTGAAATGACCTGTTTGCCATCACAAATATGTCCATTCAAAAGCCACAACAGCTAATATAAGAGGGATAAAAATGTCAAGTTATCTCATTGACTAACCATGGTTAAGTATTTAACCTATGGTTAACTAAATTTTTCTAACGGATTCTAATGGTAGGGATATATTTAAAAATATTAGGATTTTTACCGGGACAACATATGAAAGTTGAACTTTGTAGGGATATATTTGTAATTCACTATATTTGTAGGGATCTGTATAAAATTAACCCTTATATATATATATATATATATATATATATATATATATATATATATATATATATATATATAGTCCGGCTGGAATACTATCGATAGCACCAAAGGCTTGGTGCTATCGAGTTTTCCACCGTTAGATTTAATCCTTTGATTATTCTTACCCGTTAGATTATACTACTCAACCAACCACCCACTCAACCCTAGGGGGCCCACTTCATCCTAACCGCACATTTCTCAATCCAAGAGCTAAAACACTAATAGCACCAAGCTCTTGGTACTATTGATAGTATTGCAGCCTAGTTATATATATATATATATATATATATATATATATAGAATGAGGCTACTATACTATCTATAGTACCGGGACTCCGGTACTATAGTTGCTTTTTCGATCTTAGGGTGTTCAAATCAACGATCCACACCGTTGAAACTGATCTAGGATATGTGAAGTTCTTAGGAATAAAATTTTAATTTTTTTCGATATCGTTTACTTAGTAAATAAATCATGTCAAAATGAACGGTGGAAATTGAATAATCCTTAAAATTTGAGTATAGTAGTTTCGAATTCAAGATCAAGGATGTTGACCTTCATCTATATAGTTTAAAGTATTTTCTATCAAAATTTGAATAAATTTAGATTCTTCTCCACCGTTAAACTACAAACTCGCCATAATAACCATTGAAATTTGACAATTTTGAAACGGTTTGATCACAAAGTAAACTACCTCGAAAAATTATAAAATTTTATTTCTAAGAACTTCAAATATCCTAGATCAGTTTCAACGGTGTGGATCGTTGATTTGAACACCCTAAGATCGAAAAAGCGACTATAGTACCGGAGCCCCGGTACTATAGATAGTATAGGAGACTAGCTATATATATATATATAGAGTTGAGCTAGAATACTTCTAAGAGTATCAAGGAGGTGGTGCTTGTGGGTTTATAGCCTTTGGATTGAGATTTGGAGGGTTGGGATGATGGTGGTAGGTGGTGGTAGGTGGTGGTAGGTGGTGGTAGGTGGAATAGTGTTTGATCTAAAGGCTATTAGTAATCAAAAAGTAGATCCAATGGCTAAAAATGTGGAAGCACCAAGGGGTTGGTGCTTCCAAAAGTATTCTAGCTCAACTCTATATATATATATATATATATATATATATTTAGAGTCGGGCTACTATGCTATCAATAGCACCAAGCACTTGGTGCTACCAAGTTTTCCACCGTTAGATCTACCACTTTGACTATTTTCACTCGTTAGATCATACAATTCAACCAACCACTCACTCAACCCTAGGAGGCCCACATCATCCTAACCGCACATCCCTTAATCCAAGGGCCAGAAACCTAATAGCACCAATGACTTGGTGCTATTAATAGTATAGTAGCCTAGTTATATATATATATATATATATATATATATATATATATATATATATATATATATATATATATATATATATATATATATATATATATATATATATATATAGAGTTGAGCTAGAATACTTCTAAGAGTATCAAGGAGGTGGTGCTTGTGGGTTTATAACCTTTGGATTGAGATTTGGAGGGTTGGGATGATGGAGGTAGGTGGAATAATGTTTGATCTAAAGGCTATTAGTAATAAAAAAATAGATCCAATGGTTAAAAATGTGGAAGCACCAAGGGGTTGGTGCTTCCAAAAGTATTCTAGCTCAACTCTATATATATATATATATATATATATATATATATATATATATATAAATTGGCAGGAATACTTTTGATAGCATGAGAATGGTGTTCACTATCAACTTTTTGACCATTAAATGCCTAGAATTTAGTGGGGATTAGCAATAGTAATAATCCAAGTGTAGAAAAGTTGATAATAAACACTATTTATATACTATCAATAATACTAGTGTAGGGACCCGTGCGATGCAACGGGTAGATAATAGAAGAAAAATTTTAAAATTTTATTGAAGTAAAAAATAATGGTGAAAATTAAAATTTTAAGATGTATATGGTACGGAACATAATAAAATAGAGTAGCAAGTAAATATATTTATTATCGAGAAAATATTGTCGCAAAAGATGTTGAAATAAAAGAGAATGCAAATATTATTATATAAGAATGAAGATAGAAGTGAATAGACAATCATGGGAGAATTTTTAATATTGTAGAGAAAACAGCGAGTAGAAAATACAAAATGACAATACAGTGTTCTCCCTTTTTTTTTTCTCCTCCAAAATATTTTTCCTGTACTACCTATTCGCCTCTCTTTCTCACTCACCTTTTCACTCATTGTTGCCTCTACATCTTCTCCTTCTCACTCATCTTTCGCCTCTCCATTTTCTTCAAACATTTCAATAACTTAACCACCTTCTCCTTCATTTAGATAATTTAAATTCCTCACAGAAAATGACGACGAAGAAAGATGGCATATTGTATTTCACTATTTAAAAATAAAAATTATATGCACACATTCTACTCTCTCTTGGCATTAGCTAAACCACGTATTTATAGACTCTTAGATACATTAAATTTGGCCACTAACCAACCACAATTACTCCTCCACTAACCCCACTAATACAAAGAAAATAACCTTCATCACATTAATTAAGAGGTGGGGGTTAGAAAGATAAAGATGTGGGGGTTAAGAAGATGAAATATTGGATAGAGGTGGGAGTGGGAAGAGGGAAGGCAAAGGTGAAGGAGGATCCGCCACGTGGCAAAAGATTAGAAAAAATAATGTATAGGTATAGATAGCAGGTGAACTCATATGGAATGTAGCTGGAATACTTTTGATAGATCTACTCTCTTCTCCCCCTCTCTCTCTCTCTATATATATATATATAGAGAGAGAGAGATAGAGGCAGAGAGAGTTGGACTAGAATACGATCGGTAGCAAACAGAGTTCATTGCTGATGATAGAGCCTCCGAATCGACGATCGGCACCATTGAACATAATCTATACTACTTGATACTAGAGTTGGACTAGAATACTATTTATAGCAAATAGGCTCCATTGTTACCGATTTATTTATGATGATGGAACCTCAAAATCGACGATCGGCACCGTTGAATATGATCTAAGTAAATATCAAATCTTTTCGACATCATTGACCTAGTGATCAAATGTTACACAATTTATAATGTTGATGGTGAGGCGTTTGCTCATTTAACGGTGTAAAGAAATCTAAATTAATTGAATTATGGTCAGAAAATTCTTATACTATTTAAAACAAGATCTATACTCTTGATCTCGATTACAGGAATTCTATCATCATTTTTTGAAATATATTTATTTTTAGCCGTCCTTTTTTGTATCTACCTGATGTACAAGAAAACAATAAGTGGTCTAAATAATATTCAACGGTGCTGATCGTCGATTCGGAATCTCCATCATTAGAAACAAATTGTTAGCAACAAAACCTCTTTGCTACCGATAGTATTCTAGCTCAACTCTCTCTCTCTCTCTCTCTCTCTATATATATATATATATATATATATAATTGAGCTTCTATACTTTTAAAAGTACCAAGTCATTGGTGCTTGTAGGTTTTCGGCCTTGGATTAAGTGATGTGCGGTTAGGATGATAATGGTCCCCTAGGGTTGAGTAGGTGGTTGGTTAAATAGTATGATCTGACGGGTAGGTGGTAAGAACTTAAATGTTACATCATTACTATATTGGGAATACATCACTATCGAGTCATCTAAATTAGATCGTAGAATTTTATTGCAACAATATCCAAAATTTTAACCTAAAAATTATAATAAATTAAAGTTTGAAGATCAACTACCATGTGTTTTATAGTTGAGGACCAAAAGTGCAATTTAGTCTGGTACAATTGATAATTATGAAAGTTTTTAAAGTTTAGATAATTATTGATAAAAAAATAAAAAGTTTGGATGAATTTAATTCATTTAATTTTAAAATAAATTGATGATCCTTAATCGTTAATTCACCCTCCTTCCTAAGTTGCCATTCGTTCCTGCAATTCTTAATTAAATAGAAACGACTATAAAAGTGTCAATATAAATTAAATATATTTCTCTAATTTAGAAAAACTATCATAAATTGACAATTATACATTTAAAAACTAAACATAATTTTATTTTATCCATCATCTATTATCTTTACTTGTTTTAATAATCTTAAAGATTTTTTGATTAAAAATATTTTAAAAATATACTTAATTAAAACAAGTAAACAATAAATGTAGTACACAAAAAAATAATACTAATTTAGACAAAAGAGATTATAGCTATAGATTCATGAAAAAGTGTAATAAATCTTTAGTTTTAATTAATTTTCAATTAACATGTGATGTATATAATATTGAATTAAAAGAACAATAAACTGAAATAGACAAAAAAAATAAATATATTAATTCTCAAGTACGTAATGCCGTACAACTCTTTATAATTAGGCATAATTAGAAAAAAAAAATTCTAAAACTCTTTAGTCAATATAATACAAGGTACTTTTAATATAATTTATTTATTTATAATGCAAAAATAATATTTAATAATTTTTAAAATATATGTAAAATATTTTATAACTTTTGATTGTGTAGCGAACTGTACAAGGGAGTAGATGAGGTGGCACTATCGTGGGTCCCACGTGCCACGTGCCACCAAACCCTTTCCCTTCTTTACACGTGTCGTCACGCTTGTGATAAGTACAAAGTCAAAGGAAAGGGCCTCCACACTAGCCCTAGATGGCGAAGACTTGGTCAACCATGTAAAAAAGTATTATATTTTACTAATGATTTAAAAATCGGATCGAACAGGTTGATTCGACCGGTCCGATCATGATTCAGTCTATAAAACGGTTCGCTTCAACTCTCTGAACCGGATAAGTCAAAAACTATTTTGAAACCGTCGGATCATGATTCAGTCTATAAAACGATTCGCTTCAACCCTCTGAACTGGATAAGTCAAAAGCTATTTTGGACCGTTCGAACCGATTCGCTTCATCTCTTTTGAACCAGATAAGTCAGAAAAACAGTTTGAACCGTCAGACCGACGGTTCAACCATCGAATTAGCTCGTGAATCGTTCCAGTTTTAATTAAACTAATCGAGTATTTTTTTATCATGTCATATTAAAATCCAACAGCTTAAAATCAACTTGGTTGATTTTATTTTCTATTAGCACAAATTAGTTTTAAATAAAATTAAATTTGAAAACTTTTATCTACTTAATTTGGTTTAGAAATTAGCATTTATAATTAAGTAAAATACTAGAACACTAATATATATATATATTTATATAAAAAATTAAAATTATTATTAAATATTTATGACACGAGTGACCCTTGATCCAGTAACCTTTATGGATCGCTGATAGATCCAAATTTTTAAATAAATATTATATAGAATTGGCATTAATCAATCATAAATTCTTAAACTTCTATAGAAGGTAAAATTTAATTAAATTAAATATTACTATCTTAGTATGGAAAAATTGTTACAAAGAAGACTTTTTATTGCTGGTGCGGAAAATCAGTCCTGATATTATTTGTTTCTCTGTTAAAAGTTAAAAAGAAAAATACAAACTTGTCACATCATCATTTCTCCATTACGTTTAAATAAAATTATTTAATATTTTGAAAAAGAAAATAAGTGACGAATGAAGAAAAATAGGGATTGTAATGCAAAGTGACAAATATTTTGTTGCAAGTAAAATAGATTCGACAAATGATTTTCAAACTGAGAAAGCATAGTTTTTCAAAATGTAAAGTACTTTCGATAAAAAATATATATATATTTTCACGTACTTAGGAAAATTTTTATAAATTTGCATTCTTTTGACTTTTTTCAATATATATATATATATATATATATATATATATATATATATATAGTTGAGCTAGGCTGGTATACTATCGGTAGCACGGAGGGCTCCGTGCTACCAAGTTGTTTTCGATGATGCGGCTTCCAAATCGACGATCGGCTCCGCTAAACTTGATCTACATTATTAAAAGTGTTTGGAAACTAAATTTCATAATTTTTCGACATTATTTGGCTAGTGATCAAAGGGTCTAAAAATTGACAATTTCAATGGTAGATGAGATACGTTTGTGAGTTTAACGGTGTAAAACAATCCAAATCTGATGAAATTTTTATAGAAAATTCTTTGAACTATTTAGAGTAAGATCAGTATCTCTGATCTTAAATTTAAGTCTTTTATCATCATTTTTTATGAGATTTTTATTTTCAGCCGTTCATTTTTTGACTACTCGTTTGATAGGTAAATGATATCGAAAAATTATGAAATTTAGTTTCCAAACACTTTCAATAGTGTAGATCAAGTCTAGCGGAGCCGATCGTCGATTTGGAAGCCGCATCATCGAAAACAACTTGGTAGCACGGAGGCCTCCGTGCTACCGATAGTATACCAGCCTAGCTCTATAGAGTTTTGCTAGAATATATATACGCACCTCCCTTCTAGAGATGAGGTGGATCCGGAGCTAGATGGGTATCTCATCTTTCGCCCTATTTTCTTGGCGAGGCGAGACAGATTCAGGCCACATTAATTTTTATTTTTATTTTTTGCTCCCACTTATTACTTCATTTGAGACGGATTGGGACGGAAATGTGTTTTTGGCGCTCAGGGCAGATCAAAGAAAGGAAGCTATGTGTCACGGACACGGACACGGACACGGGACACGGGACACGACACGACTCGGACACGGCGACTCGGCAAAGCTCAAAATATAAGGACACGGACACGGTTCGGACACGGCTAATAAAATATAACTTTTTTCAGTATAATAATATATATTCATTATAGATAATATACTAATTTTGCAAACAAAACTATATTTTAGACTGAAAGTTAATATAATACTTTTAAAATTAAAATTTTCCACTAAATATAATTTATTTAGATCATCCAAAAAAAAGCCAAAATGTTTAGCATCAAACATTGCTTATGTCCAAAAAATAATAAAATAAAAAAAATATATTCCTATCTACTTTCATCATCTTCATTTTCATGATCTTCATCAGTAAGTATAAATTTCTCTAATTCTGGTTCATCAAGTGAGAGATTCGCCAACTCAAGAATGCCAATGTCGTTAAAAGAGTCAAAACTATCACCCGCGATATCCCACATCTTAGTAAGCATAATTTTATTTTTGTTAGGAGTAGAATTAGATAAATTTTTTTATTAAGAATAGGACTATATAATTTTTTAATTATATTCTTTTCTAAAATTGTACGATATTTTTTTCCAAATTATATATTATTTAATTAATTTATTAT